>CM040127.1:68990050-69590050 GCA_022559845.1 Amorphophallus konjac | reverse complement strand
TTAGCCCCAAAAACGATGATACAAGTACTACTACAACAATAACAACACAAGCAAATCCTTCACCATCTTTTCCCCTGCTTTTCTACTACCTCCTCTTGTTCTTGCTGCCCACGAGTAAGGAGAAGTAGAAGAGCACCCTGAACAGGACTCCCCACGCCAGCAGTATCCACACGCACGCCCACTTGCTGAAGTCCGTCACCCCCTGCAGCCTCAGCACGTATGGCCCCTGCACCACGCACGTGCTCCCCGTTATGTTCACCCCCAGCGTAGACCCCATCGCCCTCAGCAGCGTCGCTTTCGTCTCCGTCGGCAGCCCCGCCAGGATCGTCTGGTCGAACATCTGCCCACCCCTCACGAAGCACCGCCGGGGGTCGTCGAACTCGTTCTGCATCACCGCCTCGTAGGGGTACTTCACCAGCGACATGTAGTGCAGCCACAGCCAGTAGGCCGGTATCCGCTCCCTGGAGACGAAGAAGCCGCCGAGGAGGAAGAAGCAGGAGAGGCTCGCCACCACGGCGGTGAAGCCCAGCCGCTCGTCCGGGATGACCCCAGAGAGGAAGGTCATGTAGGAGATGCCCGCCCAGAAGCAGGCGAAGATGACGGCCAGGTAGAAGAGGAAGCCGGAGAAGCCCCCGGCGAGGCCGACGGCAAAGAAGGTGACGGCGGCGAAGGTGATTGAGAGGGGGAAGAGGGATGGGATCCCGGCGACGGTGTTGGCGAGCACGTAGGAGGAGCGGCGGTAGGCGTTGTGGGCGGTCTCGCGTATGAAGATGAAGCGCTCCTGGACGAACTCCGGGAGTACCTCGCCGCAGGTGAAGTAGGTGGTGGAGACGGCGAGGGCGAAGAATCCGAGGCGCTCCTGGATGCCCACGGCGGAACGCGGGAGCCGCCAGAAGATGGCGGCGAGCATGAAGCCTGTGACGAGCAGGGCGCCGAGCCAGACGGCGACGAGCTCCGGCTGGCGCCGGGCGTTGGTAAAGGACCTTCTTGTTAGGGCTCTCACCTCCACCCAGAAGGGGTTCGCGAAGGTGGGCACGCGGGACGCGCCGGCGGCGCCGGCCCCCCTCGTCTTCCCGACCTCCGCCGCGCCGGAGACGAGCTTGCCGCGCGAGATGCTGGCGCTGATGGCGTCCCGGAGGGTGAAGCCGGCGGCAGCACCGGCGCCGGAGGATGCCGCCCCCTCGCGTGCGTGCGTGTCCTGCCACTGCCGGTGGTGCTCGGCGAGGGCGTCGGCGCCTCCGGGTGTGCCCTCGAGCTCGAGGATGAGGTCGAGGGCGAACTCGGTGCGGCTTTCGTTCTCCGGGACGGGGCGGCCGAACCAGGCGAAGAAGTCCGGGAGCCTCTCGGGTGCGCCGCTGTAGACGGCCCGCCCGCGGGACAGGAAGAGCAGGCGGTCCAGCAGGCCGAGGATGCGGGCGCTCGGCTGGTGCACCGACATGACCACCACGCTACCGGTGCGGGCGATGCCCCGCAGCACCTGCACCACCTGGTAGGCCGAGGTGCTGTCCAGCCCCGAGGTGGGCTCGTCCAGGAACAGGACGATGGGGTCGTGGATGATGTCGGCGCCGATGGACACCCGGCGGCGCTCTCCGCCAGACACCCCTCGTCGGCGCTCGTTGCCGATGATGGTGCTGGCGGCGGCCCGGAGGCCAAGCTGGTCGATGAGGGCCTGCACACGGAGTTTCTTCTTGGAGCGCGGCATGGAGCAAGGCAGGCGGAACTCGGCGGCGAAGGTGAGAGTCTCCTCCACGGTAAGCATGGGGTGGAGGAGGTCGTCCTGCATAACGTAGGCGGAGATGGCCTTGAGGAGTTGGCCCCGGTGGAGGTCCTCCCCGTTGAGGGCGACCCGCCCCCGGAGGCTGCCCCGGGCGATCCGCCCGGCGAGCGCGTCGATCAGGGTAGACTTCCCCGAGCCGCTGGCGCCAAGCACGGCCAGGATCTGCCCCTCCCTCGCCTCCCCGGACACCGAGTCCAGCAGCATTTTCGTCCTCCCCTCGTCCCCGCCGCCGCGGAGCAGCGACAGCAGCGACCTCTTGCGGACCTTGACGCCGTAGTTGAGGTCCGCAAAGGAGAGCACGAACGGTGGCGGCTTACCGGCGTGGCCCTCAGCCAACGGCGAGCTCCCCTTGACCTGCAGGAGGCGGTGGTGGGGAGAGGGGGTCGAGGGCGGGGGCGACTGGTGCAGGTCGTCGTCCTCGTCGGCGTCGTCGGGGCCATCCCGGGTGCTGTCGTCGACGCGCTTGAGGAGCTCGCCGAGGGTGCGGGAGATGCCGGCCACGTCGTCGCCGATGGGGTGGTCGGCGGCGGCCCCCGTTGCCGGGCTGGCCGCCGCCGGAGGGATGAAGAAGGCACTGTTCCTCTCAGCACGATCCATCTGAGGGTTTCCTGCCACACCCACGTTGATTGATCACGTCTCTGGGGTGTTGTAGAGGGGGAGTCCAGCCCAACCAGGCTGAGCAAGAACGAGTTCTCCTATTTAAAATGGTGTACATGTATCAGAGGGACGCCATGGTTAAGTAGAGGAGAGCATGGAGGCCAGGTGTTTGAACAGGGAGGAGAAATCACCACATTTGTTAGGGTTTTGTATTGGTGAAGACAATGCTGGGGGCCGAGCGCGAGGGGTCACGCGAGGTAGGTGAGGGTGGTCATCTGCGCGCTCATCAGTTAACAACCAGGCCCATGCCGGCGGCGGCTGCTGTGTTTACGGATGGGATGGTTGATCTAGAGACATGCATGCGTGCTTGGGAGGAATACCTGCAACTGCGAACAGGTGGCGTTGGTTGAGCTGTGGGAGAACACTCAAAAAATGTAAGGACGCTGACGCGGACATGGGACCCATGCAGGTGTGGCGCCCGGAGCCGGCCCGACCCAGCAGATCTCCCCCTCACGAACGTTGATCGATCTATGCTTGCTGGTTTGTCCAGGTCATCGCCGCTGGGGTGGGATGGGGAAAAGGTTTATGAGGTAAGCAACAGTGACCGGGAAGTTTAGAGCCTTACTCATTAACACAATTTTATAATTCCTATAATCCTTGCACGTTTTGGATGTATCTCTCCAATTGTGATGTAGTACCTCAGAATCTCGCTCCGATGTCAAATACCCGCTGGCCGCTGCCAAAATTTTAAAACATTAATTGGACTGAATATTTAATCCTGCGTAATATTAACTAGAACAGCAAATTAATTACTGTTTCATATCCTTTAAGTTTTTTGGTTTATTTTTACACTTATTGGGGGGAGAGGCTAATTGGATAGAGAAGGTGGAAAGCAAGGGAGCCAAAATCATGGTTCCTCTCCTCTAACAATGGTGATGCCAGTAGAGCCCTAGATGAATTAATAGAGATAATAAATAAATGCATCAGATAAGTGGATGGAAAGATAGATACCTAATTAATAGGAAGGGCTCCATGGTCCAGAATTGGCTACGTACTCAACGCACACGTGCGCATGCACGTCAGTGGGCGTGGCACTGATCATTTTGGGCCACACTCACACTCTCATCAGTGGACATTCTTGTTGAGGAAGTGGAGATATACAGGGAAAGTTGGGTGAGGTGTGAGACTCATCGGCTTAATTACTCTATCGTCAATGGCTAGGCATTAGGATTTATGCTGCCACTACCCCCACGCAGGGAGCAAAGAAGAAAAGGTGAGTTGCAGGGAAAAGATGATAGGGAGTTGGTTTCATCAAAGAGTAATATTTGCTGCACTTTGTTGTGTGTTATATACACGTAGATGAATTGGTTACGGAACTAATAGTATGATATCCAAATCTGTATCTGATTAATAATTAAATTATTTATCGAATATTTTATTTAAATAATTATTCGATTAATACGAATTCGAATTCGGTTCAAATTTTAAATAGATAATTGCTAAGCCTGCTTAAAAGTCAGTCGTGTGAAAGTGCCGTAGGCTGTTTTCAAAAAAAAGAGTGAACGTTATTTTTATTTTAAGAGATGTTATCAAAAGATTAGACTTCATCCTAAAAAATATGAGATAACTTACCAAATGCGTGTAAGGGGAGTTCTTATTTTTAAATTATATTTTCAGATAAAAAAATAAAAAATAACGATCAAATAATACATTAAGAGTTGAGTTAATTATATATAGAATATGTGTATCCTTAGATATTTATCTAAGTATTCATATTCGGTCAGATAATATTCAACACGGATATCCTAATATCCGAATTCATATCAGATTAATAATCAGATATTCGATATTCGATTAAATTATCTGTCAGATATTTTATTCAAATAATTACCTTTTTTTTCGTGAAACCAACCAACAGTTATACACTGGTCGAATGCACCCCACCCTCAGAGAGGGTCTCATTCCCCCAGGCATTAACTGAGGTTATTAATTTTATTGATGAGTAGGAGATGTACAGCAACAATGGGGCATACCCCGAAAGACCTCGAGGCCACAACATCGGCCCAAGAAGGGCTCAAATTACAATATGAGCTGTAGGGAAGATGTACAGCTGCAAAAGAAAGAATGGGGTATACCCCGAGTCCACAACTTCGGCCCTAGAACAGAATCAAAAAGAGTTCAATATTAAGCCGAGAGGGACAAGGAGAGCTAAGTAACTCTAATTGCCGACAGCCCTGCTGTATCTATTCTTAATGCTCCCTTTGTAAACCTAGGGAGGTCTCCTGCATGAGTGAAAATTTTATTTTCTGAAATGTTGCATGCAAAGGATGCCAAAGAGTCAGCTACCTGGTTGCCTTCTCGATACGTATGCAGTAACTCACTGCCATTTTCTTGGATTAGAATAAGGACTTTCCTCCACCATGGGAGGATCATCTAGCTAGGAGAAACACCCTTCTTGACAGCTTTCACAAGAAGACTACAATCAGAGAAGATCGCTGCCAAGTCAAGACCACCAAACTTAGCAATTAGTAGTCCATCATATAAGGCCCTTGCTTCAGCCAATAAGCTGTTACCAATGTCATAGTGGAAGGCAAATCCAACTATCCATCCACCACTAGAATCTCTTATGCAGCCTCCACCACCACTCCTGCCAGGATTACCCTTGGAGGCCCCATCAACATGAAGTGTGAACTTCTGAGAAGCAAATCTGCAGTAAACTAGTAAGGGCTGCTTTGAGTTCACCTGGGGAAATATCTGAAATAAGGCAAGGCTACTGAGTTGAGCAAGAGATATATTGGCTTGCAGAACCTTAGCTTTTCCATAGCGTAGGCTATCGAAGATAAGATTTTCCTTTTTATAATATCTGATCTAATATCCAGACTCTCAAATCTGGAAGCACACCTTTGCTTCCAAATCTCCCATATCATCAGGACTACGGCATACATACCAACAAAACTAAATGCAGAAAGTAGATTAGTAGACTTCAGTAGATTCCATCACATTATAGTTATCTGGTCACTAAGATTAATCTTGTTACTAAGCAGAGGCTGTACCCAGCCCCAAAGTTCATAAGCTAATTCACCAGAAATGAACAAATGGTTGAGATCTTCTTGAGCATGAGTGGAGCAGTAGCTGCATTTGGAAACAATGGGAATACCACATTCTGCCACCCTTCTGTCCACTGGTACTGCCCGATGAATTAACTTCCAAACAAAGAGAGCAGCCCTTGGAGCAATGGCAGAGTGCCAGAGTTTAGCCCAAGCTGGCCTTGAAACACCTTTAGTCCGTACAAGGTTACAAGCTGACTTCACAGAAAAGGAGCCCTTTAAAGTTCCAATCCAGACACAGCAATCAATCATATTGCTAAGTTGAATATTAGGAATGTGGAAATCATTACTAATATATTCCCTAGCAGCATGCTGGTTATCACTAAGAACTTCTCTAACAGAAGCCAAAGGAAGGCTTTGGAGCCCACTTCCTTCATTAGTCATTGCATTGTTTATAGCAGGACCAAACCCAGTCTAGTTATCCCTCAGGAAATCAGTGTTCGCCCCATTTCTAATTATCCATCTACTATTAGAAATAATGATCTCTTTAGCTTGTCTGAAAATAGCCAGAGGCATTCCTATTGGAAATGGTTTAGTACAATCAGCAAAATGAGCCTTGATAAATCTGCGCCTAGCATAGGTGGACCAGAGTGAAGATCCATGAAGAATGTTCCATAGGGTTTTGGTTGCCAAAGAGATCTGAATCCACTGTAGATATCTAATTCCCAAACCTCCCTCTAACTTAGGCTTTTGAATTTCAGACCATGCAACCCAATGCTTATGTTTAATCCCTTTCTCTCCCTGCCAAAAGAAGTTGGCACAAAGCTTGTTTATGAAATTGATAACCTTTTTCGGAATAAAGCAAGCAGAGGCCAAATAAACTGGCATACTATAAAGGAAGGAATCAATTAAAACAGTTCTGCCAGCTTGGGAAAGAAGTTTTGATTGCCAGCCTTCCAATTTTTGCTGTATTCTGTCCATCAAGAAAGAAAAATCCGAGCAAAGGTACCTTCCCTTTTTAACTGGAATACCAAGATAGATAATGCTAGCAGGTTGATATTTATATCCAGTGATGGCTCGAATAGTTTGTCTCAGGGAGGTGGGGGCTTTATCAGACAAAATAAAGCTGCTTTTAGCAGCATTGATTTTTTGACCAGAGCAAAGTTCATACTTATTAATAAACCTTTGGAAGGACTCTATATTATACCTGCAAGCATTCAGAAATATCAGTGTATCATCTGCATATAAGAGGTGAGAAACTTGTAAGGACTGTCTGGGGCCTTTGTATCCTTTTAGAGTTCCAGATTGGAATTGAGCAAATAGGCCTCTACTTAAGACCTCCGAAGCAATGATGAATAAGTATGGAGCAATTGGGTCCCCCTGTCTAATCCCCCTGTTGGACTTAAAGAAGCCAAATATAGAGCCAATGAAATTTACAGAGAACCAGCAATTGAATAAGAGCATACCAATGTAAGAGGTGAACTGAATCCAAATTTCCTCAAAACAGCTAGGATAAAATCCCATTCGATCCTATCATAAGCTTTAGCCATATCAAGCTTGAATATGACATTGTGCCCCCTAACCTTCTTATTGATATCCATCATGAGTTGTCGGGCTAAGGCCACATTATCAAGAATGAACCGACCTTTCACAAATGCCCCTTGCTCAATGGAAATTATATTAGGAAGCAATGGAGCCAGCCTTTCAGCCAAAATCTTGGAGATAATTTTATAAGAAAAATTACACAAGCTTATTGGTATGAAATCATTAAGAGACCAAGGATCCTGAACCTTGGGGACCAAGGTAAGTAAAGAAGAGGAAATACCCCTGGGGAGAGGGAACCCCCTGAAGAAAGCTTGAACAGCTTCAATGACATCTTGTCCAATTAACAATATCCCAAGCTACAGTATAAAACTCACCTGAGAAACCATCAGGGCCTGGGGAACTTGAGCCTTTTAAAGACCAGACTGCCTTGCAAATCTCCTAAGCATCTGGGATAGCACACAGAACCGAATTTTGAGAATCAGTAATAATGTGGGGAATGCATTCCAGCATAGTAGGTTCCACTCGGTGTTCCTCTGAAGAGAACATATTTTTATAAAATGATTCAGCATGGAGCTTAAGAGAGTTTTGATCGACACACCACTCTTCAGAATTGCCCACTCTCAACCTCTTAATAAAGTTTCTCCTTCTATTATATTGGGTAATAGCATGGTAGAATGAGGTGTTCCTGTCCCCACATTCAATCCATTCAACACAAGATTTTTGATTCCAGAACATTTCTTCTCTAGACAGAGCTTGGCGAAGACTGGCATTGGCAGCATTTAGACTTTCTCTATTTGCAGGAGAAGGATCAGAGTCATAGACAGACTGCTTTAGCTCCACCTCAGCTTCTGCCTGACTTTTACTCAGAAATATATTTCCAAAAACTTCTTTGTTCCATATATACAAAGAATTCTTTACTGCCTTTAACTTAACAGAAAGCCTGACTAAAGCATTAGGGTGAGATACGTGGGATTGTTGCCATACTTCGGAGATCAACTGTTTAAATGTCAAGTGAGTACACCACATCTTCTGAAATACGAAACGACCTGGGCAAGCAGTCGTTCTCTCGACAGAGAGGAGTAAAGGGGAATGATCCGAGGGGCCTCTTAGCAGATGCTTTACATTCAACTGAGATGAAACAGATTGGCACAGTCTATTCACAAGAACTCTGTCCAATCTAGCCCGGATATTAGCAGGACCTGATCTGTAATTGGTCCATGTCATAGAAGGCCCGATAAAACCAATATCAAACAAACTAGCAGAACATATAAAAACATTGAAATCTGTCATAGAAGCCAGGGCAGGGATACCACCACCAATTTTCTCCGAAGGCCTTAAAACACAATTAAAATCACCCCCCACAATCCAAGGTATTGAAACATATAAACAATGATTGCCTTAAGTATGGATCATTAGAAGCATATACAAAAGAATAATATGTACAGAATGAGTTATCCACCTTAAGACCAAGAGTTATGTATTGTGGATATGACGCAATGACCTCCAAATTAAAGCTATCATGCCAAAGTATCCAAATCTTCGAGTCAAAAGAGTTATTTCCTACTTGCCTCCCAAGCTTGAGATATTTTCCCAAAGAGGAAGGCTTATTGAAATTTAACTTTGGTTCACTAATAGCCACCATTTGGACCTTATTAGAAGACAAAATATGTTTAAGATGTCTACAGGAGCCATCATTCCACACCCCCCGGATATTCCAAATAATAATCTGCTTAATCAGGGAGGAATCCATTTAATGTCTTCCAGAGATCTCGCTCTTGACCTGGTGATCATCCCACCATTCTTATGCCAACGACCATTTTCACCATCTCTGTCTTTTAATGTTAGCTGCATCAACTCATTATCAATTTTGGCTTTCACAGCAACTTCAGTACTGGCCATCAAGATTCCCTGTGTCCCCATATTATTGGAGGCCGTAACATTAAATTTTTTTCCTTCCATAGAGGAAGCACATACATCTGGAATTAGAATGCCATCTGCAGAGTCTCCAGCATCCAAGAGACCCCTATCAATTGCCGGCTGGTCCTGACATTGTTTCTTAACATTGTCTATACCATCACACTTGGGTGAGGGGATGAATTCAGTGGTAACTAGAAGAAGGAGCTCTTTCTCTAGGGGCTCTATTGCAGGGATATAGTCAATATTACTTAAAGGTGCAGAGTTAACTTGTTGAAGCTCCTGGATTTCTGCTGTGTGCTGCAGAATCTCAAAGTTGTTTTCCAAAACAACGTTCCGTCGAGCAGCCTGAGGGCCAAACAATCGTGGCCGAAATACCTGATTGATTTTCCTGGTCACAGGTTCCTTTCTCAATTGGATTCTGGCTATCCTGCCCCTCTTTTTTTGCAGCTTTCTTCTGAGTTTCCCAGCTTATGGTAGTAAGTACATAAAACAGGAACACGATTGTAATTGACCCCCTGCCAATAACCCGAACCTTCGAAGTCTATCCAAATACGCTCTCTGCGTAGAGAGGATAAATCCATCTCTACACAAACCAGCGCCTCAGAGGTGTCTGACATGGCCAGAGTTCTATCATGAATATGTAATATAGATCCAAAGTTTCCAGCTATGGATCGTAAACAGTCCTCATGATATAGATTGGCATGAAGGCCAGGAAAATCAACCCAGACTGGCACCGTTGGAGGATATGCATCAAAATTGAAATCCGGAGTCCAACGGAAAAACCGAAATAGAAATCCCTTTATATACAGGTGTTTAAGAATCAGTAATTTCATGATATCTGCTTCACAATCAAATCGAAAGAGAAGATGTCTTGGAGTAAGCTTGCTGATAACAAAATCAGCAGAAAATGCCAACCACTGCATCAAGCAGCTCTTAATCTCAGAGAAAATTGGACGACCGTAAGCACATTTTGCAACAACAGAGAATGAAAGAAACTGCAAAGATGCTTGGATTTCAGCCTTCGAAAAGAAAATTGTAAGTTCACCCAGATTGGTAAACGCAGGATCCTTCAACGGGATGGAGATCCTTGATTGAACCTTGGACATCATGAGGGCCTGTGCAAAGGTTCGCCGAGGAGCCACCTGGGAGGAAGAGGAACCTTCCCCCGTCAGCATCAATGAAGGGGGAGGCTGAAAGGAGAGGCGAGCCGAGCAGAGAGGAAGGAACTGAAGCACACAGAGCTTCTCACTCTAGAAAATCTAGAGAGAGACTCCTACACATGCTTTCCCATCAAATGTACGAATAATTACCTGATTAAACGAATACAAATTCGAATGCAGTTTAAATTTTATACGGATAATTATCAACCCTAGTGTGTTACACTGTTACCCTCGTGCAACAAAGTTTTTATTTTTTTTTAAAGTAAACTTATTTTGGAAGATCTAGATTAATTTGAGGTTCATGTCCGTATAATAATTTGATTTAAGATTGGATGCCCCAAAAAATAAAAAAATGATGTTGGGTTGACCACTTTCGACCCATTAAGGCGATCATTTTTCTATTTTTTGTTTGAACCATTTGATCCTAGATTGGACTATATTCAGACATGAAGCTCAAGTTGATTCCAATATGTAAAAGAATATTTTAAAAAAGTAAAAAAAAAAGACCTGCTGCACCACTTGGTCGTGTAACACAAGCGGTGCAGTACTTATTAATTTATTTTAAAATAATTTACCATTTAAGACGCTCATATTTTCTACCATTATGTTTTCATCCCTCGACTTATATCTGATATAAAAAAAATTAGAGTCCTAACTAACATTGATGGAGGTGTCTTTACCTTTCACCACTGTTGTCACTAACGAAGCCCTGGTCGTTCATTGCTTTGGTTGGGACTTGGGAGGATGACACCGCCATTTTTTGTGTTTGTCTTCTCGATGCAATTTCATTATTTCTTAGAAGAAGGAATACTTTAGGAGTAACAATATTTACTTTCATTGTTGACGGGAAGGATGAATTTTAAATTGCGTAACGTCTTTAACCAAAAATTATTATATTTATGTTTTATTAATTAATATTATCTGTCAAAAAATATTCTAACGATATTTATACTTAGAAATTATCCGTCAAAACTATTTTTTGACTATTTTTAACGTTAAAGAATCTATCCAAAATTTCAGATTGATCTTCGATAGGATATTTTTTGTCGATAATTTTTGACGGAAATTTGTTAAAATAAATTTCAGACGAAATTTCGAAGAATTTCAGACAAAAATTCATCGTCGGAAACGTCACCTTTTTCTCGTAGTGTAAGATTAATAAAATATTCTCGTTCTTTACCAAACGTTTGACTTCGGATTTTCTTACAAGAGGATAAAAGTTTAGGGCTTTGTCACATAAATGAGAAGGAGAAGATCTTTTCGATATTCATGATTATTTAGGAGATGCATTTGCGAAAATCTCTTTTAACTCGATCCCGATCCATAGTTTTTAGGCCAAAATAAAATAACCTTGCCATCGTATCAAAGATCCTCCCTCTTCATATGCCCAAGGTAACTATTTAATATGTTCTACAAGACAAAAAGAAAAGGTTATAAAAAATGAAGAAATAAAACAAGTCCTGCACATTAGTATATAACAAATGTAAATTTTTTGGGTCACTTTGATAACGGAATTAAGACGTAAGTAGAGTTGCTTATTCGTTGTATTTGGGTAAATTTATCCGACTTTAGTTACGAAGGTCATGGAGGATGAGTTACCCGAGATGGAGAAGATAAGTGAACATCTAAGAAATATAGCTCATTCGACTTAAATAGGTTGTATAAGTTATCCAGGTCAACTAGGGTAAGATCTGGTGGATTTCCTAATTATGATATATATATATATATATATATATATATATATATATTTATTTATTTATTTTATTTTATTTTTTCTTATTCTAAATCGGGCGAGATAAAATTATCAAATCAGGTTAAACTTAACTCTCGAATATATCTTACACGGGTTTACCCTAACTCATCTTACCCTGTTATCAAAGCGACCCTTCACAGTTAAGTGATCCGGGTTTGCAAGGGTGTATTAAGTGGTGCTTGCGAACCATCTCCTTTTTTCATCTTCAACAGTTCTGAAGGTGCTTCACCACACAATATTTAAATGAGCAGGTGTGAGAAACTCTTAACCAGTTCATTAGTTATACCCTTGTGTTCAGCCTGAAACTGGAGAGCAATGATCAAGCCATCTACTTGAGGATAGTCTAAAGTGGTTTAGAACTTAGAAATCTAATTAGCTTCTATTCTTACGGGATCATCCAATGTCCTTCCGTAGAACAGATTTAGTTATATCATAGCAAGCTCATCAATAAAAGGCTAACCCAAACTCATGGAATATACTTAAACATTCTACATGCATGTTGGAGTTAATTAATCGAGGTGGTTGGGTTTGGGTGTGCCAAAGAGCACCAAACCAGGGCCAATATCATGGGAGGCATAGATGAGGTGGGTTTCAAGTTTCAAATGCTAATTAATTTTCTATTCACTTTTGGTATCTTATCCTTCAAAGTAGGCCATCTATGAGAGGCATAGAGATAGTAAGAGCTAAAAGTCGTCTGTAAGTGAGCCCGGCCAAAATAGTGTGTCAGACTGTACGGAGATGGGAAAGATAATGGAAGGATCAGTACGTGCCATCTCATCATATGAGCTGGCGAGAAAAGATGGCAAAAGGTGTGATTTAGAAAATATTTTGAATGGTTTTTATATAATTCATTCCTGCAATAAAATTTACAAAAATACTATTTTAAAATAATTAATTAGTTTTATCAAAGTATTACAAAAATATCACCCGCCCTTACCGTCTGTCTATTTAATTATGATTACCTTTAACCATAGTTGCGAAACTATACGGAAATATTCAAGATCAATTAACTCTCTCTCTCTCTCTCTCTCTCTCTCTCTCTCTCTCTCTCTCTCTCTCTCTGTGTGTGTGTGTGTGTGTGTGTGTGTGTGTGTGTGTGGCGATGTCATCGGATACCACTACTAGAAGGAAGTCAAACCTAACCCCGCCAGTGATCGACCCAGGAGCATCATTCATGGTGGCAAGAGGAGCAATAGGGCTACGTAGTGGCCATCTACGAGACATCCTAGGAGTGGACCTTCTCCCACCCTATCTCTATCTCACTCTATGTGTATAACTGTTGACGCACTTTCGGGGATTCGTCTATTTATTTGTTTGTTTGTTTATTTATTTCATTTATTTAGTGCGTGGGGGTTTCAGTCACAATCTGACAGTTTATTCGGGTTTCGAAGAAGCCACTGGTGCACGCCGTCTAACTGATCAAACGATAGTGAGTATCGTGTCGAGACCAAAACCCGCCGTATCTTAAAGACTACAGCGTTAATTATATCTCCCCGAAGGAGAGAAAACCCTTGATTAGTAGCCAGGAGAAGGGACCCTATGGCCTGAAATTAACATTGATGAAATGAGATAATGAAATTCACGAACTGCGTAAGAATGCTCTCAGATTGGGGTGTAAACGTTCAAATCATGTTGGTCGCTTATCGACCATTTCATGTTTGGACAGCAGTCCGTGTTGAAAGTGCGACGAAGACGGAGGTAAAATCCGTGTAAATGTCTGTCGAGTGTACGGCATGTTTAATAAGAGAGCGGGATTAAATCCAGTGGAAACGGATCAGGTTTAGTGAGCTATGGGCCCGGGGTAATATCAAGTCATGGCCATATCGAGGTGGCCTCCCGAAGTCCAAACCCGATTTATCGGGACGTCATTGGTATTCCTTTCATACCGAGTTCGGGGAACCGAGGGCTCCGGAGCAGACATTTTCTTTTTGTTACTCTCTTTTGTTATTTAATCCCATTTGAACGAATGCATGTATCTTTTTATTCAACCATGTATATATCTGTTCATTTATTATTATTGTTCATTTGTTATTATTATTATAATTTTTTTGACTATTATTATTATTGTTATTTTAAAAAAATTCTTGATTATTCTTTTGACCATTTATTTATTTATTCATTTGTCACCTTTTTTATTGTCGTTGTTTTGTTACTTGATTGATTTTTTTTATTTAGATGCATGGGTGCATTTTTTATTTGTTGTTATTTTTTTTATTTGATCGTTTATCACTTTGAATGTTGCTTCATTTTTTTTTTGTTTTCTGCTCTCTTCTCTTTTGTTTTATTTTCCTTTTCTTCTTGTTTTGAAACAAAGGGAGGGAGGGGGTGATCCGGCAGGCTGCATTGCCGCCGGATCACGTACTTCCCATTTCCTTTTTTTTAAAAAATCAGAGGGTGAATCGACGGGAGAGAGAGAGAGAGGGAAGAGAGGAGGGTGGTGATCCGGCGCGCAAACTGTAGCCGGATCACCTCTTGCATTCCCATTTTTTTTTTTTGATTTTGCTATTTTGTTTTATTTTGTTATTGTTTATTTCTCTTTTGTTTTCTTCTTTTTTGTTTTGGAAACAAGAGAGGGAGGGGGTGATCCGGCGCGCACACTATCGCCGGATCACTTCCCACTTCTCTCTTCTTTTTATTTAGATATGAGGGAGGATGAATCGGTGGGACGAGAGAGATGGGCAGAGAGATTAACCGGCGCGATAAGGGGAAATGGCGCGGAGGTGATACTGCGCAAGAAGGGCCTTAGCCGCCAATTCACCGGTTTGCTAGGGGAGTTGACTCAATCGAAACAGTGCGTCGACGTAAGAGGGGGCAGGTGAACGTCGGACAGAGCTTGGAATGGGATGGGTTGACCCCATGGGTCGACCCCTCACTGCATAGAGCTTTAACCTCTTCATCTTCTTTTGGTTCTTTTGACAAATTTTTGTTTTCAAGCTGCTCGTTTGGCCAAGATGGAATGCATGCAAAGGAGCATGTTTAATATGCTCAAACTTACGACAAATGCAGGGAGTCTTATGTCTGTTCTTTCATTACGGTCATTGTCATATTGCGTGATTCTGAAATTTGCCCTTTTATTCATTTTTTTTGTTCAGTCTTATTCTCATGGTTAACATTATTCAGTCGTTTGTTTCTTTTATTAGTCGCATTCCTAGCGAAATTTCAGTAGCATCTCTCTCGGATCCCAGATACGTGGGGTGAAAATTGGAAGCTCATCCACGGAGATCCCGAGATGGCTCCTAAAATTCTGGGTAAGCCAAGAACGACCACCCAATCGTCCCAACTTGGGCAGGGAACCTAGAGGACCAGTCTTTGAGGGGCTTCGCTAATCCCATGGGCAGTTGCATCTCCAACTCTGCGATGTGCATTTGACTGCCGCCGACTCTAGGGCTGTTAATGTCCAGCCCTCTATAGGAAAATCCTCCAGGGATCATGTCATGAGGAAGCAAACCCCCAAGATGCAAGGGTGGTCTGAACGGTATAAAACCTTTGATCTGGAGATTATTAAAACCATAGTGTATCCCTTCCCAACGACGGGTCAGAGAGAGATGACAGTCCCCACAACTCATGGGTGTGAGTGAGAGGGCAAACGGTCGTCTCTATAAAAAGCGTATTATGGATCCATAGAGTGCGGTAGTATACGTCTACAGAAACGGGAAGAGTTACTTGAGCTACAATAAAAAAGGGACAAGGTAGAAGCCATAATATTCGTCACAACCGAAGCTTTTATTCAATGCAAGAGCTACAAGTACAGGAGAGGCACATATTGTGCACAGAAAGAAAATAGAGCAAAGAGAAAACAAGAAATATAGCGGCGGGGAGGGGGGGACAGAGCATTGGCTCCTCCCCCCTAAACCTCACAGTGAACGACGTCACAGGAAAGGAAAAGGGGAAACACGCGACATGCGGGGAAACGCGAAAGAGATACCACCGCGGGAGGTTGGTCTCCGCGGGGTGAAAATCAGAAAGGAAATGTACCGAATGGAAATTGCGTAATAAGGAACCGCTGCATGATATTACTCTCTGTGGGTTTAGACAAGAATTGAAATGGGGAAGGGAACTGCTACGGGATGTTACTCTCCGCGGGTTTAGATAAGAATTGAAATGGGGAAGGAAACCGCTGCGGGATGTTACTCTCCGCGGGTTTTACAGAAATGAAAATATAGGGGAGGGGGACCACTGTGGGAAGTCACTCTCCGTGGGTTTTACAGAAATGAAAATATAGGGGAGGGAACCGCTGCGGGATGTTCCTCTCCGTGGGTTTTGACATAAAAGAAAGGAAATGAAAAGGCACGTGTGAGGGCGTGTGTGTTGGTCGTGTGATCGCCAGGGGTCAAGGACCCCAAAATTAAAGAGCCAGTGATCGCGTTTATACCTCAGAAGCGGGAGATTATTGTGGATTCCTTCTTCCTCTTCCTTCGGTCGACCGACGAAGAGGGCTTTCTCTTGGTTACCCTTGCAAGAAAAATGAACGAACACCAAATGGATCAGAACAAAAGTAGCGTAGTATCAATCCCTTGTGATGAAGATGATGAAATCATGAACGGACACACACCTGTTAGGTGTTATTTTAAACCCCTCTTGGGCGCAAAAAGGGTGGTAAAATGAGATGATGAATGAGACGACGTGCAGAAACGCACAAAAATACAAAGCCCTCTCAGGGAGAGAAGCACGACACAAACAGAAGTAACAAATGATGCAGGCAACTAACGGAACGAAAAGGAAGCAGAACAAAAGGGAAGAAAAAGTTTAATGGGGCGCCGATGGCGGGCTTCGATGATGTTCATATGATTGCTTAGTTGCATGGTAAATTGGTTTGAATTATTCTCACATTTAGCATGGAGGCAATGTAATTGTTCTTTTCATTTGCCTTGATCAAAGAATGACAACAATGTAATTGTGTGTAGTGCAAGTACTTTAATCCTCTCAAATCATTGGTTGCTTGGTAAGAATTTATCTTTGATGTAAATCATGATCCCTTGAATGGGGTTGAAAGGTTTTCCAAAAAATTGGCTTGTATTGGACTGCCTTAGGCAATTTTCAGTTTGGCAGCTGCAAGTGTCGACTCACAGAGTTGACACTTGTTGAACTGCATGTTGTCTTGTTGCAGCAGACAGCAAGTGTCGACTCTGTGAGTCGACACTTGGTGTCCTGGGTCGGTTAGTTGTAGAAGGCAGACTCGTTGGCAAAAAGTGCTGACTCTGAGAGTCGACACTTTCGTCTGGGTTTTTTTAAGGGAACATGACACTATGTAAAAAGTGTCGACTCTAAGAGTCGACACTTCTTCTAGTGCGTCCGAAGCGGGTTTACGAAATGGGTTTCGAAACCCACTTTTCTTGATCCATTTGCCTTGGTTGTTTACCCTATTACCCCTAGGGCATTCATACATATCTTAGACATCTTCTACAATGTTTTTGCATGGGTCTTAATGTCTTTTACTCTTTCATATGAGCTGATATATATATCCTGCGATTTCAGGTTCGAAGATAAGGTGAGAACGAAAAGGGCTAATTGTTCTATTCTTTACACAGAAGAAAGAAGAGAGAGGGCGGCCACAAGGTGGAGAGGAGAGGGCTTTGAGAGAGTCATCATTTTCTGATGTTTGCAAGTGCGATTGGAGCTTGGATCTGAAGGTGTTTATCTCGTACGAGCTGCTGAAGTTGCAGACAAGCTGGGATCTTCAAGGAGGACGACCGGCTACTCCATCCTGCTATAGTTTCAACTCCCTCCAACCTATACTTCAAGGAAGATCTTCAAACGGCCATTAGAAAACAAAGGGGAAACATTCTACATCTTTTACCCAATTTATTTGTGATGCTCTTCTTGATCTACATTCTACTGTGAGCATATCTTGTATATCTTTCTTATTTTTCTGAACATCAGAATATTTGTGTGTGTGTACGAAGCTGCATCTCCGTGTGAGGTTTTAGTGTGTGGTGAGTTCCCAGAACGTGTGTGTGTGTGTGTGTGTGTGTGTGATGCGCTGGCAGCATTTTGGGGCCAGGTCCCGTGTGTGTGGATTGCTGCAGAAGCAGCGTGTGTGTGGTGTTGGGGTTCATCCCCGTGGTTGCTACAGTTGTAGCATGTTAGTGAAGCCTCACTGGATTTCGGTGAGGGATGGACGTAGGCGGACGGATAGGTCCGGTCGAACCACCTAAAAATCTCTATGTTCCATGTGATTTGCCTGTGTGATTGTCCATTTCTTCTATCTCTATTCACAGGCTATTTTAGATATTTTTATTCACTACACCATCACATATCGCTATGTCTGCTATCTGTGTTCAGTGGAAGATCAATCGTTACTTGCTTAGGCTATTCGTGTGAGATCGGAAAGATTGAGAGTGCTTAAATCTCACTTCAGTTCAGTTTTATTAACGTAGTTATTTTAATTATGCTGCAATTAAGTAAGTTGCTTTTAAAATCTGTCATCTCGCCTGGGGGATAATTCAACCCCCCTTCTTGTCCGCCATCTATCTAGGCCAACACTTCTGTATTTTGATTCCTGGCAAAGGGACTTTATCCATACGTCATGGATGCTCAGGTATTCGGATACAACGGAATACATGCGAAGGTAATTGAGTGACAACATTGGATCATTCACTCTCAGATATAGCATGAGAGAGAATACCCTATGAATGGTACTCGGTTAAATCCTTGGCCAAGGTAGATAGTTCAATGGAAAATGAGTTTTCCATTGGGACTCAAAGTACGTTCATCAAGTCATAGATAAAAAGGGTTTGACAATATGACCATACCCTTAATTATAACTAGGGGCGTTGGGTATGAATGGATGACTATAGTTGTGGGGTGTTCACGGAAAGGTCCTAGAGTGGTTTCATAGACCCCCTTTGTCTTCTGGGGTCACGGAGTGTTATTTGGTGCTTACAGTGGCCTGAAAGCCCATCAGAGGAATAATCATGAGATGATTATTCATCATAAGATAATTAATTAATTATTTAAGTCATGAGATGATTAAATAATTACTTTAATATTAATTAATAATGTGAAAAAGCTAAGAAAGAGTTCTTAAGCTTATTGGGCATAAAACCAGACTGACGCTGGGCCTAGAGGGTCATACACATTAGGGTTATGGACGGTGGAAGTATATTCGCAATATTAGACTTATCAAGGTTTTTGTGAAAGACTGAGAAGTCTATAAATAGTTGCGATGGGAGAACCCTGGGCCAGGCATCTAGGGTTTCCCAGTTCGAGCCGCTCGCTCTCTCTCCTCCTAGGGAGGGGCGCCCCCCCTCTCCTCTCTCTTCTCCCTCTCGTCTCTAGCGTAGAGATCATGAAGATGCAACGGAGGAGTTCGTTCGTGGGGCGCTGCGACGAGGAGATTCCACCGTTCATGCCCGTGTGGATACCGCTAGAGGCTGTTCACTTGCACGGCTAATTATCGCCATGAGGGATTGTTTCCACTTCGCTGCGATCTGAGTATCGCAGAGGTAAAATCGAATCCCGTAGTTATAGATTTTCATCGAGAATCACGCAGGAGCGATCAACTCGGCCAGGTTAAAATTTTAATTTTCATTTTCCGCTGTGTTCTTCGTAATCCCGGCCTAGATCCTTACAGATAGCCCGTTGGAGCTGGGAGAAGGCATCTTGGGCGTGTGGACCCAGCCTTAGTGAGCTGTGCCGCATTGGATGGTGGGTTGACGGCGTAGCCCCAAGTTGGCCCAGGTGCTGAAAGTAAACGGCTCATCGCCGCGTGTCTGAGGGTCGGGGGTGGCCCCAACTTGCTGGAGGGTTGCCGTAGGATACGGCTAGGGTGTTCAAGCCATGGGTTGGCCCCCCGTCTTGCTGTAGAATGGCTGGGAAATATGCGCCCACGAAGTGTTCGGGGAAATTCCCGATACGCGAGCACGGGCCGTATGGGCATGTTAAGGGCTCTCGGACCTTATAGTTGACTGGGAAAGGTCTTCCGTTGACTTTTGAATGTTGGAGGGAGGCATCTTGTGGATAAACCCCGACCTCATTGCTGGGTGCCACGTGCCGTGGCTTGTAGTCAGGGCGTCCCCGGGTTGGCCCAGGTGACTTAGTTGAAGGCGGGCAAAATCGTAAGCTGGGTGATCGAGGGTGGCCCCGATCACTTGTTGATGTTGCCGTCAGTCATGGCTAACTGGATAGGACCCTCGGTTGGGCCCAACATGTCTTAGAAGGGGCTGGGTAGATGAGGCTTTGAAGGTGTTCAGGAAATTCCCGAAGCTTTGTTTCTTGTTATTTTAACTGAGAAAATGTCTGGGTACAACAGCCCACATAGGTGCAACAACTCAGAACTAAGGTTCACATAGGCGAAAGATATTACAAGCCAAGTTTAACTTATTCACAAGAAATCAAAGCTAAGTTTCACATAGTCAACTTAGTCGCTAAAGTTAGGAGCTATTTTTAACTTAGTCGCAAGAAACCAAAGTTAAGTTTCACATAGTCGACTTAGTCGCTAAAGTTGAGAGCTATCTTTAACTTCGTTGCAAGAACTTTATGGTAATTTAGTTGCAAAATCAAGAGCTATCTTTACTTAGTCACATATATTAAAGTTAATATTTAACTCAGGCATAGAAAACATAGTTGTAACTATGTTTACATAGGCGCACTAAGTTCATATAGGCACACTAAGCTCACATAGGCGCACCAAGTTCATATAGACAAATAAAGTTAACATAGGCACACAAATATTAAATCTATCAACTATCCTAAACATAGTCGATCTGTTTAAAAAGACTTAAGACCACCTATTTAAAAGATCGCCTATCTACATGAAGTTCCACTTAATCTATAACATAGTCACACAAGAACATCAACATTCTACTTTATCTTCGACTATCACTATCTTTAAAAGCTATCACCTATATGCCTTTGATTATGATAGTTACATTTCAACACCTATGTACAATATAACTTAGTCGTGTTGTAAATGATATTACACTTCCTAATCGACTATGTTAAACAAAGACAAAATGTCTAAACAACTATCACAATGAAATTCAAAATTCAAATGTATTAAATGCAGCTATATATGCAGCATTTATTACTACTCATGCAGAATGTGAATGAACATGTAAACTCTATTTCTTTTATTATAAAATACACTTGACTGAAGACTAGGAAAGGTCAGTTTTTATAATCTATTTTAGGAAGAAACAAGCTGGAAATACACTGACGAAACAATGGTACAGATATGTATCAACACCAACAAATAAGAAGAGAGTATTCTATGCAGCATTATTTGACTTTATCTTTTTATAGAGTAAACAAATACCTTCTGCAATGTGACAATTCTAGAAAAAAGAAGTATCCTTAGAAAGGTCTCTGCTGCAGAAATAGCATCGTAAGGAAGATCCCTTTATATTCTTCAAAAAATATGCGAAGTCAAAGGGACTATCCTAAGAAGGATCTCATGTTGTCTTTTCACATAGAAAAAGTGTCATATTTCTCAAAGACATGAAGATCTCTCTGACAAATAGCTACACACTCTAAGAAGAATATGAAGCTCTCTCTAACGTATACAAGGTTGTGTCTAACAAATACCAAGATGTGTCTAATGATCACTAGGTTGTATCTAACGGAACCAACATACAAAGAGAGTTATATATACATGTGGTAGTTGTACAAGCAAAACAAGCTTTTTGAGTCGAGCATTACATAGCACAAGTGCAAAAGGGTGTGTGAACCAAGTGAGAAATCTATTGAACCCTAGCCAACACAAGCGCACATAGCCAAGAGTTGATAGAAAAGCAGGTCAGATTCTTCCTCAACCATATCTACTCCACATGCTCAAGTGAAGGAGGATCAGATGTGCTATTCTTCTATTGCATTCTCTTCTAATTCTTCCTAAAAGCCTTCTACGATTCTCTGAATTTTTCTTTGAAGGTTTCTCTTTATAGTTCAAGACTGCTATATATGCTTTCATTCTGATTTCTAGTGTTGAACGATTTGTAATTATTGTACACATTTTGCCTACCAAAAGGTAAACTCTGTGTAAACTCCACTTGTAAAGCGGTCGTCCTCTCCTTGAGGGGAGAAGCACTTGCTCGATTGTAAGAGGATCTACAGGAGGTCTGTATCCTGTGGCTAGACCTATAGGAGGTCTGTATCCTATGGCTAAGACCAACTGGAGGTCTGTTATTTGTGGCTAGGACCTATAGGAGGTCAGTTTCTTGTCGTTTGGCTGATACATGTGAAATCGGCTAGGGCTCTTGAGTGAAAGAGTGCATGTGGTGTGGCTAAACACCTGTGAAATCGGCTAGGGCCGGATGACTTCCCTTTGACTTTATTTCAGAAGTGATGAGATGTTATCAAAGATGACTTATTGGCTGTTGTGGAAGAGTTTCAGGAGGGAATGACACATTTAGGGGTATCAATAAAACTCTTCTAGTGCTTATCCCTAATAAGTCAGGTGCTCAAGAGTTTCGGGACTTCAAACCACCCATTAGCCTACTAAATGGTACTTACAAGATCATCATTAAAGTGCTAACAAGGAAATTGATTTGGGTCATGGATAGGTTGCCAATAGTTTCTAGGGTGCCTTCATCAGGGGTAGACATTTCCAAGATAACTTCTTGGTGGCCCATGAGTATTTATTTGCTATGAAGACCTAGAGGAAGAAAGAGGTGGTTCTGAAGTTGGATTCTGAGAAGGCCTATGATCGAGTTAATTGACAGTGTCTCTTTGATGTGTTGGATAAAATGGGTTTCGAGGAGAGATGGATTGATTAGATCAAGGTCTACATTTCTTTAGCCTCCTTTGCGATCTTTGTGAATGGGAAGTCATCTTCCTTCTTCCTCAGTGGGAGGGGGCTCCGCCAGAGGGACCCTATGTCTCCTCTCCTATTTGTGCTTGTGGCTAATATTTTGAGTAGGATGTGACAGAGAGCTGAGACCATTAGTCTAATTAAGGGGTTCTATGTTGATAGAGAGGATCCCACTCTTTCTCACTTGCAGTATGTTAAAGACATCATCATGTTCCTAACTGAGAGAGAGCAGTAGGTTTACATGGTTAGACTCTTGTTTGAGTTATTGGAGGAAGTTATCGACCTAAAAGTCAACTTCAATAAGAGCATGCTAGTGGGCTTGAATATGAAGGAGTGATCTCTTCGCAGGGCAGCTTGTATTATGGGGTGCAAGTTAGGAGAGTTCCCTATCTCGTACTTGGGTCTCCCATTATCTCCAAACGCTCTTCGCTATGTAGATTAACTTCCTATTGTTCAAAGATATGAGTCTAAACTGGCTGGATGGAAGGCAAGACTGTTATCTTTCAGGGGTAGACTTGTCTTGTGCATATCGTGTTAGATAGTCTGTCCATATATTTTCTCTCAATATTCCTGATCTCGAAAACAATGGCAAAGAAGATAAAATCCATTCAAGACGGGTTCTTTTGGTATGACAGTGGAAGAAGATGTAGGGGGTGGCATACATTATTTGAGGGAGGGTAGCTACTTGCAAGAAAATGGGAGAGCTAGGGATCAAAGATGTGAGGGATTTCAATCTTACCCTCTTTTGCAAGTGACTGTGGAGACTGGGGGCGGGGGAGGATAGGCCGTGGACGCAGGTGATAAGATAGAGATACTATGATAGGAGGAGAGTTTGGGACTTGAGTTCTGTTCCACAGCATAAGACCTCCCCACTTTGACGAGATATCTTATCTTGCAAGGATTTCTACTTCACTGATGTCCGTGTCCGACTAAGAAAAGGTGACAAAGTCTTTTCTAAAAGGATAGATGGTGTAGAGACTATACCTTAGAGACCTCCTTCCCCAACCTTTTGTGGTGATTGATGCTCCTTTGAGAACGGTGTCCCAGACTTTCGACTCCCATCTTTCTAAAGACACCTAGGCTCCGACCTTCAAAAGAGACCTCAAGGATGAAGAGATAAACGGAGAGGATGAGTGGTCTTGGAGATAAAAAATGGAGAGTAATTTCTTCATTAATTTTAGTCTCTGTCACTATCTCAGATGATAGTGCTCGCCATAGTCTCTATTCTCAAGTGTGAAGATTGAGGAGTACACTGAAAGTGAAGCCATTGATTAGAGAATTTTGCACGAGAGATTATCTACTCGAGACAAACTAAGCCACTTCTTTCCAGAGACCTAACCGTCTTGTTGCTCATGCGGAGCGAACGTCGAGACCTAGACCTACCTATTTGTAAGCTAAACCTACCGACAAGAGGTGCAAGGAGAGATTTCTATGAGGACTCACTGATTTTGACTGACACAACTAGGTGCATTAACTAATAGAGCATTGAAGAAACAATTAACCCCTTGGAGGTGACAAGACTGTTTTGTGACTCATTCTCCGTACCACCCTATGGACATCATGGGGAACACACAACGGAATTTTTAAAAGGGTGTCGAGAGCTACGGAGTTGATTGTCTTTTTTATGTGTAATAGAGTGCGAAAATGAGATGAACTCTTTTGTCACGTGAATCCTCTCTAACTCTTCTCTTTTTACTTTTTTGGGAGGTTGGAATGATCTACATTATCTTTGTGTAGACTCTTGTATAGAGATTTTTTTGGGGATCTTTCTAACTATAGTTGTATATCCTTTTTTTGAACAAGACCAGCTTTCGATCGGAGATCACACAGTATCAGGCTGCTACTCTTGCTCACTTTGGTTATCAGCCGAGGTTGAAACAGAAGGCCCTCAAGCTGGTACGATGGATACCTCCCAACTCAGGTCATTGCCTCAACGTGGACGGTGCTTGTAAAGGGAACTCAGGCCCATGTGGAGGCAAAGGATGTATTAGAGATCCTGCAGGTAATGTCATTGTGGCCTTTGCCCACTTCTACGGCACGGGGAACAGTCTTATAGCGGAGGTCCGGGCGTTATGTGATGGACTGCGGTTGGCCGCTGCATATGGTTCCGACCTCTCTTCTGTACAGTCTGATTCTGCCGTGCTCGTCCAGTCTATCAACAGCACATTGTGCCCATCTTGGCATATCCTCAAAGTGGTGGCGCAACGTGCTGCGCTATCTCACCGCCAGCAAGCTCACTGTTGATCATGTCTATAGGAGGCAAACCGAGTTGCAGACTCCCTTGCTTCGTATGCCTGCCCAATTGCGGACAATACAATCTTCTGTTCGGCCTCTACTCTCCCCCGAGCCTGCAGAGGAAATGTCCTTCCAGACAAAGTTTCCTTTGGCAGTATAAGAATGGTCTAGCTCTGTGTCTATCCGGGGTTTGCCCCGGCTGTTTTTGTACTCCCTATTTTTCATTAATAAAATAATTTTATTTCTCTTAATATATATATATATATCTTTTTTTATTTAATACGTAAGCAATACCACCCACTTTCAAAAAAAACTGCCTCACTAACGCGTGCCAGGGAGAGGAGATTTGCCTGGTGAAGACATCCACAACTCGGGCGTGCGATCTAAAGTTTGTCTTCCTGCAACATGGTGAACATTTCATCGGTTAAGAAACAATGTCAATAATGCATTGGATTGTTAAGCAATTTGTAGTACTGATCACCTGCTGACAGCAATGGTGATGTATATCAGCAGTGAATAGCAAGCTCTTTAACAATAGAAATACTTGGTTAATAATGTAGCTGCACGAAGAAAATGGAAGTGGGCGTCCTAATTATATTATTAGAAATACAAACCCAGCTGTGTAATGATTTTTGGCTTACCTATCATAGTACCCCACAATCAATCGATTCAATCCCCATGCCTGTAATGGACAGACTCCAGTCGATCAAAATTCTGCAGGCATATACCTAGCAAATCAAATCTACTGATCTTGCAGTTTTGTACATTCTTATAAGACCGATACAAAAGGTCAATTTCTATGTCATGTTCGGCAGCCCCTCTTGGCATTAGTTTCGACATCTTCATTCAAAACACAGCAGGAAGCTCTGGTTGTGCAGGTTCTTCTATAAAAGGATCCATCAAACAGCTGCAGTGGGACAAGTTGGTCCTTTTCTTGATTATCTTGTATGCAGAATCAACCAGGTGCCAAGTGCCAATGGAGAAGTTGCGATCCAGAACCAGGATTTTGTCGGGTCTCACTTTGAAGCAAATGCCAGGCGTGGCCTGCTGTGCTAGTTAATTCTACTCCGAAATAATTGGTTGTAAATGCATCCTGATGACTCGGACCGAAGAAACGAAAATAGGGTGCTTGGAGAGATTGCTCCATTGTCCCAAAATGAGCTGAACCATTTCATGTCTTAGCTGCTGGCAGAAAACTGAAGAGCTTAACGGGGGAGGAAGTCCATTGAAAAAGCTAATATTCAGAGAGAACTAAGTCAAATAACGAATCCTCATAACTCAGGCTGAGATCAGACCCACGTATCCAGCAATCAGACTCAATACTGATGTCAGAATGTAAAAGCTTGCAACAATCGATGGTTCTTCAAAGCCAAAAAACTCAAGGTGATGATGGAAGGGGGCCATCCGGAACAAGCGGTGGCCAGTTCCAGACATGCGCTTGGTGGCCCTATAGTAAGATACCTGATGCATAACAGTCAATTCTCCCATTATGAGAAACAGCTCACAGTTTCGTTAACAAACAAGATTAAATGCATTGTAATTTTCATAAAATATACGTATCATTGGTATCTGCAGTACACAACAATTTTCAAGACTGGCTGAGAGAACAGTAATTTATTTTTGTGCATGTGAGTTGTTAAGCGGAGTAATATGATGAAACCCAAAACTTCCATAAACATTGTCGCCTTCCTTTGGATTAACCATTGCTCCAATGTGAAAGTACTGCAAATGCAAAGGATTGTATGTGAAATTGATCTAGAAGCCTCAATCCCCAAACTGCACTTCTAACCTTTTATTGGAGGTGTAGGAACCTTTTTGTGGTTGTTTGGTATGCTGTAAAATGCTCTGAAACATTGTAAGATGCTATAGGACCATACTGATATTATAGGGTGAAAAAAAACTTGGGCAGTAAAATTGTGCCAATAAAATTTAAAAAAAAAACTGTAGCTACATGATTATGCAAGATAATAGACTCGTGGATCGAAAAAAATACATGGTATGTGAAGATTGTAGTGAAGAACCTTATCCCACTTTGCATCAATAATGAACCATCACTTTATGAATGTCCTGGTGTTGGCATTTTCGATATCCTCTTTTGCACAATCTATTGCTTCATACAAGTATCCTATGTATGCCTTTGTATCCTCATTTACTATCTTCAAAACTTTCATTATCGATTTCAGCAAACTAAGAACCATCTTGGTGTTTCTCTGTAGGTGTTTGTTTTCAATTAACTCTTCAAGCTTTTTCCCCTTGGCATCCTACTTAGCTATTCTTCCCATCTACTCTTTCCAACATTTTCCTGAAATCATTTGCAATAAACAACTTTTCTGGAATCTAAACTCTTCAAATAAGTATAAGCATAAGTGTCAAGGCAGTCACCTATCTAGGTGACCAGGTGGATTTAAGATGTCAAGGTGCTGGGAGCCTTTCTCCAGCCCAATAAGGTGGACAAGGCGTCTGCCTAGGCTAGCCAGGCGGCCCAGGGTGCAATGTGAATACTGTGGATCGATAAGGAAGTTCAAGGAGAAGTTGGTTAGTCACATGAGATGGTAGGATGGTAGGGATTACCAAGCATGAAGATATCAAGTCATATTCAGGGTTTTAGAGCCAAAACCAATTCAGATCAGCTTATTCCCATCTCATGGTTCAAAATTAATGGAAGTAATTCAAAGAAGGGAAAAGAAAGATCCAAAAATAAAATTTTCTTATTATTACATTTTCATGCAGTCCAATGATAAATGGTCCAGAAGACCCAGGGTAAAAGAGAAGCATAGAGATCACTTCAAAAAAACAAAAAGAGGAGGATAGAGATGTATGTTTTCTCTAACCCTAAGGATTAGATAATTCCAATCTGAATGTGTCCAATTTGGCATAGATTTTGGCCAAAAATAATGATGAAGTCTTGAAAGGGACAAAGAATGTTATCAGATAAATGTTAATGGATGATGATAGACTCATCATAGCATACAATAAAATGCATAGACCATAAGTTGAAGTCCATACATTTTAAAAGTGCACGAGCACAAAGGGCAGAGACGTTGCAGTAGTCTTAGTAAGTCTACAATGATACATGTATCAGGTTAATGGATCTTTTCTTAAACCACTTGGATCTTAACGCTGACTTTCAACTTTTACAGCTAATTGATGGATAGATCATGGGAAAGCCACTGGATATGAGATTGTGCATATGCTGTAATCCGACCTTTGAGCCAAACAATCTTTGCTTCACGATGTGAAAGGAATTGTTCTACATTTTCTCTCATTCACACAAAGCAAAGGAACATGCTCACACAACACAGCTTACACTAGCAAAAGAGCCTATTGACCTGGATGAAGTTTTTGATGAAGAAATTCTACCCTATGTATAGGTAGATGCAATGATAACTTTGAGCTCGCCAGAATTTGATACAAATGATCAAGCTTGCATTGAAAAAAGGTTAGATGACATTCCATTGTCCGTAGAGTTCCAACTTCCACCTCTAAAATGATGAATGAAGCTTTCAAGGAAAACAAAGTAAGGGTAAGAAACCACTAATGCCTCCTACGGATATGTAGGCCTAGATACAGTAGAAGTGGGGGATAAAGATTGTGTATCAATGTTAAACCCCGCAAATTTACAATGTTTTTCTGATATCTTCAAAGAATTTTCAGAAATTATTAAATTCATTATGTGACAGCAGGAAACGATATAAAATCGTCGTCGTTATATAAATGCTCTCGAGATTCCGTCGGGCGGGTTATCTACACAAACTTTGTGTGCTTTCATGCACGGGAATTTCATCAAACGCCGTGGGGGTAGCAAAAAGCCACCTACCCACTCAACGAACCAATAACAAATGAGCCTATCTGGCCTTTGTAGACCATTCCCAATGTCTGGTAGAGTGGTCCCTGCACTGGAAAAAGGGCAGATGGCAAGGTGTCTTGAGAAGAAGACAAAAAAAAAACCTCCACATGCTGCAACCCTGGACTCCCAGCAATAAAAAGTATTTGAAAGGGGCAGTCCAGGGCTTTTATAGCTCTTCAGAGGCCAGCACACCCAGAGGGATCGCTCCCTCCTTCTCCCTCTCCCGGTTTTGTGCAAGAACAGCACCGGAGGTCCCTCCAGTAGTGCAGCACCGGAGGGATGCGCAACCGTAGGGACATCCCTCCGGTAGTGCAATACCAAAGGGAGCCCCTCCGGTTGTGCAGCAAACTAGAGGGACCTCCCTCTGGTTGCGTAACGGGAGGGAGCCCCTCCAGTCCTCTCTCTCACAGAAAAAAAAGGAAAGAAGCAAAACAAAAAAAAGACCAACAGGAGGGACCTTCCTTACCTCCTCCACGCAAGCGCCGGAGGAACCAAAGCCCAGTCACCTGCTAGCAATTAATGCGCAGGCAACTGGAGGGAGGTCCCTCCACTCCTTACCCTGACTCCTATAAATAGGAGAAGACCCCCCAACAGTGCACACAGGAGACTTCACTTGGAGTCTGGAGATCCCTTGAAGAGCTTGGAAGCTTAGAGCGGCCTTTGAAAAGTTGAAGACTTGAGTTTAAAGCGCGCCTGTTCAAGACTTGAAGAATTTGCTGAAATTAGACAATTTGTGTAAAAGCCCTCATACAATGGTATGATTACAAAAATACCCCCCTAGCATGAGAGAAATCCCTTGTATTTCGTGGGATTTGTTATGAATCATAGAAAAATCATGTAAACCCAAAAATATGTAGAGTTCTTGGAGTTTGATGTCAAATCATGGGACAAACCCTATAAAGTTCAGAAATTGCAGTTTTATCCCGAAGTTTTGTAAAATTGCAAAAATGCCCATGTAATTCAAGAAAAATCCTGAAAATTCCAAAATTGAAGAAAACGTTCAAGTTTGCGGAAACGTCCTCCAAGTTGGGAAAAATCCCTGTTTTGTCCAGAAATCCAAAAAATGCAGTTCTACCTCAAAATTTTGCGAAATTGTGTAAATGTCCAAGAAAATTGAAGAATGCACAAAGATGCTATGAATGTTCATAAATTGCAGTTTTACTCCCATAGCTCGGTAAAATTGCAAATAAACCCTCCACATGGAAAATTGCAAATAAACTCCGTCACATGGAAAAATTGTACAAGTACCCTATGCCAAGGTTTTTCATCTCGAGTATCGGTTCCATCTCGGAAAGGCAAAAGAGAAGAGATCTCGGAGAGATTTCGAAAAAATCTCAGGAGATCGGGTTCGGTGATTTGGGAAAAAAGTTCATATATATAGTTTATTTCTAAGAAATGCTAATTTTTTTTACTAACCACTCAATTTCACAAACATATTTTTCTAATTGACAACACAATTTTACAAAATAAAGAGTAATCATAACAATAACAAATCCATTCACATACACCAATATTAACATACATCAAAAGTTACACCAAAAAGATATACATAAAAAAGGTACATGAATCACAAACTGAAGAATTCATCAAAAAACATAAAAAATGGAACATGTATCTCTGTCTCCCCCTCTCTCTGTCTCCCTCTCTCTCAGAGAGAGAGAGAGAGAGACAGAGAGAGATTGGGGAGAGAGAGAGCTCAAGGGGGCCGAGGTAGGGAGAGAGCGGGAGAGAGGAAACTGGGAGGGTGCGGGAGAGAAGATCTCGATGTCGGAAGCTTCGTTTCTCGCGACCTTTGGAGAGACAGAGATCTCAGAGAAATCTCGGACATCTTGTAAGAGATGGCAAACCATGCCCTATGCTCATGAGAATTAAATGCATGCTCTTATATCCACAAGGGATGTTTATTATCGCAAACATACCTCGCCTTTGAACATAAATGTCCTTCCCGGACATAAGTAATTCCAATGATCCGATTGCAATCAAATGGCTATCCAACAGACGGATTTGGACAAAACCCTCAATATCACAATAGATATTCAAAGGTTTAAGGGTATCTATGGAAGTCAATCAAAGGTGTTCGGACTTTATACGGATGTAAATAAACACCGACTACGGTCAGTGAGAAAAGTCAAGTACACGAACCCTAAACCGTCATAATTTGAACTTGCAAAATTAATCATGTACATGCTAAATCAATTAGCTTTAAAATGTACATAGTTGTTCAACAAATGAACACTTTTCACCAAATATTTATCTGTTTTAATTCCACGTGTGAAACAATCAAACTTCAGCGGACCCAACTTCAATCAATATCAGCGGTGACCAAATGAAAGACAAGGTGGTGCACCTGTTTTTTTCACAAGGGCATACCACCATTATACTCACAGAGGAACTGCATTTCACCAATACTACACAAGATGAAGATCATAGCAGCAGGCAAGCAAAGGATAGCTAGGGGCACAAGGAAGTGAATTTCTTTGTGCCCACAAGGAACAAATTGCTAGGCATTGAAGGCGAAGGTTATGATCCAAACTTCAAGCATTGATGTAGCCGAGTGTCGATGATACTCAAGATGGCCATAACATCCGCATAAGTAACTTGATACATCGGAAGGTGGATAGAACCATAGGCCTCTGAAGGAGCCTGACATGATGTATCAGAGTACTTTGGTTGGCCATAATGCTATATTATCTCCCTTGCCCTTCTTTCTTAATGGCTTTCTTCTTCTGTAGCCAACCTTCCTTGGTTGACACTTATTTTGGGGTTCAGAGCATAAATACCTATCATGGAACTCTGACAAACAAGTTGGGGAAATGTTTGAGACACAAAGGAGGAAGAAGAAGAGGAAAAGCAATTTCTTGATGCCTACAAGATCTCTCTGAATTGCTGAGATGGCATTGAGATCCAAGATGGCAATCCATGCCTGACATGTGCCTTGACATATGTTCTGTTCAAAAGGTCATTGCTGTGTCTGTCAACATTTTGGTTTTTATTGCCAGACCTCTATAGATGACCTCATCGTACATCTAAGCCCTCCTTATACATGTAATATTCTTCATGCTCACTACTAAGGCTTCTAATTTCAGGAACATATGCATAAAGCAGAGGGAAATAAATTGGCAATGTTGGACCATAAGGATCTACATCTTGATGTTGAAATCACCAACCTAGCACCATTCACAGACATGAGGCATGAGGGATTTGATTACTTCCAGCCAGACAAGTTGTATAGGTTGTCATATCCACCATTAATTTATCAGTAAAATAATGAAATGTGATATGATTATGTGCTAAAGATGAAGTAAATGTTACATAGGAACTCCTGTACTAATATCATGTCTCCTGACTCTCAGATGAGATCTCCAAGCAACAAAATTAAGCAATATGTATATGTCCTTGTGCCAATAAAAGATCCCTGTCATTATCGAATCGCAATCGCTTCAGTAACAAAAAGGATGACAGCCATTGAATTACTATGCATTCAGAAATGCACAAGATAAGCCCTACTAAAGAATGAGTTCATCCAAGAATCAGAAAAGTCAATTGATATTAGTCCTTATATAATGACACAAAAAGTAAAACCTAATTGGCAAGATAAATGGATCATGCAAAATCAGAATCAGACGGTTCAGTCAACCTTTTAATCACATGGTTCTTCAACTATTTATCATGGTTAGCACACTTACGAGTTTAAATGAATTTTGATAATTCCATCATGACCAACCAGGCAAAGAAACTGCATGATGGTTTCAAGATAGCACAACAAAGAATCATCCAGTCAAATTTCAAATATTTTTATGGAAGAAGACAGCAATCAGAGATAATGTATTAAAATTTCTTTAAAAAACAGTTTTAAAAATCGGCCGCATAGACAACTCATGGCCCTAATCCCGCTTAGGCAGTTTCTACCTCATTGTGTTTCACAAGTTTTTCATTGACGGGTGACCATTGTAACCCCTTTAATTAGTTTGTATGACTTTGGGAATTACAACTTATAGTCACAAGTTTGTCCCTCCTCTCTCTTGTCACCTCTAGGGTTGTCTTCTTTTCTTTTTCCCTTGTTTTCCTGTCTTTCACATATTGTGGACCCAATGAATCCTTAGTTTGTTGGCACCGTCAATAACTCAAGTTAGACACTCCTTCCTCAATAAAAAATACAATCTTCTCTCTTTTTGTCATTTTTGATCCCCCTTTTGTATCCCACGTCAGATGGGTGTTGGGTGTCTCTAGAAGAAGATAGGGGCATGCAGGCCACAGTATGAGTATGAGACCAATGCTCTATCCTTTAAGCTGTAGGTTTATGTACACCTTTTCATCATCTCTATGTTTTTTTAATGCATATTATATGATTCTTCAAAACATAGATGCATCAAATTAGGATTTATAATTCATTAATCACCTTATGATGCTTGTATAATTATTAATAGCATTATCATTTGTAGAGGATATGTGTAAGAAATTGAAAAAAAAAATAACCTTAAAAAATAACCGCCTCAGAATTGAGGTGCTTCTCAACGGCTAGGCAGTCTGCCTACACAGTAAGGGGGTTAGCTGACTCACACCACCTAGGCATTTTTAAAACATTGTTAACAGCAGAGAACTATGAAAAATCAGAAGAAAATGCAGAAGAATCAATAGAATATAATACATTAAAAGGCTAACAGTTAAACATCAACTGCCATTCTTGTTTTTCTCCTTCCCCTTGGATTACTGGAAGAGGAGGCTTGCTGGAAGCAGAAAGTGGTCAGCCGGCCACTGGTGCTAGAGGGAGTGCTGGGGAACTGCGGCCAGGGCTCAGTGGGGATTTTCTTCAGAGTATCCCAACTCAGAATCAGCTAGTACAAATTGGATTGGCCTATCCAGGCAGATTCTGTGCTGATTTGGCCCTAGTATTTCCTTTTTTTTTATTTTTTGAACATGGGAACTCAGCACCCCACACCACTCTATCTCAAAAAATTGGATGGCCCAGTATCAATGCTAATCCAAACCAGCCACTATGGCAAACCATGATATGAAGACAAGAAACTAGAGAACTAGAGCCTGAGTATTTGAAGTTCCAATCCAATGCTAACCTTATAGAAATTCCTATAGAGACCCAGCCTGACAAAGGCATTTTGGCAAGTGTTGAAAAGTTAAAAAATTTATAAGAGGTTACATTATATCTGAAATCAAACTACCATTGCCTGAAATTAATGAATTTCTTTCAATTAACTTAAAGATAAAGCCTACAACCTCCTTCAAGTGCATCTACCCCAGGCAAGATGAGAATGAGATTAGCAGCAACACCAAATTCTGAAGACAATGCCTTGCAAGTTGTAGCCATGGAAAAGCTACCTTAATGGGGGGAAAAGGATGCTGATGTGGCCATACCTGCACAATCACTGACAACGCTTCCAAGACAAAGACACCAGAGCAAATAAATAGTGGGAAGAACATTCCTGAGCAGGCAGCCATAGCAGCAAGTGCTCCACCAAGTGCCAAGGATCCAGTATCTCCCATAAAGACAGAAGCCTTGTAACCATTATGAAAAAGAAAACCCACACATGCTCCGGCCATTGATGCTCCAAACATAGAAAGCTCTGCCAACAGAGTAAGGAATTAAAAACCAACAGAACAAATATACTTTTCCTTGCCATACAAAACTATTATCTTATAGGTAACTACAAATGTAATTTCTCTTCTCATTTCTGACAATGGAAAGGAAAGATTGCAGTCTAAGAGGTGAAACATTGATGTACAAACTGGCTTGAAAGGAAAACGGTCCACATATTTAACCCATACAATCTTCTAGCTCTCTGAGTAGTTTACAAGTTCTTCCCAAATATACAGTATACAGAAAACATTAGAACGAAGTTTGTTTTGTGTCTGCATGGGACAGATTTGTTCTCATATCCATTAGTGCTATGAGAAATTGGGAAAACAATGTTGCAGGATTCTGTTCATAATGGCTGGAGGGATATTCCAAAATGAAGAAGAATACTTTTAATTGGTTAGGCTTGTCCATTTCTTTCCCAAGGCACACTGTTTCCTAATTTCTTTTATTTTGTCTCCTAATGCACTTGGCTTTAATCCCAACCTTTCACACTTCCTTTCACCACAAAAGACAGCCAATATTTAGAAGAAATAAATAAACAAACTTCATTCTAACATGTTCCTCTGTAGGCAGAAGCTAGAGATGCATGTCACCAATAAACTATCAAAAGCTTCCACCTAGAAGAACATCTTATTTCTCTTCTATCTACTCTACAAAAAAAGGGATAAAGAAAATGGTTCTACTAAATCAACCACAACCTCAGTCAACATGTTAGATGATATCTTCATAGTAGCTCCGTGTATATTCTAATCTTTGCATTTCTAAAAAACAAGCATAGACACATGCTTACTAGAGAAGTCTACTCTTGAATTGAAGGAACACAAAGTGAAGGAAAGTAAAACAGAAGTACAGAAGGACAAAAAAATATCAAAGAGACTTTACCAGGATTAATTGGAAGGACAGCAACTGACATCGCTATGAAAGCCAATGCAGATGTTCCACCAGCTAAGCCATCAAGGCCATCAGTCAGATTTACTCCATTCCCCATAGAAACAAAGCAAAACGCTGTAAGAACCAAATATAGTTTTCCCAAGTACACGAGGCCAAGAGGTTGAGGAAGTGGAACCAAAAATTTCCTTCAATGAAAATGGGAATGAGATCAGAGCAGAAGACAAGATGGAGTGATCTAAAAAACTGTTGTGAATAAACTGTTTATTTTTAGCAATTCATGCAGCCTCAATTAAAGCATAGACCATCCAGCTGCACTAAGGCCTAACTAGCATACTAATTTATCATAATCATCATCATTAGAGCCATATCCCAATTTGGGATCGGCTACATAAATCCTATTCCGCCAAAAATTTCTATCAAGTGGTATAATCATATTTAAACCTAAAAAACTAATGTCCTTGCGAATAACATCGCACCATCTCATTCTAGGTCTTCCCCGAGCTCTTTTACTAACATCCACTAAGATTTGGTCACATCTTTTAACCGGTGCTGAGTTAGGGCGACAAAGCACGTGTCCAAACCACCTGAGTCTATTTTCTCTCATTTTACTATCAATTGGGACTATCCCCAAATCCTTACGGATGCACTCATTCCTAATTTTATCTTTCTTAGTCTTGCACACATCCATCTCAACATCCTCATCTCTGCTACATACATTTTGTGATGTGTTCCTTTCGTACTGTCCAACACTCGGTACCATATAACAAAGCAGGTCTCACAACCGTTCTATAAAACTTCACTTTGAGTTTCATAGACATACAATGATCACAAAAGACTCCCGATGTACTTCTTCATTTTAACAAGTCTGTCTTAATCCTGTGTGTAACATCGTCATAAATCTCTCCATTCTCGTGTATGATAGACCCTAAATACCGAAAGCTACTACTCTTAGGAATGTTTTGTCCATCAATTAGAACCATGTCTTCCTATATCACTCTCTTATTACTAAAATTACAGTACATAAACTCTGACTTGCTCCTACTAATTTTAAAACCTTTAGACTCCAAGGCATGCCTCAACGTTCTAACTTAGCGTTGAAAGTATCAATACTCTCATATCATACTAATTTATAAAAGTCCAAAATCATAATCTTTAATACTACTCATAGAGTAAGAAGTTCAGCAAGTCCAACAGAAATCCCAGTCTGGAGGTAGTAGAAAAGATAAGAACATCAAGGTATTGATGATAAATGCCCATTCACCATTTATAGGACGTCCATTTGAGGATTGCACATGGATAAAGCTTGTAAGATGGATAATTAAGTGATGAATCTTAAAGGTTAAAATGCATTCTTTCTGATCAAAAGAGGAACTTGTACCCAAGAGAAGGAACTAGAAGGGGAAAGACCTAAGAAAGCTCCGATGCAAGGATCTCTATATATCATAAGGAAGTAGGAGGGATAGTTTCAAATTCCCAGTTGCTTGCTGACTCAGGAAAGAGTGAAGCCAGTACACTTAACCTCAACACCCCCCCGCCAACCACCACCATGAAGCAATGTCCCGATGCACAGGGTAGAGTGTACCCCGTGACTTTGGATGCATTGTCAGGATGCAGAATCAACTGAGCCGCTAATTATGGAAAATGTACTTCTAGAAACAATTGGAAAAAAAACTTACAAAATATATGGTCCATATGTTAAAAGAATGGTCATATTGCTTATAAGAAGGCATACATGCTGTACCGTGATGATATTTCTGTGAAGTACAACCAAAAGGAAAAGCACACCCCAGCAGCTACCTGTCAGAAGCATCACTGCTTAATGCTGAAAAGTATTGATGACAACAAAAAGGAAAGAAAAAAGAAAATTATAGACAGTTGTGAAATGATTATCAATACCTGTAACATGAACTTAATCCATCCTGGTAAGCCATAATTGTGCTTCTTCATGACACTTAAAATATCATCAAGCAACCCAATTGCTAAAAATGCAAAAGTCACTGCTCCAGCTGCAAAAACCTCAATTGAAGAGAATCTAGCTGTCGCGCCCGCAACAAAGATACCAATCGGAATGAAGAACAGCCCACCCATGGTAGCAGTTCCTCTTTTAGAAGAGTGCATAACAGGTCCTTCTTTCCTAAGGGCTTGATGAATCTTCATGCTACGAACTATTGGGACATAAAGATATCCCACAACTGCTGCTAAAACTACTGACATACAAAAGGGGCGCATCAAGTAAAACGGTTCCAGGGGTAATCTGACAATCCGCCAAGACCACCAGTCAACCAGTAACAGAAATACAGCCAAGAAGGTTATTAATGCCAAGTTAAGCCAAACTCCAGGCTGAATTCTGCCATCACAGAATTACTTCATGTCAACAACCAGTTGAAAGAGAAATAATTAAAAAAAAATACTGCAAGCCATTGTAAAAAACCATGAGCTATCTTCCTAGGGACAAAAGATTATGCCAACAATAAGATTGCAATGCAGCTCCCATGTCAGTCATCATTGAAGGGACCTTAGTCACTGAGGAGCGAACTCACAAACCTTAGTCAATCCACCTGCAAAAAGGCCATGCCTCGAGTGTCACTAATGGTTTCAAACCTTGGTCAATGAGGAGCGAACCCACCAACCAGGTAGTTAGACCGCATTGTAAGTTCTTTTCCTCATGTTTTACACTATGAACAGATTTGGTCAGAAGATACACTTAGAAATTCCCTATTGGTGATGCAAAGGGATAAAATTGCCTACTGCCTATAGGGTCGCCTAAGCACAGGAATGGCCACTGAAGAGGTGTGATCTCGCGCTGGTCCTGAGCGGGCTGAGGATCACCAGATCGTGAACTGCAAGACAGGGAAACGGATCAGAGGGCCCAGGGGGAAACCCTGGGGCAAACCCTCCGATGCTTAAGTCAGTGGAGCTATGGTGGGAGCAATAGTAGGGAGGAAAGAGCTTGTGCGCGAGATCCCTCTCCACCAGAAGGGTGAAGCGGTTCTTGCTCAGGAGTTTTTGGCGGATGATTGCCTTTCTTGGCTTACCTTTAGCCGGAGGGTATCCCTGGTTTAAATAGTACGCCGTCTCTTGGAGTCCTGCCAGCCGAGGGGTTTCAGGTGGGGGTTACGTCCTCATCGTGGGCTTTTATGGCCTTATCGTGGGAGCGTTATCATCGTGGGGAAGAAGAAGTCCCTCGCCTTCCTGAATTCCTGCCTGCTGCGGGCTCTTAACGGCTGCAAAGATAAGCATTCGTCGGTCGTTCCGAGCTCAGAGGGGCCAGCCCTATCCGGGCGATAGGCTTAGCTCGGTAAAAGATGGGTCGGATAGGCTAGCCTACGCCTCCTTCTCCCGGGCGGAGAGATGGCTCGGGCGCGGGCCTTTCTCGTGACCTGACCGATGCTCGGGCCCTCCGAGCCTTGAGGCCGCCTAGGAGGGTTGTTTCCTCGAGCGCTGTTTATTGGGCTTTCTTCCCTAAGTGGGCCCTGTGGGCTGTCACTTGGGTGAGCTTGGCCTCATTGGGCCCTGCCGGGCCTAGTTGGGCTGCTCTTTGAATGGGCTGCAGAAATCCCCCTCTCCACTTGTCCCCCTCCTACTCCCGAGCCGAAGGAGGCTCGGTTGAGTAGTTTATGAGGGCGTCGGACCGGCGTGGCTCAGGTGGGTGGAGATCTGACGGTGTTAAGTAGCCACGTGCCGTGGTCACCTGGGCCCGTAATTATAGTGATCCTGACGGATTTGAAATGAAGGGGCCCCCTTTTTCTCGGAGGTCGGAACGACGCGCCGCCTCCCGTGAGGGTTTATAGGCGTTGGGCGCTGTTTGTCATCCCAGACTCTCTAGGGTTTTTGGCTTTTCTTCATTCCTCTGCTTTTGGGGCTCCTTGATGCGCCGTGAAGTCACGACGGAGGAGCATAATCTCGCGGCGGCGTTTGAGGAGTTGGCGCGCATAACCGCAGAGGCGGTCCGGCAGCTTCCTTCTCCCCCGGAGTCTTCGGGTTCTCTCGAGAGCTCTGCTTTCAGTTCCTCCTTGAGTTCCATGGCGGGCCAGCGTTCGGGCGAGGAGTTGGAGGTAAGGGCGCCGGTCCCGAATCGCAGCGAGCTGGGGGAAGCCGAGGTGAAGAAGCTGGAGCACCGGTTTCGCTTGCCTCTCAGATACAGCTTTGCCGCCGCTGCCCCGTACGAGACGAGCCTGGACGATCGCACGGGTCATATCTGCACTTTTCTTCTGGCTTGGAAGAGCGGGTTTCGCCTCCCCTTCGAGCCTTTCGTCCTTCAGCTCCTCAATTTTTTCCAGTTGGCGCCTATTCAGTTGGTTGCCAACTCATACCTTCTTCTTTCCGCTTTTCGAATCCTCTGCCGCCAGCATGGGATTTTTCCTTCCTTGGACCTCTTTCATTATTTCTTTGAGTTGAAAGCGCATCCGTTGGCGGGGAAGGGCTTTTACTTCATTCAGGCGCGGAGGAACAGGAGTTGTATTCCGCTGGCGGCGAAGGATTCCTCGCACAAAGGGTGGAAGACCCAATTCTTCTGGGTGAAGGCGGAGGCGGTGGACGAAAACTGGAGGTGCCAGGTGATGCCCAACTTTCATCCGAACATTCCTCCCCGGCAGGAGGAGTTCCCTCCTCACGTGGAGAAAAATGCCGCTTGTCTGCTGAAGAATCGCCAGTCGACCGAGGAATTGGTGACGCCGGAGAATGTCGAACGGTGCCTCCTTACGCGGCTGAAACCGTCAGGTACCACCACTCGGATTTTTCTTCAGGGGTGGGAATCATCTCTCTTTTCCTGACCATGCCTTCTTCTCTGTTGTAGACATCAGGCGGGAGCCTCTGGAGGAGGCTGCTGAGGTCGTCGATCTTGGAGATGACTCGGCGGCCGATGAGCCTGACGCTCCTGTGGGTCGCTCCCAAGCCCGGGATAAGGGCAAGGGGGCGGCATCCGAGGGAACTTCACGACCGGGCGGTGCAAAGCGCAAGGATCCCATGGAGGGAAAGTTGCGGGAAGCCGCGAAGGCCAGGAAGCGGGCCAAGAAGGCCGGCCTTCTCGCCACTGCCGGGGGCGACTCTAGCTCGGCGGCGCTCCCCTCTCAGGGGCAAGATGGGGCCGGCCCTACCGGGCCGGCTCCCCCATCCACCGGGCAAGAGGGGGCCGAGGAGACCAGGGGCCCCTCAGAGTGTGGTGACGGTGGGTCGGCTCTCCCCTCGGTGGGAACAGAGGGGGCCGGAGCTGAAGTAGACGAGGCCGAGACTGGGGGGCCGGTCGAGGTTGGCGATGTCTCGGGCAGTGAAACGCGGGCCGAGACAGTTGAGGTTGGGGGTTCTCCTGCGAGGGCGTTGCAACCCCAAACATCGATGGCGCCCGGAGCGACCGGGTTTGCTGCGTTGGTCGAGGTTGGGGGTTCGCCTACGGAGGCGTCGCAACCCCAAACATCGGTGGTGCCCGGGGCGACCGGGCTTGCTGCGTCGGTCGAGGTTGGGGGTTCGCCTACGGAGGCGTCGCAACCCCAACCGACCGTAGTGCGCGGGGAGGCCGTTTCAGCAGCTCGGTCCGGGCCTTCCGGCGCGGGGCCAGGGGCGGATCGGGTGTCCATGCCGGAGGCCTTGGAGAGGCTCGGTATCTCGAGCAATCTGTACAAGCTCTGCCGCGAGGTGTCCGCGAGGATGAGAGGAGAAGATAGGCGCCATTCTCCTTCCGGGGTCCTCGACGTCATCATGGAGGGCGGTTTGATCATGGCCCAGATGGGGGCCACCATGGCGGAGACCTACGCCCGGACGGAGTCAGAGCGGTCGAATCTCGCCTGGACTCTCGGAGGGTGCGAGAGGAAGCTAGCCCGACTCAATGAGGCGCACGAGGGGCTTCAACGGGAGTTCTCCGCAATCAGGGATTTGGCGCGGTCGAACCGGCTGGAAGCCGGAGTGTTGACCGAGCAGCTGGCCAAGGCTCGGGAGTCGCTCGAGAGGAAAAACAAACTCCTTGAGGAGGAGCGCCTTCACCATCTCGAGCTGGACGGCCATTGGGAGGCTGAGCGCGCCGAGTTGCTGGACCGGGCGGAGGCAGCGGAGCGCCGTCGTTCGGAGGCCGAGGCGGACCGAGCTGAGGCGGAGAAACGATCGGTCGAGGCCAAACAGAAGTCGATCGAGCTCAAGGAGCGGGCGGCAGAGGCCGAGCGGAAGTCGATCGAGCTCGAGGAGCGGGCGGCCGAGGCCGAGCGGAAGTCGATCGAGGCAGAGAGACGGATGGCGGAGGCAGAGGAGCGAGCGTCCGAGGCGGAGCGGAAGTCGGCCGAACTTGCTGAAAGGATGGGGCAGGTCGGGGCGGAGGCGATCGAGCAGTACATGGGCTCAGAGGCCTACCGAGCCGACCTTCAGGAAGCTGCCCTTCCATACTACGAGATAGCGCTTCGCCGAGGCGCCCGCAAGGGGTTCAAGCAGGGTTATCGCCGGGCAGTGGATTACGCCGACGAGCGAGACTCTGGGATCGATTTCCCCTCGGGCCAGTGCTATGACTCGGAGGAGTCGGCTTCTAGCTCTTCTGCGTCGGGCGGGGAAGATCCAGAGGGCTCTCCTCCGGCGGGGTCACCAACTCCGGCTGCCTTGGGAGGGCTCGCGACCGAGGCAGTTCTCGCACAGGCGAGGTCAGTGCCTGGGTCGGCCGTCACCGAGGGTGCCGGGGGCGAAATACCCACACCTGCCGTTCCCGAGCTTCAAAGTGGGCCCGAGGCCTGATGTATTTTGCCTTGTTTTGCCTCTTTCTCTGTTTGTCTCTTTTCCTTTTCTGAAAAAAAGAAAGATTTTCTTTTTGTGAGGCAATAAATGACTTACTTGCTTCTTGCGTTCCTTGCCGTAATTTGGTTAGCGTATCGGTAGTAGTTGGAAAGTGCCGATACGTCCTGCGTGGTTTTCGCACGCTGGTTGGATGGATTCCTGACAGGGTGTCCTTCCGTTTTCTCACGCTTTGAATGCCAGGCCGCTTCGTGTATCCCGCAGAGGCGGAAAATGAGGGATTTGAGGTGACCGTTCAGAGGGGAAAAATCCTTTGGCGTGTTTTCGAGGGGGGAGTCATTTAAGGCAAGTAGCCTCCCTTAGCCTTATAAAAAGACCGAAGGGCGTCCCTTCCTCTCCACCGCTTAGGATTTTCGCTAACAGTCTTTCCTCGCCCCTTCTCCACGTTGCGCTGTGCCGTTGCATTCGGAGCATGGAGGATCCTTCGGAAGACGACGCTGCCGGTGATGGAGGAGCAGAGAGTTCTTGCTGCCTTGGGCTGTTGAGCAGGTCCGATGGTCGTCGCGCGGGGTTGAAACGGGTCCGATGGTCGTCGCGCGGATCTGAAGAGGGTTCGACGCGCGGAGGCACGTCGTTTGCCCTTTATCAGTTGCGGAGACGCTTCCAGGGGGGCGAGATGGAGGACGGATGGGGGCATCCGTGATGCCCATCCCCTCCGGGCCTTCCCCTGCCTCCTCATCCAGCTCTGCTGGTTTCTTTTTCTTTCTAGCAGCGTCTTTTTCCCTCTTCTGCTCGTCCTTTCTTTCACTCTTCGGAGGGTGCCTGCACTCTCCGTGCGCTCCAAAGAGTTGGCAGGTTGGGGGGGGCTTTCCTGCGTATTCCTTCCCTCTTCCTCTTCCAAGTTCAACTTGGAAGGTAGCCTTCTTTCTTTTTAATCCCTCTGTCACCTTTGTCACGGGCCACCCGAGCCAACTGGGTCGATCGCCCTTTGACCGAGCCAATTTCTGCGCGAGGCAGAGTCAGTGGCTGGACGCAAGGAGATCAAGACCGAGTCGGCCGAGGGATGGCCTCTTGCCGTGGTGCTAGATGGATTTTTTGCTTTTTGCTATGCAATGTACTGGCTTTTGCCTTTCTGATGTACCAACAATTGAATAAAAAGAAGATAGTTTTATTTCCCTCAAATTGTTTGCACAATTTTAAAAGTAGAATTTGCGTAGTGCGGCTGCGTTCCACGTCCGAGGGATGGGTTCCCCTTCCGTTGTAGCTAGCCTGTACGCACCTTTCCCGAGCGTCTCGACCACTCGGTAGGGGCCTTCCCAGTTAGGGGATAGCTTGCCCGCCGCCTCTAGTGGTCGAGAGGCTTCGGCTTTCCTGAGGACGAAGTCTCCCGGTTGAAAGTGCCTGTTTCGGACTTTGGCGTTGTAGTATCGCGTGAGGCGGCGTTGGTACTCCGTAGCTCGGATATTGGCGATCTCTCGGAGTTCATCAGCCAGGTCGAGGTTCTCGAGTAATTTTTGCTCGTTTGCCTCGGGCGAGTAGCGGATGACTCGGAGAGACGGGTTGGCAACCTCTAACGGAATGACGGCCTCAGTGCCATACACCAGCTGGAAAGGACTTTCACCGGCTGCCGTTCTGGGAGTCGTTCGGTGTGACCAAAGTACGCTGGACAGTTCCTCGAGTCAGCTACCCTTGGCCTTGCCGAGTCTGGTCTTTATGCCTTTTAAGATAGTCTTATTGGCATTTTCGACCAGCCCGTTGGCCTGAGGGTGGGCGACCGAAGTGAAGTGGTTGCGAATGTTTAGATCGGCGCATCTGTCTCGAAAATAACGAGAATCGAATTGCCGACCGTTGTCGCTCACTATCACCCGGGGGATGCCGAAGCGACAAATGATCGACTTCCATACGAAACTCCAGACGACTGTCTCGGTGATCCTCGCCGTGGCTTCGGCCTCGATCCATTTGGTGAAGTAGTCGATGGCGACGATGATGAACTTCTTCTGGGACTGAGCCGTAGGGAACGGCCCGAGAATGTCGATCCCCCACCGAGCGAAGGGATAGGGCTCGATAAGGGTGATGAGCTCCGTAGCCGGCTGATGGACCGAGTGGTCGAATCGCTGGCATCGGTCGCACTGCTGTACGTGAGCCGTGCAGTCGCGCTGCAAGGTTGGCCACCAGTACCCCTGCCGTAGCAGGATCCTGGCTAGAGACCTTCCTCCTGAATGCGCTCCGCACAGGCCTTCATGAGTCTCTTGGATGGCTCGGTTGGCCTCGTCGGGGCCGAGACACTTCAGGAGGGGACCAGAGAAGGACCTCCGGTAGAGAGTGTCGTCGAGGATGACGAAGCGCCGGGCTTGATACTTCATTCGGCGTGCCTCCCGAGGGTCGGAGGGCTCTCGGGAGTCCTGGAGCCAAGACAAGTAGGGGGAGCGCCAGTCGCTTGGAAGGGCCGAGTCAACGGCCAGGAGCTCCGAGTCAATGCTCGGGCGCTCTAGCTCTTCAAGGAGGACTGATCGGGTACCTTCAGGGTCGAGAGAGGAGGCTAATCGAGAGAGGGCGTCCGCTCGGGAGTTTTCCTCCCGAGCTATTCGGACTACCTCGAATCCCTCGAACTGTTGGGCCAGGTCTCTGACCAGCTGGAGGTATTTGACCATTGGGGCCTCTCGAGCTTCGTATTCGCCGTTGACTTGGCTAGCGACCAGCTGGGAGTCGGTGTGGATTTTGACTCGCTCAGCCCCCAACCGTCGAGCCATGCGAGCTCCCGAGATAAGGGCCTCGTACTCGGAAGCGTTGTTGGACGCCTGAAAGCTGAATTTCAAGGCGTACTGTAGTTCTACTCCTTCGGGGGACCTCAGGAGGATCCCTGCACCACTAACGACCGAGTTGGAAGATCCGTCGACGAACAGTTCCCAGGTCGGCCCGGGCGCGGACGGAGATCTTTCTTCAGTCGGGATGGTGCTCTCGGCGATGAAGTCGGCGAGCGCTTGGCCTTTCATAGCCGAGCGCGGGCGGTACGAGATATCGTAGGCCCCAAGCATGATTGCCCATTTGACGAGTCGCCCTGAAGCTTCGGGGTGGGCTAGAATCTTCTTCAATGGTTCGCCGGTTAGCACGGTGATGGGGTGCCCTTGGAAATAGGGTCGGAGGCGCTTGGCGGAGGTAACCAACGCTAGCACGAGTTTCTCGGTTGCGGGGTACCTCCTTTCAGCCTCGTTGAGCACCTTGCTGGTGTAGTAGACCGGCCTCTCGATTCCCGAGTCATTTCTGACCAGGACCGAGCTGACTGTGGATGGTGTTGCCGAGAGATAGAGCAGCAAGACTTCGCCCGGAACGGGCTTGGAGAGCACCGGGGGCGAGGCCAGGAACTCCTTTAGCTCGGCGAACGCTCTCTGGCATTCCTCATCCCATGCGAACGTAGCAGATGCCAATTTGGGCCCCCTCAAAAGTTTGAAGAAGGGCAAGCATCGTTCGGCCGCACGGGACAGGAAGCGGCTGAGAGCGGCGACACGCCCAGTTAGGCGCTGGACGTCCTTGACGCAAGTGGGCGGGCGCATGTCCAGGATGGCCTGGACCTTGTCGGGGTTGGCTTCGATCCCGCGTTGAGTGACCAGGAAACCCAGGAACTTCCCAGATCTTACTCCGAAGGCGCACTTGGCAGGATTGAGCTTCATGTTGTACTTCAGGAGGGTGCCGAAGGTTTCGGCGAGGTCGGTGAAGTGATCTTGGGCCTTGGGGGTCTTGACGAGCATGTCGTCAATGTAAGCCTCGACGTTCCGACCTAACTGCTCCTCGAACATGTGATTGACCAGCCTTTGATACGTAGCTCCAGCGTTCTTCAACCCGAAAGGCATCCGGGTGTAGCAGTATACGCCGTAGTCGGTGATGAAGGCGGTCTTCTCGATATCTTCTGGATCCATTCTGATCTGATGATAACCTGAATAGGCGTCTAGGAAGCTGAGTATCTCGTTGCCCGAGGTTGAGTCAACCAATTGGTCGATGCTCGGTAACGGATAGCAGTCCTTAGAAGTGGCCTTATTCAGATCGGTGAAGTCCACGCACATCCGCCATTTACCCGAAGCTTTCGGTACCAGGACGACGTTGGCTAGCCACGTCGGGTACAGGACCGGTCTAAAAAGGCCAGTCTCTTGTCCCTTGGTGACCTGCGCCTTGATGATCGTCTGTTTCTCTGGTGCATGCTTCCTTCTGCGCTGCTGTACGGGCTTCACGGCGGGGTCGAGGTTGAGCTTGTGCATCACGGTCTCCTCTGGTATTCCAGGCAGTTGATCATCGGACCAAGCAAAGACTCGGATGTACTCGGAAAGGAATTCTTTATATTGATGCTGAACCTTGGGCGGTAGGTCGGCTCCGATCCTTACTCCTAGGGTCGGGTCATCGTTTAGAAAAATCGTCAGTAATTCGCCACCAGGCTCGGTGGTTGCGGTTTATCCTCGACTCCCCGGGGACCCTTATCTTTCCCGTCCGGCCTTGTAGGTTCCACCGAGATATTGTAGCACCTTCTGGCCGCGGCCTGGTTACCTCGGACTTCCCCCAACCCGTTTTTGGTGGGGAACTTCATTTTTTGGTGATAGGTAGACGGTACGGCCTTTATTCGGCTGAGGATTCCCCGGCCGAAGATGGCGTTGTACGCTATCATACCTTTAATCACTATGAAGTCCACCATGGCCGTAACGGTTCTGGGTGGGGTGCCGAGGGTAACCGGCAGGCTTAGGGCTCCCTCGGGGTAAGTGGCCAGGCCATTAAACCCGCAGAGGGGGGTTCGGACCGGGCGGAGCTTGGATGGATCTTCCCCCATCTTAAGGAAACAGTCATAAGACAACACATCAGGGGCACTCCCATTGTCAACTAGAATCCTATCTACGTTACAATGGTTTATTGTGGCCGAGATTACGAGGGCGTCGTCATGCGGGGTGCTCAGCCCTTCCAGATCTCGGTCGGAGAAGACTATGACCTGGGGCTCACTCGGCGGGGCCTTGGGGGGCTCTATGGCTCGGCTCGCCCGCTCGGCATGACGCTTCCTTCCTCGGCTGCTGTCGCCTCCTGATGCTGTCCCTCCGGAGATGACGTTGATGTGGACCCCTCGGGGGGCGTTGTCGATCTCCTCTGCGGTGCCTCGATCTTCCTTGCGCTCGGCTGTGAACCGAGCCAGGTGCCCCTGACGGATGAGGCGCTCGATCTCGTCCTGGAGCTGGCGGCAGTCACCGGTGTGGTGCCCGTGATCGCTGTGGAACAAGCAATGCCTGTCGCGATTGCGGTTCTTCGACCTCATCGGCTCGGGCTGGCGGAGGAGTCCCGAGTCTTTGATGTCTTCATAAATCTCATAGACCGGGGCAGCTAGTGGGGTGTAACGCTCGTACTTCCGCTTGCGCTCCCCATCACGGTCTCGCTTCTTTCCCGAGCTTGAATTTGGCTCGGAAGCCCGCTTCTTGTCCCCCTCCCGACCCGAGCCGGTTGCGTCTCGGCAGGCGCTGAGCACTTCTTCGCACTCGGCGTGGCGCAGTGCCAGAGTCACTAGCTCGGCAAGGGTCGAGGGAGGGTGGAGGACAAGTTCGCGGCGGAGATTCTCGTCCCGGGTGCCCCCAGTCAGTGCGGTTGTGGCTGAGGCCACGTCCAGGCGGGGGATTCTCAGGGCTTTCGATTTGAATCGGTGAATATAAGCCCGGAGTCTTTCCCCTTGCGCCTGTTTGAGGGCCAGGAGCCCCGCTACCGACCTTGGGGGGGCACTTCCGGCGAAACTCTCTTTGAAGACTCGCCCAAATTGCTTGAAGTCTCGGATGGACCCGGGGGCGAGGGCCCGGAACCATGCTTGAGCGCCTTGGACCAGGGTGGTCACGAAGGCTCGGCACTTGATGGCGTCGGACACTCCGTGCAGGGTCATCAGAGCGTCGAAGCTATCGTAATGATCGGTCGGGTCGCCCTGGCCGTCGTAGAGCTTGAAGGTCGAAATGGAGGTTCTGGGAGATACCTCTGCCTTCAAGATGTACTCGGAGAACGGGGATTTCTCCTCGTCCTCCGGGAAAGAGGTCTTCTGCAGGGCGCGGAGGACGCGCTCCTGTTCTGCGAAGCGTCTCTCGAAATCTCGCAGCCGGAGGGATAGTTCCGGTTGCTGTCGTGCCGTGGGGCTGGGGGGAGCGTCTTGGCGATCTCCGGGAACGTCAGCTTCCGGGTTTGGACGCCGCGCCCCCAGTTTTCCCCTTCTTGGCGTGGAGGAAGCCTCTTGCTCCGGAGGCGGAGCTTGCGAGGGTCCTCCAATCCTGTTGCGGATGAGCTGCTGGCCGCGGAGAGTGAAGCGACCTCCGGCGGTGTGCTGGGACGTATTTTCGCGGGGAGGGCTCCCTGACGGAGCGCGGGACCTTCCATCCCTAGCCGCCTGGTTCTTCATGAGTTCCACAAGGATATCCAGTTTCGCGTTGAGGGCTTGGAAGGCTTCGGCGCCACCGTTGGGGGGTAGCCCTGCCGCCGCAGGAGGGGGTGGCGGTCCGTCGGCGGGGACGCTGGCGTTGGAGGGAGGGTTCTGTGAGGCCCTAGAAGGGCCATCCCCCGCCGCTACCACGGCCTTACCCCTGTCGCCGGCGGACCTCCTCCCTGAGCTCCTTCGCACCATACTGGCTTTTCGTGCGTTTCCCACAGACGACGCCAGATGAAGAGGCGTGATCTCGCGATGGTCCTGAGCGGGCTGAGGATCACCAGATCGTGAACTGCAAGACAGGGAAACGGATCAGAGGGCCCGGGGGGAAACCCTGGGGCAAACCCTCCGATGCTTAAGTCAGTGGAGCTATGGTGGGAGCAATAGTAGGGAGGAAAGAGCTTGTGTGCGAGATCCCTCTCCACCAGAAGGGTGAAGCGGTTCTTGCTCAGGAGTTTTTGGCGGATGATTGCCTTTCTTGGCTTACCTTTAGCCGGAGGGTATCCCTGGTTTAAATAGTACGCCGTCTCTTGGAGTCCTGCCAGCCGAGGGGTTTCAGGTGGGGGTTACGTCCTCATCGTGGGCTTTTATGGCCTTATCGTGGGAGCGTTATCATCGTGGGGAAGAAGAAGTCCCTCGCCTTCCTGAATTCCTGCCTGCTGCGGGCTCTTAACGGCTGCAAAGATAAGCATTCGTCGGTCGTTCCGAGCTCAGAGGGGCCAGCCCTATCCGGGCGATAGGCTTAGCTCGGTAAAAGATGGGTCGGATAGGCTAGCCTACGCCTCCTTCTCCCGGGCGGAGAGATGGCTCGGGCGCGGGCCTTTCTCGTGACCTGACCGATGCTCGGGCCCTCCGAGCCTTGAGGCCGCCTAGGAGGGTTGTTTCCTCGAGCACTGTTTATTGGGCTTTCTTCCCTAAGTGGACCCTGTGAGCTGTCACTTGGGTGAGCTTGGCCTCATTAGGCCCTGCCGGGCCTAGTTGGGCTGCTCTTTGAATGGGCTGCAGAAATCCCCCTCTCCAGCCACTACAGCCCAAAAGCAGCTTCTTCCCTCATATTTTCTTTCGTTAGTTCCCATACCTGCCTAATTAAGTCATATTTGATTTAACCGTTCATACTTCATGTATAACAGATATCTTCTCATGACAAATGAAGCATTGTGCATTACCAAACTGTCTTTACTCAAAAAATGTAAGAAAAGAAGAATATAAATAATTACGTAGAGCAGCATTGTTGTGGCTAACTTGAACCCACCTAATTGTGTATGTGGGGTAAATCACTAATCCTCTGTAAACATTCTAAATCCACAGGAAACTAGATACCCTTCTAAACTCGTAGAGCTCACGCTGTTTAATCTCCTTACGCAAAATGGAACCTTAACACTTACCACCCTTTAGTGAATCTTCTTATGCAAGAGGGAACTAAACACTTCCCAGTTTTTACTTTTATGTGCTTAGATGAATGATGACTTGTCAATTGCTAGCCAAACCATTGCCTAAATCTTCTCCACTAGAAATTTAGTAAGTGTGTTATGCGGGTAAATCCCTAATCCTCTGTCAAGATTCTGAATCCACAAGAAACTAGATGCCATACTAACTTTCAAAGCTCATGCTAGTTAATCTTCTTATGCAAAATGGAACCTTAACGCTTCCCAGCTTTTAGTGAATCTTCTAATGCACGATGGAACTAAACATTTCCCAGCTTTTATTTTTCTGTGATTAGATGAATGATGACTTGTCAACCAAGATCTTGTCCAGTAGAAATTTAGCATAATTTTCCTCTTACGAATACGTTTACTTCAGTTCCATCTCAAACAACATTTCAGGATCCTGTATCCTCTACAAAAATGAGCTTACCTGTACATAGGGGACTGAGAGTCCACAAAGTACGACCTCACCTCTGCACATCCTCGTCCTGAATCTCATCCACCTTTTTGAGTTCTAGGTTCTAGATAAACATGCTGACCACTAGATTGATAAGAACCCATCTAGCATGACAGTGCATTCTTCCAATAAACCCAACCCCCCTGGAAACCATGACTCAATGCAGTGACAGATATGGGAGGTGATAAGAACCAATTTCGCGCACCAGAATCCTTCTGAATACTCACCCTATCCTGCCCATTTCAATTTTTTTGTTACTGCTGAAAATAGTAAAAATATAAAATAACAGCCGTCGAGTTCCCCAGGCATGAGAGGAAATGTTGAGATAACCCGTACGAAAAAAAAAAGTTAGATATACAATCATCCTAGTTATTCAGCGCATAATATTCAGTAAAGCAAGCAACAGGAAGAGAGTTATGCTAGGCCAAGGACTTCAGGATAATTTCAAGATGAAAAGCTTATCGTATTCGAACAATAAATAGCCAAAACTTTTTGCAAACCCCACATACTACGTCCATGAGAGGGAAAAGAGAAACCCCTGAAGTACGAGCGCCCTCCCCTTCTTACCCTTTCCTCCGGTGGCCTGCTCTGAAAGACACAATCCGGTGCGCTGCCACAGTCAGAGCAGCTTCAGGGGTATCCCGACGGTCCTTGCTGCAGGGCAACTCAAGGTCGCCAAGAGGATTCACCGTCAGCTCCGAGTCGCTTTCCTCGTCCTCGCTAGATGACATTATGTATTTTCCTCCCGCTAACCCATTGCTTTCGTCAAGAAGGGGAGGAATGGACCCAAAATCCTAACGAGCATCAACGGAGAGAGAGAGAGAGACATTAGGGAGACCCCCACGAGATGTGCTCCTTAAAAAGGCACAACTTTGACGAGCACAATAGAAACGCGCGCGCGCACACACACACACAGAGGGTTACGTCATCGACAGCAGCTGCAATGGGGAAGGAGAATGTATGCCGGTGGTCGCACCTCCATCTCCGGATTCGAGGCCCGTGTACCTGAACTCAACAACCGAAGGTTTAGGCGCCTCCTTCAGCGTTCACCCAAGGAAACGAAATGATCCCCACAATATGGTAAGAACCAAGAACAGCACACACACACACACAAACACACAGAGACAGAGAGAGGGAGATGGGAGCAGACCTTGAAACAAGGAGGGGACTTCTGAGACCTGAAAGCGGACGCATAACCGGAAGTGGAGGAGGAGAAGGCGGGGGTGGTGGGCGCAGGCGGTTCCCCGCCGGGGTCGGTGTGGAAAGGGCGGAAGGGGAGACGCAGCGCCGCCGGGTTCACGAGCGAGCCCATCGGATGCGGCGGGGAGGCGGGGTGAGCAGAGAGAAAACGAACCGCCCACTTTTTGCCGATCTGCCGAACAAAGAGGCAGCAAGGGCAGGATGACGTGGAAGTGGGACCCGCTTGAACCAAAACCGGACGTGAGAGAGAGAGAGAGAGGCTTCAGTCAGAGGGACAGCGAACGGGTAATAATGGAGCCGCTTCGGACAGCGAATGGTTAAAAGAAAGAGTGCAGCTGGGAGGCAGGTGGGTGCACGGGGTTGGTCTGAGAGATCTACTGCGGGCCCACTTCGACGATAACGAGCCAGAATTCATGCACAGGGATACCCAGGGACCAGGGCAGGTTCCTTGTATAAGGTTTCTTTAATTTTATGCAATTAATATTTAGGCATGAATTCTAATCTCCTGACCTTAAAATTTTATGATTTTCACATAATATGAGAATAATAGGGAAGCGTATCTTATTCTATTGCAGAGATAATAAAGATCAGAACAATAATAGATATCAAGAATATGATGAAGAAATCACGTTTCTCTCTCCAATCTCTTCCTTACTTGCACATCCTTGTGATGGAGAAGATGCACTTGTTACGGGAGAGAGAGAGGACCGGTTCCACCTTTTTAGGGAGAAGTTTTCCCTTCCATCAAGGGATGTCTCGTGAGAAACTATCTAACTTCTCATAAGGACTCAATAAGATTTTAGTACTTTATTTATTAACCCTCAACTGTTATTAATGTCATTTTGGGCCACAAACCTTTTAATATAAGATATAAATCTTACATTCTCCCACTTGGCCCGAGTTACATTAATATCACTTTTCATAGATTAATAAACAAACATAATGTGCAAAAGCTAAAATCCTTCCTACATTGGTAACTTTAAACGTTATCATTAAGTAAGAACTAATGTGAGTCATGGCGGTTCCACATCATTGTATCGGCATAGTCTCTTCCATGTACCACAACATTAATCTTACCTAACATAACATGTAATTGAGAAACCATATAATAGTCCACCTTAATGTCTTTATCAAACACAAGTCCTGTCAACATTTATCTATTCATATGCACATTAATAAAATAAAAACGGGACATGTATATATTGGAAAATAATACAAAGTGAGCTCTAAGTGTCAAACACATGAAGAGCATAACATTACATCAATGAGAACAAAAGATGATGCACATTCGTTCAACATGCTCATTAAATGTCTTTGGTGGTAACCCTTTTGTTAATGGATCCGCAACCATAAGATTGGTACTAATATGCTCAATTGACACTCTTTGTTTCTAAACTTCCTCTTTGACGACAAAGTATTTCAATTCCATATGTTTAGCACCCTTGGAATACTTGTCGTTCTTAGAGAAAAAGACTACTGCAGAATTATCACAATAAATTTTCAGCGGCTTGACTATACTGTCGACAATCTCAAGTCCTGAAATAAAATTCCGCGACCAATTTCTATGAACAGTGGCCTCAAAGCATGCCACAAACTCAGCCTCCATAGTGAAAGCAGTAATGACAGATTGCTCCACACTTTTCCATGAGATTGCTCCTCCGGCTAAAAAGAACAAGTAACCGAATGTGAATTTTTAGAATCCAAACATCCAGCAAAATCTGAATCCGAATATCCAACCACCTCTAGATGACTGGACCTTCTGTAAGCATATGACCCTTTGTCCCTTTCAAATATCTTAACACTTTCTTTGCAGCTTTCCAATGATCCAGTCATTGATTACTTTGATATCTACCCAACATGCCTACAGCAAAGCTGATATCTGGTCTGGTGCAAGTCTGAACATACATCAAACTCCCAACAATAGAAGTATAAGGAATATTTTCCATTTCTTTACGTTCCAATTCAGTCTTTGGACATTGCATGAGACTGAATTTGTCCCATTTCTGAATTGGAACTACACCTGCTGAACATTTTTTCATCCTGAATCTCTGTAGAACTTTATTGATATATTCTTTCTGAGACAATTCTAACATTCCTTGTGATCTATCTCGGAATATTTCAATTCCAATCACATAGGTTGCCTCTCCCATATCTTTCATTTCAAAGTTCTCATAGAGAAATTTCTTAGTCTCATGTAATAGACTAAAATCATTAGTTGCAAGCAAGATATCATCAACATACATAATCAAAAATATAAATTTGCTCCCACTGACCTTCATGTATATACACCGATCAATAGTGTTTTCCTTAAATCCAAATGAAGTAATGGTATCATTGAACTTAATATACCATTGTCGGGAAGCCTGTTTAAGTCCGTATATTGATTTCTTTAATTTACACACCATGTGTTCCTTTTCTTTAATTAAAAAACCTTCAGGTTGATCCATATAAATGTCTTTAATTCATCTAAATTCCCATTTAGAAAGGTTATCTTCGCATCCATTTGATGTAACTCTAAGTCATAATGAGATACTAAAGCCATAATAATTCTAAATGAGTCTTTCTTGGAGACTTGGCGAGAAAGTCTCTTTGTAATCAATGTCATCTTCCTGAGTGAAACATTTAGCAACAAGTCTAGCCTTATATCGTTCAATATTACCCTTTGAGTCGTGTTTGGTCTTAAAGACCCACTTACACCCAACTCTCTTACAACCTTCAGGTAATGTAACAAGTTCCCAGACTTTATTTTGCTCCATAGATTTCAACTCTTCTTTCATAGCATCTACCCATTTAGAATAATTAGGACTTTCAATGGCCTGTGAAAATAAAACTGGATCATCATCCTTTCCTAAGTCAAATTCTGACTCTTGTAAATAAATCACATAATCATCAGAAATAACAGCCCTCCTTTGCCTTTGAGATCTCCTTAATGCTATTTCTTGTGATTCATTTACCATAGGTTCATTGACAATGACATCATTGTGGGATGCTTGATCATTCATTTGTTGTCCTTGAAAATTATTTAACTGTTCAACAATTGTAGGAATAACAAGTTTAGAAGAAGCTATGGGTAAAGGAACTTGTACCCTGACTTTTTGAATTATCACATTGCGTGATTCTATACTCCCACTAATTTCACCATTTCCAATGAACCTAGCATTTTCAGTTTCAACAATTCTTGGACTATGGTTAGGACAATATAATATATACCCTTTAGACTTTTCTGGATAACCAATGAAAAAATCACTGGTTGTCTTTGAATCTAATTTCTTTTCATGTGGATTATAAATCCTTACTTCTGCTGGACAATCCCAAACATGTAAATGCATTAAATTAGGTTTCCTACCAGTCCAAATTTCAAAAGATGTCTTTGGAACTGCCTTACTAGGAACCCTATTTAATAGGTACACAACGGTCTTTAATGCGTACATCCACAATGATAAGGGTAAAGTTGAATTACTTAACATGCTCCTAACCATATCCATTAAGGTGCGGTATCGCTTTTCTGCTACACCATTATGTTGCGGTGTACTTGGCATTGTGTATTGAGCACATATGTCATGCCTTTCAAGGAATCTAGCAAATGGACCAGGGCATTGACCAGTTTCATCATATTTTCCATAATATTCACCACCCCTATCAAATCTAATGATTTTCACATTTCTATCTAATTGCCTTTCAACCTCACTAACAAATACCTCTAGGGCATTTATAACTTGAGATTTTTCATGCAGCAAATAGATATAACTATAACGTGAAAAATCATCAATGAAAGTAATAAAATACTTTTCTCCACCAAAAGATGAAACATCAAAAGGCCCACATATATCGGTGTTTATAATTTCAAGAAGTTGTGTGTTTCTTGTGGCTCCTTTCTTTGTATGTTTGGTTTACTTTCATTTAATACAATCCACACATACACCAATGTCAGTAAAATTCAAATTTGGAAGGATTTCATTCTTTACTAATCTTTCCAATCTTTCTTTGGATATGTGACCAAGTCGTTTATGCCACAAGAAGGCTGACCTTTCATTCATTAAATCACGCTTAGTACCAACACTAAGATGCATGGTCAAAAGAGTTTCAGCAAAAATAGAATCAAACTTCAATTTGTACAAACCATCACAAAGAACACCAGAGCCAAGGAAATGATTGTGCTTAAACAAACTGAAACATCAATTACCAAATTTAAAAGAGTATCCAGAAGTATCAAGTTTAGAAAGTGACACAAGATTACGGGAAATAGTAGGTACATAAAGAGTCTGAAATAAATCTAAGTAATATCCAATGTCTAAGACTAACGATAAGTTCATATGGCTTCAACTGGAGTTTTGACTCTATTTCCCATGAAGATAAACTTTTCACTTGGGCTTGTGGTTTGGATCGTAAGGAATCCCTGCATTGTATGAGAAACATGAGTAGTACATCCATAATCAATTCACCAAGTATTATAAGGAACTTCTGCCAAATTTGATTCGAAACATATAAAAGCACTAGACTTACCGTTCTTTTCGAACCATGCCTTACGTTTAGGGTAATTTACCTTAAAGTGCCCTTGCTGATGACAGAAGTGACATTTGTCATTTTTTTCTTCCTTCTTGTGAATTTGAATAGAAGACTCATTAACTTTCAATGGTCTCAGCTTGCATTTTCCTTTCTTTCCTTTAAATCTCTTTCCAACTTCTTGATGCCTTACAAGATGAATAGAATGGTTTCCCATATTCTTAAGTCTTGTCTCCTCTTGCACAAGTATATCGTGCAATTCATTCACATTCTATTTGTCCTTCATTGTATTGTAGTTCATTTGGAATGGACCATACTAAGAAGTCAAAGAGTTAAGAATGAATTGTACAATGAAATTATCATCCGCATTCATCCCCAGTGACTTTAACCTTGCTGCAATGTTAGTCATTTCAATGACATGTTCATGCATGGTACGAGAACCATCAAATTTCATGGTAGTTAAAGTACTCATTAATGTACCAGCAAGTGATTTATCAGCAGTTTGAGAACGTTCTCCCACAAATTCCATAAATTCCTTAGCATTTTCAATTTTGGGAAGAGCGGATTTGATGTTATTTGCCACAGTCATTCGCATAAACATTAGACCAAGTCTGTTTGATCTTTCCCAAGCTTTATAGAAAGATCTCTCTTCAGTGCTATTTGAGTCAATAATAGCAGCATGTTTCTCATGTTGGAGTGCCAAATCAAGATCCAAACTCCTAAATAGAACTGGATTTGCTCACACCAATCAGAGAAATTTAGCCCATTAAATTTTTCAACAGACGTAGCTTGCGAATGAAGAGAAACAGGAACAGATGTTGCAATAAAAATAAAATGCTTACACATTAATGCTTTGAGTTATAACTTTAAAATAATTCATCACTAAAATTCAGATAAATACATTCATTAACTGTACATGCATATCAAAGTTTTCCTTTGGGAAATACTAAGATATATAAAACATAAACTATATTGATGCTAATAAAATAAAAAAAATACAATAATATGATAATTGTGTATACTCTAATTAGATGTGATTGCTATCTTTAGATATGCTAAACACAACTAATATAATATACTAGTCATCACCATATTATTTTTCATAAGATCACATAATCAACCTTTGGGTTGATTCCTAAGTGTCTTATAATAAATGAAATTCAATTATACATATATAAACTATTATGTCATTTTAAGGTAAGCATCCATAGTCAATGGATAATGAATAAAGATCATATAATTTACAAATTCATTTACAATTCTGATTTGGCCACTTTGGTGACTAACAAATCTCTATAAGAAAATTTAAAATTGCATGATATAAACTATAATCATCGAATACTAATTGTTTCTCCCACACTTATATCTTTCAAATTATCAAGCTTATGAAAATATTAACTTTAAAGAAAAAGAGTATATATACAATTATATAAACTCTTAGATCATTCTAAAATCTCTTTCCTCCCACTGACATCAAGGACTTTATCTTGGTCAGAGCTCAAAACATCCATTTATCTCTCAAATTTTCATGAATATAACAAGCACATATTATATCCTAGTTATAACTAAAGGATATACACATAATAATAGAAATATTTAGGCCAAAGCATTAACTATACTACTTTTACGTTTAGGAACAGGTAGGGTTTGCCGACCCGTCCGACCCGGCCGACCCGGTCTCGGCGCGGGAGGGGTCGGGTCGGGCGGGTCGCACAGCGACCCCGTCCGCCCCATTGGGCTCTCGACGCGTATTTTTTTGGCTTTTTTTTAAATTTTTAATAAATTTATTTTGAAAGATTAAATGTTATATATATTTAAAAATATTAGAATGTAGAGTTTATTTATGATAATAGATCCATACTAAATTACACATAATTAATTATATAAAAATTACATATTACACGGCTTAATTAAACATCCTATTATATATAATACATAAAAAATTATTTCAATTACTAAATAGATGAAAGTAAACAGTGACATAATAATGACATTCATTCATGAAGTATAAAATACAAAAACTCACTAATCCTCGTCCATCTGTGAAGCCCGAATCCCAAAACTCACTCATCCTCCTCATCTGTGTAACCCGAATCCCAAAACTCACTAATCATCATCATCAGTGAAGTCTGAATCCCAAAACTCATCATCAGATACATGAGACTGATCACCCGTATAATCTAACTCTATCCTAGTGGGTGGAGGTACATGTGGGTGGGACTGAAAATATATAACCATCTGCACAAATGATGGGTCGTGTGATGCGGTGGAGGGTACATGAAAATCTGTAAAAAAAGTCATCACTACATCTATAGCTTCAATTCTATCATGTGCGACTGGTGCTGGTGCTGGTGCTGCTCGAACTCTGGACGTGGAGGAAGATCCTGCTCCGCCCTGTGCTCGTGGTGGAGGTACCCGGGACGTAGAATAAGATATCATCGGTGTGCTACGAGAACCGTATCTATCTTGTAACTGTGTCCGAAAGGAATGTCGAACATCTCCCGAAACTCGGTCGCATGCACGAACATCGCGTCCCACTCCCGCAAGGTGCTCCGTAAACCTGTGTATGCCGGTGACGCGATGTTCCCAATATCTACAGTGCACATGTCCATCACCCTCAACAGAGTATCCATGCTCCCACGCAGGGTGACGCCGTCCGTCCATGATGACCTACAAATGATGTAAAAGTTTACATTAGTGATTTCAATGATAAGTACAGAACTCTATATATGAAGAAATCTATAATTAATTATTAGTTAGTTATAAATATAACCAAATGATACATACTAATTAAGAGTATGGACCCAAACTGGGCCAGTGCCCATCTCCAAATAATTTGACATTAAACGTGGTACGCAGATAGGACAGATAGTCTTCATAACGCATTGAACCTGAATAGTTCTCCTAGTACATGCGTACGTAGTATTCATACTGCTGCGAACCTTGTGCGTACACGACCTCTACTGGCGCAGCTGCGGCATAAGGATATGGATACGATGGGAAAAATGAACTACTGTTATCTGAGTCGTCATGATACATCGGCTGCTGCGGCCATGACCGTCCATACGAGCTTCCAGATCCCTGGGAGTCATGTGTGCTCATCCTCTCAAAATCAGACAACATGCCTTGATAGCTGGTACTGTCTGCAACCGAACTTCCATAGTAGGGATCCCAATGATCAGCTGCCCGTCTCGTCCCTGCGGGTGGAGCACCGTGGTCCTCATCTTGCGTGGCATGTGTGAAGTGCTGCTCCTCTGTCCATGCGCCATGTTGACGGCCCCCACGACCTCTACTATGACCACTGCTATACTCTCTATCACCAGCACTAGTATTCTCACGAGGACTCCGTTGGTCACCTTGAGAACCACCACCTCCATGGGATGAAGACCCTGTCGGTGTACTATCAGCATCGGAGTTATGACTCCCACTAATGCGGGGCTCAACAGAGGGCTCGAGAGTGTCGTCATCTGCATTGGGATCTAATGTCTCCATGTCTGCAATATCTATCGGATTTAATGGTGGTCCCTTGTCCTTCTTGCCAGTGAATAATGTGGTCCATGATGATTTTTTCTTCTGTGGAGCAGGGGGCGGCTTACCTGCTGCATGTTGTGTCCCTCTAGATGCCTGAGAAGCAGAAGCCTGCTTAGATAAATTTTCAACTTACTTTCTATTATGTAAGTCTGTACGTATACCTGAGACGACTGATTGTGTGTCTTAGCCTTAGATGTTGAGCGTCGGGGCGCAGTAGACTGAGATGGTTGTTTCGATGCTACCGAAGACTACACAATTGAACCAAGAATATATTCAATTACCAATGAATTATATATTAACAAATGTACATTGTCAATATAATTTCACCTCTCTAAATGAGGAACTCCCCCTAACCTCTCTTGAAGTGGATAACCTTCTTGGTTCCGCAGATATTGAATGCCCGCGGTGCAATAACTCGGGACCACTGTTCTCCCGCAATGTTGTCATTTGTCGGACCGACCTGCAATATATTGCTATCATACATCAATATATGACTACGCTATCTAATGAAATTTATGATTCGATTTTCATGTATTAATTCACTTGAGGTGGCTCTTGACGCTCAATTAATGGGGGTTGGATCAATCGCTCCCATGCTGTATCATCGTACGCATACGATGTGTCTCCACCCCCAATGACGAGGTCTTCATCTAAATTAATTTCATCATCACATCCCGTTGCTGACTCGTCACCACCCAAATGCACATGGGTGTCATCTCCCTCCCCGACTGCCTCTTGTACAGCTGATGCGAGAAAAGTATTAGGCCGTGGTGTCTCGCCAGGTTCTTCAGCCTCCTCGTCCAATTCTACCTCACCACGCTCGGTTGTGGCTCTTGCAACCCATGCTACCATAGGGTCATCATCGTCTCGCAAGTACACAGCATCCGTTGGGTCGTAATCTCCCTCTCCTCTCCTTGTATCCATTTGTACATGCCGGACCTTTAGCCTCATGTTGTAATGAACATACACCATTTTGTCTAGCCTGCGGTGTGTTAGCATATTCCTCAGCTTAGTATGCAAGAAGGAGAACGTCGACCAATTCCGCTCACACCCACTCGACGAGGATGTTTGCGATAGAACTCTCATTGCGATCTTCCTTAATACGGGTGCACTTGTGCCGTAATTTAGCCACCACTCAGCTGTGTTTAAGACAGATCACGTACAATATAATAATTAGATGTAAAAATTACTTCTCGAGATATAGAAGGTACATTGTGAAGACACATTACCTGGGTCGAGTCTATCACGACTGGCCATGGCATTAGGTGTCGCAAATGAACCAATTCCCTCTCTAAATATTTTCATCTGCATTATCAAAAAATATGAAGTGTATATTTCATTTAATATTGTTAATGTTAAAATATCCAAGTATACCTCATTCAACGCATCAGCAGCATCTGTTGGGGTGAAAGACAATCGGCCTACATCAATGTTGACCGATTCTATCAACGTATCGTCATAAGCAAGGGCCCGAGCATATTGGAAGGCCGGATGTAGATAGTACGCTGCAATCGTAAGACAATGAATTACATATTAGTATCAACTGAAAATCACAGCTCATTGATTGGACGAGAATGTAAGTGTTTACCTGCCATGTGAAGATCGCGGCTCATTTGTCTGTCCCATCTGTCCTCCACAATCTCTAGAATGGTGGGTCCATATTTTTTGGACGTTGTAAGGATCTTCCGCTTGGCTGCTTCTATTTTACTGTACACCAACCCCATGGTTGGTACTCTATCCCCATCCACGCATCGTAGAACCTCATAGAGTGGCTCTATCAATGACACTAATACCTTCATTCTATCCCAAAAATTCGAGGTGTTGACAATCCCCTCGACCTCCGCCCCTTCACGTGAAGCAGCAAAAGAGGAACTCAGCCAGGTCTCACCCCTAAACATTTGCTTCAACCCATCCTTGTGCTTCAATAGGCTCTACAATGCGATGTAGTTGGTGGCAAATCGTGTGATGCCAGGCCTCAACAGTTCGCCGCCACAATGCTCCCTCATCCATGCCAATACAAGTGTGTGGTTGTAGATATATTTCGTGATTTTTTGTGCCACCTCGACCACAGATTTTACCATACGAAGCTGCCCAATCTCCTTCAGCATCAGATCTACACAATGTGCTGCACAGGGGGTCCAGAAAATGTGCTGTTTTTTCTTCATTAGCTCCTCCCCAGCCTTCTCATAGTTCGACCCATTGTTAGTCACCACTTGCACAATGTACTCCTCCCCAATCTCAGTCACCACTTGCTCCATCAATGACAAAATATATTGATGACTATGAATTTGACCAGACGCATCCACTGATTTGTGAAAGAATACATGTCTGTCATAATAAATAAGGAAGTTGATCAGGCTAGATTTTGTGATACCTGACCATCCATCACACATCAGTGTGACTCCGTACTTTATCCATTTCTGCTTGAATGAGTCAATGTAACTCTTAATCTCAGCAACTTGTTCATCAAGGTATACGCCAGCCAATTCTCTCGCTGTAGGTGGCTGCACGTGTAGCCCAAGGACCTGTGCTTCCTGAAACATTGGCTTGTAGTAAGGGCTATTGGCTGCATTGAAAGGCAGACCCGCGTGGTGCCACCATTTTGCAACAGCCTGACCAAGTTTCCATTTAGGTCCCTTCTGGCCATACGCATCGTCCATCCTCGTTTGCTTGCCATGCTCTCGGGATAGTGCACCGGGCTCCACATCTTCAATGTTGATCGATTGTGTCCTTTTTCTTTGTGTCCCCGAGTCACCAGTCAATAAACTCCTTATGTCTCGTGGTTGTCGAGTCGTAGATGAACCACCACTCCCTGATGCTCCGGTCCTCGCCGCCTCGCGACTACGGACTCTCGTCTCCTCGGGATGTCTTGACTCTTCCCTGCTCTGACGTACTGTCTCACGAAACTCGACTTCGTATGGATCGTTCACAGTGACATACACATTAGCCTGCTCAGTACGTGCTTGTTCATCTTCGTCACTGAGTGTCCATGCACATTCCTCCTAGTTGCTGCCGCTCACTGCCGCTTGATCCCTTTTCTTCTTTTTTTTCTTTTCTTGCACCTCAGCTCTCTTCTCCCGCAGGTCCCTAGCCATTGCAAGTTTCACATCTCTAGGCACATGGGTACACCCAGCAACCTCAGAGTATCCTGCCCCGGCTCCTCCTGCCAAATGCTTCTTCAACCGAGACACCCCTCCTCCCCGGTGTTCTATTTTACAATAGTTACAACGCCAACACCTACGGTTGCCATCCAACAAAACTCCGTGTGACCACCCAATATCATTTGTTCGTTCCTTAGGAGCCATAGAGTGCTATCTCCTAAAATTAAGAAATACAAATTATGAAAATATATTATTTCCCATCTACAACTAACAATGAACATAATTTCATGATTTGCGTACCATGCAAGACTAAATTTAATATTTAATACATCTTAATATAATTTAGTTCCAAATAATATCATTATTCCTATAACATACATATAAGGTTAATATTTATAATTAATACATATACATTAACTTTAAAATTATTTATCACTAATTAGATATTTAAAATTACATCTCTAATTAAATTACATGACACATATAAATTATAAACATCTCTAAATAATTTACATTATACATATAAATTAACTTTTAAATTATTTAGAAAATATTCAACACTAAATTTATATTTACATTAAAAATATATCCATATACATTACATTTTTACATTATGCAATTAAATTAACTAATATACATTATGCATTTAAAAATATTTTACATCTACAACTAATAATGATATTAATATCATTAATTCTACAACATGCAAGACTAAATTTAAAATTTAATACATCTAAATTAAATCTAATATTTAAACATGAATTGAATAACACATCAAAAAATAAATTTATATCTACAACATGAATTAAATATTATTTATATTAATTCTACAAAATGAATTAAATAATACATCATCAAAATGATATTTATACAACATCAATTAAACAAAAATTATATTACTTATATAACATGAATTAAATAATATATTAATAATAATATTAAATAATATAATAAAATATTTCCTATATTTTTTAATTAAAAAACCAAAAAAAATAAACACCCCCCCTCACCCTCACCGCCCCCCACCGGAGGTGGCTCTCACGGTGCAGACGCGCCCCCCCCCCTCCTCACCCTCCCCGCCCCCCCCACCGGCGGCGGTGCCAGTGCGACGCCCCCCCCCCCCCTCCTCACCCCCCTCTGCCCCCCCTCCCCCTCTCACGGTGCCAGTGCGACGCCCCTCCTCCCCCTCTCACGGTGGCCGCGACGCCCGCAAACGCCCCCCCTCCCCCTCTCACGGTGCCAATGCGACGCCCCCCTCCCCCTCTCACAGTGGGCGCGACACCCGCAGACGTCCCCCCTCCGGTGCCAGTGCGACGCCCCCCCCCCCCTCTCACGGTGGCCGCGACGCCCGCAGACGCCCCCCCCTCCGCCCCCCTCCCCCTCTCACGGTGCCAGTGCGACGCCCCCCCCCTCTCACGGTGGCCGCGACGCCCGCAGACGCCCCCCCACCCCCTCTCACCCTCCCCCACCTCCCTCCCCGCGGCCAGATCCAGCGGCGGTGCCAGTGCAGAGGCCCCCCCCCCTCACCGCCCCCCACCCCCGCGGTGGCAGACGCCCCCCCTCCCCCTCTCACGGTGCACAAGCCCCCCTCCCTCCCCGCCCCCCCACCGGCGGCGGTGCTAGTGCAGACGCCCCCCCCCTCACCCCCCTCCTCACCCTAAAACAAAAAATTAGGGCACCTACCTCTGATCGCCGGTCGTCGCCACCGCCCGGTGCTGTCCGCCGCCGTCTGCCGCCGCTCTGCACCGCCCACACCTGTCGGCCACCGCCTTCAAGCCGCTGCGGATGCCAGACCCGCCCACACCCCGGCCCGCTATATGGGCGACCCGGCACGTACGCGCCGTCCCGCACGAACCACACCGGGCCCGCCTCGACCCGCTCCGGTACGCGGCGGGACGCACGGGACCGTGCGGTCCAGTGCGTCCCGGCCACGACCCACAGCCCGTGCGACCCGGCGCCCGCCTGGGTCGGGTCGGGTCGGTGCGGGTCGGGCCGGGACGGCAAACCATGGGAACAGGAACATATAGATGAACAGTTTTAGTCGCGATGAATTTGTTTCTATTCTCGAGTTTGAACAGTAAATTACACTCTAAAATAAACATCAAAACCTTTTTATGAATAGTGTGACTACAGTGAATCGTAAAATACTAAAATAGGAATTCACAATTATTTCACCTGAGCACTGTTCATGAGTAACCATGCGATTCAGTAAAATAATCGGTAACGTGATTTTATGAATAATAACATTTTTTTCCGCGACAACAGTAAATCTCGGGAAAGGAAATATCTAAATAATACTATTAATCACTAATTTTTATGAACATTAATTAGGAAACAATCGTACGAGCAGTACACGAACAATAAAGTAATTGGGCTTCGCGTGAACAATACCGCGAATGAAAAAAAATGATGAATATTATTTTATTTAGATAGGAAAATCATAAATTCTAAACCTAGCTCTGATACCACATGTAAGGCTTCTTTAATTTTATGCAATCAACATTTAGGCATGAACTCTAATCCCCAGATCTTACAATTTCATGATTTTCACAGAATATGGGAATAATAAGGAAGCGTACCTTGCTTCATTGTAGAGATAATAAAGATCATAACAATAATAGATATCAAGAATATGATGAAGAAATCACGTTTCTCTCTCCAATCCCTTCCTTACTTGCACACCGTTGTGATGGAGAAGATGCACTTGTCACGGGAGAGAGAGAGAGGACCGATTCCACCTTTTTAGGGAGAAGTTTTCCCTTCCATCAAGGGATGTCTCGTGAGAAAGTACATAACTTCTCATAAGGACCCAATAAGATTTTATCACTTTATTTATTAACCCTCAACTTTTATTAATGTCATTTTGGGCCACAAACCTTTTAATATAAGATATAAATCTTACACCTTGGCCACTTTCTCGGCATCGGTTTGAAGGATAGTAACTCTGGGAGTGTTGAAGAGTGGCCGACCTGAGGGGATTGCCAAGGCCTCAACCACTTCTGAATCCCCAGTAGATGTGTAGCTAGATTGGCACAGTAACGGATAGCCATGGGAATTCTTAGCCTAGTCCATGTGACTCCAAACAACGGAGAAGTTGCCCGTCCTTGCTGATCTTTACAACATTCGACGGAGAAGGATGCCCAAAGGGCAGGACTTTGGGAGCAATTTACATTCCAGGGGGGAGATATATAGGTTTTAATTCCTGACTTCTCTCATAACTTGCCCCCATGAGTCTATGGGTAATATGAATATGTTTCCTGATTATTAAATCACGTCGGGCTTTCCAAAGATGTCAAATTATAGATAAACAAGAGCAAATATGAGTGATATCCCCTTTTGAACGGTTGAACTCGGACTTGTCCACTCCAAAAGTCGATCTTCGAGAGTCCCGAGGTCTATTAAGAGAATGATCCTCCGGATCCTATTAGGATTACTCTACTTCTCATGTACATGCTTTCTCTCTTTCACTTATTCTTTCTTCTTTCTCTATTACTATATTTTGTACCTACTAAGAATAAGATTTTGGCCCTGCCCTCCTTTGGAGGTCTTGTACTTGTAGATATTGCATATACATGCAATAGGAAAGATCAAGTTCTCTAATTTCCACATTGTATCGTGATATCAGAGCCAAGTTCGATCTGAAGGATGACGACTGTACATAGACAATGGGAGGCCGAGGAGGTGATGAAGGCTTTTGTGGCACAGGATTTCACTTAGGAGTATGGCATTGATTATGAAGAGACTTTTGCTCCGGTGACCAAAATGACCACTATTCATACTCTTCTTGCTATTGCCATTATTCATCATTGGTGCCTCTCTTTTAGCTTGATGTGAAAATAATTTTTCTTCATGGTGACCTTCCTAATGAAATTTCCATGCAGTCTCCTCTTTAGCTTTCAACACTACCACTTCATGTCTATCGACTTCGCAAGGCCATATACGGACTCAAACAAGCTCCCTGCGCTTGATTTGAGTAGTTCCGTCAGGTTGTTCTTGATGCTAATTTTCGGGAGAGTGTGGAGGATTATACTCCTTTTGTCCGTTAATCACCTCTTAGTCGTGATATTCTTCTTCTCTATGTTGACAACATGATCATTACTGGAGATGATGTTGCTACTATTGCCTCTCTTAAGCACCACCTCTATCAGTAGTTTAACATGATAGACCTTAGGCCCTTGCAATATTTTCTTGGTCTTGAGGTTGTATACTCCCCTCGTGATTATCTATTGTCTCAGCAAAAGTATATTAGTGACATTCTTCAGCACACTACTCTCTCTAGTTCTCGCATAGTTGACACTCTTATGGAACTTCATCTCAAGCTTCGTCGATCCAATGGTATTCTTTTAGACAATCGTAGCTTGTTGGGGCTTTGGTGTATTTGACTATTTTTCATCTTGATATTGCCCATGCTGTTCACATCGTGAGTAAGCTTGTCAGTACACCCACTTTAGTTCACTTTACTGTCCCTTTGCATGTACTTCGATATCTTCATGGCACTATTTGAGACTCCTTATTTCTATCATCCATAACTACATTGGAGTTTCGTGTTTATTCGGATGTTGACTGGGCTAGTGATCCCACTAGTCATCATTCTATCATCGGCTTCGGCATTTTTCTCGCTCATTTCTTATTTCATAGCGGAGCAAGCTATTGTTTCTTGTTCTAATATAGAGGCTGAGTATCGTGCCATAGCAGACACCTCTGCTGAGATCATCTAGCTTCGTTGCCTTTTTCGTGATTTCGGGGTCGACTCTTTAACTCCTACATCTCTTTATTGTGACAACCGGAGTGCTCTTTAGATGCAGGAAATCTAGTTTGTCATGAACAGACCAAGCATACTAAGATTGATAGTCACTTTGTCCGCCTATAGTTCTCTCCAATACTTTGTCACTTCCACACATTTCCTCCACCGAGTAATTTGTTGATCTCTTGACAAAGACTCAAATGACTTCGCACTTTAGAGAACTCATTAGCAAACTCTCGGTGTATGATCCCCCATGAGTTTGAGAGGGGGTGTTAAGAGAAGGATCCTCCGGATTCTACTAGGATTACTCTTCCCCTATATAGGCTCTCTCTTTCCCCTCTCTTCCTTCTTTCTCTATTGCTATGTTTTGTACCTACTAGGAATAGGATTTTGACCTTTGGCCTTGCCCTCTATTGGGTCTGGTACTTATATATATAGCGCATATATGCGATGGGAGAGATCAATCTCTCTAATTTTTACATTGTATCACGGTCCAAATCTACATGTGGTAGTTTAAGAGAGAATGCAACCAAACTCCTCTTCCAAAAATTGCATTCAAAGAATAAGTGTTGAACTATTTATTCTTTAGTTTGGCATATGCAGAAAAGGGGATCCTATTGAGGGATGATTCTATTCAACCTTGAGTTCATGATACTTATTGCTTTTCGGATAAAGTGGGTGATCTTGGAGGGTGCAGAGTCTAATTCTAAATTGTCTTCTAAACCATATTTGGCGAGAAAGTCGATGTTGGGATATTCTCATCACTGAGAAAATTGTAGGCTGATTTAGTAGAAAACTTTCCAATTTCAATAAATCTCCAAATTAGGAAGTCTAATTTCTCCTTGAAATTGCAAGGGATGTGAATGTCCAATATATTGCTCATGATCTAGTCATCTAAAGATGGTTCAATCCATTGTTTGTTCCAAGATCCTTCTGAGATGAGCTCAGAGACTCTAGTAGGTATATAGCAGATATAGTTATTCCTAACTTGGGGAGCTAAATGTAGATGGGAGTCCACCTATCCTTCCAAATGTTGATGTCTTTGCCATTATGGACGATCTGTATCGATCCTTAGAAAAAATCCTCCTTTACTTTAAGGATAGCTGACCAGATTGTGGAGGGTCTATCATTTCTTTGAACTAGCCAAAAGTTGTTATCTTTGAAGTATTTGTCTCTCAAGATAACAAGCTAGAAGAATGATGCGGGACAAAAAAAAACCCGTATCTTATGATTTTTTTATTTTTATCAAATATTTGCTATTTCCTTTTTTTTTTAATTATTTTTTTGCCATAGTGGCTAGTAGACAAAGAAGAGAGAGAATGGATAGAGAGAGAGGTCACGAAGAGAGGGAGGGAGCACGGGAGGCGGGGATCCACCGTGGCAAACAGGTGGGCTGGGTTGTTCATGAACGGCCGTGAAGGCCTGCCGCGGTGGAGGCGCCGATTGCTCACCTGGCGAGGGTGGGCAGCTTGCTCACGGCAAGACGGCCGGGTGGCTAACGGCGGTGACCGTCGTGGGTGGCGGGCCGTTGGTAGCGGCAGGCTTGTGGCAACGATGTTGGTGGGGACTCCTTGCCATGTCGGTGAAGACGCCGTGGTTGCATGCACGGCAATAGAAGCGGCAGGAAGGTGACATGGCGAGGGTGACAGCGAGAAGGAGGTGGCAACATCGGGCCACGACGGAGGGGTGGCAGGTGTGGGATGTCCACCGTGGAGTGCAGGCCGTTGGCGAGGGATGGAGGCACTAGCGTTGGCTCACGGTGGACAGCAATGTTTAGAGCGGTGGCCCACTGTGGCTGGCACCCGACGGTGGCCACGACGGGTCCAGTGAAGGCTGCGGGTGGGAGGTGGGGATACGGCTAGGGGCGAGGGGAGCTAAGAGAGAGAGACCGTCTGCCCAAGGGGAAGAAGAGGGAGGTGGATGGCGTAAAGGGTGTGGTTGCATGCAGCCTGGTGTAGTGGGGGGAACAAGGGAGCGCAGGTGGGGATGGGTGATGGTACGGTGGATAGAAAAGGAGAATCAAACAAAAGAATTAATGGCTAAGTGGAGGGGAAGAGAAGAGATGGTGGGATAGTGGGATAGGGTGGGGCTTCACACCCCCATGGGCATCACACCCATCTCCTTCTCGGAGAAGAGAAAACACAAGGCTTCACACCTAACATTCTCATAATTTTAATCAACTTCCTTATTCTCTTAACATGTGATTACAGACTCTTATATAGACTCCTCACACAGACAACATATCAAAAATTTCAACACCTAACATTTGACATTTATGACCAAACATCACCTAACAACTCTTTATAACTCACGTGGGAAGACTTAAGACACTAACATAATGGTGACACTAACATAATGGTGACACATCTTCAAAGTACACCTAAGCTTACGAATGTGACCTATAAAATAAAACACTCAAAAACATAATTTGATAAATGTCCATGCTGCTTACGATCCTCGTCAAAGAAGTTAAAGTTTCTGAGGAGTGCTAATTTCATGATAGCCATCCTATTCTAGGGCTCATGATCTCTAATGCTCACATCCACTCTATACTTGTGCCTCTTGATCTTCTTCCAACTGCATAGGTGGACCTTTCTCTTCCCTAGGACTTTGCCTCACCAGAAGTTGCATTGGATTCTATTGAGCTTTATCGAGGTAGATTTTGAGAAGAGGGTACATGTCACGATATAGGAAGGAATCACTGACATAGTAGCTTTTAGGAGTACCGTTCTACCTGCTCGAGACCAAGTATTAGCTTTCCACCCACTAATTTTTTTCTCCATTCTATCCGCAATGTATTTCAATTGCGTAGCTTTACTTTGCCCATTCCATAAAGGAGTTCCCAAATACAAAGCATGTTTTTTCATCTTATTGATTTTTGATATTTTATAAATTGCTATTGAAGAGATTGTGAGGTGTTGGGACTAAAGAGTAAACTAGATTTCTCCTTGTTAATCTACTATCCTAACCATGACACTCTGCTCTAGATAGTTAAGAAAAACTTTCAATTCTTATTCTTATCCTTAGCCAAAGATAAAAATGTTGTTCACATGCATGGCATGAGTAATCGTCAGAGTAGCACTGTGTATCTTGAAACCCCCTGGCCCTATAACCTTACAAAAATCAATTAAGGCACTTAGTGTCTCAGCACAAATGATATATATATATATATAAGCAAATAAAGGACACCCTTGACGAAGCCCTCTCGTAGGGTAAATGCTTCCAATAGGCTCCTCATTTAGAAGAATAGAGTATGAAGTAGTACTCACACGTTGCATTGTGAGGGAGATGGCTCTACTGGAAAAGCCAAAACTCTTTAGCATAGTTGCAATAAAACTCTGTTGTATCTTATTGTACGCCTTCGATATGTCCACCTTCATCCCAAAGTGGTCAACTTTACTTGTCTTAACCTACACAGAGTGATAAATTTTGTGAACAAAAATGATAATGTTAGTGATATGTCTTCCTAGGATAAACACACCTTGAGTTAGAGAAATGAGAGAATCCAGGAGCGGTTTGAGTCTATTGACAATGATCTTAGAGATCATTTTGTACATGTTGTAAAGGCTTATCAACCTAAAGTCCAAAGGGGAGGTGGTAGGATGTTTACTAGGAATCAGGACGATGAAGATGTAGTTCATGTTCTCTGGCATTTCCAGATTGTTAAAGAAAGAGGTTATAAGGTTGAGGATTTCCTATTTAACAGTGGGTCAGTAGTTGTGGAAGAAGATAGGGAGATCCCATCTAGTCCGGGGGATTTCTTTGGGGTCATGCTCTTGATGGCATTTTCCAGTTCTAGAAAAGAGTGGGTAGTTAAAAATAGATTGTCCTGGGGTGATATTTTTCTAAGATTAAGTATCAAATAGTTGGGGATGGATGGAGGGGAGAAAGTTTGAATGAGCTTGTCAAAGTAGTCTACAGAAGGGATTTTTTTTAACTTGGGAATTTATCTCGCATCCCAGGCTGACCTCTGGAATTCATTACTTAGCACCAAAAGCATACAAGGAGGGGGGATATAAAATCTTATCCTAGAAGAGTACACCAATGAAGCTCCCCCAAAAAGATCCTTCATCAGAGGATACTAAAATCATCCCTCTAAGTCTTCAGGTGGAGGGTTTTTTGACTTCTTTTTCCTACATTGAGCTCGAGTGAGCACGCCATTGTTGAGAGTGTTCAAGGACAAAGGGTCTTGTACACAAAGTAGGTGCACTCTTTCCTCGAGGGAATTAACGAAAGCTTGGATATCCCTATAAGATTTAACAACTTCTCTATTTCTCGTAGGGCCTGCCTCCAAGTTTAGCGTCATAAATCTATGGAGTCTGCTAAAAAGTGTGGGTGGTAAGTGGGAGATGCTCGAAGAAGGCATCCACTCCCAAGACCATCAAAAGGTATAATAGGTTTACCAGTGCTAGAGTCGAAAACCATACCCATTGGGGGGGATGTGGGGGGAAGTGGATCATGGGGGCACTCCACTGGGATGGATAGTTAGATACTATCATGGCACAGTGTAAAAGGAAGTACAATGCCATGCAACACGTGTGCATGAACGAGAGTATTAGCACTTGGAAAACATGATCTCACACATTCCACAACATATAACTGATAAACGCTCATTTGTTTATATTTATTCATCTCACACACATCATTTTTTGACCTTAATGAAATTAATTATGTAATTTTTACATGATAATCTCAGTCTCACACAAAATGGAGATTTTTCTGTAATTAATAGGACTCGAGACATGTCTAAAATAAAAATTGCATAATTAAGTTTTGATAAAATCTTTTCATAAGAAACTTTGCTGTGAATGTTTTCTTTTATAATTCACTTTGTGTTGATTGGTTTGCACATAAAATCATTTCATTGCAAAAACTTTTTCATTGAAGGGCTTAGATATAATTTTTTTCATTTTTTTACGACCCTTGTGAATTGTGCCCTCTGGCATCCACAGGCTGGCTCCTCTCGCGTGCTACATGGGCATGCTGGCAGGAGAGCAACGGTGTGCTGGCTGGCAGCAAACACACACGGCGTGCTAGCAGCAGCACAGGCAAGTGGCTCCGGCACGGGAGGGCAGGCTGGCTTGCAGGCATAGATGGGCGGCATCACAAGCGAGCGGCATTGGCACGACAACAAGGAGGGCAGCCCGACATTCACAGGCAAGCGTGCTGCATGGGCGTGCGGCAGGTGCTGGCAGCATGAGCATCGCCTGCCTCCTTTAAAACTAGGTCCCCTCTTCCGCCCCTTCTTCGTCGTGTTGAGTTATGGTTTTGATGATTGTTGTAATTGTTAAGTTATGGTTTTGATGATAACTAAACTTAATGTGTGCTTTAATGATGATAACTAAACCTGTGATGATTACACATGTTCTTGATGATTGTGCTCATTCATCTTATTGTTTATGTTGGGTTTGCAAGAGGCAAGAGGTTTCATAATCTCTTTAATGTGAACAAGCATGGTATTAACCATGACTATTTTGCTTGCAGGATCAACTCATGGTAGCCACCTGGTAAACCAAACGTGTCGATAAGCACCATGCTCCTCTGCAATCCAAAACAGGTGGTATATGTCATTTACTGTCAAGAACCATTGGTAAGACTCCTACCTTGTATTAAAACGAAGCTTCATGCTTTAAACCATCAAGATTCACTCCTTTTCAAACTTGTGTTCATGAATCATTCCATGTGTTAAATCGAGTCTAAACAAACTTGTAATCAACTATAACACAAGCCCTTTTCAAGTATCGAACCAATGGATAATTTCAAGTGAACTAACACTTGACTTTTGCAGGTTTGGAGACTGGCGGTCGACCTGTGGACCCTTGGCGGTCGACCTGAAATCACAGAACTGAAAAATTGGCACCTGTGAACCTGGCGGTCGACCGCCAGGAGCTAGCGGTCGACCTATTTTCCCAGCAGCCACAAAGCTACAGAATGGCCCCTAGCGGTCGACCGCCAGCCCTCCACCGGTCGACCGCCAGCCCCGAGGCCCTCCTTTGTTGACTTTTGTGTCAAGTTCGAAAAGAGGTCCTTCACCCCATTTCTTTAATCCCAATGCTCCCAATCACCCCAGATTTTGTGGATCTAGGTCTGGGACTTGTCTCCTAACCTTCCAAGGGTTATAAAACCTCTCTTTGAGGTCATAAACCCTAAGAGGCTCCAAGAGAACAAGAGAGATCAAGTTGGCTCAAGGAAGAGGAGGAATATCACTGTAGCCGTGAACAGTGATTCGAAGATCAAAGCCTCATCATAGTTGAAGATCCAAGATCTATTTTGAAGCCTTCATCTTCCCATGAATTGAAGCAACACCAAATCAACCTAGAGAGATCAAGATAGTAGCTATCAAAGGAAGGTTGCTGCAACGATCGTGAACAACATTCTTTCCACCAAGTTCTTCATCTGATCGAAGCCATTCAAGCATCAACTGAAGCCATTCAGTCATCTTCTAAAGCCAGGGAGTTCCAATCAAGCAAGGATCTCAAGAAGAGCTTAAGGGAAGGCTGTCCAAGTGAAGAGAAGAAGAAGTACTGTAGCAGTGAACAGTACTCCGTGCAAGGAAACCTACATCCAATACAAGGCCATTCAAGCTGAGTCTCAAGCCATTCAGGTGAAGAAGGAATCAACGCGAACATCCGGAGCATACACTCAGGGGGAGCCTAAATCAGGAGCATTCTAAACTGTGGTCTATTTACTTTGGTGTCTTGTGCTTTAAGTCTCATATTTGTGTTTCATCATAAACCGCAATAACTTGTGTGTGTGTGGATCGTGTTGGATCTGTGGTTGTTTGTGTGTGTGTTGTAATTGATTCGTGTGTGTACGTGGATCTTCCTAGATCTGCGTTTGTGTGTGTGAGGGTCTTTTTAGATCCGTTCGATCTTGTGTGTGTGGTTGTGATCCGGTTGTCGGATCGTGTTGGAGTTCATCTCCGTGTGTGTGTGTGTGTGTTGGAGCTTGTCTCCGTGTGTGGGTTGGGGCACGTCCCCGTGTGTGTGTGCAGGCATCGTCCTACGTGTGTGGTTGGAGCGTTGTCTCCGTTTGGGGATTTATCCCCGAGTGAAGCCTCACCGGATTTGGTGAGGGGTGGACGTAGGATTGCCGTCGTTACATCCGAACCACCTTAAAAATCGTTGTGCATTGTGTGTTATTTGTGTGGTTTGATTGTTTTCGTTGTATGGTCGTGTGGGAACGGTGAGTTTGAGAGAATTGGTTAATTAGTTTTCAATTGCTAATTATTGTTTACCACATATTTTGTAAAAAGCCAAAAGTTCTCTTAAAATTGGTAAACACCCAATTCACCCCCCTCTTGGGTGTCATTGATCGCGTGACTTCAATTGGTATCAGAGCCAAGGCTCTAATTTCATAGATCTAACGATCTAGAGTGATCTAGATCAATGACCACCATTATGTACACCTTGAATTCTCCACCGGTGTTTGATGGTTGTAATTTTGATTTATGGTTAGGAAGGATGTGCAGTCTAGTCAACTCATATGATCCTAAGTTATGGAAGCTTATCTCACATGGTCTTTATGAGTTGCCTAAAGACAAATCTGTCTGGACCGCAGATTCCAAGCTCAAACATGATCAAAATTGTTTGGTTCTAAAATTGCTTATTGCTGCAGTTGATTCTAATCATTTCCCTTTTGTCTCCCATTGCAGATCCGCGAAGGATATCTTGGTCGGCTTAACCAAAGTCCGGGAAGAGCATGAAGATCAATGTCTTGTGGCAGGCACGAGTGATCAAGGGAGTGATCAGCAAGTTGAATCAAGCTCAAAGGTAAATTCTGATTCTGATAATGAAGATGAATTCAGCTATGATGAGTTATTGATTGCATATGATGAGCTTGCTGATAAATACGAGAAGGTTAAGTCTGAAAACAAAAAATTGAAAAAGAATATTGGACAAAATAAATGTGATTCTCCATGTAAAGAATGCTCACACTTGAAGGAATTGATTGATGGTCATGTGTTCGACATTGAAATTCATAAAGATCAAATATCTTCTTTGAGAAATGAAAACAAAGAGCTGAGAGAGAGAGTAAGTCTTATGAACAATGGTCCAAATGAGTTTGCTCATGATAAAAATCTTGAAATGGAAAATGAGAAACTGAAGGAATTGAACAATACCATTTCTGAAAGATTGCTCATTTTTGAAAAAGGAAAAAGTTTGCTTGTTGATCAATGTGAAGAAATGCATGTGATGAAACAAGAAATGGAAACCTACAAAATCATCAACACCCAATTACATGAACAAGTCAAGACTTGTGAAAATAAGATGGTTTCCTATGAATTGCACATTTCATCACTTGAAAAAGAAATTTCTGATTTGAATGCTTCTTTATCTAGATTTGTCAATGGTCAAGAAAACTTGGATAAACTGTTGGGAATGAAAGTAAACTTTCAAAGAGAAGGGCTGGGGTTCAATCCTGTGAACAAAAAGAAATTTGAAAGTAAAATATATACTTCATTTGTTCATGACAATTGTGCACCTACCACCTCTACATCTTACTCCAAGCAACCCACTGTATCAAGAACCCAATCAAATCAGAAAAATAATGTGAATGTCCAAAAGCTTCAAAAAGAAAACAAAAATCAGAAAATCAACATGCATCAAAAATCTAACAATGCTGCTAGCATCTCCATGCATGTTGAACATACTTCTTTCACACACACACAACCACCTAGAAAGAAATTCTCATGTTTTTATTGTGGAAAACATGGACATGCCATGCATGATTGTTTTATGAGAAAGAATGATGATTTAGAAGCATGTAGGAAAAGAATGAAACCTTTTGCAAATGGGAAACAAGAGTGGAACAAAAAATCACATGCTCCAAAGAATCCTCGTGCTTTTAAGAACTCAAAGTCATGTTGCAACTACTGTGGTAAATTTGGACATATGGTGCATGATTGTTTTCTGAAGAAAATTGATGATTTGAATGTTGTTATGAAGTGGAAGCAACGTGCCAAAGATGCTGCTAACCCACAAGGACACAAGATGGTTTGGGTACCTAAGAATGCCAAATGAGAAATTTATTTTGCAGGTGTGCCTTGGGAATGTAAAGCATGAATTCTATTTTTATCACGAAGATTACACTCCCCAAGTCCAAATGATGCTGGTCATCCATAGTCAGGCTTGAATCAACTAAACATATACCATTGCAAGGATGAAAAATGATGAAAACCTTCCCAATTGCCACAAGGAGATAAGATACCAGAACTTGAACAACCTCCAGGATCGACTTGAGCATAAGCTGGTGGAAGTCCTAGTACGTGCTAAAGCAAGTGCCTAAGGCATGGTATGAAAGGTGGAAAGTTTGAAAATGATGAATGCTCAAGGCACAAGTATTGAAAATAAATTTCTGATCTCTATTTTGGAAAACAAAAAATTGTTGTTAGAATGCATTACATATTTTTTAATCACCATTGCATCAATGCACTTCATGATTCTAAAAATTCATATGCTTGTTTATCATTGCATGACTACGTGGTATATCAAATGGTGATTTGATGAAGGGCAAGTCATTCTTGTCTGAAGACTATCACCATGCGTGAGAATGTATCTCCGCCTTGTACCACGAGTCACTTGTCCATTTAGGTCATAGGTTGCATATATTTCAAAAATAAAAATGTCATTGTGTATTTTGTGCACATGGAAAGGGGGAGCTTGTCTTTAAATGAATGTGTTCGAATTGTGAGTCTAACTCATCCTTGTGGATATGCATCTCATACTCATTGCCATATTTGAATTGATCATGACATTGCTGTGTGAGTTTCGGGAATTCTATGGCTGCATGAATGTTCAGATAATGTCGAACATGAAATATTCCTCACATATATTGCTTCATCTGAACTACTCAACAATAAATGGCTAGCCTCGCTTTAGGCTACTGTCAAGCTTGCTTCCTTTTAAAGGCATGTGGTGATGCTCATTGAACTCAGGTATGCATTCTGAAAACTTGACACTTTGTTACTCTGGTTTGATAAGTGAAGATCTTGAAAAATGTGTGTGAAATGATTGGTCATTGAATACCTCTCAAACTTGAACTGCATGATTACATCTGAATTGAACTGCCCTTCTGGTATATCAAATGGCGTTTGTGGAATAGTGGATTATGTCCACTTGGAAGCATTCCCTATGCGTGAGCTGGGTCTTCGGACTAAAATCTCTGCCTTGTACCAGATCTTGACAATTGTAACTGACTTATGAAAGGTTGATCTGTGAATGGATCCTTGACTTGAGCTAATTATATTCAAGATATGTTTTGATCAGATGATCTAAACATTTGGCTTGTTGATGATTTCTCATTTGAAAATTGTGAAATGCTATTGAAAATCTGATTTTGAACAATTCTGAAAATTGGGTTGCATTGCTTAATTTTTGATCATGTATGCACCCTTATTCATAAAGATCATGTCATGAAAGTTGATTGTTTGATTCAAGAATAAAATGTGATTGCCATTCATCTCACCAGTTTGAAAAATTAGCACTTGCATCTCATTTTTGCATTGCATTCTTATATCCTCATAGGCTGCATTGCATTAGAACTCATGACATTGCATATCATTAGTCGCACTTGGTTCATTTAGTTGGCATCCATTCCATTGGTATCAAATTGACATCACATTGCTCGCATGCATGTCATAGTGCATTTGCATAAACTCTCAATGTGTGCATGTGTGCTATTATATGCTATTAAAAGTCATCCTTTGGCACTTCTATGACCTTATGTCCTCTTGATAAATAATGCTGCATTTGAGTCATTATTGGAGTGTTTCTTGCTGTACACTATGGGGGAGTTCTTATTTCATAAGTGCATCTATTTAGGGGGAGCTGTCTTGTTATGTGTTCATGATATTTTTGGTATACATGCTGAATCAAATTCGCACACTTCTTGCACAAAATGTGAAAATGAGTGTTAAAGATAAGGATATATGAATTTCTTTTCAACACCCTTGAGATATTAAACTTGCTGCATGTATAATGAAGAGACAGTTGAGGAAAAAGCTGCCTACCCATCATTGTTGAAAAATCTGAAATGAAAATGAAAGATAGAGCAATGCTCGGTCTCACTGAGTAAACTGGGCACATGTCACCTAAGACGTGATGTGGTTCATATCTGAAAAGTGTTGACTAGTACCTCTGTTCAAAATGAGGTGAAATGGTTCAGTATTCTGAGTAACCGGGGATTCTGGCATGAGTTCCATGCGTCTACTCGCGTAAAAAGGAATCATCTTGAACCTGATCACTCTTAAAAAATTCTGTCTATCTTGAGTTGAAAAATGATGCTGAAAACTCATTGTGGTAGAGCGTAGCCTCCAATACGCTATTCTCAAAATTGAAGTACAGTTTGTAAAATGTCTCCTTGTGTTAATCTGAAAATCTGAATATCCATATTGCAACTATCATTTTTCATGTTTCTCACTTACACATCTGGAAATTTGATTTAATATGTATTCAGAAAGTTGATTGACTACATTAGCAATTGCATGATTCTCCTATATGATTGCACAACCTCCCATGTGCTACACATGTGCATTCCGATTATCATGATTCTCTTGCATCCTTCTTATACCCACTCCCTTCTTCAATTAGTAAGGGAGAGATATACTTGCATGTCTATATATATACGTATATGCCTGACTGCATTGTGTGCTTATCATGTCTCATCAGTTGTTTGTATATAGCCTCATGCACTTCATAAGAAAATTAAAAATTTGCAAATCACTGAAAATCCCACAAATTTGGACTTCAATTTGTTTACACTTGCCATATGGGGTCCTTGCTTTCCATTGGTATCATGCTTGCATTCATAGTGTCATCACATACTTGCGTTGAGTTCTTATGCATTTCCAGAAATTATAAAAATTAAAAATTTGAAAATAAACGAAAATCTTTTACTGTGCCATCCTGCTCTTTCATATTGTGAAAATCTGGTATGGGATCTAGTTTTTGAATGCTATCTTGCTGAATGCCTCATCTTGTGAACATCTCCATTGTCTCCCATCCTTGAGGCCAATCATTCCATTCAATTGGCATCAACATATGCTTGATTGAATTTATGTTGGATGGTATCATATTGTCTTGTGAAACTATCACCAATTGATCTCATCTGTTTGGAATCATGTGATTTGTTCGTCCATGATTTGCCCTTGCAGCTTGTTCTGATTTGCTAAGATGGGCTCTTGTTGCCTCAAAGGAAGATAAGCTTGTTCGTCCTCTTTTGGATTCTTTCAGCTTGATGATATTGTTGATCATGTCCCAGGGCGAGAAAGTGTTGCATTATCCCACTTTTTGATTATGTCAAAGGGGGAGAAAATTGATGTTTGTGTGTGACAAGGGGAGAAGACCACTGTTATATCATCATAAGTTTATCATTAAGTTTGTCATCATCAATAAGTTTGTCATTAAGTTTGTCATCATCAATAAGTTTATCATCATCAAAAAGTGGGAGATTGTTGAGTTATGGTTTTGATGATTGTTGTAATTGTTAAGTTATGGTTTTGATGATAACTAAACTTAATGTGTGCTTTAATGATGATAACTAAACCTGTGATGATTACACATGTTCTTGATGATTGTGCTCATTCATCTTATTGTTTATGTTGGGTTTGTAAGAGGCAAGAGGTTTCATAATCTCTTTAATGTGAACAAGCATGGTATTAACCATGACTATTTTGCTTGCAGGATCAACTCATGGTAGCCACCTGGTAAACCAAACGTGTCGATAAGCACCATGCTCCTCTGCAATCCAAAACAGGTGGTATATGTCATTTACTGTCAAGAACCATTGGTAAGACTCCTACCTTGTATTAAAACGAAGCTTCATGCTTTAAACCATCAAGATTCACTCCTTTTCAAACTTGTGTTCATGAATCATTCCATGTGTTAAATCGAGTCTAAATAAACTTGTAATCAACTATAACACAAGCCCTTTTCAAGTATCGAACCAATGGATAGTTTCAAGTGAACTAACACTTGACTTTTGCAGGTTTGGAGACTGGCGGTCGACCTGTGGACCCTTGGCGGTCGACCTGAAATCACAGAACTGAAAAATTGGCACCTGTGAACCTGGCGGTCGACCGCCAGGAGCTAGCGGTCGACCTATTTTCCCAGCAGCCACAAAGCTACAGAATGGCCCCTAGCGGTCGACCGCCAGCCCTCCACCGGTCGACCGCCAGCCCCGAGGCCCTCCTTTGTTGACTTTTGTGTCAAGTTCGAAAAGAGGTCCTTCACCCCATTTCTTTAATCCCAATGCTCCCAATCACCCCAGATTTTGTGGATCTAGGTCTGGGACTTGTCTCCTAACCTTCCAAGGGTTATAAAACCTCTCTTTGAGGTCATAAACCCTAAGAGGCTCCAAGAGAACAAGAGAGATCAAGTTGGCTCAAGGAAGAGGAGGAATATCACTGTAGCCGTGAACAGTGATTCGAAGATCAAAGCCTCATCATAGTTGAAGATCCAAGATCTATTTTGAAGCCTTCATCTTCCCATGAATTGAAGCAACACCAAATCAACCTAGAGAGATCAAGATAGTAGCTATCAAAGGAAGGTTGCTGCAACGATCGTGAACAACATTCTTTCCACCAAGTTCTTCATCCGATCGAAGCCATTCAAGCATCAACTGAAGCCATTCAGTCATCTTCTAAAGCCAGGGAGTTCCAATCAAGCAAGGATCTCAAGAAGAGCTTAAGGGAAGGCTGTCCAAGTGAAGAGAAGAAGAAGTACTGTAGCAGTGAACAGTACTCCGTGCAAGGAAACCTACATCTAATACAAGGCCATTCAAGCTGAGTCTCAAGCCATTCAGGTGAAGAAGGAATCAACGCGAACATCCGGAGCATACACTCAGGGGGAGCCTAAATCAGGAGCATTCTAAACTGTGGTCTATTTACTTTGGTGTCTTGTGCTTTAAGTCTCATATTTGTGTTTCATCATAAACCGCAATAACTTGTGTGTGTGTGGATCGTGTTGGATCCGTGGTTGTTTGTGTGTGTGTTGTAATTGATTCGTGTGTGTACGTGGATCTTCCTAGATCTGCGTTTGTGTGTGTGAGGGTCTTTTTAGATCCGTTCGATCTTGTGTGTGTGGTTGTGATCTGGTTGTCGGATCGTGTTGGAGTTCATCTCCGTGTGTGTGTGTGTGTGTGTTGGAGCTTGTCTCCGTGTGTGGGTTGGGGCGCGTCCCCGTGTGTGTGTGCAGGCGTCGTCCTGCGTGTGTGGTTGGAGCGTTGTCTCCGTTTGGGGATTTATCCCCGAGTGAAGCCTCACCGGGTTTGGTGAGGGGTGGACGTAGGATTGCTGTCGTTGCATCCGAACCACCTTAAAAACCGCTGTGCATTGTGTGTTATTTGTGTGGTTTGATTGTTTTCGTTGTATGGTCGTGTGGGAACGGTGAGTTTGAGAGAATTGGTTAATTAGTTTTCAATTGCTAATTATTGTTTACCACATATTTTGTAAAAAGCCAAAAGTTCTCTTAAAATTGGTAAACATCCAATTCACCCCCCTCTTGGGTGTCATTGATCGCGGGACTTCACGTCGAACCGCTCCTCCTTCCCTTGTCGGTCGTCTTCTTCTCATTCCCCTCCTCTTCATCTATTCCGACCTCCCCTCCTTCTGCTCCGTCTGCTTCTCATTTTCTTCTCCCCTTCTTCTCTGCCTGCCCCTCCTTCTTCTCCTTCTTCTTCTTACACCTTCCCTCCCCTTCTTCTATTGTTCTTCCCCCCTCCATCGTCGCTAGCCGGCGCTCCTATTTGAACAAGGGCTCTGCCAGCAACTTCCTCTCTCTCCCTTTCTCTCTTCTCTCCCTCTCCCTCTAGCTCTCTCTTCTCTCCCCCCCCCTTTCGCACCGAGGTCTCTTACTCCTTGTTCTTGTTGAAGAATGATGATGCAAATCCGACGGTCTATCTGATGTGGTCTAATGCATTATGACTTGGTCTTTTGGTTGTTAATGGTCTTCCTGCTCTTTAGGAAATGTGCGCCTAGCACGCACTAAGATTCCTCTATGTTTTCCTGTTTTTGCGTATTCTATTTCTTCTCACGTAGTGTTTAGTTTTAAGCAAGAGTCTTGAGTCCTTAGTATATATAAACACTCTGTAATCTCTTTTACGATATATAGAAGGAAATATCTTTGTTTTTCCCTTTTCCAGCTTGCTCTGTTTGTGTGTTTTCTACTGTTACAGATATCAGATCGTGGCTGTGTTTTGTGCTCATCCCCAACAGTTTTGGTATCAGAGCTTCCTGGTTCGACAAAAGCTGGGTGAATAGGTGCCATCAGAGGTTATTTGCTGCAGCAAAAGGCCTTCCAAGTAGCAGGACGAAGCTGTTTCAGAAGGTGAAGCAGAGGGAAAATCTGTTGCACGCCAGGTGTTCGACAGAAGTCCTGAGACGAGGTTCTCTAGCATGGCTAATGGTATGGCTACTCTGAACCTTTCCCAATCATTGGTACCTATTTTTAGTGGGGAGAACTATGTGTTTTGGAGTATCAAAATGAAGACCTTCTTCATTTCTCAAGATCTTTGGGATCTAGTTGAAGTTGGCTATGCAGAGGTAGAAAGCTCCAAGGAGAAGGGAGCAGACCTTAAGGAGCTTCGAAAGAAGGATGCCAAGGCATTGTTGGTCCTTCAACAAGCTGTGTCTGATTCAGTGTTTCCTCGGATTGCAAATGCCACAAAGTCCAAAGAAGCATGGATCATCTTAAAACAAGAGTTTCATGGAGATGGAAAGGTAACGGCTGTAAAACTTCAGACTCTTAGAAGAGAATTTGAAACACTCCTTATGAAAAGCAATGAGTCAATTCAAGAGTTCTTTTCCAGAGTTTCAATTATAGTAAATCAAATGAAAACTTTTGGTGAAAGTATTTCAGATCGAAAGGTGGTAGAAAAAATTTTAAGAAGTCTCCCTTCAAAGTATGACCATGTTGTTGCAGCTATAGAGGAGTCTAAGGATTTATCTACTTACTCCATTACTGAATTAATGGGTTCTTTGTTAGCACATGAGGAGAGGTTGAACAGGTCATCAGATAAGAGTGTGGAGACTGCATTTCAATCTAAAATCGATGCACCAAACAACTCAAAGAAAGGTGAAGGCTCATCAAATCAAAGGAATGGCGGAAGAGGACGTGGAAGAGGTGGCTTCTGTGGTCGTGGAAGGGGAAGAGGAAGATCTGATTCATATAGACAAAACTCAGATAATGGTGAGAAAGGCCATCAAAAGCCAAATTACAAGGGGAAACAATGTTATCACTGCAAGAAGTTTGGTCACATTGAGGCATATTGCTGGGAAAAAGCCAAGGAGCAGGCCAATGCCAATCTTGTTGAAAAGAAAGAAGAGGAAGGTAATCTTTTTCTTACCCATGTTAATCCCAAGCAAAGTAAGACTGATATTTGGTTTTTAGATAGTGGTTGTAGTAACCACATGACAGGGATAAAAGAACTGTTTCAAAGTATTGATGAATCTGTCCAACAAAGTGTTCGACTTGGAGATGATAAGGAGGTGAAAATTCAAGGACAAGGGACTGTGTGTGTGAAGACAAAATCAGGTACAGAAAAATTTATTCATGATGTGTATTATGTACCTGGTTTAGCTCACAACTTACTTAGTGTTGGACAGTTAATGAATAAGGGATATTCAGTCTTATTTGATGGTAACATGTGTGAGATTAAGAGTAAGAAATCAGAAAAGTGCATTCAGATTCACATGACTGGAAATAAAATGTTTCCTCTAGAAATTTCTTGTATAGATGATTTTGCATTAGTTGCAAATGTGAAAAATCAATCTTGTATGTGGCACTTAAGGTATGGTCATTTGAATTACAATGGCTTGGAGCTGTTAGAAAAGAAAAATATGGTCTATGGTTTGCCTCACATAAGTTGCAGCAATAATATTTGTGAAAGTTGTGTTTATGATAAGCAACATCGCTTACCATTCCCTGTTGGAAAGTCATGGAGAGCAAAACAACCTCTAGAATTGGTCCACGCGGACATATGTGGTCCAATGAATACCCCATCTTTGAACAAAAGTAAGTACTTCTTGTTGTTCATCGATGATTACACTCGTATGTGTTGGGTATTTTTTCTCATTCAGAAATCAGAAGCATTGGAAAAGTTTCAGGAGTTCAAAGCATTTGTTGAGAAAGAGAGTGGGTACATGATAAAAATCCTTCGCACAGATAGAGGGGGAGAGTTTTGTTCTAATTAGTTTGATTATTTTTGCAAGCAACATGGTATTCGCAGGCAATTAACTGTGAGGCACACTCCAGAGCAGAATGGTGTGGCTGAAAGAAAAAATAGAACCGTTGTGGAGATGGCTCGATGCATGTTGAAAGGAAAGAACCTTCCAAATGAGTTTTGGGCAGAAGCTGTGGCAACATCAGTACAAATTCTCAGTGTTTCTCCAACCAAAGCTGTAGAAACATGACTCCATTTGAGGCTTGGCACCAAAGGAAACCTCAGGTCAGTGATTTGAAAGTTTTCGGTTGCATTGCATATTCTCTTGTTGATTCTGGAAATAGAAGTAGATTAGATCAGAAAAGTGAAAAGTGCATTTTTGTTGGGTATAGCATTGAAAGTAAGGCTTACCGTTTGTTTAATCCTAAAACTAAGAAGCTAATCATTAGAAGAGATGTTATATTTGATGAGAACAGCTCATGGGACTGGTCTGTACAGCAAAATCAGCAACCAATAGTGATGGTTGATAGATCTGATTTTTCAGAAGAACTTGAAGAAAATCAGTCATCTGAACATGCCATTTCTAGCACTCCAAGTAGTTTGCAGCAAGGCAACAGTGAGATGGACAGTACAACCCCTCCAAGAAAGGAAAAATCTCTTCGTGAGATCTATGAAAGCAGTAATTTTGCTCTTATGATTGCAGAGCCTACATGCTATGAAGATGCAAAAGGAAAAGAAGAATGTGTGACTTCTATGGAACAGGAGATAAATGCAATTGAAAGAAACAAAACATGGGAACTTGTGGACTTGCCATCAGGAAAGAATGCTATTGGTGTCAAATGGGTTTACAGAGTGAAGTACAATTCAGATGGGAGTGTGTCCAAGTACAAGTCAAGGCTGGTTGCTAAAGGGTATGTGCAGAAATATGGTATAGATTTCTTTGAAACTTTTTCTCCAGTTGCTCGTCTTGAAACCATAAGACTTGTTTTAGCACTAGCAACCTAATTAAGATGGAATGTGTTTCAATTTGATGTTAAGTCAGCATTCCTAAATGGTGCTTTAGAAGAAATTGTCTATGTTGAGCAGCCACAGGGGTTTGTTGTTAAAGGAGAAGAAGAGAAGGTCTACAAGCTAAACAAAGCACTCTATGGGCTTAAACAATCACCTAGAGCGTGGTACAGCCGGTTAGATTCTTATCTCAGAAGCAACGACTTTCACCGAAGTGAAAGTGAGCCTACCATGTACGTGAAGGTAAACAATACTCATGACATTCTTATTGTTTCTGTTTATGTGGATGATATTGTTTAAATTTGCCTTAAAGAGTTCATAAGTCACATGATGCATGAATTTGATATGTCAGATCTGGGGCTGCTGCATTATTTTCTTGGCTTTCAGATTCAACAAACCAATGATGATATCTTTATTTCGCAAGAAAAGTATGCCATGGATTTGTTGAAAAAATGCAACATGCTAAAATGCAAAATTTCTGCTACACCTATGAATCCTAATGAAAAATTGACAACATATGATGGCACTTCAAAGGCTGATGCAAGATGCTTCAGGAGTTTGGTGGGAAGACTGATGTATTTGACTCACAGTAGATCGGATATTATGTTTCCACTCTGTTTAATTTCCAGGTTTATGCATAATCCATCTGTGCAGCATTTTGGGGCAGCAAAACGGATTGTTCAATATGTCCGAGCAACAAGTAAATTTAGGATATGGTATAGGCCTGTGAATAATTTTAATCTAGTTGGTTTTACTGACAACGATTGGGCTGGTTTTTTAGATGACAGGAAGAGCACTAGCGGCTTTGCTTTTAGCTTTGGATCTGGAGCTGTAGCATGGACTACCAAGAAACAATCTACCACTGCATTGTCGTCTGCGGAAGCTGAGTATGTTGCCGCCTCTTCTGCAGCTTGTCAAGCCATTTGGATGCGAAGATTGATGGAAGATTTGATGCATGCTCAAGAACAAGCTATGACGGTGTTCTGCGACAACAAGGCGACAATTGTAATGACCAAAAACCCAATCTTCCATGGCAGGACAAAACACATTGAGATTCGCCACACTTCATCCGAGACATGGTATCAAAAGGCGAAATTGAGTTGAAATAGTGCTCCACTAATGATCAAATTGCAGATGGCTTTACGAAGGCTCTTCCTTACTCAAAGTTCTTCAAGTTTAGAGCTGCACTTGGTGTTGCAGAATTTACATCAAGGGGGAGTGTTGAAGAATGATGATGCAAATCCGACGGTCTATCTGATGTGGTCTAATGCATTATGACTTGGTCTTTTGGTTGTTAATGGTCTTCCTAGTCTTTAGGAAATGTGCGCCTAGCACGCACTAAGATTCCTCCATGTTTTTCTATTTTTGTGTATTCTATTTCTTCCCACGTAGTGTTTAGTTTTAAGCAAGAGTCTAGAGTCCTTAGTATATATAAACACTATGTAATCTCTCTTACGATATATAGAAGGAAAGATCTTTGTTTTTCCCTTTTCCAGCTTGCTCTGTTTGTGTGTTTTCTACTGTTACATATATCAGATCGTGGCTGTGTTTTGTGCTCATCCCCAACAGTTCTCTCCTCCTCTCCACTGCGCTGCTCTCCCTCTCTCTCTCTCTCTCTGTTTTCTTCGCCTCCTCACTAGTCTCTTTCTCCTCTGTGAGATCTCTCTCTCTCTCTCCGCTGCGAGCTCCCTCTCTCTCTATTCGCCGTGTCCCTCTACTCTCTTCCTCTTTCTACACCCACAGGCCACCTCTAACCTCCACCACGGTAGACCACCACGCCTCACCCTCTCTTCTCCTCTCCCCCTTCTCTCCTCTCCCTCCACCGTGACCGGCACCCTGTTCTTCTCCTTGGCGCACCATCTCTCCACCGGAGCCCCTGTTCCCGTCGCCTCCTCTCTCCCACCTCTCTTCTCTCTCTATGTTCTCAACTGCATCGGCGTTGATTTCTCCCTCTCTACTCTCCCCTCCACCGGTGTCTCCCTCTCTCTATATGTCCACTGCCGCGCCGGTCTCCTTGCTCCCCTTCACCGTTCATCTCTTCTCCCTCTCAATCTCTCGTTTCCCTCACTCTTCTCCCTCTCTTCTCTCTCTCACCGTCTCGTTCTCTCGCATCTCCCCCCTCTCGGTCTCTCTCTTCTTCTCTCTATCTTCCACGCAACACATGCACATATCACCATATATTTTATTTTTTTTATTTTGTTGACTTCCATCGCCACCTTTCTCTATTTCTTTCTCTCTCTATCTCTCTCCTCCTATTTTCTATTGCTCTCTCTAAATCTACCTCTCTAAGGTTCTCTCTCACGGCGGCATCTACGTCGGGTTGGGCGACTCTCTAAGGCCCAAGGGCGTGGGCGACGGCGTTGTTCACGACTATTTTCTCTCCATGTTTTTTTATTTTTAGTTTAATTAGATTTTATTTGGGGTTATAATTTTTACTTTTCACCGTATCGTAAACATTTTATTTTAGAGTAATAAAATTAGGTTGATGTTATTTTCTCTCTAGCACTTTCTCTCTCTTCTCATTCTATTTCTTATTCTATGTTCTCTCTATTTTCTCTCTCTAAACTTGATCGAACAAGTTCGTCGTTAAAAATTCACGCACTCAATTTTAAAAATTTCGTACTCACACTAAAAATTAAGATTTTGAGTATAGTGGAGAATACATGTCGAATCCACAGAGAGGCTAATATTTTGAAGGTTGAAAATTTTATTTCTCTTTTTTTTCTAACAAAAGCAAATGAAGTTGTTAAACGAATTTTTTATGAGAAATAATTAAACTAATGGGAAATTAAAATTTACCTAAATAAGCTTAGAATGATAAAGGAGAGAATTAGGGAGAGAGAGAACAAAACTAAACTAATTTCATTACTCAAAATTTAAACGATTTCAAGTCAAGAAGAAACTAGAATAGTACAACCCCAAATAACTCTAACTAGATTAAGCATAAAGAAATAAGGTGAAGAGGTAGCGATCAAGAATCGCCATCGCTATCGTCCACGCTCTTGGGCCTTGGAGAGCCGCTTAACTTGGAGTAGACGCCGCGAGTGAGCCTTAGAGAGAGAGGGAGTTTGAGAGATATAGAGAGAGAAGATGGAGGTGGAGAGAGAGGTCACTAAATAAAAGAAAAAAAAATAAAAATAAAACAAACTAGAAGTGGCAGTGTGTGTGCTTTTGTGTGTTGACAAGAGAGAGAGAGGGAGAGAGAGAGAGAGGATGAGAGACGGAGGGAGAGTAGAAGAGAGAAACAGCAAGAGGGATCGGAGGGTTAGAGAGATAAGAGAGAGAGATGAAGGGGGAGAGCACTACGTGTGTGTGGATGTGTGGGAGTGTGGCACGGAGGCTGGGGTGTTGAGCTGAGGTGTGTGCGTTGTGTGTGGGACGTTGTTAGTGAGAGAAATAGAGAGGGAGAGTGGAGAACGAGAGCGTCGTGCGTGAAGTGTGTGTGCAGTGGGAAGGGAGAGAGATGGGGAGAGTTGCCGCAGTGAAAGGAGAGAGGTCCACGCCGGCCACTTGCAGAGAGGGGAGCAGGAAGAGGACGGTGCGACGGAGGTGTGTGGGGACGGTGCAGGTGAGTGTGTGAGGGTGTGTGCATCTGTGTGGATGACAGACAGAAAACGAGAGAGAGGGAGAGGTGTGGTGAACGCGCTACCGGAGCCCCTGTTTTGAACAGGGGCGCCGGTCCGCGTTGGCGTGTGGTGCAGTGAGGAGAGGGATGTCGATGGCGACGCTGGCGGGGGCTGTGTGCATGCAAAGGGAGTGTGTGGGTGTTGAGAGTGCGTTAGAAGAAGAGAGGGAGGCCGGCTGCCGTGCGGTGATGTGCGGGCGTGTGTGTGCGATGGGGGTGAGATGTTACGGTGAGAGCGGAGTGAGAACAATGAGATCGGAGAGGGGGGTCCGCCTGCTACGTGTGTGTCTGTGTATGAGGGTGTGGTGAAGAGGAAGAGAGTGAGGGAAAGGGAGGCCGGTGTTGTGGTGCTCGCGGGTAAGGGACTGGCAGAAGCTTGCCAGTGGTGCGAAGAGATGAAAGGGAGGCGCGACTGTGCGCCGGCGTTGGCTGTGTGTGAGCTAAAGAGAAAGAGAGTGAGACGGAGGGAAGAGGAGACGTGTGTGCAGTGAGTGTGTAGAGGAGGGGGAGATAGAGGGAGGGAGAGTGCAGTGTGTGTGGGGGTTAGGGAGTGAAGATGATGCGGTGCCGGCGGTGCTTGCGGGTGAGGTCCGGTGGTGTGTGGCTAACGAGAGGGAAAGAGAGAGCTTGAGGGGGAGGAGTGCAGGGAGGCAGGAGAAGGGTCCGATGCTACTGGAGGGGTGAGGTGCAGTGTTAGAAAGAGAGATAGGGAGAAGAAAAGAGAGGGCTAGAGGGAGAATAAGAACCCGGCGGTGCCCTGTTCAGAACAGGGCCTCCTGTGCTGAGAGAAAGAGGAGTAAGAGAGGAGAAAGGAGAGGAAGAGAGAAGAAGATGGAGAAGAAGGAGAAGTAAGGAGGGGGGAGGGGAAGAGAAGAAAGAGGAGGAGAGGCGAGGGGGGGGGGGAGAGAAGTCTGCGCAAGAGAGGGGCTCGCCAGGTTTTATAGGAGCCCGGGGATGAGGCCAGCTCGCTGCCGGCGTCGTCTGCACACTTGGGAGAGGCCTGAGCCTTCATCGTGCGCCTGGAGCTACTCCTACTTCGCCTGCGTGCATGGGTGAGAGGCCTGAGCCTGTACGCCGCCTGCTATCCACTCGTTGCAGCTGCCGTCAGAGATGCTGCTACCGTGCCCAAGAGTGCTGCCATGCCTGCATGTAACACAGGTAAGAAAAGGCAGAAAGGATCTCCCAATATGTGTGGGAGTCCGAGTTGATTGTATTATATAATGACATGTTACAACAGATTACAAATGAATAACAATCTGATACGTAACAGAAGGGCGGATGAGCATGTGCATATCAGCAGATGCACTCATCGCGGAGGGGATTTACACGGAGGCAGCTAACTTGGAGGTCGTTCGCATGTTTCCCTCGGTGGTGGTTTACTTGAGAATGGATACGGTTTACACGCCCCCTCAAGCTGAACGGCGGGGACGACGTTGAGCTTGTCCCGGAGGGCAGTAAGTCGAGCCGGTAGCAGACCCTTAGTGAAAGCATCGGCAATTTGATCTTTAGTAGCAATATAGCGAACGAGCAGGTCTTTCTTGAGGACGAGCTGCCGAACAAATTGGAAATCCACCTCAATATGCTTTGTCCGTGCCTTGAAAAGGGAATTTGCTGCCAAGTACATAGCACCAATATTGTCGCACCACAAAATTGGTGCTCGCAAGTTTGGTATGCAAAGCTCGGTTAATAAACGGCGGATCCAAATGAGATCAGTCGTCGCAGTGGCGAGAGCTCGAAGTTCGGCTTCAGTACTGGAGCGAGAGACAGTGGTTTGCTTCTTGGCACTCTAATGAATGAGGATGTCACCAAGGTAGATGGCAATGCCTGTTGTGGAGCGGCGATCATCTGGGCAACCCGCCCAGTCGGCATCAGTGAAGGCCTGAAGCTGAAAGGAGGATGGTATGAAACGGAGTCCATAGGACATGGTACCCTTGAGGTAACGAAGGATTCTTTTAACTGCTGCTCAACGTGTGGTTGTAGGAGCTGTAAGAAATTGGCACACCTTGTTGACGGCAAAAGTAATATCCGGCCGAGTGAGCAGAATATATTGGAGTGAGCCCACAATGCTTCTATATTGACTCGGATCAGGTAAAGGGTCACCCTGCAATTGTGAGAGAGCAGCCGCTGTAGACATGGGACTGCCAATGGGTTTAGCTTCATGCATGTTTGCTTTGTGCAAGAGGTCCATGAGGTAGCGTTGTTGGCGAAGAATGAGAGCAGATGACGATCTCTCCACCTCAATGCCTAAGAAATAGTGAAGCGCACCCAAGTCCTTGATGGCGAAGGTGCTGGCCGAGGAGCTGTTGCCGGTTAAAATAATGTCGTCTACATAGACTAGGAGATACATGATTGTGTGATTGGAATGGAACAAAAAAAGTGATGGGTCGCATGAAGAGGCAATGAATCCATAGTTAATAAGGTAGTCATGTAGACGATAGAACCAGGCGCGAGGAGCCTACTTTAAACCATAGAGAGACCGATGTAGTTTGCACACCAAGCTGGGAGCCTGTGGGTCAGTGAACCCTTGAGGCTGTTGCATGTAAATGTCTTCTTGAAGTAAGCCATGTAGAAATGCATTTTGAACATCAAGTTGGCGGATGTTCCATTGTCTGGAGACTGCAATGGCCAGAATGGTGCGAATTATAGGGGGTTTGATGACAGGACTGAACGTATCTGTGTAGTCCAGTCCAGGTTATTGATGAAATCCCTTAGCCACCAAGCGTGATTTGTAGCGGGCGAGAGATCCATCAGCATTGCGCTTGTTTCGGTAGACCCATCTGCAACCAATAACATTTGCTCCAGGTGGTGGTGATACAAGAGACCAAGTGCCATTTTTCAAGAGAGCAGCAAATTCTTCACTCATTGCTTGCCGCCATTGTGGAGAGGTATTAGCAACAGTGAATGAGGAGAGTTCGACTTCATCAACATTGGCAATAAAAAGGTACTTGGTTCGTCTGGGAGAGAGGTTGGCAGACTTGGTGGTTGCAGCTAGGATATCAGCAAGAAGTCTAGTTCTATATATGCGGTGGGGTGGCAGAGTCAGTGGTAGCCGTTGGGCCTTGGATAGCTAGGGAGGTGGACGGTAGTGGAGACGCGGGTGTCGTAGGGAAGGTTGGCTCATTTGTGGGTGATGTAGCAACTTGAGAATGTGGAGGTGTCTGAGGCTGTGGCATTTGGGGAGTGGTGGTGGAGAGGAGGTGGTGAGCATACCTTTGGGGAATGATCCAACGGTGGAGGCCTTCCTGCAGTGAGTGGTTGATGGAGCTCTTGAGGAAAATGGATGAAGGTGCCGCCAGAGGAAGGAGCAGCTGACGGGTGGTGCTCGGTAGCTGTGGCAGTAGAGAAAGGGAAACCTAGTTCGTCAAATATGACATTGCGAGATACATACAGTCGACCAGAAATGGGATCTAGACAATGGTATCCCTTGTGAGATGCACTGTAGCCCAAGAAGATACAGCAGGTGGATCGGTAAGAGAATTTGTTGGATTGGTAGGGACGAAGAAGCGGATAGCAGGCGCATCCGAAGGTGCGCAGAAGTTGATAATCTGGAGGGCGGCCAAAGAGTTTCTGAAAAGGGGTAAGATTGCCAAGTAATGGTGATGGTAGTCGATTAATGAGATAGACAGCGCAGCGAGCCGCATCTTCCCAGTATTTGAAAGGAAGATGGGCGTGCTTGAGGAGAGCAAGAGTGGTTTCGATAATGTGCCGGTGTTTTCGTTCCGCAATTCCATTTTGTTGATGAGTATGCGGACATGCGACACGATGAGTGATACCGGACGCATCAAGAAACCGAGATAAAGAGCGAAACTCGCCTCCCCAATCACTATGAAAAGATTTTATTTTGGTGGAAAATAAGTTCTCAGTGTGGCGCTTGAAGTGCATGAAAAAAGAGAGTACATCACTTTTGTTGGCAATGGGATATAGCCAAGTAAAACGAGAATAATGGTCAATAAATGAGACATAGTAGCGATTGCCATTAGTAGAGAGATGAGGGGACGGACCCCAGACATCTGAAACTACTAATTCAAGTGGTGACGAGGTAACATAAGAAGACAAAGAAAACGGTAACTGATGACATTTTGCTTGCAGACAAGCATACCATATAGGGTGCTCATTTTTATTGGACTCAAGGCCTAAGGTGGAGAGGACACGCTTGACGACTTGGAGAGTCGGGTGGCCAAGGCGCGCATGCCAGGAGGTGGACGACGTCCGGCTGACATTGAGGCAGTTCTTGGAGCGACGGAGGGCAGTGGCAACCGGGGGAAAATGATAGAGCCCATCAACCTTGGGTCCGCGAAGAAGGTCCTTCCCCATATGGAGATCCTTCACACAAAAGTAATGTGGAAAAAAATTAACAGGAAACAAGGTTATCAATGGTGAGTTTAGATACGGAGACAAGGTTCTTGGATAAGAAAGGAACATGAAGAGTATGTTGTAAGTGAAGAGGGCGATGTGGGCTGTGAAGTGAGAGGGAGCCAGTATGATGTATGCGCAAACCTTTGCCATTGCCAATGTAGACTTGGTCGTTCCCATGATATTCTTGGGGTTGCTCAAAGTTGCTAATGTCAGCCATCATATGATTCGTCGCACCGCTATCAGGATACCAGTTTGCATCAAAGTGGGTGGCTGTTGCTGTAGAAGCCGTATTTTCTTGATAAGAAGGCGGAGATGGCTTGCGGTGTTGTGGTGCATGGTAGGAGATGTCGAAGCGCCGCCGACAGTTGACAGCGCCGCGTCCCATGAACCCACACAGTTGGCAAGGGTCATTGTCATTCTGAACAGGTTGAGGAGCTGGATGGGGGCGGGTGTTGGTGCGATTGGTTTGGGTAGAGTATCCAGGGCCCTTGTTGCCCTTGTTGCGGGGACGCCCACTGTAACGACCCGAGATCCGAACACCGGGAAGGCCCGATAACCCAAATCTCGAACCGCCACCCACGAGCCCGAAGACTCGGAAGGGTTGAAAGGATGATGTGGAGATACACAAGAATCTAAAATATTTACAGAGCTACGTAGATTAAATGAATTAAGCAGGAAGCACTTAATGACATTAATTAAATTACATGGTTCACAAAAATGACAGTAGTCTAAAATATAACAGTAGTCCACAACTAGTACAGTCCAAAGAGAAAAGTACAACTACGCGGGGCATACCCCGGAACTGGCAACTGGCAACTAACCCTGGGCACCAGAACCACGCGGAGCCTCTGAAGTGCTCCCCTGAAGTCGCGTCTCACCTGAAACACGGAAAACACGTAGGGGATGAGCCTCAAAACACAAGGCTCAGTAGGGATCATCCGCCCCCCCACCTCGCAAATCGAGAAATAGCGTGGAAAGTATCTACAAGCTACTACGACGGCTAGTACCGAACACAATGTACGAAAATCGAGACAACTCGTCAAAAGTCAAAGAGTCGCTACCACACAAAGATAGGAGTACCAACCCACTAGAAGCAAGGCCGGATGCGTCCACTGACGACTTAAATCGCGCCTCGGGTGTCCCCCTCGACCCCTAGTGGAACGGGGACACCGTACAAGTAACCACAGAACAAGTGACTAGCTGGGGTCGCGCTCGTCAGCGCGGGTCCAACCGCCCCCAACCACGTGTGCACACACAGACCATGCGTCCCAGGTCTGGCCCTATGACTGGTTTTCCCCTCAGCCGAACTCTGGCTGCAAGATGTGGGGCCCAACAGAAACTAGTCTAAAAACCGTCTCTCGGGGTAGCCTCGCCACCACTCCCTGGTGGGACCAATCGCGTGTCGGAAGGCTACGACTAGTGGAGGGTCACTGAAGGAGTAGACTCTCTGGTCAACGAAAAACAACGTCAAAACCGGACAAAGTACAAGGGCCGCTCCTCGTACCGACACTGACTCACGGTGACACAAGCCGAGAACACCACTTCCCGGGATCCCACGGCACCCTACATGTGGCCCCCACATGATGCCTAGCATCAGTCAGACCAAGGGTCAGAACACGGATCGACATCCACTCACCCGGGACTCGAATCGGCAAAGCATAACTCCGGTCGGACAGGGACCTCTGGCGGTCCACCTTTGGGCCGCCATAGAGGCTAGCGGTCCAGAATTGGGCCGCCATAGGGACTGTAGCGGTCCAACGATAGGCCGCCACGCTCTGGGCTGCGAAAGAACTGGCGATCCTACCCAGGTCCGCTACAGGGATGAGGCGGGCGTACCCTCGGCCGCGAGACCCCAAAAATTCCCAACGGTCGAAAACCAACGGTCGAAAATCAACGGTCAACTCACCCTCTGGCGGTCTGACCCTCGGCCGCCACACAGTCTGGCGGTTTATCGTGCAGCCACTAGGCGACATAGGGACATGCCGACAAAACAGAGCCCTGTGGCGCACCCACCTTGGGCCACCACAGGCTCTAGCGCACCTACCCTGGGCCGCCAAAGGCTCTGGCGGTCACTGGAATGACCGCCACACCAACCCGAGAATGGGCCGACTGGAAGAAATCCAAAAACTCGTTCCACGCCCTGATCATCCACTGATGAGGGGAAAAATAAGGGGGAAGCTCCCCTATAACCCCCAGCATGCATCTACGCCCTCGAATCGGTCTGAAACGCGACGAAACGGTAGATCGGCACACAACCCCCAAAACATAGATTTTACCCTACCCGGTTCAAAAACGCCCCTCTCGACCTCTCCTCGGCCTACAAATCGAGGGGGACGACGGGATGAGCATGGGGATTCGTCTCCCTACCTCGGATTCGTCCGAAACGCGGCGGATCACCGCCGATCCTCAAAACTCACCTGAAAACCCTCGTTCTTCCTCGAGCTCCCATGATCCACGCACGCCTGCACGATCGCCATGCCACCACCGTCGCCGCCGCGCCGTCACCTCGCCGCCGTCTGCAGCCGGGAGAGGGTCTCCGCCGCATCCAAGGGAGAGGGGGAAAGGAGAGGGGTCGGTCGCTCACGGGAGGAAGAAGGAGGAAGAAAGAAGGAGAAAGAGAAAGGGAAAGAAAAAAGGAAAAAGAAGTGGGATTATATAGAAAATCCCGATTTTCTGAAAAATACAAAAAAATAGAAAAATATACCGCCGCGATCGTTGGAACACCCTGATTGCTGTGGTACCATCCCTGAGTAGGTGAACGACTCGGTTTACCCACTACGGGGTTCCGTAGGTCCTGACTGGGAAAAATACGGGAAATCGCGGAACACGTTCCGGGACCTCCGAAACTGATCCGAAACGCACGGATCCGAACCCGAAAGATGTCCGAAAGATAGTTCCGGGTAAAATGAGAACAAAATCTCCGAGAAAGTAAATCCGGGACCCAAAACGAAGGATCCGAAGCGTCCGGGATATTACAGCCCTCCCCCCTTAAACAAATTTCGTCCTCGAAATTTAAATCAAAGCACAGGGGAAAGAAAAAGGATTCTCACTCGAACAGGTAAGGGAACTGCTGACGCATCTCGTCCTCACGCTCCCAAGAAGCCTCACTGCCAGAGTGCCGCTGCCACACCACCTTAACTAGGGGGATAACCTTGTTTCGCAGGTGCTGCTCTCGCCGATCCTCAATACGGATAGGGAACTCCGGTAGAGACAGATCGGGAGTCACCTTGGGCCAAACCGAATCCTCCAACACATGAGAAACATCGGGCATATACTTCCTCAACATCGAGACATGGAACACATCATGCACCGCTGCAAACTCAGGAGGTAGCTGCAACCGATACGCAACCTCGCCAATGCGCTCCACAATGAGGAAAGGACCAACATAGCGGGGACTCAGTTTCCCACGCTGTCCAAATCGCAAATCCCTAATGGGAGAAACCCTCAAAAATACACGGTCACCGACCGCGAAACTGAGTGGATGCCTTCTCCGATCAGCATAACTCTTCTGCCGACTCTGCGCTGTCAACATGTTCCGACGGACCAGATGCACCACATCAATACATTGCTGCACCAGCTCCGGTCCCGTCACAACACGCTCACCAACCTCAGACCAATCAAGTGGAGTCCGACACAGACGCCCATACAATGCCTCATAAGGAGCCATCCCAATGCTCGAATGATAGCCGTTGTTGTAGGCAAACTCCACCAATGGCAGATGGTGAATCCAACTCCTTTGCCATTCCAGGCAACGGGATCTCAACATATCCTCTAACATCTGAATGGTCCTCTCTGACTAACTATCTGACTGAGGATGATACGCTGAGCTAAACGCTAACTCCGTGCTAAGAGCTCGCTAGAAACTCCTCCAGAATCCAGAAGTGAAACGCGGATCTCGATTTGACACAATGGAAATGGGAATCCCATGCAAAGGCACGATCTGCTCCACATAAAGACGAGCCAACTTGGACACACTCTAGCTGACCTTGATCGGTAACAACCGAGCCACCTTCGTCAGCCTATCCACCAGCAACCAAATACTATCTTGCCCGCTCGGAGTCCTCGACAATCCCACCATAAAATCCGTGGTCACGTGGTCCCATTTCTCCAAGGGCTGAAGAGTACCTCCAGGTCGCTGATGCTCCGCCTTCACCTGCTGACAGGTCAGACATATGGCCACATACTCGGCAATATCTCTCTTCATGCCTGGCCACCAGAATTGCCTCTTCAAGTTCTGATACATCTTCGTCGCACCCGGGTGCACAGTGTACCGACTCCCATGAGCCTCAAGTAACACCGCACGCCTCACATGCTCCTTGGCTGGGACGTACAGCCTGCCACGGAATCTCACAGCTCCATCCTCGCCGAAGTTAACATCAGCCAAAACTAAAATCCGGGGCAACTCAGGGTCTACACGCTGAGCATCTGTCACCTAACGCCGAATCGCTGGCGTGACAGTCAAGCTCGCTAGAACAACCGACCCCGACTCTTGGGGAACCTTGAGCCTAAACGACACGGATGGCACTTGTTCCCAAAGCCTCCACTTCCTCATCATCATAGCGCTGACCACAACCTTCCTACTCAAGGCATCGGCAACGACATTCATCATGCCCAGCTGATAAGACAGGGTGAAGTCATAATTCTTCATATACTCCATCCATCGCCTCTGCCTGAGGTTGAGGTCCTTCTGAGTGAACACATACCTCAAACTCTGATGGTCTGTGAACACCTCGAACTTCTCACCGTACAGATAATACCTCCAAATATTCAATGCAAAAATCACAGCCGCTAACTCAAGGTCATGGGTAGCGTAGTTCTCCTCGTGGGGCTTTAGCTGCCGAGATGCATAAGCCACAACTCTACCGTGCTGCATCAGCACAGCACCCAACCCAATCCCGGAAGCATCTGTACACACCACAAAACCTCCCGATCCAGAAGGCAACACCAACACTGGTGCCGAGGCAAGCAACCTCTTCAGCTCCATGAAGCTTTGCTCACACTCACCAGTCCAGACAAACGGCACATCCTTCCGCGTAAGCCTGGTCATCGGGGCTGCAACACGAGCAAAATCCTGAATGAATCTCTGTAATAGCCTGCAAGCCCCAAGAAACTCCGAATCTTTGTCACGGACCTTGGCCTCGGCCACTGCATCACTGCCTCGACCTTGACTGGATCCACGAAAATATCATCACCAGAAATCACATGCCCCAAAAAGTGCACCTCGTGAAGCCAAAACTCACACTTGCTGAGCTTAGCATACAACTGGTGATCTCACAAAGTCTGCAACACAACCCTCAAATGATATGCATGCTCATCTGCAGACCGCGAATAAACAAAGATGTCATCCACAAACACGACCACGAACTAGTCCAAGTAAGGACGGAACACCCTCAGCATCAAATCCATAAACGCTGCGGGGGCATTGGTGAGCCCAAACGACATCACCAAAAACTCATAATGCCCATATCTCGAGCTGAACGCAGTCTTCTCCACGTCAGACTCTCGAATCCGCAACTGATAATAACCGGACCACAAATCAATCTGTGAGAACACTCGAGCAGACTGAAGCTGGTCGAACAAATCTTCAATCCGCGGTAACGGATACTTGTTCTTAACGGTTACCTCGTTCAGCTGCCGGTAGTCAATGCACAGCCTCAGACTACCATCCTTCTTCTTCACGAACAACACTGGCGCACCCTAAGGGGAAAAGCTAGGACGAATATACCCATTGGCGAGCAACTCCTGCAACTGCACCCTCAACTCCCTCAACTCTGCGGGAGCCATGCGGTAAGAAGCCTTCGACAAAGGTCCCGTACCAAGCACAATCTCGATCACAAAATCAATCTCCCGTTGGGGAGGCAATCTAGGTAGGACCTCGGGAAAAATATCGGGAAACTCGCACACCACCGGAATGTTCTCCACATCCGGCTCCGACTGGTCCACCGCGACCACAGAAGTGAGAAAACCCTGACAACCCGTATCAAGCAAACGACGAGCTCTAATAGCCGAAATAAGAAAGCGGGAAGAGGAAGACCTAATACCTTAGAAATAGAAGGTGGGTCCATGAAGTCACCGGAAATAAACCCTCTTCGAGCCACAATCCACCAAAGCATGATGTGCCTCGAGCCAATCCATGCCCAAAATCACATCAAAGTCCTGAAGTGGCAACGCATAAAGCCTGGCCGGCAAACTCCGCCCTTCAACCCATACAGGAACCTCATCGAAACAATAAGGAGTGATCATAAAATCACCAGAAGGCAACTCTACTGCCAAATCACAGGACAACTAGGTCACCGGCTCCTCAATACTCAGCGTGAAATCCTCCAAAATAAACGAATGAGACGCGCCAGAATCAAACAAAACCCGAGCCGCATAACCCAAAATCTAAACGGTACCTTCCACGAGCTGTGACGCCACTGCCTCTGCCCTGGTAATGTGTGTAATCTGGCCTCGGGACCTTTGCTTGCTCCCCACACTCGCTGACCTGGGTAGCGGCGGATACTGCCCCTGCTGTTGTTGCTGCTGCTGTGGCCTCTACTGCTAGGGGTGTTGCTGCTGAGGGTACTGCTGCTGCTGCGGCCTATGGGGACAGTCACACGCCATGTGCCCTAGCTGGTCACACCTGAAACAAATCACCGGCGCCGTGCACTGCCTGCCTGGATGCGACTCGCCACATCGGGGACACGCTCCCCGCGATCCACTCACTGATCCCTGACGCTGAAAAGGAATCAGCTGATGTACACTGCCCGATGACGCCTGCCTCTGATCCTTGCGCTTCTTACCAAAACCCTTCTCGAGAAACTTCTTGACCTTGGAGCCAAAAGATGCAAATCCTGTCACTGACGCTACCGGTGTCGACGCTCCCGAACTATCCATAGCGTGTTGGAAAGTACTCTGCTGCTGGGTAGCCGTGTGCTAACCACGGCCTGACTGGCACTGCTCCTGGCCTCCCTGTCCTTGGACCTTCTGCATATCCAGCTCCAAAGATGCCGCCACACGAGATGCGGTCTCCAAATCAGTAGCATCGTTCACCATCAGAAGGTGCCTCAGCTCCTGTCTCAAACCTTGGACGAACTGCTCCGTCTTCACTCCCTCATGTTCCATGATATGAGGAGCATAATGGCCTAACTCCATAAACCGAGCCATGTACTGCAACACTGACATGTCGCCCTAAACCAGCTCCAAAAGCTGACGCATCTTCTGCGTACCAACATAGGATGGGCAGTAAGTATGCTCAAAGACCGTAACGAAGTCCTTCCACACGATCTCCTGAAGTGGTCGAAACTGAAAGGACGTCTTCCACTCTGAAGACCACCAATCTCGAGCCGTACCCTGCAACTGGTTACAGGCCAACATCACCCTGTCCTCCTCAGCACAGCGCATGGTACTGAACACTCTCTCCATCTCATCGAGCCACCTCCTGGCCACATCGGGATCTGGCTGGCCCCCATAATAGGGTGGGTGAAACTGCAAGAAGTCCCTCACAACACGACTGGGTCCACCCCTAGCCGATGAGCCCTCACCAGCATCACCGCCAAACTACTGAGACATGAATTGAAACATGCTCCGAAAGAAATCCTCGGCCCCCAGAACTCTCGCCGAATCCCCTACCTCATTGGCAGGTGGTGGCACTCTACTTTGCTCCTCCTACTCCTCTGTCGATTGTCCCTACTGAGAGCGAGTCCTCCGCCTCGGCGCCATACTCGCCTACTGTAAAAATGATGGGGGCATCTCTCGCCCTTCATATTTTTTTACAACTGCGATTGCTTGCTAGCATAGCTCCATTGTGTCCGTCATATTTCTCTAAGTCGAGTCATGTAATTTTCATATTTTCTTTGAGTCATAATCACGTAATTTTCCTTTTATTTGAGTCGTGTACCTAGGTTATTGAGTCATTTCCCTAAGTTTAAGTCTCATTAGGCTAATGAGTTTGCTATTGGGCCCATTTCTTTGGGCTAGGCCCATGGGCGCCCCCCCTCCTTCGGTTATTTGTTAGTGTGTTAAATGTCAGGGTCTTTTGTGAAAATGTGGGTTGCCTATATATAGGATCCCATTTCCCCCATTTGTAATCAATCAATGAGTCAATCAATCAATGAAATTTGAGTTTTCTAGTGTCCCCATTTTCCTTTTGGTGAGAAACCATTCTTGGGTGAGAAGCCCTCTCTTTCCCCCCCCTCTCTCTTCTCTCTCTCTCCCTCCAAGGAGAATTCGCCCCTCCTCTCTCTCCTCCCTTCCCAACCACCTCCACTCCCCACCTAACCCAATAAAGTCTCTTCCCTTCCCCACAACCCTCATCAATACCCCACCCCTTCCCAATACCCCCTCCACCAATCCTCACCTCACCTCCCAACCCCCAACTACCCCTCCCACTTTCCCAAGCACCCTTCCCACTACCCCAAGCACCACTCCACCTCCCTAGGCCATTTGAATTCAAGTTTCTCCTTCCCTCCACAGCCCTAGGTCGTCCAAGCCCCTCCCCCTTTGGTTAGGGTCGCCCCCCCTCTCTCTCATCTCCACCATTCTTCCTTGCTCCTCTCCATCACCTCTCAGCCCTAGTTCGCAGTTGAAGACCTGCAGAAGACCAGCAACTTGCAGCAGCGACTCCGACCACATCCCAGCGAGTTTGAAGACCCAAGAGCTATCCACGGAAGCATCTTCCTGTCTTCTTCGCAACGGAAGTGGTTTCATCTTCATCCGAGCTGTGTGCTGCCCGGAGCTCCGTTCTCCCACAACTGCGCAGAGCTGCCCCTGCTGAGTACCAGAACCGGAGTAGAAGCTTCACCACGATGAACCTTGGAAGAATCAGTTCAAGAGCGCTTCTGTAAAGTTCTTCGTCGCTTTGTCTACTTTCAGAATCAAGAAGCGGAACTTCGATCAGCATTCGTGATCCAGAGTTATCAATTTTCTCCTCAGCTACGCGGGTCTGCTACCCACAGTCTGCACCGACCTGTCATCATTGTTCAGAGTCCCCTGGTCTTCTCCGGCATTTTTTGGCTTCCCCGTTAGTTTTTATGCGAAGAGGACTCATCCACGGTTCCAACGACTCTGACGGTGCTTGATTCCGAGTTCGGGAGCTGTCGGGGCATCCTCTGCAACCTACTGTTGGAAACCAGGAGCTGCCAGTCCGAGACTCTGCCTCCCTGTTCGGGCCTCCACCCAGACCAGCAGCGGCGACAGAAGAAATTAAAAAAATTTGGACGATTTCCCCGGCCTCCTACGAAGATTTTCCAGGTGGTTTCGTCCCCAAAAAAATTCGGTAGCAGTTGCAGCAGTCAATTCTTCAGTCCCCTGTCAGCACTCACAGAACTGGACAGATTCGGCATCGGCTTCTTCTCTTGTGTTTTCATCGCTTTCTCCCCTCCCCGCTTGGCCGGCTGAAGGCCCCTCCCTGTGTGGAGGTAGTAATTAGGTGTATTCTTTGGTTTCCCTTCCCCAAGATCCCCCCCTTGCATGGGGTGTAGTGCATGTCATTTAAAATTTCAGGTCGAAGCTTCTCCGGCGCGGCGTGCGGGTAAGCCCACGCTTCCTCACTCGCCCTCGTCTCCGGTCGGGATCGGTGTCTTCACACCGATCAGGTGAGCCACTGCACACTCCTCTTTGCTTAAATTCCCTTGCTTAATTAGTATCGCATCTTAGTGCCGTCGGTGGTAAGTGGAGCGCCCGAACCCGAATTTTGCTTATGATTGAGTGACTACCGCGGGTGAGTTGTGAGAGAGCCATTAACACCCACGCCCTCGGCGTGCTGGCCGCCTACGAGAGTGGGCATCCTAAGACCTTTGAGAGGTCCAATCCAAAGCTAGCCAACCCCCGGAGCAGCAAGGGCCCGTCCCGGACCCTCACCACTATCACCGGTTTGCCTACGGGCGTAAGAGTGCGCTTAGCGGTTGAGTCCGCCCGAGTAAAGTCACCGGTTCGTGCGTTGGTTGCTTGCTAGGTCCAAGGGTCATTTGATCATGTGATTATCACCCCAAGGTGGTGTCACATCAAGTGGTATCAGAGCAAGTTCACAACTTGTCTCTATCAAGTTGGTCCTAGGCCATGTTTATGCATTTAGAGTCCTCGGTTGCATCTCCCATGTCCACTAGAATGGCCGCTTCATACCCGTCATATCCATCCCCATCAACTTTCCCAAGAAGCCCAAATCCTCATGGAAGTTCCATTGCCAACAAAGTGGGTAGCAACACCTCTATCATAGAAGCCCTACCTAATGTCCTTAATCGGCTTGAAGATATCATGTCTCGACTCGATCGACTTGAAGGAAATAGCCGTACACCAAGAGTGAATGAGAGTGACCTTTGGGAAAATCTAGAAACCATATTTTTAGAACACTTGAAAATCAAAACCCCCGCCTTTGATGGATCCAACAGCCCATGCCTTTACCTAGATTGGGAGATTTCCCTAGACCAATTCTTTAAAGGTTGCCCCTTGAACGAAGGAAGGAGAATGAGGCTAGCCAAGGCACACCTCTCCAAACAAGCTAAAACTCATTGGCTAGTTGTGGAAGATTTGAGAAGGATCCGTAGGGAGGCTCCAATTAGCACTTGGGATGAGATGAAGACCGAGCTTAGAAAAACCTACACTCTCCAACCCTCTCCCTCCTACTCAAATCACCAAAGTCCAAGGAGCACTTCAACTCCATCATCCCCACCCAGTCAATCCAAGACCCCAATCACCCATTCCCCACCACTTCCCATCTCTCCTACCCCAACCACTACATTTACACCCCACCTCCAAGTCCACACCACAATCATAGGTCCCCATACCCAATTGGGCCCCATGACCAACTCTCCACCTAGGCCCATGGTAACCCCCACCACTACCTCTCCATCACCCCCAAAAGGGGACACTCCTCCCAAAACCAATCAACCCAAACCCCTTCAACCCACCCATCTTCCTCTCCCTACCCCAATCCAACTCCCACCAAAGCCTCCACTACTACCCTTACCTATCCTAACCCAAGTTTCCCACTACCTACCACCCCGGATACACCATGCCCCAATCATCACCACACCCTCAAAAGCCCCTCTCACCTCCTTGGAAAAAGAACCCATACCCCACCCCATAGTGGTGAACACTCCAAACCCACTCTCCACCTTAGAGGAAACCCAAGTCCAAATTGAAGAAGAAATAACACACGAGGGTCTTCACCTTACATCACCATCTCTAGTTGGAGTCAATCTCATCTTAGGGGAACCCCTTGTTAGTTGGCTAAAGAAGAGCCCAATAAGAGAGATCACGGCCCACGATTTCCCACCCATGAAGGAAAACCATCCCATAGTGCCCATCTCCTCTTATCACACCACAATCCAAGCATCTTATCAAGTAGAGACCTTAGAGGATTTTCTTAGAGGCATAGCATGGCAAATTGAGTTCACTAGCATGTTGACCCCTATGGCCGAACAAACTAGGAGCCTTGGCCTCCTACACCTATGCATCGGGTCAATCACCTCGGTCTATACCATTGGTTGCTACACTAGCGACCTCCTTTTCCTTCTCCCTATGGTAGAAGAACCCATCTCGATCCACTCCCCTACCATTGAGATCCCAAATACTTTGATCGGCCAACCCACTAGAAACTTTGGCCCAATTACCTTGGAGGAGGATGACTCACAATTTGGGAACCTTGAAGACATAGAGTGCCTCCCTCTAGGAAGACCTTTCCACGACCCCTTTGATCCCTTCCTATGGGAGTCTAGTTCCCCATGTGACCCACCCACCTTATCCACCACCCACCATTCCCTATCCCAACCCACCATGTTAGACCTAATTCACCCCATCCTAGACCCGGGTTACACCTTGGAAACCATGACCTTGGGCCACATACCCCTAGGTAATAAGGTTGTGCCCCACCCCATGATGACCACCTTCTTAGATCCATTCGATCCTTTCCAATGGCAGTTAAAGGGTTGTCCCACACCTCTACACATGAAAGTCACCTTTAGAAAAAATATGCATGTGTCTAGACTTACCACACCACTTGGCATGAACACTATGTTGGGTCCATTCATTCATATCACCCACATGACAAGTGGAAAGCATGAGTGGTCCATATTCGGATGTAATGAGCCACCGTCATTCATCATAAGTCTTAAACATGTTAGGAGCATTCACGGATGTCCAGGTCCCCCGGTACTCATCACACCCACGCATGAAAGGGACACCTATGGATGCCCCGGCCCTCCCTCACTTCACATTGGTCATACACATGCCAAAGGCATCTACGGATGTCCGGGTCCTCTGATATTTACCACCAGTTTGCATGATAGGGCCACCTACGGGTGCCCCGGCCCACCTAGGTTGACCGAAGTCTACACTCCGTCATTACATGATAGGTCTACTTTTGGTTGCCCCGGTCCCCCTTTGCATACCACACACTTCCCACCCACACCACACCGTAGCTCAAGGCATACTCATTCAAGCAAGCATCTAGCAATGGGCGGTGAGGATCGTAATGAGCGGGCAAAAACTCACGAGTGGCACTTTGAATTCCAAGAAGGCAACCTCATGATAGTGGCTTTGGAATGGCTCTACCTTAGGGCCACCTCCAAATCGAGGGCACGAGGACTTGGACCTTCCATGTTCCAAGTGGCTTTGGCAACCTGGCTTACGGGTTGGATTTACTCATGGGATTTTGGGATATACCTCACTTTTCACGTAACGGATCTAGCACCCTCTAAGGGCACCGCGGTAGATCCTAGTGAGCACCTTGAGCCTACCCCCATCTTTGTGAGCGACACCCTCGGAGAGCTTCCACATAACAGCTTGAGAGTCCGACGTGCGCACACGGAGGCAATACTGGGCAAGCAAGGTACTATCATCGGCAAGAGGGTGTGTCCAAGCCACCTTGAGAAGTTGAAGCGCCGTCCCCTGGTTGTGAACGCAAGGTTGAGTTTGGAGGTTGTAGCTTGCCCGGAGTTGCGTTGGAGGACCTCTTCCCCGACGGACTCATACTCGACAGAGTCGAGTTCTTCGCACCCCGGGAGTATGATGGGGGCATCTCTCGCCCTTCATATTTTTTTACAACTTCGATTGCTTGCTAGCATAGCTCCATTGTGTCCGTCATATTTCTCTAAGTCGAGTCATGTAATTTTCATATTTTCTTTGAGTCATAATCATGTAATTTTCTTTTTATTTGAGTCTTGTACCTAGGTTATTGAGTCATTTCCCTAAGTTTAAGTCTCATTAGGCTAATGAGTTTGCTATTGGGCCCATTTCTTTGGGCTAGGCCCATGGGCGCCCCCCCTCCTTCGGTTATTTGTTAGTGTGTTAAATGTCAGGGTCTTTTGTGAAAATGTGGGTTGCCTATATATAGGACTCCATTTCCCCCATTTGTAATCAATCAATGAGTCAATCAATCAATGAAATTTGAGTTTTCTAGTGTCCCCATTTTCATTTTGGTGAGAAACTATTCTTGGGTGAGAAGCCCTCTCTTTTTCCCCCCCTCTCTCTTCTCTCTCTCTCCCTCCAAGGGGAATTCGCCCCCCTCCTCTCTCTCCTCCCTTCCCAACCACCTCCACTCCCCACCTAACCCAATAAAGTCTCTTCCCTTCCCCACAACCCTCATCAATACCCCACCCCTTCCCAATACCCCCTCCACCAATCCTCACCTCACCTCCCAACCCCCAACTACCCCTCCCACTTTCCCAAGCACCCTTCCCACTACCCCAAGCACCACTCCACCTCCCTAGGCCATTTGAATTCAAGTTTCTCCTTCCCTCCACAGCCCTAGGTCGCCCAAGCCCCTCCCCCTTTGGTTAGGGTCGCCCCCCCCTCTCTCTCATCTCCACCATTCTTCCTTGCTCCTCTCCATCACCTCTCAGCCCTAGTTCGCAGTTGAAGACCTGCATAAGACCAGCAACTTGCAGCAGCGACTCCAACCACATCCCATTGAGTTTGAAGATCCAAGAGCTATCCACGGAAGCATATTCCTGTCTTCTTCGCAACGGAAGTGGTTTCATCTTCATCCGAGCTATGTGATGCCCGGGAGCTCCGTTCTCCCACAACTGCGCAGAGCTGCCCCTGTTGAGTACCAGAACCGGAGTAGAAGCTTCACCACGATGAACCTTGGAAGAATCAGTTCAAGAGCGCTTCTGCAAAGTTCTTCCTCGCCCTGTCTACTTTCAGAATCAAGAAGCAGAACTTCGATCGGCGTTCGTGATCCAGAGTTATCAATTTTCTCCCTCAGCTACGCGGGTCTGCTACCCACAGTCTGCACCGACCTGTCATCATTGTTCAGAGTCCCCTGCTCTTCTACGGCATTTTTTGGCTTCCCCGTTAGTTTTTATACGAAGAGGACTCATCAACGGTTCCAACGACTCTGACGGTGCTTGATTCCGAGTTCGGGAGCTGTCGGGGCATCCTCTGCAACCTGCTATTGGAAACCAGGAGCTGCCAGTCCGAGACTCTGCTTCCCTGTTCGGGCCTCCACCCAGACCAGCAGCGACGACAGAAGAAATTAAAAAAATTTGGACGATTTCCTCGGCCTCCTACGAAGATATTTCAGGTGGTTTCATCCCCAAAAAAATTTGGTAGCAGTTGCAGCAGTCAATTCTTCAGTCCCCTGTCAGCACTCACAGAACTGGACAGATTCGGCATCGGCTTCTTCTCTTGTGTTTTCATCGCTTTCTCCCCTCCCCGCTTGGCCGGCTGAAGGCCCCTCCCTGTGTGGAGGTAGTAATTGGGTGTATTCTTTGGTTTCCCATCCCCAAGATCCCCCCCCCCTTGCATGGGGTGTAGTGCATGTCATTTAAAATTTCAGGTCGAAGCTTCTCCGGCGCGGCGTGCGGGTAAGCCCACGCTTCCTCGCTCGCCCTCGTCTCCGGCCGGGATCGGTGTCTTCACACCGATCAGGTGAGCCACTGCACACTCCTCTTTGCTTAAATTCCTTGCTTAATTAGTATCGCATCTTAGTGCCGTCGGTGGTAAGTGGAGCGCCCGAACCCGAATTTTGCTTATGATTGAGTGACTACCGCGGGTGAGTTGCGAGAGAGCCATTAACACCCACGCCCTCGGCGTGCTGGCCGCCTACGAGAGTGGGCATCCTAAGACCTTTGAGAGGTCCAATCCAAAGCTAGCCAACCCCCGGAGCAGCAAGGGCCGGTCCCGAACCCTCACCACTATCACTGGTTTGCCTACGGGCGCAAGAGTGCGCTTAGCGGTTGAGTCCGCCCGAGTAAAGTCACCAGTTCGTGCGTTGGTTGCTTGCTAGGTCCAAGGGTCATTTGATCATGTGATTATCACCCCAAGGTGATGTCACATGAAAAAAGACAAAAGACACGGAAAATAATGGAATCAATAAAACACACGATGCCCTAAGCCAGTGCAACTGTACATCATCATTGTGGACTAGTGGACCACTGTAACTATTTATGATTGTTATACATATCCAGAACGGTGCTCTGGTACCAGCTGTAACAACCCGAGATCCGAACATCAGGAAGGCCCGATAACCCGAATCTCGAACCGCCACCCACGAGCCCGAAGACTCGGAAGGGTTGAAAGGATGGTGTGGAGATACACAAGAATCTAAAATAATTGCAGAGCTGCGCAGATTAAATGAATTAAGCAGGAAGTAATTAATGACATTAATTAAATTACATGGTCCACAAAAATGACAGCATTCTAAAATATAATAGTAGTCCACAACTAGTACAGTCCAAAGAGAAAAGTACAACTACGCGGGACATACCCCGGAACTGGCAACTGGCAACTAACCCTGGGCACCAGAACCACGCGGAGCCTCTAAAGCGCTCCCATGAAGTCGCGTCTCACCTGAAACACGGAAAACACGCAGGGGATGAGCCTCAAAACACAAGGCTCAGTAGGGATCATCCGGTCCCCACCTTGCAAATCGAGAAACAGCGCGGAAAGTAACTACAAGCTACTACGATGGCTAGTACCGAACACACGGCATGAAAATCGAGACAACTCGTCAAAAGCCAAAGAGTCGCTACCACACAAAGACAGGAGCACCAACCCACTAGAAGTAAGGCCGGATGCGTCCACTGACGACTTAAACTGCGCCTCGGGTGTCCCCCTCGACCCCGGGTGGAACGGGGACACCGTACAAGTAACCACAGAACAAGTGACTAGCTGAGGTCGCGCTCGTCAGCGCAGGTCCAACCGCCCCCAACCACGTGTGCACATACAGACCATGTGTCCCAGGTCTGGCCCTCTGACTAGTTTTGATGCGGGACGGACCACTGGCTCGACTCTAATTAGGAATGCAACCCTCGGACTCTAAACAAGCTCGCGATCGTCCCTTTTCGAGGGAAGCGTCGGACGTGCGCGGTTGAGAAACCAGCAAGAGCTAGGGTGGTCAACTCAGAATTTTATGTCCGGATCGGGTCACGGGACGGTCTCGCTCTCTCTCGCAGCAGCGGTAATGTAAAAATATGAAGCGAGCTAATTACCCTATCATGCTCTCTAGCAGCGGCATATGAAATATATACGAATAAAGCAAGTTGCCGAGCAAGGGAGAGAACACGATACCTCCACGCTCCCGGCGTGGGGAAGATGATCCCGGTCGAATTCGGTAACTCCCGGTAACAGTAATGAATTAAATTACAGCAATGAAATATCACCCACTCCACACAGGGAGGTAAAGGGCTACACAAGTGGGCTCGGGAGGACCGATCTCGGGTTGACGGGCTGCACTTGATCACCCCGTCGGCGCGGTTCAGACGGCGTATGCTGCTGGTTGTGGGGCCCACGCGCTGGTCGGTGGGGCCGTGTGGGACCGGAGTGGCACCACTGTGGTGGGGATGCCTGGGGAAGCGCTTCTTGGGATGGCGGCGCGCTGGTTCGCAGGCCGGAGGCCGGGCGGCTCCGATCGGCACCGGTCGGAAAGAGTGCCCACGGATCTGCTGCTTCTGTTTTCAGGCGCGCGCTCCGGCGAGATTGGCTGATGCGATCAATCCTGATGTCGGATCGAAGCACAAGAGATACCGTTGGAAAGCTCTTTCGAAGTCCTTCAATCTAGGACCAGAGAGATGAACTGTATCTATACAAATATGGCCTTTGTTGATTTTTGAAGTTGCTGCTGGACAGTTCCCAAAATCTCAGAACAGCAGAGCAGTTTCCTGAAAACTACCTTTGACCGCGGGGTAGACCTTAGATTAAGGCTTCGAGCTCTTCATGAAAGTTATAGAGGGGAGGGAGAGGAAAAAGGAAATTTTTTTTTGAAATGTTTTGTTAATATTTTGGTGGGGAAAAGTATTTTAGACTGGCGGATGGTCGGATCTGGACAGAGGTAGGTAGAACTGTAGAGGGATCTGAAAGTGAATTTTAAAAAATAGGTGGTGGCCTGTGGAAATTCCAAGAAAATTCTTGGGTGGAGGGGATGGTGGGAAAAACCTCCAGTAATTTTGTGGGTTCTAGAAAACATCAAAAAGAGGACCAAGAAGGCGAAACGCAGGGTGGCTGTGACTGGATCTGAACAAAAGGCAGAACTGGTGGGTGGAGATGCACGAATATGAGAAATTATAAAACGGGACTATAATTTTTTTTCAATTTGTTTGGAGGGTTATGATGAACCCTAGAATGTACCCTGAAAATATCAGCTCCAGAAGATGAAAGAATTGGGAGCTAAAATTCTCGGAGTGGCCTTCTATCCAGCAAGACAGAACCTAGACAGAACTTCCGACGGTGGCTCATGGCGGCTCGATGGCGGCACGATCGGCGGCGACGGCGGCACAGAATGAAATAAGAGGTGGAGGGGCTAAGATAGAAGGGTTCACAACCCTGAAATACAGAGGATGGAGAAGGAAAACCAGAGGGAGAGAGGAGAGAGGGCACACCCTTCTTGCTTCAAGCAATTTTCACATAATTTCTTCATTAAATCTCTAATGACACTATACATAGGCTTATATAGAGAATGGCAAGGGGTGGGGGGATGAGAATTTCGTGAGAAATATGCTATTTTCTTCCCCCATGTGGTCAAAAATCCAAAATAAATAAATTACATATGGAGGGGACACTCCTTTGACTAGGTAGGTAAGGTAGGTGGCCTCCCTTTGACATTTTCAACCACTCATCTCCCATGTGTCCAATTGACCTTCTAGATGCCACCTAGGACTTTGACCAGCCCCACATGGACCCATATGGCTTATGTGGACCAATGGAGAAGAAGTGAGGGCCCCCTTGCTGGACCTACTGACAATTTGCATAAAAACCCACACAATCTTAGGGAATGACACATTGGCTTACAAAGCCTTACAATTGTATATATACTTTCCCAAGGATATGAAAGCAAACTAAAGGACACAAATGCAAAATAAAAATGTCAATGCTCGGCGTCGATTCCCATCAAGTTTTCCCCTCAGCCGGACTCTGGCTGCAAGACGTGGGGCCCAACAAAAACTAGTCTAAAAACCGTCTCTCGGGGTAGCCTCGCCACCACTCCCTGGTGGGACCACTCGCGTGTCAGAAGGCTACGACTAGTGGAGGGTCATTGAAGGAGTAGACTCTCTAGTCAACGGAAAACAACGTCGAAACCAGACAAAGTACAAGGGCCGCTCCTCATACCGACACCGACTCACGGTGACACAAGCCGAGAACACCACTTCCCGGGATCCCACGGCACCCTACATGTGTCCCCCACATGATGCCCAGTATCAGTCAGACCATGGGTCAGCACGCGGATCGAGATCCACTCACCCGGGACTCGAATTGGTAAAGCATAACTCCGGTCAGACAGGGACCTCTGGCGGTCCACCTTTGGGCCGCCACAGAGGCTAGTGGTCTAGAATTGGGCCGCCACAGGTGTAACTATCCGAGAATCCGATTACCAGGAAGGCCCGATAACCCGAGACTCGAATCGCCACCCACGAGCCCGAAGACTCGGAAGGGTTAAAAGGATGGTGTGGAGACTACACAAGTATCACAAATAATTGTATAAATTAAATAATTTATATGATTAAGCAGGAAATAAATTAATATTTTACATGATACATGGTCCACACGATATAACAAAATAAACAACAGTAGTCCACAACTAGTACAGAGACAAGAAAGAAAAGTACAGCTACACGAGACATACCCTGGCTCTGACCTCTGGCACTGACGTTGGGCACCTGAACCACGCTGAGCCTCAGACGCGCCCCTCTAAAGCGGCGCCTCGCCTGAAACACGGTGAAAACACGTAGGGAATGAGTCTCAGAATAAGACTAAGTAGGGATCACTCGAACCCTACCTCGCAGAACGTAAAACCGCTACGCTAGCAGTAAGTGAGTACCTCGAAAGTGAAAGCCCCTGCAACTACAAACACCGGTCTCGCGGCACGAAAATCGACACACATGCCATGGCGAAACAATCGGAACCCAATGGTCAACACGACTAAAAACTCGAAGGTCGAAGTCACAGAGACTGACAGTCTGTCACTCCTGACTCGACAGGAGTACCTCCCACTAGAAGCACAGTCGGTAGCGTCCCCTGACGTCCTACACCGCACCGCAGGTGTCCGCCTGGCACGATAGCCCCCGGCAGAGGCAAGGACACCGTACAAGTAACCACAAAGTAAGTGACTAGCTGGGGTCACGCTCGTCAGCGTGTGTCCAACTGTCCCCAACCACGTGTGCACACACAGACCATGCATCTCAGGTCTGGCCTCTAAATGATTTTCCCCTCAACCGGACTCTGGTTGTAAGACGTGGGGCTCGACGGAAACCAGTCTAAAAATCATCCTCAGGGTAGCCTCTCCATCACTCCCTGGTGGGACCACTTAACGTGTAAGCAGGCTACGACTAGTGGAGGGTCACTGAAGGAGTAGACTCTCAAGTCAACGGGAAACAACATCCGATCCCGACGAAGTATAAGGAACGCTCCTCGTACCGACACCGACTCACGGTGACCACCGTCGGAGAAGAAACGGGACTGCAAACCACCTGGTGCAGCCCAGAGCCTCGCGGTCCAACCCAGGTGCGCCACAGGCTCTGACAGCCTATCTCTGGGCCGTCACAGCAGTCTGACGGCCCAACACAGGTGCGTCAGACACTCGATGTAAAACCGGCTGTGACGCCCCAGCCCTGGTGCGTCACAGGCCCTAGCGCACCCAACCTAGTGTGTCAAAGGGCGAGAAGAAACCAGCTGTGACGCACACTGCTCGGGGCGTCACAGGCTCTAACGGACCACCTCTGGTGCGTTAGAAGACAGAAAGAAACCAACTGTAACGCACACCCCTCGGGGCGTCACAGCCTCTAACGGTCCTACCCTGGAGCGTTAGAAGGTGGGGACGCGTCAGCTCTGACGCTCCCACATGCGTCAGAGGCCTTGACCCCCAACGGTCAAAAAAAAAAAAAAACCCAACAGTCGGAAACCACAACGGTCGGATCGCCACTCTGATGGTCCAACCTAGGCGCCTCACACGCCCTTGCGGTCTATCGTGGGACCGTCAGGCCCACGGACCACCCTACCGACAAAACAGTAGACTGTGACGCACCCACCCTAGGGCGTCACACGCTGTGACGGTCTCTGGAAGGACCGTCACACCGTCCCGAACGAGAAAACAAGGGGGAAGCCCCCTAGGGACCCCTAGTATGCTTCTAAGCCATCAAAACGCTGAATCGCGGCTTAAAATCATAGATCGGGCGAACTCTCCCCAAATCATGGTTTTACCCTCCCGGCATGGAAACGACCCCTCTCGGCCTCACACCGGGCTAGAAATCACGGGAATAGAACGCGAGGAGCTAAGGAATGTCACCCTACCTCGATCTCGCCTCGAGGCGCGTCGGATCATCCACAAACCGTGAAGAACGCCGCGAAACCCTCGCTCCTTCACAATTCCCCACAAGCTTTACGCCGCCACTATCGCCTCGCCGTCGCCCACGTCGTCGCGCAGTCGCGCCGCGTCGTCGCGCCGCGCAGTCGCGCCGCGCCGTCTGTAGTCGGAGGGGACGCCGCCGTTGTCGTCGGTCGAATGGGAGAGAAGGGGGCGCTCACAGTGGGGAGGAAGAAGGAAAGAGGAAGAAGAAGAAGAAGAAGAAAAGGTGGAAAAAGAAAAAGAAATGCCCCTATTTATAGAAAATCTGATTTTTCTAGAAAATACCAAAAAATTGGAAATCACGTTTCCACGATCCTCGGAACACACCGATCGCAACGGTACCACTCTGGCCAAGGTGAACGACCCGATTCACCCACTACGAGGTTCCGAAGATAAAAGCCGAAAACACGACCGAGAATCGGAAAATGCGCGAAAAAGCCGCGGACACGCTCCGGGCCTCCGAAACAACTTCGGATCGCGCCGATCCGAACACGAAAGATGTCGGAAACAAAATTTCGGACACAACGGAGTCGGACACTCCGAGAAAGTAGATCCAGGACCCAAAAAGAAGGATCCGGGATATTACAGCCCTCCCCCCTTAAATAAATTTCATCCTCGAAATTTAAGAGCAAAGCTCAGGGGGAAGAAGAGGGAACTCACTCGAATAGGTAAGGGAACTGTTAACGCATCTCGTCCTCACGTTCCCAAGAAGCCTCACCACCAGAGTGCCGCTGCCACACCACCTTAACCAAGGGGATGACCTTGTTCCGCAGGCGCTGCTCTCACCTATCCTCAATGCAGAGGGGAAACTCTGGGAGAGAAAGATCTGGAGTCACCTCGGGCCAAACAGAATCCTCAAGCACATGAGAGTCATCGGGCATATACTTCCGCAACATCGAGACGTGGAACACGTCATGCATCGACGCCAACTCAGGGGGCAACTGTAACTGATAAGCAACCTCACTGACGCGCTCCGCAATGAGGAAAGGACCGACATAGCGGGGACTCAGCTTCCCACGCCATCCAAAGAGCATCACCCCCTTCATCGGAGAAACTCTCAAGAACACACGATCACCAACGGCGAAAGTGAGAGGCTACCTCCTCCGATCAGCATAGCTCTTCTGCCAACTCTGGGCCGCCAACATGTTCTGACGAACCAGGTGCACGACATTCACACACTGCTGCACCAACTCCGGTCCTGTCAAAACACGCTCACCAACCTCAAACCAATCAAGTGGAGTCCGACACGGACGCCCATACAACGCCTCATAAGGAGCCATGCCGATGCTCGAATGATAGCTGTTATTGTAGGCAAACTCCACCAACGGTAGGTGGTGAAACCAACTCCCCTGCCACTCCAGGTAACACGACCTCAACATGTCCTCCAAAGTCTGGATGGTCCGCTCAGACTGACCGTCCGACTGAGGATGATAGGCTGAGCTGAATGTCAACTCGGTGCCTAGAGCCTTTTGGAAGCTCCTCCAGAATCCAGAAGTGAAGCGGGCATCACGATCGGATACAATGGAAATGGGAATCCCATGCAAGGGTACGATCCGCTCCACATACAAACGTGCCAGCTTGGGCACACTCCGGCTGACGTTGATCGGTAACAATCGAGCCACTTTCGTCAGCCTATCCACCAGCAACCAAATACTGTCCTGCCCACTCAGAGTCCTCGGCAATCCCACCACAAAATCCATGGTCACGTGGTCCCATTTTCACGCGGGAACATCCAAGGGCTGAAGCTTACCTCCAAGTCGCTGATGCTCTACCTTCACCTGTTGACAGGTCATGCACTTGGACACGAACTCGGCAACATCTCTCTTCATGCCAGGCCACCAAAACTGCCTCCGCAAGTTCTGATACATCTTCGTCGCACCCGGGTGTACGGTGTACCTGCTCCCATGAGCCTCGCGCAACACCGCACGACGAACCTGCTCCTCGGCGGGGACGTACAGCCTATCACGGAACCTCACAGCACTGTCCTCGCCGAGCTCCACATCAGCCATGGCAAAAATCCAGGGCAACTCCGGGTCTACATGCTGAGCCTCTATCACCTGATGACGGATAGCAGTGGTGACAGTCAGACTCGCGAGCACCGCTAACCATGGCTCTCGGGGAACCTTGAGCCTGAATGACACTTCGGGCACTTGTTGCCAGAGCCTCCACTTCCTCAACATCAAGGCACAGATCGCGACCTTCCGACTCAAAGCATCGGCGACGACATTCATCCTGCCCTGTTGATAAGACATGGTGAAGTCATAATCCTTCATATACTCCATCCCCTCTGCCTGAGGTTAAGGTCCTTCTAAGTGAACACATACCTCAAACTCTGATGGTCAATGAACACCTCGAACTTCTCACGGTACAGATAATGCCTCCAGATCTTCAGCGCGAAGATCACCGCTGCCAACTCCAGGTCATGGGTAGGGTAGTTCTCCTCATGTGGCTTCAGCTGCCGCGAAGCATACGCCACCACTCTACCATGTTGCATCAACACGGCACCCAATCCGACCCCGGAAGCATCTGTACACACCACAAAACCTCTCGATCTAGAAGGCAAAACCAACACCGGAGTCGAGGTGAGCAATCTCTTCAGTTCCCTGAAACTCTGCTCACACTCATCAGTCCAGACAAAAGGCACATCCTTCCGCGTAAGTCTGGTCATCGGGGCTGCAATGCGAGAAAAATCCTGGATAAACCTTCGATAATAGCCTGCAAGCCCCAAGAAACTCAGGATCTCCGTCACAAACCTCGGCCTCGGCCACTGCATTACTGTCTCGACCTTGGCGGGGTCCACGGAAATACCATCACCAGAGATCACGTGCCCTAAAAAGTGCACCTCATGAAGCCAGAACTCGCACTTACTGAGTTTCGCATACAACTCGTGATCTCGCAACGTCTGCAGCACCACACCCAAATGGTACGCGTGCTTCTCCGCAGACCGCGAATAAACAAGGATGTCGTCCACAAATACGACCACGAATTGGTCCAGATAGGGATGAAACACCCTCTGCATCAAGTCCATGAAGGCTGCGGGGGCATTGGTAAGCCCGAACGGCATCACCAAGAACTCATAATGCCCGTACCTCGTACTGAACACAGTCTTCTCCACATCGGACTCGTGAATCCTCAGCTGATAGTAACCAGACCGCAAATCAATCCGCGAGAACACTCGAGCAGACTGAAGCTGGTTGAACAAATCATCAATCCGCGGCAACAGATACTTGTTCTTGATGGTCACTTCATTCAGCTGCCGGTAGTCAATGCACAACCTTAGACTACTATCCTTCTTCTTCACGAACAACACGGGCGCACCCCAAGGGGAAAAGCTAGGACGAATGTACCCCTTGGCCAGCAACTCCTACAACTGCGCCCTCAGCTCTCTCAGCTCAGCGGGAGCTATACGGTAGGGAGCCTTTGCCAAGGGTCCCGTACCAAGCACAACCTCGATAACGAAATCGATCTCCCGCTGGGGAGGCAATCCAAGCAAATCCTCGAGGAAAATATCGGGAAACTCACACACCACCGGAATGCTCTCGACATCCGGACATAGCTGGTCTATTAAGAGCACAGAGGCGAGAAAACCCTAACAACCGAAATCAAGCAAACGACGGGCTCGAATCACAGAAATGAGGAAACGAGGAGAGGTAGAATGGATACCTTGGAAGTAGAAGGTCGACCTACGCGGATGCTGAAAGTAAACCCTCTTCGTTCCGTAATCCACCACTGCTCCATGGGCCTCGAGCCAATCCATGCCCAAAATCACACAATAATCCCAAAGCTGCAATGCATACAATCTGCCTGGCAAACTTCACCCCTCGATCTAGACCGGAACCTTCTCGAAACAATACGGAGTGATCATGAAGTCACCGGACGGCAAATCCACCATCAGATCACAAGACATCTGGGATACCGGGTCCTCAACACTCAGCACAAAATCCTCCGAAATAAATGAATGGGACGCGCCAGAATCAAACAAAACTCGCGCAGCGCAACCCAAAATCATAACAGTACCTTCCACGAGCTGCGACGACTCTGCCTCTGCCCTGGTCATGTGGGTAATCTGGCCTCGAGCTCTCTGCCTGCCCACACTCGCTGACCATGGTAGTGGCGGAAACTGACCCTGCTGCTGAAAATGCTGCTGCTGCTGAGGAAACTGGGGTGGCTGACGCGGCCGCTGCGGACAGTCACGTGCCATGTGTCATGGCTGATCACACCTGAAACAGATCACCGGTGCCGTACACTGCTTGCTTGGATGCGACTCGCCACACCGGGGACACGGCCCCCGAGAACCACCAACCGAACCTTGCCGCTGCAAAGGTGCCGGCTATTGAACACTGCCCGAAGAAGCCTGCTGCTGTTCTCGGCCCTCCTTCTTCTTCAGAAAACTCTTCCTGAAGAACTTCTTCACCTTGGCACTGAAAGACGCAGAACCTGCTGATGATGCCGCCGGGGTCGAAGCCCCCGAACTACCAGAAGGAAGCTGGAACGTACTCTGTTACTGGGTAGTCATCTGCTGGCTGTGGCTTGACAAGGACTGCCCTTGGCTAATCGGTCCCCAAGTCCTCTGCATATCCAGCTCCAAGGACGCCGCTACACGAGAAGCCGTCTCTAAATCGGTGGCAATGTTCGTGATCAAATGGTGCCTCAGCTCTTGCCTCAAGCCCTACACGAATTGCTCGGTCTTCACCCTCTCATGCTCCATGATATGAGGTGCATAACGACCTAGCTCAACAAATCAGGCCCTATACTGCAACACGGACATGTCGCCCTGGACCAGCTCCAAAAACCGACGCATCCGCTGCGTAGCAATATACTTTGGGCAGTAAGCACGCTTGAAAGCGCTGACAAAGTCGCCCTACGCAATCTGCTCAAGGGGACGAGACTGGAAGGATGTCTTTCACTCAGAAGATCACCACGCCCGAGTCGTGCCCTGCAACTGGTTGTAGGCCAATATCACCCTGTCCTCCGTAGTACACCGCACAGAACTGAACACCCGCTCCATCTCGTCGAGCCAACTCTGAGCCAAATCAGGGTCTGGCTGGCCGCCATAGTAAGGTGGATGGAACTGCATGAAATCCCTCACTACTCGGCCTGGCCCACCCCTGGTCGACGAGCCCTCACTAGCCTCTCCGCCAAACTACTGCGACATAAGCTGGTACATGCCACGGAAGAAATCCTCGGCCCCCGGAACCCTCGCAGTATCCGCTGCCTCGGTGGCCGCTCGTGGCACTCTACTCTGTTCCTCCTGCTCCTCCTGAAGCTCTTGCTGGATCTCCTGAACCTCAGCCGACTGCCCCTGCTGAGAGCGAGTCCCCCGCCTCGGCGCCATGCTCGCTCCTGAAGCAAAAGATAGAAAACACGGAAACGGCAAGGTCCCTAAAAACACACGATGCCCGATGCGAGCGTCAACTGTACATCATTATTGTGGACTAGTGGACCACCACAATTACTTATGATTCTCGTATAATCCCACAACCGCGCTCTGATACTAGCTGTAACGACCCGAGAATCCGATTACCGGGAAGGCCCGATAACCCGAGACTCGAACCGTCACCCACGAGCCCGAAGACTCGGAAGGGTTAAAAGGATGGTGTGGAGACTACACAAGTATCACAAATAATTGTAGAAATTAAACAATTTATATGATTAAGCAGGAAATAAATTAACATTTTACATGATACATGGTCCACAGGATATAACAAAATAAATAACAATAGTCCACAACTAGTACAGAGACAAGAAAGAAAAGTACAACTACACGGGGTATACCCCGGCTCTAACCTCTGGCACTAACGCTGGGCACTTGAACCACGCTGAGCCTCAGACGCGCCCCTCTAAAGCCGCGCCTCACTTGAAACACCGTGAAAACACGCAGGGAATGAGTCTTAGAACAAGACTCAGTAGGGATCACTCGAACCCTACCTCGCAGAACGGAAAATCGCTACGCTAGCAGTATGTGAGTACCTCGGAAGTGAAAGCCCCTGCAACTACAAACACCGATCTCGCGGCATGAAAATTGACACACGCGCCATGGCGAAACAATCGGAACCCAACGGTCAACACGACCAAAAACCCGAAGGTCGAAGTCACAGAGACTGACAGTCTATCACTCATGACTCGACAGGAGTACCTCCCACTAGAAGCACAGTCGGTAGCATCCCCTGACGTCTTACACCGCACCGCAGGTGTCTGCCTGGCACGATAGCCCCCGACGGAGGCAAGGACACCGTACAAGTAACCACAAAGCAAGTGACTAGCTGGGGTCATGCTCATCAGCATGTGTCCAACTGTCCCCAACCACGTGTGCACACACAGACCATGCGTCTCAGGTCTGGCCTCTAACTGGTTTTCCCCTCAGCCAGACTCTGGCTATAAGACGTGGGGCCCGATAGAAACCAGTCTAAAAACCGTCCTCAGGGTAGCCTCTCCACCACTCCCTGGTGGGACCACTAAACGTGTAAGCAGGCTACGACTAGTGGAGGGTCACTGAAGGAGTAGACTCTCAAGTCAACGGGAAACAACGTCCGATCCCGACGAAGTATAAGGAACGCTCCTCGTACCGACACCGACTCACGGTGGCCACCGTCGGAGAAGAAACGGGACTGCGAATCACCTGGTGCAGCCCAGAGCTTGGCGGTCCAACCCAGGTGCACCACAGGCTCTGACGGCCTATCTCTGGGCCGTCACAGCAGTCTGACGGCCCAACACAGGTGCGTCAGACACTCGGTGTAAAATCGGCTGTGACGCGCCAGCCCTGGTGCGTCACAGGACCTAACGCACCCAACCCAGTGCGTCAGAGGGCGAGAAGAAACCAGCCATGACGCACACCGCTCGGGGCGTCACAGGCTCTAATGGACCACCTCTGGTGCGTTAGAAGATAGAAAAAAATCAGCTGTAACGCACACCCCTTAGGGCGTCACAGCCTCTAACGGTCCTACCCAGGAGCGTTAGAAGGTGGGGACGCGTCAGCTCTGACGCTCCCACACAGGGGCGTCACAAGGCTCTGACGCCCCACCCTGGGTGCGTCAGAGGCCTTGACCTACAACGGCTAAAAAAAGCCCAACGGTCAAAAACCACAACGGTCGGATGCCAACCGTCGGATCGCCACTCTGACGGTCCAACCTAGGCGCGTCACACGCCCTAGCGGTCTATCGTGGGATCGTCAGGCCCACGGACCACCCTACCGACAAAACAGTAGACTGTGACGCACCCACCCTGGGGCGTCACACGCTGTGACGGTCTCTGGAAGGATCGTCACACCGTCCCGACGGTGAAACGGCGGGAAAGTCCCAAAAATTTCAATCACGCCTCCATACCTCCATGGGAGAGGGGGAAAACAAGGGGGAATCCCCCTGGGGACCCCTAGCATGCTTCTAACCCATCAAAACGCTGAATCGCGGCTTAAAATCATAGATCAGGCGAACTCTCCCCAAATCATGGTTTTACCCTCCCGGCATGGAAACGACCCCTCTCGACCTGACACCGGGCTAAAAATCACGGGAATGGAACGCGGGGAGCTAAGGAACGTCACCCCACCTCGATCTCACCTCGAGGCGCGCCGGATCATCCACAAATCGCGAAGAATGCTGCGAAACCCTCGCTCCTTCACAATTCCCCACAAGCTTTATGCCGCCACGATCGCCTCGCCGTCGCCCACGTCGTCGCGCCGTCGCCCACGTCGTCGCGCCGCGTCGTCTACAGCCGGAGGGGACACCGCCGCGGTCGTCGTCAGTCGAATGGGAGAGAAGGGGGCGCTCACGGTGGGGAGGAAGAAGGAAAGAGGAAGAAGAATAAGAAAAGGTGGAAAAAGAAAAAGAAATGCCCCTATTTATAGAAAATCCCATTTTTCGAGAAAATACCGAAAAATTAGAAATCACGTTTCCGCGATCCTCGGAACGCACCGATCGCAACGATACCACTCTCGCCCAGGTGAACGACCCGGTTCACCCGCTACGAGGTTCCGAAGGTAAAAGTCAGAAACACGATCGGGAATCGAAAAACGCGCGGAAAAGTCGCGGACACACTCCGGGCCTCCGAAATAACTCCGGATCGCGCCGATCCAAACACGAAAGATGTCCGAAAAGAAATTTTGGACACAACGGAGTCAGACACTCCAAAAAACTAGTTCCGCAACCTAAAAAGAAGGATCTGAAGGGTCCGAGATATTACAACAGGGACTGTAGCGGTCCAACGATAGGCCGCCACGCTCTGGGCTGCGAAAGAACTAGCGGTCCTACCCAGGTCCGCCACAGGGATGAGGCGGGCGTACCCTCGGCCGCCAGACCCCAAAAATTCCCAACGGTTGAAAACCAACGGTAAAAAATCAACGGTCAACTCGCCCTCTGGCGGTCTGACCCTCGGCCACCACACCGTCTGGCGGTTTATCGTGCAGCCGCCAGGCGACATAGGGACCTGTCGACAAAACAGTGCCCTGTGGCGCACCCACCTTGGGCCGCCACAGGCGCCTCTGGCGCACCTACCCTGGGCCGCCAAAGGCTCTTGCGGTCACTGGAATGACCGCCACACCAACCCGAGAACGGGCCGGTGGGAAGAAATCCAAAAACTCGTTCCACGCCCCGATCATCCACGGATGAGGGGGAAAACAAGGGGGAAGCTCTCCTATAACCCCTAGCATGCATCTACGCCCTCGAATCGGTCAGAAACGTGACGAAATGGTGGATCGGCACACAACCCCCAAAACATGGATTTTGCCCTACCCGGCTCAAAAATGCCCCTCTCGACCTCTCCTCGGCCTAAAATCACGGGGGACGACGAGATGAGCATGGGGATTCGTCTCCCTACCTCGGATTCGTCCCAAACGCGACAGATCGCCGCCGATCCTCAAAACTCGCTTGAAAACCCTCGTTCTTCCTCGAGCTCCCACGATCCACGCACGGCTCCACGATCACCACGCCACCACCGTCGCCGCCGTGCCGCACCTCGCCGCCGTCTGTAGCCGGGTAGAGGGTCGCCGCCGTGTCCACGGGAGAGGGAGAAAGGAGAGGGGTCGGTCGCTCACGGGAGGAAGAAGGAGGAAGAAAGAAGGAGAAAGGGAAAGGGAAAGAAAAAAGGAAAAAGAAATGGGATTATATAGAAAATCCCGATTTTCTATATAATACGGAAAAATAGAAAAATATACCGCCGCGATCGTTGGAACGCGTTGATCGCTGTGGTACCATCCCTGAGTAGGTGAACCACTCGGTTTACCCGCTATGGGGTTCCGTAGGTCCTGTCAGGGAAAAACACGGAAAACCGCGGAACACGTTCTGGGACCTCCGAAACTGATCCGAAACGCATGGATCCGAACCTGAAAGATGTCTGAAAGATAATTCTAGATAAATTGAGAATAAAATCTCTGAGAAAGTAAATCCGGGACCCAAAAAGAAGGATCCGAAGGGTCTGGGATATTACACCCATCACGTCCATTATTGGAGTTGTTGCGGCCACCATGTTGAGATGACGTGGTGTGGGCAACGTTGGCGGAGGGTGGGATCCCATCAGCAGATAGCGGGTGCGACCGCATGAGTTGCTCGTGATTGAGGAGCATGCCATGAATATCATCATAGGACAAGCTCTCATGGTCTGGGCGTGTCATGACGTAAGTAACAAAGGCCTCATAGCTAGGGCCAAGGCCACCCAGGATGGAGAGCATGAGATCAGTAGAGGAGACGGGTTCAGAGACAATATCAAGGTTGTCTGCAATCTCTTTTGCCTGCTTAAGATACTCAGTGACGGAGGCATCGCCTTTCTTCATAGTCTGGAGCTGAAGGCGAAGGTTGAGCACTCGAACCCGGGAGGTGGAACCATAGGCCCGAGCCAGCGGTGCCCATGCGTCAGTGGAGGTGGGTGGGGTAGGATGGCTTCCGAGATAGATGAATAGATCCAACTTAATAGAAGTTGATCGTAGACGCGCCAAGCCTCTGCATCAGGGTTGAGAATGACTTTAGAGTCATCAGTTGGATCCTTCTTGAGGAGAGCAGGGCACGGCCATGAACCATCAAGGAGGCCATGCATGCAGTAGGTGTTCACAATGGGAAGAAATTGGGCCTTCCAAATCGCGTAGTTATCCTCGGAGAGCTTGATGGGGAGAAAGTGAGAGACATTGGGAAGAGAAGTGATGGTGGAGGGAAAGGTGGCGTTTAGTGGGGAGGGTGTAGGCAGAATAGCCGGAGATGGGTTTGCAGGGGCTGGGAAGGCGGGAGAAGAGGTGAGAGTAGATGCGCTTGGGACTTGTGCAGTGGCCAAGTCATCGGGTTGAGAGGAAGCTGGCTGGGAGGAGGATTGAGAGGAGGAGGCCATGGCGTGCGGTGTCGCAGGTGGCTCTGATACCATGTAACGCAGGTAAGAAAAGGTAAAAAGGATCTCCCAATATGTGTGGGAGTCCGAGTTGATTGTATTATATAATGACATGTTACAACAGATTACAAATGAATAACAATCTGATACGTAACAGAAGGGCGGATGAGCATGTGCAGATGCACTCATCGCGGAGGGGATTTACACGAAGGCAGCTAACTTGGAGGTCGTTCGCATGTTTCCCTCGGTGGTGGTTTACATGAGAATGGATACGGTTTACACTACAGCTATCTGATGTGCGAGGAAGATGCACGCAAACTCCTGGAGCTGCCACTGCTCTCCATGCAACTGCTCAGCTTCGCACGGCATCGAAGCTTCTGCCGTGGCCTGTAGTCTGCATCGTGCCATCATGCCACTGCTCCCTATGCTGCCCAAGGTTGCTGCCAACCGCTGCCATCCGCTGCCCCGCCATCATGTGAGAAGAGAAGCTGTCGTCCCAGAGAGGCCTGCTCACTTGCCTCTGCATGCCTGCACCCTACTCACTGCAGCTACTTGCAACTGTCGTCCGGAGGGAGAAGCCTGCAAACACAACTGCACGCCAATGGCATGCGGCCAACGTGGGAGTCCGTCTGCAATTGTTGGCCCATGCAAAGGTGGCCCTATTCACAATGTAGAGAGAACATGAAAAAATATATATTTATATATATAAGCTCCTCAAATAAGTTTGATCAATGAAAATATATTTTATCATTTGTCTTCCCATTTGATTTATAATGAATTTTGCAGAAACCAAATTTGAATAAAAAATTCTTGTAATTTAATTATGTAATTTATTTATTTATTACATATCTCAAATCTCAGTAATTGTAGAAAAAAACTTCATTTCATGTGAGATCGAGATTATCATGTAAAATTGCACAACTAACTTCATTAAAGTCCAAAATATAACGTGTGTGATATGAATTAAACTAAACAATTGAGCACTTATCACACTCCCCAACTTACTCATTGCTAGTCTCTTAGTAATGCAAACAAGTTAATAAATAGGAACCAACAAGAGTTTAAAACTTTTAAACCTCACGACAAGATCCTCTTTCATGAAATCGACTATAGATTAGGACTTTGGAATTATTAAAGCATATTAGTCATAGGATTAGAACATGATGCTCTTTAGAATACTCCCAAAGTCTCATAGCACTTCTGCTCGTGAAATCTAAATCCACAGTTTGGACAATTGCATCCTCTATATTGTCATTTTAGCTAGGTGTCTTTCAACTCTACACCTCTGAGATTAAAGCTTTGATCGCGGTAGCGTTCATTTTTTTTTTCAACACTTAGTGTTGCACATCCCTTCACCGTTTGACACGAACCTCAACTCTTACCTTAGGAGAAGTAGGCCCGGTTACTAAGATCAGGGATATTTTTCATAGTCTTTTTTTTTTAAACACATGGTGCTACACAATCCTTCACCGTTTGACGTGAACCTCAACTCTTGCCTTAGGATCGAAGTAGGCCCGATTACTAAGATCAGAGATATTTTTCATGATTTTTTTTTTTGGGGGGGGGGGAGAGAGAGAGAGATCTAACTCTTCACTGGGGAGGGCAGAGTATCATACACCATACAAAATGACAGAAGACTTGTCCTACCTGCTTCATTAGTGTGTAAGTGATATTTTTTTTAAGTGCTAAGAGACTATAGGGGATTCAAGATTAGTCCCCATAATTAGACACTAAATTATTCCATCATCCATCTCCATAGTCTTCTCCATTCCAGAGTCTCATTAATGAAAGCATGAATCATGAAAAATAAGTTGGGGTTCTCTCTTTCTTTTTTTAACAACATGCAACATCAGGTTGCATGAGATTTTTACAGTGATTACCCTTACCCCTTAACTTAAATGACATTGTCTTTGATGATATGAACAAAATATGAATAGAACAATATGCACATGAATACTTGGGAAGGAAAGGTACAACCTGGGACATGCAGACGTGGTTCTTGGCGGACATCCTCCTGGTGCTACAACTGACTCCTACAAACACACAAAAAATGAAAACGACTTATTGAAATATTAAAGATGAAACGTTGGGTTATCTTCCAACAAGCGCTAAGTTTAACGTCTTCAGCTAGACGCAACGTGACTCATTAACCAACAAGTTGATTTCATGATTAGTCACCATAAGATATCATCCTCCCTCAAGTTCCAGCCTCTATGTTATTGGAGGATGAGATGATATGCATATGCATGGGGGCCAGAGGAATGCCAAGGGATGCCCTGGTCAAAGAATGGAGGAGGAATAATGTTAATGATCATATCTTCAATTATGAAATATTCCTCCTCATAATTAAGGTCTTTAAAAAGTATTGTACGTGTTAATGTCGACCTTTTTATTCCCCGTGAATTTTTCTTCAACCTCAATTTTAAAATTTTCAAACATAATGTTGAGGTGAGAAAGAGTAAGAGGGGGAGGAGTTTCCAAGGATTCCACAAATGGGCTAGTGTTTAGAAGACACAGAGGGTCGAGAGTGAGATCGACGTGCTCCTCGACACACGGATGATCATGAGGCTTGGGTGGAATTGACCAATCGGCTAGTTGCAAGATGTCGGGGATGTAAATAGAGGAGCCGAGGTCAGGAATAGGTATCAAATTAACTTCCTCCCCAAGATCATGAGATGCCCAATTAGAATAGATTTCAAGCGGAAGATCCGACTTCTCCTTTACCCAAAAAGAATGGTCCATGCAAACACTCAATTCTCTCTCCACCTTCTCATCTTCCTCGTCCTTCACTTGGAACAAGGACTCTTAAATACAGGAAGGGAAATTATAGGGATTTGATCACTAACAAGCACATCCACTTCCTTTTCCTCTCCCTCTACTTAGGCTCATCATATTCCTCATAACCCTTCTCGAAGGTGGAATTGGGCTTGGGGTCTATGGGCGGCTCTTCACTAACTTCCTCTACGTCCTCCTGATGTAACTCCTCCATGATTTCATTCTTATCAGGGTTGAAAATGCTTTGAGTTTGAGGAATCATGGGTTGATTGTATAGCTTTACATGTGAGTCAGAATCATGAAATTGATATTCAAGGTTTTGAGTAGAGTAGCTAGATAGCTGATCTCTTTCCATGCCCTTGAGATTTTTAGATAGTTGGTCCAATCGGGCTTGGGTGGATTGATTTTGAGCCATGACGAGCTGATAAAACTGTTGAAAGCTCTCCTCCTTGTTGAAATCCGAGTGTGGAGGAGATGAGTATGGGGGGTGAGAGTCAGGCTGTGATTGATAAGAATTTGCAAGGTGATCAGTCTGATAGTGAGGTGGTGGAGAGTATATAGATTATCTTCTATGTTGGGCTTGATCATATGAATCATTTGCGTATTGAGCCCAATTTGAAAAAAATTAGTTTGGATGACCTTGAGGCGGGCCTTGGTAAGATTCCCAAGAGGAATTTGGTTGGCCTTCCCATCCAGAAGTGAATGTAGATGGAAATGAGTTATAAGGAGGAGTGGAAAAATCATGAGACATTTGAACTTGCTCTTGGGTAATAGATGAAGCGTAGGCCCCATTGTCAAAGAATCGAGTGGTTTGGGCCTGGTCTTGGGTAAAGAATGGAGATTGGGCCGCCATAGGTGGAGGGCTCTCATTATAGGCCGACCATGAATTTGGATTTTCACAATAGGTCGGGCTATGAGTGATGAGAGATGTAAATTGGTTTGGGCAATCACTATTATAATGGATTGGAGTGGTCCACATGTGAGTGTTCTCCTGGGGCCTAGGTGGCGGTATTGAGGAATTTAGGTTCATGGCCAGGAGTTGCTGAAGTTTATGGGCCGCTTCGTCCAACATGTCACAATTGTGTGCCCAATCCATGAAAGAGAATAAATTTTCTCACCACTTTTTTGTAATTTTTTTATTTTTTATTTTTTATCTTTTTAATTTTGTTTTATTTTTTCTCTTCCTTTTCTCTTTATTGATTGATTTTTTTTTAGATTAGAGACCCACCATGCTTCTTTTGATTTTGATTTTTTTTTGGCTAACACTAATTAGGATGAAGAGAGAGAAGAGGAAGATTTTTTCTTTTTTTCTTTTTGTTATGTAGACACAAACAAGTTAACACACAAATTACCTAACAACCTAGATGTGACCAAAACCTACAAATGGAGTTTCATAAAGTAACTAAAGTGCAACTTAAGTTCACCCTCAATATTTCCACCGGCCAGGTAAGAGGTGGGATAGTGGGAGGCTCCCCCTACTTTCGTAGGGACCTAATTAGAGAACCACTAGTCCGCTTAAGGCGTTTGCCGTGAGCTAATCGAATAATGATTTAAGTAAGATCAAATACGAAAGCCAAGCAGAGTGATAGTTCTAGGTGTATCCAGATCAGTCTGCGACACCAGCTGACTCAGTCTGCGACACCAGCTGACACACAGCTTGACTCCAAGGGAGACAAATCCCTTAAACTGATCCTTCTCCCATCAGAGATCAACACCACTGCACGAAGCAGTCCCCAGAGGAATGATCCTCTCTTCTTCTGAATCCTCAGAAGGAACCCGTGAACTGCACCCGACAGCTCACGCAACCAGAGGTCGAAGACCTCTCTTCCTTTGAACCTACAGAGGAGACATTGGAGATCAGATCTCCCTTCTTCTGATCACTCAGAAGGAGCCTGTGTGTAACACGAGACTACTCACAACCGGAGACTAGGTCTCCCTTCCTCTAAATCTATAGAGGGACACCGACCCCAAAATAGGGTATCGGAAAAACCAGCGAAAGTGAAGAACAAAGATGAAAGAACAAGGAACAAAACAACAAAAAGATATAGCTCGCAAGGAGCAGAATGGCATGCATCTAATCCAGAGGCCAAAGCACGAACAAATCCTCAATGTATCTTAGGCTGCTCTCATAAAACGAACTGGGTCTTCAAATCTGGAGCTAAGTTCTCAACCTTTCTTGCTCTCTACTCGTAACGAGGCTATCTTGCCCTGGTTTCTCTCAGCTTCTTTGTCTCTATTTTTCTTTCTCTCCTCGGGTTCTCCTTGTTCATTCTTCTTCTGTGCGAAGAGAATCATTATATATATCCGAAGGGGTTTTTCACTCGAAATCCCAAACCGAGGATAGAAAAGCTGATTGGTCCACGTGAAAGAGAATATTCCAAAAGTGATATGAACATATTAGAAATCTGCCACGTGGGTCGAGATGTGCGCGCCAAAAGACCTCCATTGGTTCAGGTGTGTCATTCTTCAGAAGTTCCCAAAATGGCCTAAGAATTAAGGCAATTTGATTAGGTTCGAAGGCACCTGACTCAATCAAGTTTCTCACGTGCTGAGAAAAGGTCGAGGCATCTTCTTGGTGCTCCGACTTTGCAGACTGCCATACAGAGGTTCTGAACTGATGCGTCGAGGCATATGCTTCAGATGCGTCGGGGCAGAATTCCTGGTTCTTCAACTTTGCAGACTTCCAAGTTGAAGTTCTGAACAGATGCATCGAGACATATGCTTCATATGCGTCGAGGCAGAATTCTTCCAGAGGGGATGTGGACCGATGCGTCGAGGCAGTGTAGCAGCTGCGTTGAAGCATGCCTTTGAAGTTGTTTCTGTGACCATTGCTGCGTCGATGCATCCTCTCTGATACGTCGATGCAGAATTGTGGTCAGCTGATTTTTAGCATCGCTGTGTCAATGCAGCTTCTCAGTTACGACGATGCAGAATTGTGACCTATTTGTCTTAAGTATCGCTGCGTTGATGCAGTGGTAGTCTTGCACCGACCTTATGACTCGAGTTGATTGTTCATCATACTTTGTTGCGTCAATGCAGCACTTGGTGCATCAAGCTGATGTATCAGCATCATGAGAGCAAAGCATGTTCAATACTTTTAAGACTTAAGGCTATTTAAACGTCTTTTAAGATTCATAGCTGTCATCATCAAAACCAGAGATCCAACGGGCCTTAGTTAGCGAGGATAGGCCCCCGCGACAGCGTTGTCGTGGTGTTTCTTCTGGAAGCGTAGCCAGGGTTTTCCCGTTAGTCCGGTGGTTTCCCGACTGTGAGATCGGGATGTGTTTCCCGGTACAGTAGGAGTAGCTGTAGAGCCGAGATTTTACCGGCCACTGTGTTTGCTATTTCCACTGTCGTTGCTGCTTTCCGTTACCTCCGTTGTTTTCGGTTGGGGTTCCGCGGGACCCCTACTGAGCCAGTGAGACGAGGCTCACCCCTGCATTTCAGGTGTAGCGGTCCCTCCTCGAGGTTCAGAGGTGCAGCTTGGAGATTCGTAGTTGCCAGCTCGCCGGGTCGAGTGTTCACTCGGCATTGGGTACGTTTTATTTCTGTAGACTGTACTTTTTGGACTGGACTATGTAGCTAGTTTATTTAATTGTTATACTCTGATATTTCCTGCTTTATTTTATATTCCTATATACTTCCACTCACACACACCCTTTAGCCCTTCCGAGCCCTCCGGTTCATGGGCGGCGGACCAGGATTCGAATGGTATCGGATCTTTTCCCGATATCCGGATCTTGGGTCGTTACAGATGGTATCAGAGCGAAGTGTGTTTGTGAAGTGTACATGGGAATTCGAGATAATTGCAGTGATCAGAGTCCATAAGGTCCAGTACAGTCGGCAGCTGACATAGGGTTTTACATTTATTTTTTGCTTTGTTTCTCGCTTGAGAGCTTGAGTGCGATGCGTTGACACTGTGAAGGCGGCTGCTGTTTCGTTGGAGTGCCGGTGTGGGGCCTGAGGAATGTGATAGAGAGATTTCTATTATTGGATAATAGATTGTATTTATTAAGTTAATAAAGGTTCTTAACTTAATGGGATGGAAAACCAAATTGGCATTTGGGTCTAGAGGGTCATATACAATAGAGTTCTGGACAGACTGAGATGGATAAACTTTATAGACAGTTACTGGATTTTTATGAAAAATACCAGGAGTCCATAAATATACACTAAATATAGCTAAACTTTGGGCCAAGCTCTCCTCTGGTAAGCACTAGCCGTCCCCCACTCTTGTTTCTCTCTCCTAAGGGCGCCCCCTTCTCTCTATCTTCTCCTCTATGGATGGTGGAATTGAGATTCGGATGACATCTAGAGATCACATAACAGATCCTATCTGCGTTCGGTGCTCGTGTGGATATATTTAAAGGTCGTACACTTGAACGGTTTATGATTCCGAGATCCATTATTCGTTCGTCTATGTGATTTTCAGAGTTTCTTGACTCCGCAAAGATGAATCCTAGTCCAAGAGACAACCTTCGTTATAAGATTGTGACCTCGAACGTTATCTTCGATCTCCTTCTGTTCCATGGGAACCATAGTAACTCAACTAAACCTAAGTCATCGTGATCGGAGGCACCAGAAGATGAGGAAACGAGAAAAACTGAACTGAGAGGTGGACGGTGGGTTGAGGCTGACGGAGGAAAACCACGACCGACAGTGGGGCGAGATGAAAGATAGAGAATCTGAAGACGGCCAAACGGGCGGGTTCAGCACAACGTTGAATAAGGTTGTGACTTCATGTTTCTTTTACGTGTTCTCTTGGAGTAGCATTCACTCCAAAACTGAAATCTCAATATTTTATAAAAAGTTCTTTTACGTACAAAGTGCTAGAAAGTTGTTGAATACAAAATATGCTATCTATTAAACTATCCTCATATCAAATGCTCCACACTCGATGTAGGTGCCCCACCTATGGGTTTATGTGCACAGCACAGGCAACAGAATTGTGCGCGCCCAAAAATGAATTCTCCCATTTGAGAAAGACTTGTAAATATTTAGCCTACCGAGTCACTTATTCAAGTGAAAATTACCCACTTAGTCGGAACAAACTGACACCGTAGAAGATCAGTGCATCCCACTAAAAAATACTTGGGGCCATTTCATATGGTCATTAAATTTTCACCAAAGAAGCAATTCCAAACTCAAAAGTGTCGCATTGATGGTTTATATACACAACAACATGTCCGTTTCTTACAGTCTACACGGTATAAAATGTGACCGAGAGGAAACAAAAACTCTCAACCCACTGAGATACGAGTAATGGCGCATCTTGACCGATACAGCCGCAAAAACACAAGCACAAAGTAAACTGGAGTATACATGACCGCCATCATTCTAACTGCTGCTGGGACGGCAAGGTTTACCGCGTCCCATAGTAAATCCTCTGGTGCCATCGGGCATCCTTGGCCCTGGAGGAGCTTTGCTCGGACCTTCAATGCCTGACCCAGAGGGAACATGCCCATGCCCTGAAAACAAGAAAAAATTTGAAAGAGAAAAATGGGTAAGACCTCTATGGAATTTCCGGGGATAAATTATAACGACTAAAAAGTAAGCACCATAACGCATGATATAAAACGTTGGGAAGCTGTATAGTGATCAGTGAAAAAAAAAACCTTTAGTCAGGATTTGTATTTGGCACAATAGTCAGCAGAATGGATTGTGGCCTTGCAAACTATGTAATTGCCAATCATGGATCAATATTTAGGAACCGAAAGTGTCTAGCTGGCTTAATGTTAATGCAAGTAAAAACCGACAGACTAGAGAAAAAAATGTCAACTCGCTACTCAAAAACAATCAGTCAGAACTTAGGTCAACATTTAGAAAATGGAGAACATGTTTTTTTATGGTATGATCAAGTTATCTCATATTGCATATAATGAATTATATCGCTGCAAACTTTGATCAAATAGAAATTCGTTAAAATTATTAGATATAAATTTAATACTATCGTAAACAACGGTGTAAATCTTGACAGGCAATGGTAGGTAACCCTCCAAAAATAAATAGGAAAATCATAAATTCTAAACTCTTGAAAAAAGATGCCAGCTCTTCTCAGCACACCTCTGAGGAAAAGGCATTGGGAGTCATGACAAGTTGTGTTAGTGGTGATTCAACCGCTCTTCATCTTTGACAGGGAACTGATGTCCACTATGTTAAATGAAGATGTCTCGTAGATGAACAAAAAAATAGAGGTTTGTCAGCATTGGTTTATCCTAACGGTATAAAAAGCATGCACGGAGTTGACGCTACCGTCAGCGAGGCAAGTATCACCATACAGGTCAGCTTAGTGTGGTGTTCCCGTATGGCCATATCCAAGGAATTCAGGTCTGTATTTGTCCCTAGTCTTTTAAGCTTAAACCATTAATGAATCTCCGGGCTGTTAACTGCACAGCTAATACATGTAAAATTAGCAGACAGAAAATGTATATTACCATGACTGGTGCCAGTGTGCTGTTGGCTACTCTTCCCTCGACGTTTGTTTCGAACCTTCTGTCCAATCTTACCACCAGAAGGATGTTTGCCTTCCTAAATTTGGATGAGATATGGAAGGTCAGTATCAAAATACAGAATCCAAAATGAATATATGAAGTTTCAATGCACCCTTTCTCACAATATCACTGATATTGCCTAAAACTAAGAAAAATAAGAAAAACCATGATGCTTGGGCAGAAAAAGGGAAACTGAAGTTTGACAGCTTGAAATCATAAGAACCGAAGTATTAAGTCTGACACGCACGTACAACTGGTTGAGGCCTGATAGAGGAGACCGCGGGCACCAAATGTACTATTTCGTGCAGAGCTGTTCTACAACTTTCTCATTCACGTAGATCTTCCTTGGCTACATAATACTTCCTCAACGGCATTTTTTCTGAAACCCTACTAGCTTCCCAAGAGTACCCTTTTAAAGTCTTCTTTTTCTTTAACTAAGGAGAGCCCAACCCTTTAAACCATCAGTTTCTCAAAATCATAATGCAACTGCATTTGCCTAATAAACATGAATATGAGTTTCTTGGACAAAGTTCATAAAATATGTAAGATGTTCAATATGAAATCCTCAGATACTTCAGAAGTCAAAAGGGAAGTGCTTAAGATTGTCCGTGGTAGCATTGATACTATAAGAATCCTAGATTGATCAATCACTACCATTATCAAACAAGTAAACACTAACCTCTTGGTCAGCCATCTCCACAAGGTGGTCCAGGAGTTCCACATTTTCTTCATTGATAGCTGCTTCAGAAGTATGAACATCTGAACTTCTTTCAGATGCAGCCTTGCGAACTCTTGGAATAAGTCCAAACTTTTCCTGAATGGAGATGTTACTTAGTATGCTAAAATAACCAATTTCACTAACTGAAAAATGCAAACTAACCATTCGCTTAAGAAGAAGCTCAACCCGCATACCACTTCTCCAATTTTTCTCATCATTCAAAGTGACGACCTAAAACCAATTAAGAAAAAGAGTAGCCCATCAATTCACGGTCTCAAGGACATTGATTTAATAGGTTTGCATATTAAGGCCCAATGCATATATCTCACAGCATTCTCAGCTGCCTCAGCTGTCTCATATTCAACAAATGCATGCACCTGAGAACAAATAAAACAAAGAAACTTGGCACTGTTAACATTTCTGCAAAAGGAAAAACCAGACATACAGAAATCTTTCTGATGTGGATAATATCACAATTCAAAGAAACCTATATCACACCTTGCTACTGATCTTGATCAGTTTTTTGTTAATTTCTGATGCTCCTTTAATGTGTGGGTCACAAATAGAGATCCTCCGAATGCTGACAATATACAAACTTACACGACAATGATTTTTTACAAAAAAAATCATTATTGAAAAAAGTGTGAAGTCAAGGAAAAAGAACATACTTCCCAATAGTACCAAAAATTTTCTGAATACTCTCTCTTGAACCATCTTCTGGCAGGTTCTCTACCAAAATTGTGCGTGGCTGAAAATTTTAAGGAAACATAAATTAACACTAAAAATCACTTCCAATAAATTGAAGCACACTACAGTCACTGATAACAAGCTGAAGTCAAAAAAAAAGTATGCACACGTACACACAAGGGAAAAATAAAAAAGAACCTTTGTATCCTCTACTTCAGCAGCTGGAAGTGCATGTAACCGCTTCACTTTCTTCCCATCTGAACTGACGACCTGCATACAAGTCATGAAGAATGTAAAGAAACTATGAACTATTCCATACAAAAGTATACAAAAATGTAAATACCGGCTTATGGACCCCTCTTAAGACAAAATAGTGTGTCAAGGAACTCACAAGCTGTGATGATGTCCTGAGAGCAGCCACTATAAGGGCCTCATCCCGGACAAGCTTTCGCATTCTCCTAAAGGATGCAATCAAGGCAATGGGAACTGAAACCACCAAGAACATAGAAAAATGAATTCAAACGACTTAGATATGTTGACTGAATCCAAAGAAAACAATTTATGTATGTTTCTCCCTGACTCAGGAAATTGTTTGCTTTAGTCACAACAGCCCCCTTTTAGCAGACATCCATTAGGTTTATTTTTTTTAGAGGCATCATATTTCTATTTACACTTTGACTAATAGTCACCCTCGTGAATAGCATGCCCCTACATGAAATTGACTCTTTCCTGCTTTGTCATAGATTTCCAGAATTTGAGAAACATCAAAGGTTTGTTCCTAAGTTGCATAGCCTGAATTACACAACAGAGAAGATAGTTTCTGCAGGTCACCAGTCTCATGGAAATACCAACAGATTTTCTCCAGTGTCCTGACTCAACATTTGCACCATCATGCACAGGTTGACATTATGTGGCCAGTAAGTCCTTGAACTACTCATTGAATTAAAGCCATTTGAGCTTGACAGATACGACCAGAAGAAAACCAGGTAAATCTGGGTAGGATACCAGGTCTTCTGGACAGGAGTGCACCATTATTGGCCATGCTTCCTATCTGGTTGCCAGTGTAGTAACTTGCGCCACAAACAGTGGAGGGCATTTATGTCCCTCATGTGTTCTTTTTCTTTATGTCTTTTTACATGTTACACCAGACCTCTCAAGTCAGGAGACCAGACCCTCATGTGTTCTTTTTCTTCTTTGTGTCTTTTTACATGTTACACCAGACCTCTCAAGTCAGGAGACCAGACCGCAGCTTCCTCCACCTCTGTTCTTCCTCTCATTCTCTGATCTACATGGTATCAGAGCAAAGATAGATAGAGAAAGAAGCAACATCAGTGGTCTCTCTCCATCTCTCCTGCTAGTGACTAGGGGACCCGCACTACAGTACCGAGCTACAATGCCACTACAGTCCACGCTACAGTACTGTGGAGCACAAGCAGGAGGTCTCCTTCTCTCAAACCCTTTTTTTTTCCTGCAGGTTCTCTTACAGCCGCTGGGTTCTCTAGGGTTTTATGGAGGTTCCTGTGATCCATAGTTGTCAAGGCGGGGGTCTAGGCGTCGCCTAGGCACCGCCTAGGTGCCCAGGCACCTTTGAAATGGCCAGGCGGTCTAGCACCTTGTTGACAGTGCAAAAGGAAAGCAAGGCGGTTGCCAAGGCAGGCCAACCGTGACCCGTCTGAACTGGATCCGACCCAGTTACGTATGTTTAACTCTTTGTTTTTTGTAACTTTCTCGATGTTATTATGTTTTTTTGTAATTTTCTAAATCTTTTAAATTTACTTCTGAATCTTTTGCATTTACTTCTGAATCTTTTGTAATTTTTTTGATACAATTTATTTTTCTATAATTGTCATATAATTTAATTACGCCAATTTCTTCATGTAATTTAATTTATGTAATTTTATGTAATTTTTCACATATTTTATTCTTGATTTATGTATTAGAGGATATATATTTTAGATTTTTTAAATAGTGGCTGAAGTGTTGCCTAGGCGACGCCTAAGCGGGCGCCTTGTCGCCTAAGCACTTAGGGATCCCATGAACACATTGGGTCACCTTGTCGCCTTCACAACTATGCTGTGATCACTTGGATAGGGAAGTGTTGCTGGTGGTCTCGTCTACAAGGGGAGCTCGTCTCCTAAGCCTGCCTTCTCTAGTTCATTGGGCCACCGTCTTGCTTTCGCTACTTGTCTTCCTCTGCTTTCCACCCTGTGGTATCTTCTGCAGCAGGGTTTCTCAATGTTTTTTGAAAATGCAAGGCAGTAGGGTGGACAGCAAAGGTCCTGTTGTAGTTGTACAGGGTTGCAGCAATGTCGTCGGCCTCCAACAACACCAACATCTTGTCCCCTGCCCCTGTTACTGAGGTTGACAGTGTGGTGGAAAATATTCAGCTCCAACTCCCTCCTGTGAAGCTGAATGGCACCAACTATCTTGATTGGGCTGCTGCAATCAAGACCTTCATCAGTGCACGCTCGAAGGTTGGCCACATCAATGGGAAAATCAAACCACCAGAACTTGATGATAACAAGTATGATGTGTGGGATCATAGTGACAGCATTATGCGAACTTGGCTACTTAGCTCTGTAACCGATGGACAGCTAAATTACATTGTTCGGAAGTCAACTGCCAGGGACATGTGGCTAATACTGGGGGAAATGTACTGTAAAAAGGCAAATTCAGTGAATCTATATGATCTGGAAATAAGTCCATTTGTGAGTACTATGCTCTTTGAGCTCTGTGGGAGGAACAAGATTCCTTTGCCATTAAGAACTGGCACACTATAGCTGATCACAGAAGATACCTTAAGCATGTTCAGGATGGAAGGGTTCTTAAATTTCTACATGGTCTTCTGAATATGAACCCTTAAGATCATTCAGCACTAGCTAGCACCACTACTAAAGCTACCAAGGGTGGATACAGCACATACAAGGAGCAGACAAAATTGGGGAAGAAGTGCACACACTATGGGAGAATGAATCACTCAGTTGAGACCTGTTGAGATTTGTATCCAAAAAAGAAACCTGCTAAATTCAAGAAGAGCCAGCAAGCTAAAGGGAATGTTCCTGTGACCAAATCCATAGGACCTTCCCAAGTCTCCACTCCTGAGGGTGGCACAACAGGCCAAGCAAGCTTCATGGGACTTTCTACCTCTGTAATATACAACTTCCAGTGGTTCCTATCCCACCTTAGTACCTCTACTTCCTCCACTCAGTCAGGTACCAAAGTGACATCACTTTCTTCCCAGTACAGTGGTACTCCCTGGGTCATTGATTCAGAAGCCACCAATCATATACTGGAACTCCTATGCTATTTTCATCTTACACTTTATGCTCTGGACAAAGATAAGGTGACCCTTGCCGATGGCACTCCTGCCACCATTGCTGGCAAAGGCAATATTCCTCTTGATGACCACCTTATTTTATCCTCAGCTGTTCATGTTCCCATACTTTCCATTAATTTGCGGTCAGTGAGTAGCTTAACAAAATCCTTAAATTGTTTTGTAACTTTTTTCCATGACCGTTATACCTTTCAAGACTTGAGGATAGGATGGCTGATTGGGATTGGGCATGATGTAGGGGATCTATGCCAGCTCCAGTCCAGGCATGGTGTGGCTCTTCAGTCTGCTAGTATCGATGATGTGACCTGTCGGCTGAACGAAATTCAATTGTGGCATTTGTGCCTAGGACATCTATATTTTTCTTCATAAAGAGTCTTGTTCCCTTCGTTGTTCCAGAAATTAGATTTGAAGTCTCCAGTGTCAAGTTTGTCCCATTGCAAAACAATGTAAAACTCAATTCCCTTCATTTATTAATCAAAGCTCAGCTCCTTTCTCTCCTCAGTATAAGACTCTTAGTGCCACTACTGAAATATTTGTGAAGCTAAAATCAACGAAGGGACTGGTCAGACTAAGGAAGCAAGAATCGATAAGCACTATGTTAGAAAAAATAAGGTTCAACAGGTTGAAAATCAGTAACCCGGAAAAGGGACAGAGGCTGTGAAGATGTCTCCTACAGATCCTGCTTCTCAAGAAGCTGATAATGTTCTTGAGTCAAGATCTTTTTTGGCTCATGATGTTCTATGTGAAAACCAGTAACTAGGCCAGCCACCTAATAACCTTGATAAGCCAATTGCTGAGAGGAAAGGTGTTAGGAGTGCACCGAACATCTAATAACGAGATACCTTGGCTACTCACAATTGTCTCCTTCTTACCAGGCCTTTATCTCAGTCATATCATCCTTGTTGATCCCCTCAACCTTTGCTGAGGCCATGAAGGATATACGATGGGTAAGGGCTATGGAAGAAGAATTGAATGCTCTCAAGAACAATGGAATTTAGGAACTTGTTGACCTCCCTTAGGGGAAGAAGCTTGTGGGCTTGAAATGGATCCATAACATTAAGTTCAAAGCTGATGGCAGCATAGAGAGGTTCAAGGTCGATTGGTAGCAAGAGGTTTCACACAAACCTATGGTGTTTTATCCAAGGTAATGCAGATCACACTTTATTCACAAAGTGGAAGGATGGAAAAGTTGCTATTCTGATTGTCTATGTTGATGATGTAGTAGTGACTGGAGACAACTAAGAAGAGATTGAATTCTTGAAGAAAAATTAGGTAGTGAATTTGATATCAAAAACTTGGGACAGTTGAGATACTTCTTAGGTATTGAAGTGACCAGGTCTACTAGAGGGATTTACATATGTCTGCGCAAGTATGCACTTGATTTGCTGAAAGAAACTGGAAAAGTTGAGTGCAGGACAGCAGACACTCCTATTGAGACAAATCATAGATTGAGTGAAGCAGATGATCTTCTCTCTGAGGCAGAAAAGGGGCAATATCAGAGGTTGGCGGGAAAAGTGGTGTACCTTTCACTCACTAGACCTGATATTGCATATGTTGTGTTTAGTTAGCCAATTCATGCATGCACCCTGTACATCACATCTTGTAGCTGTGGATAGAACTTTGAGATACATAGAATTTTGTCTTGGAAAACGTCTCTTGTTTTCCAAGAGAGTGGGCAAGCTCTCAAGATGACAGAAGATCGACTACTGGGTATTGCACCTTTTTGTGTGGCAACTTAGTCACATGGAGAAGTAAGAAGCAGTCTATCTGTGTTAGATTGAGTGCTAAAGGTGAGTATGGGGCTATGGTACAAGCTGTAGCTGAATTGATGTGGCTGAAAATCCTGCTCAAGGACTTGGGAATGAAAGTTGAACTGCCAATAAGGTTATATTGTGACAATAAGGCAGCTATTAATATTGCTAACAACCAAATCCCGGATGATAAATCCAAGCATATTGAGATAGACAGACATTTCATTCGAGAGAAGCTTGATCATGGGGAGTAGTGCTTGCCTCATGTTAGTTTGGGTCAACAGTTGGCTGATGTTCTGACCAAAGGTCTGCCTCGAGAGTAGTTTATGGCTGCAATTGGCAAGCCAAACATGACTAACATGCATGCTCAGCTTGAGGGGGAGTATAGTAACTTGTGCCACAAACAGTGAAGGGCATTTATGTCCTTTATGTGTTCTTTTTTCTTTTTTATGTATTTACTCCTTGGTGTTTACATGTTACATGGGGGTCGTAATTTATTTATGTTTGCCCTAGTAAATATAAAATGGGAGAGAGGTCTGCACCTGGCTCTCTCAAATCAGGAGACCAGACCGCAGCTTCCTTCACCTCTGTTTCTTCTCCCATCCTCTGTTCTTCCTCTCTTTCTCTGATCTACAGCCAGAGATCAAAGCAGCCTGTAGGCGACCACAGATTGATGGGATAAAGCTTATTGTGCTAATGATATTTCATATTAAATGTATTCTTGGAAAAAATCAGAAGAATACATTATAATATTAAGGGCAAAAGTAAAATTTCGGTTAACACAAGAACAAATTAGCCATCAACTGACTCATCTGATATATAATGCAAGGTTTCAACAATCGTTTCTGGGACCAGTTCCGGCTCCAAGGCTGTTTTGAGCTGGCTTCCTCTCTATTGAAACCAGACCAGATCCGGTCCGGTTTGGCAAGATTTAGTACCATGATATGATGAGGGAGGATCAAAATAGATGTACAAAGAGCTCCGACAATGAATCCATTTCTGATGGGTAAATAAATTTAGATATCCATTTATATTGAATAAAAAAGACCAATAAGTAGTACCTCCATTCTATGGGAGTTGGTATACTTAAAAGGTGACTTTTACCCAAGAGAGACACATCTAAAAAGAGAGTTAAACTCTCACCACAACAAATGACCTGCTTCCTCCAAAGGACTGCAAATGATGCAATTCTCTCCATAGTAAAATACGTATCCCATATCCATACCGTATACCAGCACTTTAATTTCAAACAAAACTTCTGTTTTTACGACCAAATTAAAAAGACAGAAAAAAACTCAGTTATTTGACACCTAAAATTATTCCCATATAACATAAAAATACTTAATATTTCTCAATTAGCACATCACAGTACCAAATAAAGTTGTCATTAATTAAATTAAATCTCATAAATCATGATATCATACTATCACGTATGACCTAAACAATATCAAATCATGTTCAGTTTTGTTGGAAAAAGAGAATTAGTGTCTAATTGTCAAATAAAGTAAAAAAGCTTATTTATTCATCAACTAAGCTCGTAAGTTTCATTAATATATGTTTATTCTATAGTTATGCTTTTCCATTTAACATTTTCAAATATGCATACATACTTCAAAATGCCATTTCTGCCATGTTTAACCAAACCTTTTACCATCTTATAATTCAAGTCAAACTAAAACCAAATGTATATTAATCATATTATACCCAAACAATACTTCACTAATTATTGTTCTGTCTCTAGTAAACTCCAGAATTCATGATGTTGGTCCCCTCATCATGTCACCCCTACACCTAAAAAGGAAAACGATTACACACAAACAGAATTTTCTTTCCCAGGTAAATCACCAAATGAAACTTAGTACACATAATTCAGACAGCTCACTGCATTTCTGAAACCATCTTAGTTATGAAAAAAATAAAGGTTATATATTTATCCAATGCAAACAAGAAAGTGAAACTAGATTCAAAAATAATGTCAAGAAAGAAGATACCAATATGAAAATCAACAAAAGAGTGGAAAATCAATTACTAATTCCCAGAAAGGGAGAAGAAAAGAAAAGGAAACAAATTATTGGGCACTGTATAAATGGCGTCTATACGAATAGAGAAAGAATCAGACAGCAGTTGGACATAGTCATCCTGATCCAAACTAGAAGCTCGGCACAACCATAATTTAGCTGCACCAGGAGAAACATTTACTTCAGGTAACTCAGACCCAAAGTAGATGCTCAGCACACCTATAATTTAGCTGCACCAGGAGAAACATCTAGTTTGGTTAACCTGTCATAAGTACCTGCTTCAATTCATCAGCTTCATCTCTATCCTTTATTTTTGATGCAGGAACGTTTGAACAATTTTCAAACAATAAATTCTAATATATATATATATATATATATATGGATAGACTCAGATGAGTAAGGGATAAATCAGTTCCTGACATGAATGTGATGAGAAGCCACCGGCAGCAGAAAGCTGGGTAACAGTCATCAGATACAGGATCAATCAAGGTATCTTCCTCATTGTCTCCCCTTTAGAATAAACTGAGATGAGAGAAAAAAGATAATTCTAGAAGAAAGAAACATGTAATACAAATTTCCATAAAACATGGCAAACATAATAAGACAAATAAAAAAAGAAAGAGAACAAAGAAGTTGTAGGGGCATCACCTAGGGGACACCTACTCAATGCTTGGGTGATAAGGTGTTATGGAAAAGTAAGGCTTCGAAGGCGCCTAGCATGAACAAAAGGCCTCAACTCCGATGCCCTGTCTTCAAAGGCACCTAGCATGAATAGAAGGGCCTTGACTCTGATGTACCATAGTGACGAGCTCGTGCTTTGCCTACTTCAAGATTAAAACTAGGTGCCTCATTCGATGGCTTCTTTTTATAACCTTTTTTTCTGAGCGTATTTTGGGTGTCTATCCTTCAAAAGAAACTGGAAGTACATAAACCCAAAGATGAATCTAGACATCACTGGCATTAGCTTTGCTAGTTCGGCCTCTCTAGAGAATAGAAGAGATAAGAACAGTTCTCTTCCATTTTCATACTTATTCTTATGACTTAGATTCTTCCTTGAATCAAGTCTAATTGACTTGATCCCATAATCTGAGTGAGCCTTATTGATGATGGTTCTTTGGTAATGGCTCTCCATCATTTCTAATAAGGACGACATTATTTCACTTAGCAACTGCATGCACATTACATGATTTGATGGATATATAAATGGAGTATGCCTCCACTACAACTTGCTCTAGTGTCCCAATGTTGAGAGCACAGATCAGGCGGCTTATAATGATATCCATATAGTGAAACAAACATCTTGTCATGTGACATGAAAATGGTTCTCATAAAAATAAATTCACACTTATGAAGTAAAATAATTTGAAACTTAAATCCTCAGATGATAAAATCCATTTCCACTGAAGCATATTAAAAGAAGGTAAAGGAAAAGATAAATATATGGAATAACAGACAAACGCTGACAAAATAGCACAGAAAACATAACGTACTAAAGGAAATTTTGCCATTATGCCTTGGATTCACATGAACCAACGTAAGGATATTTCCCCAAGGGCAAAGCCAATGCACCCTTGAACAAACATCATGCTCCAAACAATAAAATGAATGTTCTCAAGCAACCTGTATTTGTACTAACTCCAAGATCCCCCCCCCCAAAAAAAAACATCTTCACCACCACCACTAGAGCTCAAACACACATGGACTACTAAATATGACCAGACATCATTAAAATGGTGTTCTGAACTGTAGAAAGATCACAGTGGGCACTAACGGAAGAGTATGCAAAAGATCCTTGAAGCTTACCAAATCCTTCTCCATCCCTCTTCACAAACTTTAACAAAAACTTATCTGTTGGCAGGTTTTCATCACTGAAATAATATTCTACCTGAAATAACCAATTGGTATGAAATTTTAAAAACCTCAAGAGTAAAAATGCATTTTCATCATATAGATCAGCTAAAATACTATTAGCCACCATTAGACAAATTAAAGAATACTTCTTTTAACATCTTTCTCTTGCATTTTTCTCATGTTCTAAGCCTTCAACAATTCTTTTGATATTTTGAGCATAGACCTTCCAGAAAAAAGGACAATTGAGAAAAGATGGAACAGCAAAACAACTATATTGGAATAAACAAAAACAAACAACAGTTGCAACTGTGAGGGATTGTTGAACCAGCTATGAGATGAAGAAGAGAGAGAAGAGCGAAATCAGAATAGTGGGCCTAATGGTCAGACAGTAAATTAGAGAACAGCATCAGAACCTGTCACTTAAAGAGAAATGCAGCCAGAACAAAGTAACAATTCAGAAACTTGGTAATAAAGTATTTCCAGAACGTAAAGAGCCCTTTGGAAGAATGGAAGTTGTCACATTTGCATTATCCATATTACAACGTATGAATGAGCAATTGAGCATAAAGACTAATAATAGAATCAAAACCTTTGAGAGCATTGAAATTAATCTGCAATGTGAACCAGTGGTCATATTGTTCAGAAAGAGACATTGGAATTCTATGACCTCATCTCAAAAGGAAAAGATAAGGGTCTAAAGAGCTAGGTCTTTATATTGAACTACCATAGCTCATCTGTTTACATGATGACCTATGAAAAAGCATGCCCTTCTAAGATTAGGGCTTCCATATGACTGATTCATTTTGAAAAGTAATCATAGCTTTGGAATTGTGCCTTGTTCACTATTAAGCTGATAATGTCCTTGGAAACAGTCACACATCCCCATATCAAGCTTGTGTCTTCCACTTCTCATGTAGACTGTCTTCAATGCCTAGAGGAACCTTTAATGGTTGGTATCTAGATTTGTGAACTCAAATTAAATGAAGAATTTATCTACTAGACAATTCCGATAGGCCCTTTGGTAGATCCTTTCTTGACCAAGTACTTTCCACAACCTTCTAAAGTATTCACATCAGGCAAGCAGCTGATTGCGAAATATGAGGTCCTTATCAGATCTAGTTGGCTCCAGATTGTCAGGATAAGACTTATGATGTTGATCACCACACTAATACCAAGGCTTAGCTAAAGAGAAAGGCATGAGGCAGGCTGCAACGGGGACATTTTATGTACCATTTGGATGGTAACAAGGATAAAACAGTATGCTGCTGAACAAGGGAGAGGCTTGAAGAAAATCAGAAGAAAATATATCAATTGTATTTTTTCCAGACTTATGTAATTCAGTTAATATTTCAAGGCATCGAAACTAAAATTAATGAAGATTTGAGATGTAATAAGGCAAGCCACGTTGTGTATTCTATACAACTCTCCTATCTTGCGTTATTTCATGTTTCTTCTCAATGACAGATAAGCAGAAAGATCCAACACTTCCTATCTTATCATATTTTATTTTGCCTCCTTTCTCAGATTTTCGCCCCCTTACTGGTTCCTTTTTAAAGCTGTTATGGCTACATTTACTCAAGATGGTGGATGGCCCACATATTTCCAGTACTCTATAAGAAAAATATAATCAGCTTCCTCCAGTAAGCTTAAGGCAGTAAGACAACACCTTGTTTTGGAAGGTGCAGTAAGACAGCAACTTATTTCACGGTGGAGAACAAGTTCATCTGACTCAAAATCAGATAATGTCCCGGTATTAGCCAGGCCCAATCCAACCCTAACTGTGATCGAATTGGTAAAATCAGTCAATCCAAGGGAATATCCATTGATGAATGTAAAAAATGGGGCATTTTATAAATAAAAGTATAGAAATAAACTTTAAAAAATACCTATATAAATAATAAATCATCTGGTACCCAAAAGTAATATAGATAATTTTCATGAAAGCAATAATTCAATAAATAATAAGAATCAAAGCATAAAAAATAGTATAAAAAGTATCTACATAAACAATAAGGATATAAATAGAAACATATTTTATCATGAGGCTTCTATTAACTTGTCTCCTTCTTTTTACTCCTCAATCCCTAATCCTATGACTTCCTGGCTGAGTGCCAGGATTAAGCGGATGCTGGGTTCAAGACATATTGGCTCAGGATCATCTTGGATCAATTCTGGACAGACTTGGATTGTCTTGAAATGGGCTGAGTCAAGCTGATTTCAATGATTCATGCTGATTCAAACTTTTTTCTTTCCCCTAATTAAAGGGGAACTGTCCTCCCTTGGAATTGGATCAGGATCAGAATCAGCCAATTCAAGCTACATGATCATATGGATGCTGCATGCCAACAAAACTTAGGTAGGTGATATGTCTACACAAATAAAGAAGGGAATCAAGAAATAACAGTTTAGTGTGCAAGTTTCTACTTTGTAAACACAGCGGCAAAGAAAATAAAATCTAGTAGAGCTTAGTAAAGATTAATATTATATAAGTAAATTAATAGATAATGTAAATGCCAAAGCACTTCCAGAAATCAATACTCCGGCATAGCTCTAAAAAAAGAATGAAGATCCTTATACCACCCTTAAAACATTTTGCAGCCTGAAACCACTACAGCCCACAAAGGCAACCTTATTATGCAATTCACAAGGAAGTGACCTTATTATGCAATTCACAAGGATGGGTTAATAGCGCACACATGAGGTATGGCATAGCAATAAAGAAAAGAACTGTGCCATTCCTTTTTGTGCTTTTTTATTGGGTGTGTTTTTTTTTAATTTGTTGGGTGGGGGCACTTAAAAGCACAGCTGAGAAAGGCAAATATAAAATATTCACACCGCTCCACTTGCAACATGTACACAACTCAGAATTATACATAGATTGGACAGTAGATGCTACCTAGTTCTGCACCACTACCCATGTCACATAAATTCTTATTCATGACTATTATAATAGCCCTCAACCACTTAGCTGCAGGTGGCGGAACCTCTTGTCTATTTGGTGGCACAACCTCTCTTGGGATGTGGTTTGTACCACACTTTTGTCAAAAACTTAGCCGCAGATGAAATACTGCAAAAAACATCATTTCAGCATGGAATATCATGCAATCTCCTCACATCCTTGCTTTTCAATTCACAACAAAGTTGCATGGAACATGAACCTTAAACATTGGCTCTATATACCTAGCCTGGTTCATGAATTTTAGAAATGGATTTGGATCAGGGTTGGCCTGCATAAATCCCAAATCAGGTGGGGAATCTCGTCTCAACCTATTCTTCCCAAAGAAGCACTGAAAAGTCATGAAATGGGACAAATTGACTTCATTCAAGCTAAAACGGCCATGAATCAGGTGGATAACTCTAATCATCCTGGTTCGGTCTGTCAGTTGGTTTCAAGGAGAAAGAAGAGGACGAGTATTTTTCCCCCTCTTTGAAAGTTTTTGTTTTAATTTTAGATTTTTATTTTATTTTTTCCTTCAAAGACTCAATTTGGTTGCACAATATGATACGTTCCATCTTATCTTCCATGGATTCAACCTCAGTAACTTAGCATCTAACATACAAACTAATTTACTCCCTATTGAATACTCAGAACTTCCAAAAGTTTAAGCCAGACTTCCAACAAGGGTGGAGACGAGTCAAGTGATCATAACTTCATAATTAGTTTTGCAAGCCCATGTTCCAAGTTCCAACTACAAGTTGTGAATGAAGACAACCCCATTTTTTGTATGCCTTCTCTATTTATCCATCCATGATACAACTTCATCTTGAGAGGAGAATAAAACTTCCATGTAGACCTAATTACCACTGTGCTAGGTTCCTCGTCATCACAAAAAGAAAGAGAGAATAAAACTTCTACACATAAAAGGCTTGAGCATTGTACTCCTAAACTGGTTCTTCCACCTACATTATAGAACATCCATCCGCTTCCAAGTCCTTTTGCAAATCCCCAGTCCCTGTAACAGCTGTGTCAGCCTAATATCCTCTTTTGAAATGAAAAGTTTGTCTTGGGGGGAGGGGTGTTGAAGAAAAACTCCATCAGCCGTAGACAATGTCTGACAGCTTCAACCAACGTACAACTTTCTCCTAAACTGATCAGCCAGCAGAACCCCATCAGTTAAGCCCATTTACCACAACTACCTCCCATGGGGGCCTCATTGAACTCCTTCAGCAGTAAAATCAACAAACCTCTTTATTTCTTGGATTTACCACACCCCTTTCAAGACGAGACATACTGGAAGGAGCCCCACAGCCCAGGTATCTATTAAACCTTGATTCTAATTTCTAATGTAGCTGCAACTGCCTTGCGATTCATAAGAACCGCAAGACATATATAGGAAATTCAGCACAACAAAGATAAAAAGATTAATCGCAAGAAATATATAGGAAATTAGCGCAACAATGTTAAGAAGGATTAGTCTACCCTCAGGGTTCAAAGATACATCGTTTTCCAGCTACCGAGGCATTTCTATGTCTTTCAGCATACTATACCAGTCCTGGAGAGTCATAAGTTGCTAGGAGCAAAGGGGAACAGCAAATTCTGCACTGACCAAGACTTCCAAGCAAGAGAGCAGTCCAAATAATTCCAACTGATGCCGCGAGTTAAAGAAAAATACTAGTCCTATCAAACCTTACCCACAGCTGCTTCCAAACTATAGAGTTTAACTTGCCACGGGACATCTCGTTGGAAAGAGTAGATGAAAGAAAGCCACAAATGTAAACCCAATGAGAGCTGATAACAACAGCCCCCTCTAACTTCTTCGTCCTTTTTTCTTTCTTCTTCCATGAGGCCCTTCCTTTTTTTCTGGTACCACCCACTACCCCATCTCAAGAAAAGAAAACCACACCAACCAAGAACAAGAGGAAACACGACAGCAACTGAAGAATGATAGGGGGAGCATCCGTTCTTCACCTGGCGGACGATCTTTTCCCGGAGATCATCAGTCAGAACCGGCGCACCAGGAGCTTCTTGAGGCCCATCACCGCCATCGGGAGCCCCCGCAGTCGCTTCCTCCGTTTCCTCTCCATCCAAAAGAAGAAGAAGGTGAGCAGCAGCAACTCCTTCTTCGGACCCCCCGCCATCACGAGTTTCAGAAGCTTCTCTTGTTTCCGGCCCCTCAGAAGGCAGCTGGGCAGGTGGCTCTACCAGCCCACCTCCGCCTGGCGACCCAGAAGCGGCTTCTGCTACTTCCCCTTCCATGGGAGGAGGAGGAGGAAGGGGTGCCCATCGGAAGACGGTCTCCACTTGCGAGGACAGGACGGCGGGAGGCGGAGGAGGAGAGCAAGCGCCCGGCCCCTCCCCGCCGCCCTCCATCCTTCCAATGCACAGAAGAGAGAGAGAGAGAGGAGGCGCCGCGCGACGTTCCCCACCGCTCCGGAGTTAATGGACGTGTCTACTCAGAAACCTAAGAGGACATTCGTTCACAGAACGCCACGTAACCCGCAAAAGTACGTGTGCGCATACCTTGGAGGAGGGTTTTATGTTTTCGAAGTTTTCAGAAAATGAAGAGTGGATATTTTACCGAGAATTAATTCTTTTTGAAAAATGATGAAACCTATTAAAAATGAGTGACACTGCTGCATCCCTGTCGAGCAGGAAAAAAAAAACAGCCTCCTTCTAAGCGATTATATGTATGATTATATTTGGGCTAATTTTGGTGACATTTACGGGAGACTCTGATCATTAGAATTTTCATCGATCATCTTTCCTCTCAATTGTAACATAGTCCCGTCAAATTTTAAAGAAGAGAAATTGTAATGGGTAATATGAAATAAGGAGAAACAAAAGGTGAGAAATAAAAATCTCCCAAAATTATTTAAAAGTTACTTTTTTTCCCTCTAAGGGCCTGTTTGTTTGCGGAGTTGTCGGGAGATACCTTAATGAGGGAGAGAGAAAGAGTCAGTGGGCCCGCCTCCCCCTCACACTCATCCGCGCTAACCGAGATCGGTTAGCGCAATTGACCCTCGGGAGTCGATTGCGTTAACCCTGCCCGATTAACAAATGGGGCCTAAGAGTTTTTGGAAAGTATCCCCCACTTACAATCCTTTTCAAACGACCCCTTACAATTGGTCAACTAAAAAAATCAAAACATAAATATTAGATGTTTTAATTTATCTTAAACAACAGGTCTACTATTTTGTTACTCTTTTAGTATGTCTGATTTTTTTTGATTTTTTTAACATGCAATGGTCAATTAAACTATACCAATATATAATTTGGATACAGAGGGAGTTAAAAATGCATTTAATATTTTTTGTTTTAAATAGAGAAGGGTGAGTAGGTAAAACTTCACTCTGTTTCGGGGTTGGGGTGGGGTCAGGTACATCATCCGAGGTGACGTCGTCTTCAACCTTTAATCTAGATCGGGTGAGTTATTCCTCCTCTTTCCATCAAATGAAAAAATTCAGACAAATTTCTATCCGACCCCGATTACGTCAAAAAGATTCAAACACGAATAACTCATCCAACTCTGATTCCACCATCCTGATAAGGTTTGTTATGTTATCTAAGTGGCCCTTAAAAAAATAAGACTACGTAAGTTTCAGTTGAAAGTTGAGTAAGTGTTTAAATTATCATAAGACAGGCAAGAGGCTAATTTGTCTGAAAGAAGAATCGGAGAGAAAGTAGGAGAGAGAATATTAGGGATGTCAAAATACGTTCAGATCCATTAGTAGACCTATTTGGACCCAGTAGTTGTAGATATGGAAAAACCACAGTCCAATTATCTTACATAACATGAAATTATGAACGCTTTTTCTGTCAATCTAGACTTAAAATCAAGCTCATCCGCCATCTTGTGTTAGGGTTTAAGATAATGAATTCATTTTAAAGTTCATCGGATACTTGATAGGGGCATATAGGACATTGGGTCAACGATGGATGTAGGATCGTGATTCAAATCTAATGACATCAATAATGGGGTTTAACATAATGAACTCATTCTAAAATTCATTGGATATTTGATAGGAGCATAGAGTTCATTAGGGCGTTCCCCGTAAGCGACGCGTTACATCGGAATCTGGATGGAATGATAAGTGAGCAAGGGCTAGTTAGGGCGTTCCCCGTAAGCGACGCGTTACATCGGAACCCGGATGGAATGACAAGTGAGCAAGGGCTAGTTAGGGCGTTCCCCGTAAGCGACGCGCCGCAATGGCGCCCGATTGCGGTGTCAAATAGGCAAGGGTTCTCGTGTGGGGTTGGACGCACACGGGTAAAGAAGCAAGTCCAAAAACATAGGATCCGTCTAGCTACTTAGAATATAGGAACTTTAACGGGTAAGGGTTTAGAATTAGTTAAGTTAATGAAGGACAGGAGGGTTAACATAACTTGCATACAAGAAACTAGGTGGAAAGGACATAAAGCTAAAGACATTGATGGATATAAAATTTGGTATACGGGTAATAATAACTCTAGAAATGGTGTTGCTATAATAATAGATAAAAACTTAAAAGACAGAGTTGTGGAAGTAAATAGATTGGGGGGTAGACTAATGTTAATTAAACTTATCTTAGGTGAGGATATTTTGAATATAATTAGTGCATATGTATCTCAAGTAGGATTAGAAGAGAGCATTAAAAAATAATTTTGAGAGGCTATTGATAGTTTGATCTAAAATATCCCTAATGAAGAGAGAATCTTTATTGGAGGGGATCTTAATGGTCATGTGGGTATAGATAATAGAGGCTATGAGAGGATTCATGGAGGGCTTGGTTTTGGCAATAGAAACGATATGGGTAACACTATTCTTGATTTTGCTGTGGCCTATGATCTAACAATTACTAATACCTTCTTTAAGAAGAGGGATGAACACTTAATAACATACAAGAGTGGAACACATATAAATCAAATTGACTATTTTCTCATTAGGAATGTCGATAGAGTTTTATGTAAAGATTGCAAAGTTATTCCTGGTGAGAGTCTAGTCCCTCAACATAGGTTGTTAGTAATGGATGTCACTATCCCTAAATTCAAAAGAAAGATCATTATAAATAATTATTCCAAGATTAAATGGTGGAATTTAAAAGGTAAAAGTTTAAAAATATTTAAAAAGCATCTATTAAAGGAAAATATTTGGAATGTAGAACAAGAAACTAATGTAATGTGGAATAATGTTACAAATTGTATAACGAGGGTTGCAAAACAACTCTTAGGCGAATCTAAAGGTAAAAAGAATTTAGACAAAGAGACTTAGTGGTGGAGTGAGAAAATCTAAAATACCATTAGAGTAAAAAAGGAATGCTTTAAAGTTTGGCAAACTAACAAAAATGATCAAACCCTAGAAACCTATAAAATCACAAAAAAGAGAGCTAAGAAAATAGTTAGCGAAGCTAAATCAAAGGCATTGGAAGATTTATATAATAAATTAGGAACCCGAGAGGGTGAAAATGACATATTTAAACTTGCTAAATTAAGAGAAAGAAAAATTAGAGATTTAGATCATGTTCGGTGCATTAAAGGTGAAGATCAAAGGGTTTTAACTAAGGATCTTGAGATTAAAGGGAGGTGGCATATCTATTTTCAGAAGGTACTTAATGGAGATTCTGTCAAGGATTTATCTTTAGAAGGTACCAAGAGTCCATAATATTTGATAAATATCAATATTTCAGGCGTACTAAGATGTCAGAAGTGGATGATGCTTTAAGGAAAATGAAAGTGGGCAAGGCCTTAGGACTATATGGCTTATCTATTGAAGTATGGAATGGCCTAGGAGATATTGGTATTCAGTGGCTAACTAAATTTTTTAATAAAATTTTAAAGGAACGGAGAATGCCAGAAGTTTGGAGAAAAAGTGTTGTAGTTCCTTTCTATAAAAACAAAGAAGATATTCAAAGTTGTAATAATTATCGTGGAATTAAGCTTATAAGTCATACTATGAAACTTTGGGAAAGAGTAATTGAAAAACGCCTCCGATGTATGACTACTGTATCGGAAAATTAGTTTGGTTTTATGCCAAATAGATCTACTACAGAGGCTATTTTCTTACTACGACAGCTAATGGAGAAGTATAGAGAGATGAGAAAAGATTTGTATATAGTTTTTCTTGATTTAGAGAAGACGTATGATCGTGTACCGAGAGAATTGATTTGGTGGACATTAAGAAAGAAAGGAATCTCTCAATGATATGTTGATTTGATTAAAGATATGTACGGCGGTGCTATTACTAGTGTTCGAACTATTGCTGGGGAGACTGGTGAATTTCCCGTTTCTATAGGTTTGCATCAAGGTTCTGCACTAAGTCCGTATCTCTTTGCCTTAGTTATGGATGAAGTAACTAAACAATTACATGAGGATATCCCTTGGTGTATGCTATTTGCAGACGATATTATTTTAATTGATGAGAGTATTGGTGCTCTAAATACTAAGTTAGAGCGTTGGAGACTTGCCTTGGAGTCTAAAGGTTTTAAAATTAGTAGGAGTAAGTCAGAGTTTATGCACTGTAATTTTAGTAATGGGAGAGTGGTTCAGGAAGACATGGTTCTAATTGATGGACATAACATTCCGAAGAGTAGTAACTTTCGATATTTAGGGTCTATCATACAAGAGAATGAGGAGATTTATGATGACATTACACATAGGATTAATGCAGGCTGGTTAAGATGGAGAAGTGCATCAGGTGTCCTTTGTGATCGTCGTATGCCTGTGAAACTCAAAGGGAGGTTTTATAGAACGGCTGTGAGACCTGCTTTGTTATATGGTACCGAGTGTTGGGCAGTACGAAAGGAACACATCCACAAAATATGTGTAGCAGAGATGAGGATGTTGAGATGGATGTGTGGCAAGACTAAGAAAGATAAGATTAAGAATGAGCGCATCCGTAAGGACTTAGGGATAGCTCCAATTGATAACAAAATGAGAGAAAATAGACTCAGGTGGTTTGGACATGTGTTTCGTCGCCCTAACTCAGCGCCGGTTAAAAGATGTGACCAAATCTTAGTGGATACTAGTAAAAGAGCTTGAGGAAGGCCTAAAATGAGATGGTGCGATATTATTAGGAAGGACATTAGTTCCTTGAGTTTAAATATGAATATTGCACTTGATAGAAATCTTTGGCGGAACAAGATTCATGTAGCTGACCCCAATTAATTGGGATAAGGCTCTGATGATGATGATGACGATGATGATGATGATGATGATAGAGTTCATTAGGTCAATGATGGATGTAGGATCATGGGTCAAATCTAATGACATCGATAAAAAGATAATAAACATTAAGATATTTTCTAAAAATTATTTTTTTACGGCAAAAAATTTAGTGACATGGTTCTTAAGTCTACAGAAATCTAAGTGCAAATCTAATAACCATTCAATTCATATGTATCTATTTTTTTAAAATTAGTAGATATTAGATTTACGTCTCTTAAAAATTAAATATGAGTCAAATAAATCTTCTTAAAAGTCAAACACGAGAGCTCTCTGTCGTATACCAGCTGACTCACTCAGGTACTCCCATTTATGAAGAGTTCAAACTCAAACCTTAGAGAAAGCGGTCACGTATAAACTAAGTTAAATAGTTCGTTCACAAATATGTCCGAGGACTCACAATATGTGGGTTTTATCAGTTTACTGGACGGTGTGTGTAGACACGCCAAAATTGACGCTATGTTGATCAAATCTCATGTCACTATGTTAACGCCCCAAAGTGAACTTCAATATTTCTATAATATAAAGTTTTTCTATTTTTGTGTGTTTTTGTGATTAACTCTTGCATTTTTGGAATTCACGACTTGAAGAGGGGCGTGTTTTAAACAGCGACCTAATCTGGGGCGTGTTATTAAGAAAGGACGACCACAGGGAAGGGCGTCAATTCCTGGTATTTTACGAGTCCCACCCCAATTGAAATCAATGATTCACGTCTTTCCATAGGGCGTGTTTTTGTTTAACGCCTTTGCATCATGCGTCTCTTTACAATTTTTCAAATTAAGAAGGTTTTGTTGCCAAAATTAAATCCAAGTAGTGACGCCTTTATCCCGGTCGTGTTTTGAATTAACGCCCTGGAGCTGGTCGTCAAGTTGTAATTGACGCCCTTTGGTAGGTCGTGTCTCACCCTTTCGTGTTCTGCTTAAACTCACCTTTCCTAAAGAGTTCCCTGCCTTTCTTGATCACCTTGCTCGATCTGGGAACTATAGTCCTTGCCATTGATGACCACTGCCTATTCTTATCTTCCCAAATCTGTGTTTATCTTGATCGAAACCCTATAAAAGAGTCGCCTGGTTGATCTCGCGCGAGGTTACAGATACACACACACGCAAAGGTTACGGGTGCAAGGTTAGAAGCAGAGCTGTTAAGAAAGAATCGTGAGTTGTGAGTTGTTACAGATACACACACACACAGGGAGGTTAACGGGTGCAAGGTCAGAAGCTCTCTGCTTCCTCCTGCTGCCGCATCCAAAGTGTTTTCCCTTTACTGTTTACAGGAACAACAGGGATCTTTTCTTATCTTCGTTTGTTGTCTTCATTCATCATCTCATCATCGTATAGCCTTTTCCTTGCATTAGTTTTCATTGCATCTCTTTTCCTCTCCCTAATTCTCTAGGGGTTTTAAAAACAAACAAAAGGTGCACACTTTATGCTCTTCTTTCATCACCATCTTTCGTCTTGGGATTGATACTACACTCACGTTTGGCTGATCTCTTTTTCTTTTACTTGTTTGTTTTTTGTTTAAGGGTAATCAAAGAGGAAAACCCCCTTCATCGACCGGCCGATAGAAGGTGGAGGAAGGAACCCACATCCATCCCGCATCCTATTATCACCAGGTATTCGCGATCATCTTTTCTTCTTATTGAGGTAACCCCTCTGGCGATCACTCTCCTTAGTAGCACCACGTGCTCTTTTACTCCCTTTTTCATTATTCTTCTTCTTATGCATATGCTTATTTTTTCTTAAAAGGGATTATTTTCCATGATTCACAAATTGGCGATCACGGTGGGACATCCATTGTTTTCCTGTTGATTACCCCTTTCCTATTGGCACCCACGCGTGCCCTTTCCTATTGGCACCCACGTGTGCCCTTTCCCCTTTGGCACCCACGTGTGCCCTTTTCCTTTGGTACCCACGGTACCCCTCCTTTGTGCCCCACGGGCACCTTCCACTGTGCACACTGCACATCCCCCGGGATCTGCCAGCTTGTGATTAATCTATTGCTGTTTTGAATTAACGCCTTTTACAAAGGCGCGCTTTTTATTTAACGCCTTCAACCAGGGCGTCTGCTAGCTATTTAACGTCTTCCACGAAGGCGTCTTTCATCATATCAGCTGCTTCTGTGAATTTGCGCCCTCTCCTCGGGCGTCTTTTTATTTGGCAGCGCCTCGCACCAAGGCGCGTTTTTCGTCGATCGTGCGCACCACTTATATTTGACGCCCTCTGTCAGAGGCGTCTTTATCACGTTTAGCGCCTCACACCAAGGCGCGTGTTGCACGGCCTGTGAGCCTCTCATAGTGATTCACGACAGCCACGTTGTCGTCTCTTTTGTTGGTAGCGACTGCCTCCAGGTCGCCTCTTTCCTGTGTGTTTACAGAGCTTTGCTGTTTCTGTCTATTCATGCTGGATTCATACTTACATTGATTATTTGATTATATTGCTGTGATTGGCTTATCTTATACTGCATTTTGTGGCATTTGGTTGAGAGACCTTCTCTCTCTACACTAGGATTCTACACACCTCTCTTGGAATCGGGACAACCCTCCATTGAGCATTCCGTCTCTTTGGTCCGGAAATCCCTTTTCCAAGACCTCCGTAAGTCCCCGCACCCGTGGATTCCCTCACGGATGCTGGGCTGGTTGTACCTTTAAAGTACCCGGAGTTTAGAGAACCTATCGTTGGTAAGAAGAGAGAGAACCTAGTTAACCCGGAGACTACACTTGGATCCAAACTAGGTTTCACTTTGCAAAGAGGAGTGAATTATTCTGCAATTTAACTCACTCTAATCTCAAACATAACACTAAAATCTTGCGTTCATCTCAACTTGATTGCATAAACTTGGTTGGGTTGATTTGCTTAAGCTTGTTTCGATTGGGTGATTGATTGTGTGATAATTCCTTCATAAAGTTTTCTCTCTTTTTAAGCATGCAACTCCGTTCAGGTAAGATTATCAACATGGCAAGCTACAGATATTCCTATGATGATGTGGAAGAGAACGTTTTTGGTCAATCATATGAGGTCCCTCTCCAAGATTCTATCTATCATGAGGGGAATTACCCTCCTCCTCATTCTCATTATCCTCAAGTTCATGTGGTTGATACCACTACTCAAGAGGTTGTGCCCTCTTCTCAGGCTTTACCCTCCAACACTTCGGGGAACCCCTCCCCATCTTTCAATGTTACCGATTTGATTAATGCTCTATCTCAATTAGATGACTCCCAGCGGCAGGCAGTTCAGGCCGCTTTGAAAGGGAAGTCCGTTCCCTCTTCATCCTCCAATCCCCCTCCGGCCGAGAGTGGCCATCACCTCACTAATGACCAAGCGGTCTTGCACAAACCTCCCTCTTGTCCACCAACGCCTGGTGCGGCCATGCCGGCCCAACAGACAAGCTACTCAGCGGTTAGGCCTCAGTTTCTCCAACCTCCTCGAATTCTACGGACGCCTATACCGAATTCTTTCATTCAAAATCCGCCCCTGGTCGAGTCCGACACCAATGTTCTACTGCTACAAAAGTTGGCCAGCATGGAAGAGCAACTTAAGAAAGTTACTGCAGCCAAGAATGCCCCGGAGATCTCTCTCCCTACACTGCCAGTTTTCCATCTGCCGCCTTCTGAGATGCCGAATTTTCGGTGATACAATGGAACTGGCAATCCTTTTGTTCATTTGAAGGATTTCATGTACGAGACCTCCTTTTGGCAAGATAATAAGGCCTCTTTGGCTTATTTGTTTAGAAGATCTTTAGAGGGGCCAGCCCTCGAGTGGTTTTATTCCTTGGAACCCGCAGATGCCAGCAATTTTGATGTGGTTCAAAGGAAATTCTTGCAGAAGTATAGGGACCGGGTTGGACCCTCCCTTTCAGTTACAGATTTGGTTGCAGAGAAAATGAAGCCTGAGGAGGACTTCATAATATTTGCTGATAGGTGGCGATCAATGGCCGAAAAGTTGAAAGATACGTTGTCTGAGCCGGAACAGGTTAAGATGATTATATCCAATGCAACCCCTCAGTTCCGGCACATATTAGCCATGAACAGATTGACAACCATGGAGGAGCTCTATGAAAGAGCTCGTTATATTCAAACCCAAATGAAGGATTCGCCCATCATGGGCATGTTTGAACCAAAGCCAAAGTTGTTCAAGAAAAATACAAATGTCAGCAATAGCGGGCCCACGACTGAGGGCACCGTCATCAATGAGCAGGTTGGCGCGGTCGGCAACCCCACACCTTTTCGCCAATCTAACCCACGACCCCCGCCACCTCCATCACAAGGCACCCTCTTCAATTCACCCCCACAACACCAATTTACTCCTCAACCTTCCCTTGCTCCTCCACAAAACCAAGCGCCCCACGCAGATCCCTCAGCTCCGCATCAGTACCACCAAGTACCGCCACCCACTAACTATGGCCCGCAACAACAACAGTAAAGGAGACCACTTGGCCCCAAAAGGGCCCATTATCTGCCATTGCCAGAAAGTCTCCCAGACATATTTAATGCCTTGATGGCTGCCAATTTGCTCATGCTACCAAAGGAAAGGGCCGCGTGGCCCGCGAATGTTGACACGTCCCGCTATTGTGTTTTCCACCGCTCTCCTGGCCATAATGTCGACCATTGCTTCCATTTCAAGGATTATATTTATGATTTGAATGACCAGGGTGGCATTAATTGGGACGAGATGAGACAGTTCATCGCCACTATGAAAGTAAGAAAGCCTCCTCAGCAACAGCAGGCTCAGCAGCCACAGCAACCAGCTCCACAGCCGCAACAGCAAGCTCCAGCACCTCAGCAGGATATGGGGATTGTCCACAATCCATTACCGGAGCACCCACCGAATCAGCACGTGAACCCTGTCACGTCTCTCCGTGAGGTGGAGAGAGGACAGGGATGGCATGAAGAAAACGCCTCTGTCGGGGCATTTAATCATAATCCAAATCAACCTCCGCGCCTCTTGCGCACCCTTCCGTCTTCTTCTACTCCCCAATTAAGCCGAGCTCTTCTGCGTCCCGTTAATCCACCTGCTACCGCCAATTCTCCATCTTTGCCTACCCGATCTCTCCTTACCCCCTTACCGCCTCCGCAGCCTACCACGCAGCAAACCCCGCCAGCCACCACCAACCCTTCACCTTCGCCGTCTAGACCACTCCTTATCCGCCCACCACCCACGCCTGTCACATCCACCACCACTACTCCACCACCGGCAAAGATCCCTCCACCATAAGTTCCCCCATCTTTTATACCCAGATCTCTCTTCATTCCGTCCACTAACTCATCTCACACTCGGGCACCCTTTCCTACTCCTACGCCTCCTGCAGGGGCTTCCTCATTGAACTCCTTACCAACACCCCCTACGGGGTCGCCTTCTTCAAACACCCCTCTGCCGCTTCTTAACGCCAATGCACCCTCTTCTTCCAATCCTCCCGTACTTGCCCCGACAGAGGCACGGCAAAACATGGCACCGCTCCGCAGTGGACGGATGTTCCAGCGCATCTTTCCCCAAAGAGAGCAAGAGCCCGTGCAGGGGCCTAATGAACAAGAACATGAGCAAGAGTCCGTGCCCGGCACTCAGTATGATTTGTTAAAGCATCTTGACCGAAATCCAGCAAGAATTTCCATTTTAGAACTGATCAAGAGGTCAGTCACTCACCAATTAGCTTTGAAGGAATATTTGCATAAGGTCATGGTCAATGAAGACATTCCGGTCGAGCAGATAACCACAGTATTAACGCCCGCCAGCAGTCAGCCGGTGATTACTTTTCATGAGCATGAACTGGCACCACTCTCAGCAAGAAAATATGCTCTATGTATTACGGTGGATATCAATAAGGTGGCAGTGAAACAATGTCTAGTGGACACTAGGGCATCTATCAATGTATTGCCGCCGAGCACTTTGAAGATGTGCAGCATTCCTGAAAACCTGATTCGGCTATCTACCATAACAGTCACAGCATATGACAATACCAAGAAGCCTCCTCTAGGCATGATCACATTAAAAGTCAGTTTGGGTCCAGCCACAATCACGGTCGATTTCCACATTTTGGATATGGATCCAACATTTAATGGCATTCTGGGCCGCCCCTATATTCAACAGCTCGATGCAGTGCCCTCCACAAATCATCAGTGCCTTAAGTTTCCACACAAGGGCCGCATCATCAAAGTTACCAGTATGCCAATTCTGCCAGAGGAAGATATACACTTGGCTTCATCAGTTCCTTCCATCTGGCCTGACAACAAGCCGTTGCTGTCAGTGCTAGACCTCCCTCACCCACGGCTAATGTCGCCCGAGACAGTCACGACAATTGCTATGACACCCTTGCCTTCCAAGGGGAAGAAGAAGAAAAGCATGACAAACACCCCTGGCTGGAAAATTCTAATGAAAATGGGGTATCAAAACGGCAAAGGTCTGGGTGCCAGTTGTCAAGGTAGGACTAGGCCTATTAAGCCTCAGAAATTGATTACACGAGGCGGCCTGGGCTACAAAGGGCCGGGCAAAAATGAAGATGAACCATGGGCAGTTATGACATCCACCTTGAAGACAGATCGCCAGCCGCTTACTTGGACATTGAAGACACATTTTGTCACACGTGGCGTTCAGAATCATGAGCAGACTACAATAATCACCTCCATTCTAGACTGTCAAGATATTCATGCGAGACAATTTGCTCGCCATATTGCACCATTGGTCACTTATAAAGCCCTGGAGTCCTTAAGGCCTGATAAAAGAAGGAAGATGGATGATCCAGAGTGTGATTGGTATAGATGGTTTGATATTCATGATATTACTATTACCTTGAGCCGTCTCTTTATGCCAACTGATGCGGAATGGCCGCCACTAATACATGAATTGATTGAAAGGCCGGCTGTGATTACAGATAAGAGGCAGTTGCTGAGTGATTATACGGACACTGGAGAGCCAGATGTTCCACATGAAGAAGGATTTATAATAGACAGGCTGTGGGCCGGCCTTTTCTCTCTCACTTCTATGCATCCGTCTCTTCTAGCTTCTCTACATTCTCAATTGTTCTCTCGCGTGCCGAGACCGCCGCCAATTATGATCAGCTTTTCTTCATATTCATTACAAGTTTCTCTCCCGATTCCTCCCTTGCTCCTCGAGCAATTCTCCAAACTCTCCATCACACCCCCGCGTGGGTCATCTCTGATTCAATCTTTTTCCAAACTTTCAATCTCCACTCCTCCTACTATTCTCCCTTCACATTGCTTTCTTCTAGAAAAGGAAAATAAAAAATAAAAATGAAGATAAAGATAAAGATAAAAACGAAAAAAAATGCCAAAATTCCAACTCTTCAATCCTCCATCTCCGTTGAGGAGACTTCTTATCTCTTTTACGAGTGTGTCCCGACCCAGGGGCCACTCTTCCATGATTCATTGATAAATCTTTTCTCCCCCTCTGGTGAGGGGTCTCCTTCTGTATCACCTCCTGTATCCACTTTTTCACCTCCTTCCTTCGATCAAGCTAGTTGCTCTTCCTCCCCCAATAATAAAATTCATGGGGTAGTTTCACATAAGAAATCCAGGGGTAAGCAGATTCCCCGTAGGTTTCTGTTGGAGTTAGCCAGAAGATGCCAGACTTGTTTAGCTTTTCCCGAATTCGTGGAGAATCCGATTATCCTGCCAGAGTTGGAATATGAGGATACTAATGTTTCTTATGAGGGTTTTGGTGTCTATGAAATCATGAATGATGAAGACCCTATTGAAGAGGGGGATGAAAGTTATGAAGAATATGAGGATGAGGCTGATGCCTTTGCCAGTGGCATGAGAAGATTCGACGAGCCATCAGCCTCAGTAGAAGAGCCTACCAAAGAAATAAATTTGGGTACGGAAGAAGACCCTAGGATTGTCCTCATCAGCAAGAATTTGCCGCCCTCCGAAGAGGAGGTGCTTATTTTGGTACTTCAAGAATACAAGGACACGTTTGCGTGGAGTTATGAGGATATGCCTGGATTAGACCCTGCGCTCGTTGAACATCGGCTTACACTTAAGCTAGGGTCTGTCCCGGTCAAGCAACGGTTGAGACGTTTCCACCCTAGCATGGCTTTAAAAATGAAAGAAGAGGTCGACAAGCTTCATAAGGCCATATTTGTTAGAGTTGTCCTCTATCCTAACTGGGTGGCTAACATCGTCCCGGTCATGAAGAAAGATGGAAAGGTTCGGATTTGTATAGACTTTCGGGACCTCAACCGTGCGTGTCCTAAAGATGACTTCCCCCTCCCTCATATTGATGTTCTGATTGATAATACGGCAGGATTTGAGACTCTCTCTTTCATGGATGGTTTTTCGGGTTACAATCAAATTTGTCTGGCTGAAGAAGATCAGGAGAAAACATCATTCACTACACCATGGGGTACATACTGCTATGTGGTCATGCCTTTTGGACTCAAGAATGCGGGAGCCACCTATCAGAGGGCAATGATGGCAATTTTTCATGATATGATCCATATTTATATTGAGGTGTATGTGGATGACCTGGTAGTAAAATCAAGGACAAGGATTGAGCATCCTGGGGTTCTAGCTAAAGTCTTGCAAAGATCACGAGAGTATCAATTGAAAATGAACCCCAAGAAGTGTGTATTTGACGTTTCATCAGGGAAGTTGCTTGGGTTTATTGTCAGCAAAAGAGGAATTGAAGTTGATCCCAATAAGGCGAAGGCCATCAGAGACATGCCTCCTCCCAAAAATTTGAAGGAAGTTCGAGGATTAATCGGGAGGTTGCAATTTATTCGCCGCTTCATCTCCCAGCACTCACAAAGATGTAGGCCGTTTTACGAGCTTACTAAGCCGGGAGTCAAGTTCAATTGGGATGACAAGTGTCAGGCAGCCTTTGACGGATTGAAGGATTATCTGGCCAATCCTCCTGTCCTGAGGCCTCCAATTCCAGGCAAACCGCTTATCCTCTATGTTTTTGTCCTGGATGACTCTGTGGGTGCTGTCCTAGCTCAAGTGGACGAAGAAGGTAAGGAGAGGGCAGCTTACTACTTGTCTAAACTTCTCAACCCTTATGAGCAGAGGTACTCAGCCATGGAGAAGACTTGCGCTGCTTTAGTCTGGGTAGTTCAGAAATTAAAACACTATTTCTTAGCTCACGAGGTTCACCTCATTGCTCGCATGAATCCGATTAAATTTCTTCTTGAAAAATCTGTCCTTACCGACCGATTGGCACGCTGGCAAAGCTTCCTTTCACAGTTCAACATCACTTACATTCAACAGAAAGCAATCAAAGGTTATGCCATCGCTGAACATCTTGCTCACCACCCTCTACCCCGATTTGATCCTGTCAATTCGGAGTTTCCAGATGAGGAACTGATGTCCATCAATCAACCCCATGATTCTATGTGGACGTTACATTTTGATGGAGCTCTAAATTCCCAAGGAAGAGGGATCGGCATGGTTCTTTTAACACCAGAAGGGGTCACCATCCCATTTGCTGCTCAGCTCACTTTCCCTGTCACAAACAACATCGCTGAGTATGAAGCTCTTTTGGCCGGTCTTCAAACCGCTCATAGATATGGTGTTACCCAATTACGAATTGTTGGTGATAGTCAGCTCATTCTACGCCAGGTGCTTGTCAAATGCCGCACTATCAATCCCAAGCTCAAGCCCTACCAGGAACTTGCTTCAGCTTATACCAAACTCTTTACCAAGTTAATCTTCATTCATGTTCCTCGAAGCCAGAACATCCTAGCCGACGCTCTTGCCTCTTTGGCCTCTGCTCTAGTGTTCCCTCCTGAGCGTGATTTTCATGTTCCTCTCATTCATCAGCGTGACACTCCAGCTATTAAGGATCGTGCATTCCTCGATATTAGGGATAAGGTGCTCGAGAAGGTCAGGCAGAGTGAAGCTCTTAAAGGCAAAGAGGTCATGCTTTTGGATTGGCAAGAAGAGTTGGCTGATGAAGAGAAACCTTGGTATTATGAGATCGCCAGATATTGTAATGATCAGTCCTATCCCGAGGAGGCCACAGCAGAAGAGAAGAAAGCAATTAGAAGAGTGGCTCAACGTTATGTTTTGGTTGGAGGTGAGCTCTATAGAAGAGGGCTCACAGGTGTTTTATTAAGATGCCTCGACGACGATGAATCTTGGAAGGTTGTGGAAGAGGCGCATTCAGGAGTGTGTGGTGGGCATGTGAATAGCCAGATGCTAGCTAAGAAGATCCTTAGGCTAGATTTCTATTGGCCAACTCTAGAAGAGGATTGCTCCATCTATGTTCGAAGGTGTGTTAAGTGCCAACTGCACGCCGACAAAATTCATTCTCCTGCTTCTTCACTCCATCCTATGTCCTCCCCATGGCCTTTCTCCATGTGGGCTTTTGATATCATTGGACCTCTTGGTGATTCGAACCTCCTGACCAAGCAAAAGTCGTTCATCCTGACGGCAACGGAATACTTCACCAAGTGGGCGGAAGCGGAAGCATTCGTGGAGATCAAAGCATCAACTGTCTGCAAGTTCATAATGAAGAACATCATCGCAAGGTTCGGCATCCCAAGTACCATCGTCACCGACAATGGACCTCAATTCATCTCCCAAGAGCTCAAGGATCTCTGCAACAGGTATAACATTGCATTGCATCATTCTTCTCCCTATTATCCGCAGGGCAATGGCCAGGCAGAGGCCACTAATAAAACTTTGATCAAAATCGTTAAAAAGACGTGTGAGGCTAATAAGTTTTCGGATTGGCCAGACAAGCTAGTTGAAGCTCTCTGGGCCTATCGCACTTCCATTCGTACCCCTACTGGGCAAACCCCTTTCGCCCTTACTTATGGAATGGAGGCGGTAGTCCCTTATGAGATTCTCATTTCATCTCTGTGAGTACAATTGGACAAGGAACTCTCTATTAATGAGCGTCGTGATTCACTCCTTGTCCAATTGGAACTCCTAGATGAGAAGCGTCTGGTGGCCGCTGAGCATACGCGCGTTTATCAAAACAGGCTGTCACGTTTTTATCAAAAGAAAGTAATTGAGAGAAAATTCAAAGTCAGTGAGATGGTAATCAAAAGAATCTTCGTAAAACCTGGTGGACCCCGCTCAAAACTCCAACCAAACTGGGAAGGACCATTCGTCATAAAATATGTTTACCCTGACAATGCTTATAAACTGATTAGTGCTGAAGGACAAGAGCTAACTCATCCTTGGAATGGTCTGTACCTTAAGAAATACTATCCCTAATTTAAATCTAACAAAAAATAGAAATTTTCAAAATCCAACCAAACAAAATAGAAAATTTCAAAATCTATCAAAAAAAATAGAAATTTTCCAAAGTCCAAAACAAAATATAGAAATTCTCCAAAATCAATATATAAAAAAAAGGAAATTCTCCAAAAAGAATGAAATTTTCAAGATGGTTGCTATGATTGTAAGGACGCAAGGTCCGAAAAGTTAAAATTCAGTATTCATTCATCAGTCTTGTTAACTCAAAATGGGGTCGACACCCACACACACTACACGCTTACCCTTGAACTCAAGCGGTGCAAAATCCGATGGAAAGTCAAAACCTGACTAAAGGTGAAGATAATACAAATTCTTTTCCTCTTCGGCCCATAAGGGAGGAAGGAAGGTCTCGGGGTAGACCCGCCAAGCCTATCCGCCGCCCTAGTAGGTGGAAGTCAGGGCCCAAAAGGGAACAAAATGCCGCAAAGGCCCAAGTACAATTAGATTTTTTTTTCATCAATGCAAATCAGTCTCGAGGTGAAAGTCAAATCGTGAAAGAAAAGCATGTCAAGAGGGCAAAGTCCCCACAAGGGAAACCTTGGGCGTATGCATGCAATATAAAAGAGGCAAAAGACAATAAATTTCCCTATGCCAAAGACCAAACCCCAACAGGCATAGGGTAGGGGAGGTAGTTTTACCTTAAACTTTTCAGAATCCCTTATGGGCTTTCTTATATTTTCTTCCATCTCTTTCTTGGTGGTAAGTCATAAACCAGCAGAATGGTCGAGACCGACCTAGGAGATTACACCGGGCGAGATCTTGCGTATAAGTTTAACCACTGGCACGTCGACTCCCTTTTGATTAAATCAAGAAAGGTCAATGAATCCTCAATGATGACCGTGTAGGACCCAGTGCCCTAGTAGCTTTGTCAACCTAATGCTGAAAGCAGGAAAATTAACGCCTTTGATTGAGGCGCCCTTTTTTAAATTAACGCCTGAGAAGAAGGTCGTCTTTTTTAAATAACGCCCTTGTGTGGGCCGTCTTTTCAACAAAATCCAAAAACATTTTTTCAAATTCACGCCGTCACCTAGGGCGTCTTTTGTTTGAATAACGACCTAATCTAAGGCGCGTCTTTTGAAAAATAAAGAAAAAAAATAAATATAAAAGGAAAAGAAAAGAAAAGAGGAAATGGGGTTTATTCTTCATGTGCATGCTTGCATTATTGCATAGGGCATCTTGATTATTGTTTGCATACGTGTGCTTGCGTGTTGCATCTCCCTTTATTGGTTATTTCATTTGCCTTATTTGATTAAAGGCTTGGCCCCTTGACCCGCTATCTAGGTCAAAAGTAAAGGCACCCCTTGCTTATTGAGCAAGGGGCCAAGTCGAACAGATGAATTAACCTGTTTATTCAAGTGTGAACCACAGCTGCAAGTGCAGGACAAAGTAGAGCGAACACAAAGAACGTGGAAAAGAAGCAAAGTACACAACCACAAGTACACAACTACACAAGTGCTCAGGTAACAAAAAATGTCAATCTCATATATATATACATCATGAATATCTGAGTATAGGTGTGAGGGTGGAGGAGTACAAGTAAGTCTCTCAGCTCTCGCCTCCACCCTCCTCTCTCCTACTCTCTACCTCGTCCTCGCCATCCCGAGGAGACGCTGGTGGAGGGGGCATGGGCCTACGTGAAGAAGATGGAACTCGAACCTGGCCCCCTGCCTCGCTCCTCTCTCGAAGAGAAGAACCCGCCACAAAGGTGGAGCTGGTGAAGGAGTACCCCGCAGCACGCGCTCGCTCACGCCCTCGCTGGAGACGCTCCTCTGACGCTCGTAGCTGCTCCTGGGTGACGACCAGCTGCGTCCTCAGGTCTATCAGCTCACTCTCGCGCACCGCCACCTGCTCCTGGTACCGGGCACGGTCCGTCTGCTGCTGCTCGTGGTGCCGGTCACGGTCCGCCAGGTGCTCCTCTCGCTCTCGAGCGCGCTCCCTCCGCTCCAGCTCAAGGGCAACCCGCAACTCTGCCACGTCCTGAGGCAGCTCCTCCCGTCGCTTCAGGGACCGCTCCAGCTCTGTAATCCGCTTCTCGCGGATCGCCAACTCTGTCCCGGTCAAGGCAGCCTGGGTACGTGCCGCCTGTAACTGTCTGGTCTGCAAACAGGTAAACAAATCATCAGTTCCCTTGTGTAATAATTCATGAAATAAGCAATACATGACGAAAAGTAAATCACTCACCTGGGCAGTCATCGCCTGCTGTCCCTCGCAAACGCAAGTGAGAGCGGCTCGAAGCTCCTCAGTCTGAAAAATGAATTTCATCAGTGCACAATGCAATATATAATCAATAATTGAATGAGGTTTGAGTTTTGGAATTTATCCGTGAGGCGAGGTCGCGCTCTGCAGCCTCGGCCCGTGTGACCGCTCCCGCTAGCTGCTCTGCTAGTGCGGTCACCTCTGCACTGGGTCCCCTCGAGCTAGAGGCTTCCCCTACATCTCTCCCTACGGCTCCCTGCTGGGCAGGCTGCATTCATTAAAATCGTTAGTGGCTAATCATTAATAATTCAACAAAAATTCATTTGCATATAGAAATAATTTAAACACTCACCAGGGTCTTGAGGTCGGCACATGTGGTAGCTAGCTGGTCCTCCAGGCTGTGTAGATGGGCCTGTGCATCCATCGCCGCTATGTCCCGTGCATCCTGCATCCATTTCACATTAGTCGCATAATAGAAATACATAAGCATTTGCATTTAGTTTAGAAGCAATTGCATTCATACATACCCCTAGGACCCTCATCTGGGGTCGGCCGGCGTAAACCTCCCAGTAGCACCGGAGGTACTTGGAGCTGTCAGTCGCCCGCGAGGTGACTCGGGTCCCGCCTCGCCGCCAGTCGGCGTACTGGTCCTCGAACCGCACCCTCCAGGCGATCGCCTTCGTGCGACCGCGCGTCTTCTTCCCGATCCCTCATGGCTCCCCTACCTCTATCCACTCCTGGTGTAGGCCCAGGGTCCTCATCACCAGCCTAAGCCGTAACGGCTCGATCTCGCTCAAGCAGTGAACCCAAAGCTCATGCTCAAAGCGAGGTCGCCCTGCTACGACCCATGGCTGGCCCTCGTCTGTCATCCTCTCGTAAGGCCTCCATCGCACCTGCATCCATGAACATGCATGTCATCTCATCATAATCATAATAAATTCAAATAAACATAAAAAAAAAAGCATAATATTCATACCAGCGAGGGAGGGAAGTCTCGGAACTCTCTCCGTAGCACCCACAACTCGTAGCCGAGTGGAGCACCGAAAACGACTGGCAGCCAGGGCCGTGTTAGAGGGAAAAGTCCCTCACCTCCTGGCCGTGGGTCGGTGCGCCCCATGGGCATGTACAAATGGCTCCAAACCTGCATCCATGCATTGCATTAGTGAGGCATTCACATGCATAAAAAAAGAGGAAAAAAGGAAAAAGGAAAAAATATATAAGTGCATACCTGAAGAAAAGGTGAGAAGCCACTGACGGTCGTCTCTCGTCCTGTCCCCGTGGACAGGTCGGCTAGTAAGTGCGCCAGCAGCGCCGCTCCCCAGGCGTATCTGCCGACTCCCTCTAAGTCCTCAAGGATCCCTAGGAATCGGCAGTTGATGACGTCGCCCTTCGTGCCGAGCAATAGCCTCCCGAGCAGCAGTAGTAGAAACCTCCTCAAGTCCCGGTCTGCTCTCTCCCTATCAGTCGGGTCCTGGCAATAGACTGCCCTAGCCCCCTCGGTCAATCTCTGTGAGAACTGCTCTAAGGACTCCCCTGACCTATGCCTAGCATCCCCTAAGCCCATCACTATAGTCAGGTCGGTGCGGAAGATAGTCCTACACTCGCTAGGTATCTCGTAGACCATCTCTAGCCCTAGCAGTCTCTCGGCCAACTCGATATAGTCTGGTAAGGTGATCCCGCTCACTGCCTCCCCGTCTACCCTAAGTCCCGTGATCCTAGCTACATCCTCCAGGGTAGGAACCATATGCCCCCAAGGCATCAGGAATGCCCGGCTAGACCTATCCCACCTCTCCCTCAGAACCTGGATAAGCGGTAGGTCTGGTCTAACTGGCTCTATGCCAAGGAAGGCCCCGAACCCCATAGCATCTACCCTGGCTCTCTGGAACTCGGGGAGGCCGTAATATGCTGCCCGGACCATGACCCAGAAGATGCGCGTCCTCATCAACCCCTGCATGCATAAAAAGAAAGAATTTTGTTTGAGGGTATAAATTTTTATGTGTAAATTCACTTAATTGCCTTGGTTTGAGATGTTGATGATTGATTTAATTAACGACGGCCCTTGGGTCGTGGCTTGTTTAATTAGCGCCCCTGAGGGGGGCGTGGTTTCTAAGGATGCTTTGAATTAACGACCTACGCAGGGTCGTTGTTTATCTAAGAGACGCCCCGGTGGGAGGCGTGGTTTGAAATTTATTTCTAAATTCCTAAAAGGTTTTCCAATTGACGCCCGTCCCAGGGTCGTCATTTGATTAAGTAACGCCTCTGAATGGGATGTTTTTCTTAAATGAGTTTTGGGCCTAGAAATATATTTTGGAATTGTTTAAATGGATGACCATCCCTATGGTCGTTATCTGTTGAATTGACGCCCCGATGGGGGGCGTTGTTTCCCAGGGTTTTGAAAATAAAATTAAAACATCATGCGATATAAATCATGGGAGAAATATATATTTAAACAAATGCACAGAATCAACAGCGTGATTGATATAAAAAAATGATAATTCAAATGGACGACATGCTGAAGGGCGTGTTCTCATGGAGATCAGTTATTTTTCAGAAAATGAAATGAATTAACGACCCAGGGTTGGGCGTCTTCTTCTTAAATCACGACGCCCCTGCGGGCGTCTTCTTTCTGAGTCTCAGGTTCTTCAACCCGAGTGCTATGAAAAAAAAATGGAAATAAAAATAAAAAATGGAAAAGAGGGTTGGGGGAGGCTTGCCTTCCGTCGTTTGGGTCCCGTTAGTTATCCACGGAGTTCGGGCCGTGGCTGCCGTGGCCGTCGGAGTTGGCCACGGTGAGGCACGACCACCGCCGTTGGTTCGCCGTCACCGCCTTCGCCTTCATCTTCTTCTTCCTCGTCTCCTCCCTCTTCGTCTTCCCGCACTTCCCCGTCGCCGGCCGCCGTCGCTGGTGCGTCGCCGGTCGCCGCCGCCGGATCTTCCTCAACCACCACGGGGGGAACCTCCTCCTCGGCGTGGAGGTCCTCGCCCAAATCCACCACCTCCGGGGCTGAAACCCGTTGGCGTTTGTGTCCACCGCCTGCCATGGCTAGGGCTAGGGTGTAGAGAGGGGTGTAGAGAATGAGAGAGATTGAGAGAGGAAAGGGGGGGGGGGGTTCTTCGGTTAGGGTTTGCAGAAGAAGAAAAGAAAATGGACGAAGGAAGGAAGAAGAAGAAGGGGGAAAAGGGTTTTAGCATTCGAAAAGAATTCACGACCTGAGGAAGGGCGTTTCTTGTGGAATTGATGGCCATAGGTCAGGGCGTTTCTTGATAATTGACGACATTGCTTAAGGCGTTATTTTTGTTTGCATGGGGAATGATAACCGTCGTCAGACGCATTCAATGGGGATTGATTGATGTGATGGGAGTGATGATTACTATTTCTGAGTAACGACTATGCTTGAGGCGTTATTTATATGAAACGTGGCTTTGTTGAAGGCGTTACTTTTGGAATTTCAATGAATATATTTTGGGAATTTGAATCAATTAACGTCTTGTCTTAAGTCGTTATTCAGTTAACGCCCACAGGTGAATGCGTCAATTATGAGAGATCAATCATTGAAGACGACGTATGCTGAGGCGTCATTTATGGAATTAACGACATTGGCTGAGTCGTTATTTACAACAGAATCGCAGATTGTTAAGAGATTTGATCAGAAACACTGTGTTATGGCTCAATCAGAAGATGATCATTGTTATTAAAAGGAAAGGATTACATTGCTTCAATGAGCCATTTTGGGCCTCAGGATCCTTAAAGCAATTACATAAGATTTCCACTGATCTCTGTCTTCTTCTAAGTTCTCCACAGGATGATGAGCCTTGTTGATTTTCCACAGAGCTTGGATAGTTGTGCACTCCTTGTTAGGATGCTAGGCCCGGATACAGAGGGGGGGGGGTGAATGTATCCCTCTAGAAAATATAGCCCAAATAAAAACTCTAAAGCTCAGATATGCGGAATAAAGACTAATGAGCTTTCCAAGATGAAATGATAAGGCAACAAATGAACAAACAGTTGGACTGCACCAATGCAGCCACCTGAACAACCAGAAACGAAGGCAGAGCTAAACAACCCAAACACACTTAGCAGAATATAATGCTCAACAATAACTCTCTAGATAATACAACTAGCCAAGCATGCACAACCTGTGAATGGGAGGTAGAAGATATGGAGCTAACGCAAGGTAAACCACTGCACAAATAATTTTAAGGTGGTTCGGTCCTCCAGACCTACATCCACCCCTCACTCCCAACCGGAGTGAGGCTTCACTAGCCAATGCTAGAACCAAGCTGACTCAGTCTGCGAACAGTTGCTGCCACACAGTTTGACCAGGGGAACAGCCTCCCCTCTTCCTCCCAACCGGAGGGACCACCTAGTCTTGCAAACCACAAGACCAGAACCGGAGGACCAATCCTCCCTTCCTCCAAACCGGAGGGAACCAACCAATGACACCCAGTCAAAGGCAACCTAGAGGTCTCGGACCTCCCTTCCTCCCAACCGGAGGGAACCAACCACAAGTAGCACTCATCTACTTGCAAACCGAAGACACACGATCTCCCTTCTCCTGAGTCCACAGGAGGAACCCGACCTCAGACCAGAGGATCGGAAGTACAAAGATGAAAAGATAAAAATGAAAATAAGAAAGGATGAAAAATCACCGCGCCAAAAGCTGGAAACGAAATACAAGTAATGTAGCTCTCAAGGGAGCAGGTCTGGCTTGGATTTGATCCAAACGCCAGAGGACATATCTTTAAGCTTTTCCATTTCTTCTCTACGAACTCCTTCTCTCTCTCTCTCTTTCTCTTCTGCTTCTTCACTCTTTTTCTTTTCTTCTTTCGCAGGCTCTCTCTGTCTCTTCTCTTCTCTTCTATTCTCTTCAACTCTTCTCTTCTCTGCAACTCTTCTCTTCTGCTTCTTCACTCTTTTTCTTCTTCTTTTCTTTTTCTGGATCGAAGGGCTTTCTGCTTTCCAGGCTTCTTCTTCGATCAGTCTTCTACAGAGGATGAAGACTCGTATATATAGCATCAGCAGGCACACTGGGCGCGTATGGCTTTCACATTTCCTGCCCTAGAAATTCGGACCACGTGGCAGCATCCTGCCCCTTTTTTCCATTGGATCACGTGCCCCTCATCAGTACGCTCAGCAACTTGAGTGAGGTGGCGTTAACGCACTTGCTTCAAGGAGTTGACGCAGCCTTCAAAGGCATTCTACCAGCAAAACTCAAGTCTGCTACGTTGACGCTTCCAACCCATGGCGTTGACGCATTGATCCGTTCCAGTGAGCAACCAGCCTAGCCCTATTGACAGTTGCGTCGACGCTGCTCCACTGCTACGTTGACGCATCAGTGATCTAGTGACTAGGTATTCAGCAGACAGACGTGCTGCGTTGACGCTCTCAGCATGCTGCGTTGACGCATGGAGCTACAGCGTCTGAACTTAGATGGCTTCAGCCCTCTCACGTTTCGTGTGGAGTGCATTGACGCGTTGTGCAACTGCGTCCACCCTCTGGTCACCTTGTCGATCCATCAACCTGCTGCGTCGACGCCATTTGATGAATGCGTTGACGCACCAGAGTAATCCAGTAAGCTCCTTTCTTGATTGTTTGAACTACTGCGTTCACGCCACTTGATCAAGGCGTTGATGCATTGGTGTGTTCCAGTAAGCAAACAGCCTAGCCTTTTTAACTGCTGCGTCGACGCTGCTCCACTGCTGCGTTGACGCATTGGAATATTTCTGACAAGGCCTCTGCTTCTTGAGTGGCTGAGTTGACGCAGCCTTTGCGTAGAGTTGACGCTGTGAAGAGTATCCGTGGATGCATCTTCACTGGTGCGTGGACGCCTTAAGCTCTAGCGTCGACCCTGTTCCCTTCAGCAACAAGAATGAAGTCATAAGGTCTAAGTATGTACATTGTATTGTATATACTTCGAAAGAAACAGTCCAATGTATATACTTCAAGAACTCTAGACAACAGACGCTGTACAGACTTCAGATGCTTAATGTATGAAGCAAAGCAAGAGCTCTTTCAAAACAATTCCAATGCGTCAACGCATTAAGTCCACTGCGTCGATGCACCAGTTGACACATGTTATAGACCAGCTCTGGGACAGACCAGAGAGTTGACGCAATGATCCGATGCGTCAACGCATCATGCAATACGCATGCAAACTCATGAATTCAATGCTGTATATCAGACACAGTCCTATGCAATCATATCAGCAGCCATATTCAAAACACAATATCATAATGCACTGACTGTGTTACAATCATCAAAATAAATCAACATGCTATCATCAAAATCACCATTAAAACCATCATCAAAACCACAGGGGCACAACAATCTCCCCCTTTTTGATGATGGCAACACTACACAGTGAGTCAATCTGATGACTCAAACTATTCTCCCCCTTTGACTTCATCAAAAAGAAAAATAGTTTGAGAAACTAAAGTATGTATAAAAAAAATCAGTCAATTCCTCCCCCTTGCAAGAACATGATTCTCCCCCTTTAAGAGTTTCAGCAAAAACATGAGTTAGAGATGATCAAAAGAAGCCAGCATGCAATGATTGAATGAAAATCTCCCCCTTTTCGGCAAACAATCTCCCTCATTTGGTATAATCAAGATGAACCATGGGAAAGGTAAATGCAAAAATGCAGATGCAACAAGAAATGCAATACTTCCCTCTAAGTATATGAATGCAAGGATAGAAATGATATGAACATGATTCAGTATGACAAGGAATGCTCCTCCTGAATAGATGCCAATTGATATGCAAGTGATGCATGACATGGAATCTCCCCCTCAATAAGTGGAATCTTATGAGATGAATGAGAAAGAGACCACAGGAGCACACAAGGACAAGTTCAGGTCAATGAGCAGAAGAGGTTCAATTAGCAGATTTCTAAAGAGGCTTCAACTACAAGAATTTCAGTCAGATTTTCAAGGGAATGTCATTCTCATAGATCCAAATCAGAATATTTCAAAGTCTCCCATTATAAGGGCTTATGAATGAGCTTTAATGAACAACATAGTTTAAACATGATGTATGCAGAGTTTATCAATAAAATTCTGTATTGATATCTAAAACAATGTTTTAATAAAAATGAACCAAGCCCTCATATTTATCTTGATTATCCTCCCTTTATCTTACACAATCAAATTTATTGACTTCTTTCATAATTACATGCACTAGTATTGAGATTAAGCAATTATGAAGATATATTATTTTGTCTAGGGTTGTAGCAATTTGATTTTAGCATCAATATTCAGATATTGAGATATGTTCAACAATTTTTCATGCTACAAATTTTACGAGCAGTCTAGTTCAGTGCACACTTTGTAACTAGAGGATATACCTTGATCAGAGGCCAATATCCCTAAGCACTTAGTGTGACTAACTGTCATGCTATATATGAACAGAGATAGCATTTACACATCATGACACACTGCAAATCATTTCTTGATGAGTGAGTTGTATTTCTCAGTGTGCATGCCATTGCTCTGCCTGATTTTCAATGAATTTTATGCAGAGTTAACTAAGACACCTCATGACATAGTCCTTTGGACATGTGTTTCTCAGTGACCAAGGTCATTGCTCTGACAATTACTTTACCCTTTAGACAATTCAGAAACATTCATTTGCTTCAAAACAATATTAATCTCATGTACTTAACCAAATAAAGTCATGTATTCAAAAGTGCAGATTTCAGAAGTTTTTGCAAGACACAGTATGAAACAGTTGGTTAAGATTTATTAAACATGATTCAGATATGTTAAGAGATTTTAAAGTTAAACTCCATGAATACATTAAGCTTAAACCACATGAGTTATTTCAGACATTCATAAAAGCGTATAATAGAAGATTTCTAGTTCAAGATTTTTCAGATTTATGATCGAGATAGCCCATTAAAATCTTCATGAAGGACTGAAATAATTCTGATACCAATTGTTACTAATTGATAGGAGAGATTTTGAAGCTCAGTGTTTTCAAATTATGATCAAGATTTGGTCAAATAGAATCAATGAAAGGGATATGCACACAAGGCAAGATATCAGGAGGTCAGGCAAGTTCCAGGATGTTCAAAGTTAACATGCAATGAACTCTGACATAAATGTATGCACATGACTACCTTCATGCAATGTATTGACTCCCCCTGACAATATGCATTCAGTCAATCTTTTTGGCATCTTTCATGAGATACAATGCAATTCACTACATGCATGCAAAAATACATGCACAGACACAACATATGTCTATACACAACTCCCCCTGAAAATATGCAATGTTTGCCATGAAAAACTGAACATATGATTTTGATTCATGCACATTCAGACTGTCCTATCCAGCAAAGTGACCCATGGTACTAGGCGGAGCACTTGGTCTAAAAGACCACTTCACACATAGTAAGAACCTCCAGATAGATTTCCCTGCCTTTTGGTACCTTACCATTTATATACCATTGAGGTCATGCATGATAATGCAACACGCAGTCCAGATTTCCAATCAATTATCAATCTGAATTATGCACTGATATCTCAGCATGTGCTCATGAGAAGCAAGGCAGATTTTTAAATGTGATCATGCATACATGGATCAAATACACACCAATGCGTCAACGCATTAGTGTCAGCGTCGACGCAGTGAATAAGACAGCAAACGAAAGACGCACAATTGCGTCTACGCAGTCAGCCAAATGCGTCAACGCACTAAAAGCCATACAGAACCCATATAGATGAAAACAGACAGGTACGAGCTAATGGGAGGGCAGATTCCAAGCCACATACATATGCAGTTTAGATTTTCAGAAGTTTCAGAGTGCATGATCAGAGAGTAGTGCAAATGGCAGATGATAAATGAATATGCAAGAACAGATTTAATATGCATGCACTAGATGAAGCTAAGAACAGGATATGCAAGAATACATCAAACCACATATGCAATGAGTTTCAAAATGGGAAATGCAGAGAGATTACCTGAAAAGTGTGAGAATGGGGTTTTTCATTCTTGAGTGCCTTGGATCATTACCCCTTTATTCCATCCAAGGCACACCTGCTAGGCAACTTCCTATTTTCCACTAGCAGGAACCCAAGTGGTCTTGGGTCTTGCATAGTAATTAGCCCCTTTTGGGACTGCCTGCATCTTTTTCTGTACCAACCAGTCATCAGAGTTCATGATAAAACAGTTATGCATTGAATACTCAGACAACCCACAATAGTGGCATGAACTAGCAGGTTTCATGTTCCTCTTATGTATACTAGCATGAACTTGAGCATTATAAGAGTGAGCATGAGGGTTTCTGTTAATATTATGAAACTTTTTCTTTTCATGACCAGCTACCCTGCAAGCAGCAACTTGGTGGCCTGGTCTTCTGCAATTTGAGCAAACAAGAATTCTTTTAAAAATAGGTTTGTTCCTATCAAATTCTTTGAAATTTTTATTCCTACCCTGGACATGCCAGCAGTCCTTGACTGCATGGCCATGCTTCCCACAATGGGAGCAGAAAGGGAACTTTCTTCTAAAAGAGCTTGCCCTACATTCAGTGGTCTTGTGCCTAAGCTTGTTACAATTAAAATATTTGACATGCTGGTTCAGAGAAGCAGTTTTGTTTATATTAAAAACATGTTGGTTGGCATAAGATTTAGCATGATGTGAGAGTGGTTTTTTCTTTCCATTAGCAAACCAACACTGAGCAAAGGTGTGGCCTAATCTACCACAATGAGAGCATTCACTTTTCTTTGAATGAACATCAGGTTTTCTATCATGATATTTCCTAACATTCATCATTTCAGCATTCAAATCATCCAATTTGTTTAATTCACACTCATGCATCAAATGACCAAATTTATGACAGTAATGACAGATAATCTTATTTTTAGATGCATGTGAGTGTGTGTGAGGACTGTGATCAACATGCACTGATGAACCCTTTTCATTTATTCTCTGATTTACAGTCCTTTTCTGATTTTTATCCTGTTTTCCTGTTTTCTTAGCCTTGTACTGAATCGGAGATGAAGTAGAAGGCTTTTCCTGTTCAGAAGATTTGACAAAGATAGTTTTCAGGTTGGCTCCATCAACCTTCCTCATGACTGGACTGTAGCCCAGTCCTTCTTTCTTCAAAGTAGAGCTAGAAACAGAAAGTGTCTGAATTTTATTTTCAAGGTTCTTTTTATTTACAGGGTTATAGCCTAACCCCTCCTTCTGGAAGTTGACCTTGGTTCCCAGCAATTTGTTAAGATTATCTTGCCCATTAACAAATTTGGACAGAGAACTCTTCAAATCTTGAATTTCATTATCTAAAGAGTTGATTTGTAACTCATAGCTGGCAATTTCTTGCTCATTGCAATTGACAACCTCATTCAAGACTTTGTTGGCAATTATGTATTTCTCAATTTCCTTTCTCAGCTCATCAACTTCTTCTGAATTATCGGACACCACATGTTTGCCTTTTTCTAATGTCAGCAATCTCTCTGACAAGATGGTGTTCAACTGTTTTAGTTTCTCAATTTCTTCCTTTAGTCTGTCACTCTGAATTAATTCGTTTATCAAAATCTGATCATCAGAGTTAATTCCAAGTTTTCTTCCAGCCTCAAATTCCTTCCAATCCTTTTGCTGTTTCTCAAAATCTCTTTGCAATTCTGTATTTATAGATTTTATGGCATTAAATTTTTCAACAAATAGGTTCTTCTCTTGCTCGAGTTTCTTACATTTTCCTTCACTCTCAATAACAAATTTTCTCAGAGACTCTTTTTCAGATCTCAACAATTCAACATGTTTCTTAAGCTCTTGATTATCAGAAGAACAAGCATCATAAGATTGCTTCAGATTTGAACAATTTTCACATGATAAATCAGAACTATTTTGTTCAACCTTTTTCTTTAATTTTTTATTTTCAGATTTTATTTTTCCATACTTTTCATACAATTCAACATACATTTCCTTCAAATAATCAAAAGTCATTTCGTCAGAGTCAAATTCAGAGTTTACCTCTTCATCAACATCATCTTCATTCTGACTGCTGCCTTGATTGCTGCCACTTGGATTACTTCTGTCAGCCATCATGCAGCTGTCCTCATTTGTCCTGTGAATTTTCTTCAGCATATCCAAGATGTCTTTAGCGGACCTACAATCATGAAAGCAAGACCATAAAGCTCTGTCAGTAGCTGCTTTCATCAGATTAAATGCTTTCTGATTTTCTCCGTCCTTTGATCTGTGTCTGTCGGTCCATTTGGACACTTTCGTAGGTAAGGTGTGAGGACCTTGTGAAATTAATTTCCACAGATCAGGATTAACACCATTAACATAAGCATGGAGAGCAGTGTGCCACTGATTAAAATCAGAACCACTAAAGACGGGTGGAGGAGCCATTGAAACAAATAGAAGGTAGATTCAATGCAACATGAATAATGATGCACTAGAAACAAATTAGCACCTAAGACTGCAAGATCGAATCTGCAGGTCGCTGGACCTTGTATGCAGACACCGGCTCTGATACCAATTGTTAGGATGCTAGGCCCGGATACAGAGGGGGGGGTGAATGTATCCCTCTAGAAAATATAGCCCAAATAAAAACTCTAAAGCTCAGATATGCGGAATAAAGACTAATGAACTTTCCAAGATGAAATGATAAGGCAACAAATGAACAAACAGTTGGACTGCACCAATGCAGCCACCTGAACAACCAGAAACGAAGGCAGAGCTAAACAACCCAAACACACTTAGCAGAATATAATGCTCAACAATAACTCTCTAGATAATGCAACTAGCCAAGCATGCACAACCTGTGAATGGGAGGTAGAAGATATGGAGCTAACGCAAGGCAAACCACTGCACAAATAATTTTAAGGTGTTTCGGTCCTCCAGACCTACATCCACCCCTCACTCCCAACCGGAGTGAGGCTTCACTAGCCAATGCTAGAATCAAGCAGACTCAGTCTGCGAACAGTTGCTGCCACACAACTTGACCAGGGGAACAGCCTCCCCTCTTCCTCCCAACCGGAGGGACCACCTAGTCTTGCAAACCACAAGACCAGAACCGGAGGACCAATCCTCCCTTCCTCCAAACCGGAGGGAACCAACCAATTACACCCAGTCAAAGGCAACCTAGAGGTCTCGGACCTCCCTTCCTCCCAACCGGAGGGAACCAACCACAAGTAGCACTCATCTACTTGCAAACCGAAGACACACGATCTCCCTTCTCCTGAGTCCACAGGAGGAACCCGACCTCAGACCAGAGGATCGGAAGTACAAAGATGAAAAGATAAAAATGAAAATAAGAAAGGATGAAAAATCACAGCGCCAAAAGCTGGAAACGAAATACAAGTAATGTAGCTCTCAAGGGAGCAGGTCTGGCTTGGATTTGATCCAAACGCCAGAGGACAGATCTTCAAGCTTTTCCATTTCTTCTCTACGAACTCCTTCTCTCTCTCTCTCTCTTTCTCTTCTGCTTCTTCACTCTTTTTCTTTTCTTCTTTCGCAGGCTCTCTCTGTCTCTTCTCTTCAACTCTTCTCTTCTCTGCAACTCTTCTATTCTGCTTCTTCACTCTTTTTCTTCTTCTTTTCTTTTTCTGGATCGAAGGGCTTTCTGCTCTCCAGGCTTCTTCTTCGATCAGTCTTCTACAGAGGATGAAGACTCGTATATATAGCATCAGCAGGCACACTGGGTGCGTGTGGCTTCCACATTTCCTACCCTAGAAATTCGGACCACGTGGCAGCATCCTGCCCCTTTTTCCCATCGGATCACGTGCCCCCTCATCAGTATGCTCAGCAACTGGAGTGAGGTGGCGTTAAAGCACTTGCTTCAAGGAGTTGACGCAGCCTTCAAAGACATTCTACCAGCAAAACTCAAGTCTGCTGCGTTGGCGCTTCCAACCCATGGCGTTGACGCATTGATCCATTCCAGTGAGCAACCAGCCTAGCCCTATTGACAACTGCGTCGACGCTGCTCCACTGCTGCGTTGACGCATCGGTGATCCAGTGACTAGGTATTCAGCAGACAGACGTGCTGCGTTGACGCTCTCAGCATGCTGCGTTGACGCATGGAGCTGCAGCGTCTGAACTTAGATGGCTTCAGCCCTCTCACGTTTCGTGTGGAGTGCGTTGACGCGTTGTGCATCTGCGTCCACCCTCTGGTCACCTTGTCGATCCATCAACCTGCTGCGTCGACGCCATTTGATGAATGCGTTGACGCACCAGAGTAATCTAGTAAGCTCCTTTCTTGATTGTTTGAACTACTGCGTTCACGCCACTTGATCAAGGCGTTGACGCATTGGTGTGTTCCAGTAAGCAAACAGCCTAGCCTTTTTAACTGCTGCGTCGACGCTGCTCCACTGCTGCGTTGACGCATTGGAATATTTCTGACAAGGCCTCTGCTTCTTGAGTGGCTGAGTTGACGCAGCCTTTGCGTAGAGTTGACACTGTGAAGAGTATCCGTGGATGCATCTTCACTGGTGCGTGGACGCCTTAAGCTCTAGCGTCGACCCTGTTCCCTTCAGCAACAAGAATGAAGTCATAAGGTCTAAGTATGTACATTGTATTGTATATACTTCGAAAGAAACAGTCCAATGTATATACTTCAAGAACTCTAGACAACGGACGCTGTACAGACTTCAGATGCTTAATGTATGAAGCAAAGCAAGAGCTCTTTCAAAACAATTCCAATGCGTCAACGCATTGAGTCCACTGCGTCGGCGCACCAGTTGACACATTTTATAGACCAGCTCTGGGATAGACCAGAGAGTTGACGCAATGATCCGATGCGTCAACGCATCATGCAATACGCATGCAAACTCATGAATTCAATGCTGTATATCAGACACAGTCCTATGCAATCATATCAGCAGCCATATTCAAAACACAATATCATAATGCACTGACTGTGTTGCAATCATCAAAACAAATCAGCATGCTATCATCAAAACCACTATTAAAACCATCATCAAAACCACAGGGGCACAACACTCCTCTCCATCTTCGTTGCTGCCAAGGTCCCGTGTCTTGATCGGAGGGAGATGAGATGGATCTTCAAACATTTGCCGTGGAAGCCCAAGTTGAGGAAGGCACCGATGTGAGTTATACAGAACGAATTCTGAAGCGCCTATGAGTCGAAGGTCCGTGCCGGGGGAGAATCGTGCGCGGAGTTCTTGAGTCTTAAGTATTCCCGGGGCGCAAGTAAAAAGGTTCTTTGGCATTACCTTGAGATGTTCTCTCCATTCCACTCTCTTTTTGATTTGAGGTATCCGGTTCATCACTCTATTGCTTATTCCTAATGAACCGGTCATGTAAGAGAGTGGGCTTTTTAAGAATATTCTAGAAGGTTGTTGGGTCTCCTCACATGGATCGAATTTGAAATGAAGATCTACCCAACTTGAGAGTGCTAGTATGCATCCATAGATTGGTCTCCCCATTGCTGCCGAGGTAAGCCCGCTATAGAGATAGGCTAGAATTGCCAGTCCCGCTCTCTCTCCTTCCCATAGGCTCGCTATTGCGCTTAATTGGGATTCTTCCAAGAAGTCTTCCGTGGATGGAAATAGGATTGCTCCTGCCAAGCACACCACAAAAGCCTTTGCCACTCGCTCTATCTCTTCGTCTTCTTTAGCTTGATCGGATCTCTTGTACACCCAAGAAGCAAGCTTTAGGCGATTGATTCCCTTGGAAGCTTTGATTTGGTTCACTAAGTTTGGGCTGGGAATTAAACTTGTCAGTAGCTCATGTGAAGAAACTGGTCTTGGCATGATGGCCATCTTTTCCTCTTCTCCTAGCTTCATTCTCTTTAAACCTAAGATCATCTCTAGTTCTTCTAACAGGATTGTGGCTTCAAAAGTTGAGAATAGGAAGGTATGAGTGGAAGGGTGCCATATTTCAATTAGAGCTCCTATGGCAGCCCAATCAAGGTGAACTTGATCATAGTGTTTGGCATGAGTGACTAGGCTTAAGAGGTGCCATCTTGCTAAGTAGACCCTCATGTCTGAAGAGAACTTGGAGAGAAGAAGAGGCAGCCACTTAATCTTTGTGAATCTCCTGGCTCCTAGAACATTTGGATAATCCTGTAGAAAAAGAAAGGAACAGAGAGAAGGATGAGAATACAGAACAGAAGGACTATGAAGATATGAAAGAAAGAACAGAAAGAAACAATTCCACTTTACCTGGTTCATGGCAATTCGACTGCTGATATGCCCATTGATTTCGGTTAGTCTGAGAGTGGAACTCTTGGATCTTTTAATAGCTCTCTCCATCTTCGGTCTGCAGGTAGAGCTTGAGCGGTCGCAGCACCTGTGAACAGACAGAGGAAGCAGAAGAAGCAGTAATTCGATGAATGTGCTTTGATCATAAGGAAGTTTCTTCCTTTTTATAGAAGTTTGGAGAGTTTAATGCCCATTCGGAGTTGCAGGTTGATTACTATTAGGATTGGGCTTAGCTTTCAAATCGGAGACGGAAGCGCGTTGTTAATTAACGTCCTCTCTTGGGGCGTCAATTGTTGAATTGACGACTTGACCGAGGTCGTGTTTTATTTCGCATCTCCAGGAGGGTCGTCTTCTTCTTGAACTCTCGGTGCATTTAACGCCTTGATGTCAATCGTCTTGCATATTTTGACGCCATGAACTCCAGTCGTTATTTTGTCGATTTGCATATTTGATTCTCCATATGCTTTGATGAACTTAAGTGCTATTCTTTAGTTGGAGTTATTTATGATTATGCACTTATGATCATTTTTGTGGATGATCATTTTATTATGGGGGCTAATGAATTTTCAAGTGTAGAAGATTGCAGGTTCCAGGAGCATGGGTCACTCGTGGGAGTAACATCATCCTATTTCTTGTATTTCTTTCCTGTAAGCATTGTTACTATATAGTATTCTACGCTATTATAGCGTATCAAGGACCTTGTGGTTCGGATGAACCTGGAATTTGAGTTCCCCTTCATCAAAAACGGTGATAATTCCAGGAGAGTCTTGATCATACGGATAGGCCGTTGAGTCATTAAAGGTCTGGGACGATGGTTCCACTTTTTGGGTTGATGCGCGGACAAACGGGCTTCGGCTTAGTGTCAGCTCAGAGATCTGGATTCTTGACCAAATCTAGGTGGCTTAACAATATTATCCTTGATTATTTTCTATTTTTAGTTTGTTTTAATTTTTCTTTTAGCCCAGCATGCATCATATAGGACTTTGAGCTTCATGATGAAAATCTTCATATTATGGCAATAATGAAGGTCACTCGCTCTTGATTGAGTTGACATGAGATATTTCACTCCAAATCAAGTACTTTATTCTCTCTGAAGCCGCTCAGGCTATTTCCTTAAAACTGTTCCTTTGCTGGATCTTCATCTCAATTCTCTTTATTTTTTTGCAAATCCACCTTGGTTGTAGCACGTCCACATTGGCTGGTAACCGCTCTCCAATGGTGCCTCCCTGTCGTGCCCACGCGCACATTTTACTTGTTTAGTTTAGTCTCCTTTACCCAGCAAATCGATGTTTTCTTGGAATCACCCGGAGTTTGTTTCACTCAGAATCTTGGAAAGATTTCTAATGCTTCATATCTGAGGCGTGTCACATCACACCTTGGCATCTACTTATCAGTTCGCTCCACTTCATTTTACTTCGTTTCACTTTCGTTTCATTCCGTCTCACTCCCTTACAAAGCAGACGCCAAGGCGGGGCAGCTGTAGACACGCCAAAATTGACGCTATGTTGATCAAATCTCATGTCACTATGTTAACGTCCCAAAGTGAACTTCATTATTTCTATAATATAAAGTTTTTCTATTTTTGTGTGTTTTTGTGATTAACTCTTGCATTTTTGGAATTCACGACTTGAAGAGGGGCGTGTTTTAAACAGCGACCTAATCTGGGGCGTGTTATTAAGAAAGGACGACCACAGGGAAGGGCGTCAATTCCTGGTATTTTACGAGTCCCACCCCGATTGAAATCAATGATTAATGTCTTTCCATAGGGCGTGTTTTTGTTTAACGCCTTTGCATCAGGCGTCTCTTTACAATTTTTCAAATTAAGAAGGTTTTGTTGCCAAAATTAAATCCAAGTAGTGACGCCTTTATCCCGGTCGTGTTTTGAATTAACGCCCTGGAGCTGGTCGTCAAGTTGTAATTGACGCCCTTTGGTAGGTCGTGTCTCACCCTTTCGTGTTCTGCTTAAACTCACCTTTCCTAAAGAGTTCCCTGCCTTTCTTGATCACCTTGCTCGATCTGGGAACTATAGTCCTTGCCATTGATGACCACTGCCTATTCTTATCTTCCCAAATCTGTGTTTATCTTGATCGAAACCCTATAAAAGAGTCGCCTGGTTGATCTCGCGCGAGGTTACAGATACACACACACGCAGAGGTTACGGGTGCAAGGTTAGAAGCAGAGCTGTTAAGAAAGAATCATGAGTTGTGAGTTGTTACAGATACACACACACACACAGGGAGGTTAACGGGTGCAAGGTCAGAAGCTCTCTGCTTCCTCCTGCTGCCGCATCCAAAGTGTTTTCCCTTTACTGTTTATAGGAACAGCATGGATCTTTTCTTATCTTCGTTTGTTGTCTTCATTCATCATCTCATCATCGTATAGCCTTTTCCTTGCATTAGTTTTCATTGCATCTCTTTTCCTCTCCCTAATTCTCTAGGGGTTTTAAAAACAAACAAAAGGTGCACACTTTATGCTCTTCTTTCATCACCATCTTTCGTCTTGGGATTGATACTACACTCACGTTTGGCTGATCTCTTTTTCTTTTACTTGCTTGTTCTTTGTTTAAGGGTAATCAAAGAGGAAAACCCCCTTCATCGGCCGGCCGATAGAAGGTGGAGGAAGGAACCCACATCCATCCTGCATCCTATTATCACCAGGTATTCGCGATTATCTTTTCTTCTTATTGAGGTAACCCCTCTGGCGATCACTCTCCTTAGTAGCACCACGTGCTCTTTTACTCCCTTTTTTATTATTCTTCTTCTTATGCATATGCTTATTTTTTCTTAAAAGTGGATTATTTTCCATGATTCACAGTGTGCACGTATAAGGATATCCCATCCAAAATTCTTAAGTTACGTGCGGTATCAAGATAAATTTTGAGGAGAATAAGTATAAGTCATTCTGAATTAATTTATTCTTGTTCTTATTCTCGTGTATGTTTGATATGCGAAGGAATAAGTATGAGAATATTCTTATTTTTCATTCGATAAAAATTAGAGATATAAATGAGAATAAGTGTTAAAAAATTATCATATTATCCTTCTTATCTCAAGTTAAGACAGATATGTTATTCTTTGTTTGGATGAGATTAGAAGATTAAAGTAATTTTTTAGTGAAAATACTTACTTAATTAGACTTTATGACTAATAAAGATCTTAAAATAGATTTTAATAGATAATATTTATTAATATTAATAAAAATATTATAAAAATAATTTAGTTAATACTCTAAAATATTACCAATAAAGATATTATTTAATTTTAAAAAAATATTTAGTAAGAATGATATTAATGATTAATAATTATTTTCTTCATAATTATAAGTAATTAAATAGTATAACTTAACTTTAACATGTTTATCTAATGTAATGATGATTAATAATAATATTCAATTTAATATTAATATCATATCATCAGTAACATAAATCAAACTCTACTTTAATTATGATTAGTGATAATGAAATTTTTAATTAAAGTTTTTAATTCAATTTTTTTGTTAGTAATAATGAGACTTTTGATCAATCAATTTTTTTTACATTAAATTTAATTAGCATTAATGATATTTAATTATTTATTTCTCCTTTAAAAATATACTTAGTAATAATTATACACTTCAATAATTATTTATTATTGTTAACTAAAATTAATAACATTAATTAAGGAGAGAGAGGAAAACGGGGTTAATAGGCGGAGATAACTCATTCCACCATTTATTCCTAACCCCATTTTCGGGGATATTCCCGTTCACCTTATCCCTGGATATCCATATCCAAAACAGACGAACCAAACGCAGAATGAGGTTGTCACGAGGTTATCCTCCCTTTAACCCCATACCAAACGGCACCTTAGGGTCACTTTAATAATTGGTTAGGATAAGTCGGTTAGGAGAAACTCAAATAAATTATTTTAGGTCAATTTTATTCTAGAGTAAAGGTCAATTAGGACGGCGTATTCATCATAACCAAGTTTGGATCATTTTCTCTTAACTGGGATTGAATAGAGGCAAATGCAAGTTTTACTCAAACAACACATTGAGTGCTAGGGATTGAATGCGTTATTTAGGGTTGGTTAGGATGACAGGTAGGCATGTTACCCTCGCATACGTCACCCGCCCCTAATCTAATCGAGAAGTAAAGAGAGCCTTTAGGGTTAAATCTAACTTAGTTTGATAATTAATTTTTTTATTTTATTTAAAATAAATAATAATTATAAAATAAATAATTATAAAAATAAAGTAAATAAAAAATCACACAATTTTACTCTACCCGAGCTAGAATAACTTATTTGAGCAAAATGGCCGAATAAACCATATGATCTTAACCCGAATCTACCATACTTGACTCTGGAGAGCTCATCCTATTCTACCCGTGCTACCAAACTTGACAAGATGGAATAAAATGAATAAGTCACTTTATCCAACTCTTATTCTATTATTAAAGTTGCTCTTAGGCCCTCTTTGATAGCGGGATAGCATAGACGGAATATCTTAACTGGGGGTGATGTATTCCATCTTATTCTAAAATGTACTTTGTTTTCCCTAGACATACTCTACACTTTACTCTCAGAATAATGACTCTTATTCAAACTACTTTGTTGTATTTGCAAGGTTCAAGATAACATTGGGTGTTAAAATCCCCAAACACTCCACATTATTTAGGCCAATTCATCTTCAGCAAAATTACTACTGCAAAGGAATTTAAACCCTTCCTAATAACACAAGTATAAACACAAATTATATGATATTAGAAGTGCCTGAAGGCGGGATTTACAAAATAATACAACATAGAATATCCAAGACTTTTGTCTATCTTCCTGTAATAACGATATAAACATTTGTGTAAATCTTAACAAAGGGTACTCAGGCGCTAACCGATAACCGTGCTTGACTTTGAATAACTAATAAATTTTATTAAATACCACTCAATAGTCAGAGTACAATGGTAAAAGTGGAAGTCACCAAAATTAACAATGACTAATCATCAGGAGTGAAGGGTAACCGCATGTTATGCATGGATGCCTGAGACTGCACTAGAATATTATGCAAGCCCACCCCAAATAGCCCCTATCGGACATGATTCCCAGCTCAAATCTTACCTCCATCGATGAGACTCTACTGAAACCCTCATATGAGTAGCAGGTAAACCATGGTCACCAATCCTTACACTACAAATAACTGAACAAGTTGCGGAGAGTTAATTTGTGTAACATTCTCACCTCGAAGGAAATAGCAAACATAGATTTTTCCCGAGTAAGCAGACTGGAAGCAAAACACTGGGCAAAAAAATTATCAAAAAAGAATGAGTTGGAGCTCCAGATCAAGAGCAGGGATTTGGGAAAAAAGAGTCTTAGAATGGATGATCTCTCCACATCTCAGTTATATATCATGCATGGACATTTGGTGATAAAGAAGCTCGATGTGGATGTTCACAGTGGGTCCAACTAAATGATAACCACAATTGTTAACTGATCATACTTTAATATGCTCTTCTCAAAACAAGGGCGCTCAAATGTTCATTTGTAAAGACCTTTTGAAATTGAAGACTGTGTCAAGCATACAAGTGGCTCATATTTCAGAATCTAGACAAACAAACAGATTTACTGCAAACCACCTTATCTCATATTTCAGAAGGACCACATACTGGGTCACATGCCATGGGGAGACAGAATGACAAGAAGACATGTACATGGCTGGGGAAATATCATATGCATTCACTTCGCACAATTGAACCGGTCAGGCCTAATGAAGTACACTTTGATGAATGATTATCAATGTACAAGAAACAAGATTACTTGTTATGTCTCTACAAATGTAAAAAAGAAGCTTTAGTCACAGCAGAAAATAGGATTGATGCATGTGTGACACCCACAGGTTCAAGATAATGCCTCATCAGTGTAACTCATATTTCAGAAGGAACACATACCTCATCACATGCCATGGGAAGGCATCGCAGATAAAAGACTTGTGGGGCTCGGGTAAGTTTGAACTGTCATAGCATTTGAACAGTTAAGCAATAATGAAACATTAAGGTAAAGTCTAAGGGCTACAACAAACATACTGCTAACACCTTCAGCCAATCAAATATTGTTGACCCATGTTAAAGTTAACCACCTTAAGCCCAGACCAGCAGGATCACCTCCAACTGCCAGCCCTGGATTGTGAATGCATGTCAAAAGAAAAAAAACCACAACAATTGCAGTGCCTAACCTGGTCAGCATAATCACAATTTAAATGCGTCTGATACTTGCTTTGGCAACTGTTGGGCTTAGAAAAATTTTGAATAGTCAGTGCATTGAACATGTGTTTACCCAAATTGCCAGCCCTCACAATTGAAATCTATCACAGCATATGTGCTCCGATGAACCTCCACAACTGTGTAAAGATGTTCATTGTGTTGCAATGGCAATCATGTAACCACCTTCACAATGTGATTGTCAGTTTTAAAAATTGCATCATTGCCCTTTAAGGCCCTCACCCAGCCCCTACTGATCATGCTGCTACAAAGGGTTGCGATGTTGCCATCCAACTCTCTTAAAAGAGCATGAAAAATAAGGGATGTGAGGATGTGCCCTTGCGAAATAAAACAATACCACAAGGTGACTATGTAAACATGACAAAAGACATGAATGAACTTATTTAAAGGATAGTGAGTCACAGTAGAGATCCATTTACAACATAGTCCAAATACAACAGATACACTACATTATAACAAGGTAAGAAATTAAGTAAGTTCACGAAACACAGAATAATGCATAGCAAATTTCATGGCCCAGCTTCACCCCCAAATACTATTAGAAATTTCATTCCTACAGCGCTCCCCAGCAGCAACCTCAAGGTGACCGATGTGAAGTCCAGCGGCCACATCCTCATCACCAGCAAGATCCCCTTGCACATCGTCCTCAGTAACTCTATTGAAGTACCAATCAAACCCTTGTTCTCGACGAATAAAATTATGCACCACACAGCATGCAATGACTATCTTCTGCTGTGTGGGCCAAGGATAGATGTTTTCCTCGCGCAATGTAAGAAATCGCATCTTCAAGACACCAAATGTACGCTCCACAATATTTCTTAATTGGGCATGTCGATGATTGTATTTTTTCTTCTTATTTTCATAGGGCATGTTACGACGACCACGAAATTAAGCAAGATGGTACTTAACTCCCCTATATGAGGCCAAGAAAGATGAAGTATTTCCGTATCCTGAATCAACCAGATAATACTTCCCCTGTGGTACATAGAACCCTCCTTCGTCTAAGGCCCACTTCAACACCCACATATCAGCATCAGATCTTTCCCATCCTACACACACATACTGGAAGAGCATATCAAACGATACTACAACCATCACATTTTGGGTAATGCACTGCTTACGGTTGCGAAATCGATCCTGCTCCGATATTGGTACATTTGTAGGAATGTGTGTGCCATCAATGGCACCAATCGCATCCTAAAAAGTAAAACATGGAACATGAGTTAATGTACCAATGATGTAAACAATTACTAGGCAATAGAACTCACCTTAAAGTGAGGGTAGACTCGTTCTTTGCCACGAATGTACGGGTGACATTCGACCACTTGTGCAGCTGTGGGTAGTTGAATGTACTCTTCCTTCAATGAAGCCAAGGCAATGATGACTTGATTCACAAATTTACTGATTGTTTGAGAAGAATGTTGAAAGTGCTCACACAAAGCACCACTAGACACCCCATGACCAACAACATATAAGAACATACCCAATTGTTCAGCAGCAATCACATATTTGGAATCCTTTAATAACCCATGACCTACCAACATGTCCCTCAGCCTTGTAAACATAGTAGGGTGCATTCTGAACACTTTGTAACATCTCTGTTCATGTCCATTGATAATTGATGTCACCCACATTTCACCTGCATACTTTGATGAATGCATGGGTCGATCGGATAGGTGGTGCCATCTCCTCATCTTCCAGTTGCTCTAAAATAGCCCCCTCAATGTTGTTGACCATTTCATCGTTCTCCATTAATAATTCCATTACAATCCGATCAAACTCTACACATCACACAAAGCACGTCCATTACCAATACATCAAAGTTTAATATACAAGTTGCATACCATGCGTAAAATGTCTAGTACATTATTTCCCTATGCAGAACAAGCGTACTAAACTTCCTTACCTACAACAATAGTAATAACAAAGCAACTAATATGAAGAGGAGCAACACTACTACAATACATAATAGAACAACAATACAAGGCCCATTAGACATTTGTGTAGTCTTCTGGCGTACTGCCTGGTTTCTTGAATCAAAGTCAAGCCCGGGACTTGCATGATATGTAGGCATCAGCCTTTCCTGTAGTTGAGGACGAGGAACGTATGTATGGCTGCTATTGCCAACCCCATTTATAGCAGCATGTGCATCCTCTACTGAGTGAAAACCCTTATAACGAGCTCCAGGGTATCCATTCACTTAGACAAAGCATTCGGTCCAACTATAATATACACCGGCTTCGCGACCAACCCATACTACATAGCATTTATACCTTCTCATTTTCTAAACTTCAATTCCCTACATGTAATATGTTATAAAGACAATAGGTATGACAGTCATAACAATTGTAGCAAATTTAATATGAAGTCCAATCTAGAAGAGTGATTTTGAACATCAGAAAGCATGTAGGTTTAAGGTTACACTGCATGATATAGTGGGGTAGGGGATTTTAGTCTGATAGTTCAAGTGCACGAATAAGGTTTAAGGTTACACAGCATGATATAGTGGGGTAGGGGATTTAAGTTTGATAGTTCAAGTGCATGAATAAGGTTTATGTCATGTGAATTAACACCCAATTAACCATGTCTTCTTCAGGCAGCTCCATGAATAGTTTTCTATTTATTGAATCTTTGAATAAATCCACTGCTTGAAGATACATGTGATGATAAAGATTTGGATCTCCCTTCAGTATGTCAATGCATGCACCCATGGAAGGAGTTTCATCGGATGCATGAAGGGGAGTTGCACGCTCCCCTCGTAAGAGCCTCAACAATTCATTTCTCTCTCGAGAAGCCCCTGAAAAATTATTCAACGCCTCATCCCCGATCCTCTTTTAAGTCCTCCTCCTCCTAGAGTTAGGTGTGTACTTGGGCGGTGTAGAAGTACCTTCATCCTCCAGACCCCTACTCATACTTTGGCTGTTCACAGTGGGATTTGAAGGTTGTGCAAACTGAGAGACATTCATGGCATCACTAATGCCCTGAAATCCACCAGTAGTAACCCCATCACCTAAAGCAATCAAAAAATCATTTACGTGCTCCTGGCTAGGTTGCATTGTTTGTCGAGGACGTGTGGAGGAAGCGTCTTTCCCATGTCCAGTACTCTTGCCACAAAGATAGTCCATCTCACGTAGGAAGAGAAATGGTTTACCTCTAATCAACCTAAAGTCCGGTCGACTATCAGGAAATGTAAACAAGGGTCAATTTGTAAAATGAAATAGTCGAGTAATTTTAAAGTCGGTACATAGATACACAGGTCATACAATACCTGAATTATCTCATCCCATGCCCCTTCATATCCCGGAATAGGCACATTGTTGACATTGTCCCACCCCCATCCACTTTTATTACGTAACTCATCCACAAGGCCATAAATTTTCCTGAGTGTCTTCGAACGCTTGTATAATTGATGTCGGTCATAATTCAGATGACACAAGCTATTAAACATTGGGACTATGTCATTCCAACAATGAGGCTTGAACATTCCCGTACTGTGATTATTCTTCTCATATTACTCTGTCAACAAGTCAAGGAGAACCTTATCTTGAGAGTGAATCTAATTTTGCACACGAGCCTTACCTCTACCAGAACTTGACTCATTGTGAATTGTCCCTGATATTAGTAAATTAATTTTAAACACAACATTAGGCTCCAAATGATAATCTCATATTATAACGTGGATGAGAACAAGATGCATAAACATGACTCGGTACAATTTAATGCCCAAGGTGTACGGTTGATGATAGGACTTACTAGAGGCGGACATGGTTATTCCCCTCTTCCTTTTCAAGCTGATGAATCCGTACATGAAACAAGACAGGAGGAAATAAATATAACTCAATCAAATTTACTGCAACACAAGGAAAACAAAAATGGCAGAATGGATCGTACTCATGCCAACATTATAGCATCTGTTGAATGAAAAAACAAGGGATGCAGAAAATGAAGGCAGCAAGAGGCGGGCCGTGGTATTACAATAGGATGTAGGCGTAGAAATATTTTGCTTGGGATGTCAAGAGCACATAATGAAGAAATGTAGATGGGACAATAGTTGGGAGATAAATAATACCATAAGAGGTAGCAACTGTTGACATTGATAGTAGACTGTAGGCAGAGGCTGGGTCACAGTCATAGCATAATGTCATGGCATGAGACATGCATTTTCAGAATGAATAGAATGATAATATGGTTGGCAGAATTAATAAATACAGCAAGGGGATCAGTATGGTATGTCAACTGGGCATTTGTAGAGGTCATTCGTGCTAGATGTAATATTGTGCTTGGGATGTTTTGGCACATTTCTTAGAAAGGGTGCAAGTGAGACTATCGTATGGGAGAAAGGTAATACCACAACAGGTAACAAATCATGATTTTACAATAGACTGTAGGCAGAGGCGATACACAACCATGTTCAAATGCATGGGATGAAACATGCATTTTTAGAATCTAAAGGGTGAGCATGGTAATATGTAGAGGTCATTCACAAGCTCACACATATTGTGTGTGGTGTTAAGGGCACATTACTCAGAACTATAAAAATGAGAGTATAGTTGCCATAAATCTATTACCACAAGAAATGTCAAATCATGAATGGCAGCAAACTATAGTTAGAGGCCATACACAGTAAGCATATTGTCATTGGAGCATACGTGCATATTCAGACCCTATTACATGAAAATATGGTTGGTAGGAATAATGGATACAGTAGGAGGTTTGATAAGTATAAAACTTTTGTGATATATGCTAAAAAAGGAAGATAGTAAAATTTATAACTTCTTTATTAAATAGTAAGCAATGGTATTGCATAATGACACATAATAAAAACTGAACATATTTAAATGCTTTCATGGCAGGTGCCATCAATATTTCACACGACATACCTACTGAGAATTTTCATGTGCTGTTATCAGAGCAAGGTAGATGTTAGGTGTAATACAATGTACAGAGCAGCCAAAAAAGCATAGTACAGGTCCAATGGAAACTATTGTGCAAGATAATACATGTGCAGAGGTTAAGATCAAAACCATCAGGAGCATCCGCCACATATGAAACCACAGAGCATATCATATACTTCAAAATGAAAGGCCTGTAAAATGCATAAACATGGAAGAGGAGTAATAAAGAGGAAGAGGGCATCCGCAGAAGGATCCAGTGACAACAAGGGATGGAGGAGGACGCAGAGGAGACGGGCTCTTGTGCTGAAGCCACTGCTACGCACACCTCAGAAGGGGATGACATTGCGAAGGAGCCTAAAGACCTTAAAATAGAAGAGCTGGTGTCACTGTAAGGTCACGAGTGGGATCAGTGTGTCAATCGAATGCATCGCTACAAAAGCAGATGTAAGACAGGCCCTCGGGAGCAGAAAAAGGGGGTACGATATGAACCCTAGCCAGACGATCGTTGGTTGATCGCGGTAGATTGCATAGGTGATTCGACTAGAGAGGGTGTAGGCTTTAATAGGCTTCCCCAACCACCCTTCTGACCTTGCAATCTACCGTGATGGGCGTCGTTGAGGTCCCAGCTCTCCCCCGAACCGTTGACCCTGGGAATGCACATCTGCCTCCACGGCGAAGGCAAGAAGATTGGGGCAGCGAAGGTTGCGACGGCGACGACCACTGTGGAAGCGCTTAGCGAAGGTTGCGACACCGACGACCACCGGGAAAGTGCTTTAGCGAAGGTTGCGACATCGAGGACCATAGGGGAAGCGCCAGCGAGAGTGCGAGGGTGGAGCACGACGATGATGGTTTCGCATGTAGAGGAAGGAGGACGAACCCCGATCTCCACTGGGGAAGCGCCAGCGAGAGTGCGAGGGCGGAGCAAGGCGACGAGGGTTTCGCGTGTGGAGGACGGAGGATGAACCCCAATCTCGCGATGGCTTCGGGGCGAGGGCACTTGATTTTCCGTATTCACGCTGTAGCGTGGAATACATTAGCCTGGGGTTAAGATGGGTTACGAGGGAATAGGGTGGGAAAACCTCTCTACCGTAACCCAGCCAATCAAATCGAATAGGACAGAATAAACCCAGGTACCCCGACCTATTCCTCAATCAAAGAGGGCCTTAGAAAATCCTCTAATGGTTTAAGTCAGAATAAGGTGGAGGATTTCGAGAGCCAGACCCAAGCTAGAGAGTAGAGAGAAAATAATAAGCTGGGAGGACACTTGCTCAGAATTACATTTTCTGGGGTACCATAAAGTCAAGAAGCATACCTGATGGAAGTCGCGATGGCTTGCCTTCATAGTCATTGAGTTGAGATGCACTGAATGCTAACCCTACCATCACGACGGGTGCACCTGTGGGAGCTGGATGGCTACCCATGCCAGTGCGGAGGGTTCATTGGAACATGAGAGAGTAGGTGGCTACAGGACGTGTGATGTGTCTCAGGCAACGTGCAAAGGAAGGCGATAGGATGGGATGTTGAACCGTTGGGTCTCTAGCGGTATGTGCAAGGTTGACTGATGTCCACGTCATAATTAATGCAGTTGGAGATTTGAAAATGGGTGAGAAGCATTCAAAGTGATGACAAGGAGCCACGTATCCAAATTTGGCAGGTTGTACAGAGTGCTCAGATCACTTGTCCCTTAGCCCTCGATGCAGGGAGTGACACATGGCTCGTATCAGGGGTAGCCTGATAGTGGGGCAGCGACTGTTACAAGTTCCCAATGAAGTGAATTCGCCCATGTCCTTCTTCTTCATGATCACCTGCCCTCAGTTGATATGCCAATGTCCAAGCCAGGGGTCCTCTATACAGAGGAGGGCCCACAATCTTTCGATTCTTTTACTTACATCTTGGAACTGAGAGCGCTTGTTCAAGAGAGAAGGTCAGGTTGGAGCCTCGGAGCATTTCTGCGGAGTGTCTGTGAGGGTTGCATCAGACGCCAGTTGTCGAAGAGTCAATGAGAGCTCATGATTTTGAGGTGTCCATGTCTTTGGGTTCATCCATTGCCTCCCCTTTGGTCAACGAGGAGACAGGATGGGAGACAGAGGCTTATCACTGGTGTAGGGTTGTTGGGAATGATGATGAGGTGGAGGTGCTATCACCAGGAAGGGTGCCTCAGGTGGGTGAGGTCCCAACAGGTAGTGGCGGAGAGGGCTCCGTGGAGATGAGCTCCCACCCGGGGGGTGCGACTAAGCTAGGTGAGTGTCCCGATAGCCCTTTAGGGGTGGTGGAGGAGATCGCTCCATAGTTTACTCAAGAATAGGCAGATGAGTTGGCCAGGTGGTATTGCTTCCCAAGGTATCTCTAGGTGGCAATTCCCAAACCTCTGCTAGCCCAGCCGCATTCCCTTCACCACCACCCTAAGTGGTTTGTTATGTACGAGGAATGTCTAAAGGCGGAGTTTAGGTTCTTGATTCACCATTTAGTCGTAGAGTTCTTGCAGGAGTACAACAAAGCCCCTTCCCAATTGATGCCTAGATCATGGTGTTTGATTTTTGCTTTCTTGTCTCTTTGCATGATGACCAAGGTAGCCCCGAGTGTCCCACTTTTTCAGCATTTATTTTCCATGTCTAGGAGAGATAGCCAAATAAGTTGATATATGATCTACTTGTATGGAATGGCGTAGTAATACTGCATGTCATGGATATTCCAGACTGCTGCGATTAATTTAGATTCCTACACACCCCCACAACCACGCTCTGATACCATCTGTAACTACTCAAGATCTGAATACCAAGAAAGACCCCGATATTCTTGGATCCTGGCCCGCCACCCACAAGCCAGGGGCTCGGAAGGGTTAAAGGGATGGTGTGGTAGTGTATAAGAATCTAAATAATTGCAATTCAATATAATTATCATGATTAATGCAAGAAATAAATAGTTATATAATTTAATAATTACACAGTCCAGAATCTATATGTCTATACATAAGTGCAGTGAACTGAAAAGGGTATAAGACCACGGGGCATACCCCACCTCTGGCAAACTTGTGCTAAGACTGACCGTCGGCTCCCCGCAAAGCCTCCGAAGCATAACATGCAAGCTGCGCCTCATCTGAAAATAAAAGGGGGTGAGTCTCGTCTCATTGGCTCGGGGTCCCGCGGATCCCCACCTCACAGCGATAAGTACACGGTGCAAGAAATAACAATTCAAAATAATTTGTGGACTCCCCAACTCACTTTAATTGGTAGCGACATGGCAATCTTAGTCAACCTGTCAACCAGAAACCATATACCATCATGGCCACCCCGAGTTCTCGGCAAACCGACCATAAAATTTGTAGTCATATGATCCCATTTCCATGCAAGAATCTCCAAAGGCTGCAAAGTGCTACCTGGCCGCTGATGCTCCACCTTCACCTGTTGACATGTTAAACATCTGGCCACGAACTCAGCAACATCCTTCTTCATACCTGGCAACCAGAATTGTCTCTTCAAATTGCAATACATCTTGGTTGCTCCGGAATGCACAGCATAACAAGAACCATGCGCCTCCTGCAAAATAGCTTTCCTCACTTGCTCTTCAGTTGGGACATACAACCTGTCTCGAAATCTCACCACTTCATCATCACCAAACTCCACCTCGTCCATTGACAAGACATGATGTAGCTCGGGGTCCACACGTTGAGCCTGGCGATGGATGGCTGGCATGACAGTCAAGCTAGCAAGAATAGCTGACCCCCAATCTCGAGGAACTTTAATCCTAAAAGTCTCCATTAGTACCTATTGCCACAGCTTCCACTCTCTCATCATCAAGTGACTGACTACTACCTTTTTGCTCAATGCATCGGCTACCACATTCATTCTGCCCGACTGATAAGACAAGGTGAAGTCATAATCCTTCATGTATTCCATCCATCTCCTTTTGTAGCAACCCGAAAATTTTAAAAAGAGAATAAACAATAACGACTATATAATATTAGTCATGTAAGAGTTATGAAAAATAAAATTTTGATGAAAGTAAAATTGAAATAGTTAAATTTTGTTAATGGACATTAATATTAAGTAAATGGACTTTGAAAACCCACTACAAATAAATCCTCAAAAGGTAAAAGCCCAACTCACAAACCTTAAAAGGCCATGCCCTATTAAAATTAACTATTGGGCCTATACAAAAATCGCATGGGCTTTAATGTTAAGAACATGTTCGAACGTGTAAGGAAATTAGGTCGACCATGCCTTAGGGTTTTAGTTTAACAAGGAAAGTGGCTGGTGATGAGGAAAGGATGAGATCGATCAGGGAAGTTTAAACCTAGTAGGAATCATGCACGTAATAGGACTCCTATAGCCAAAACCCTATAAATAAGACCCCCATGCATGCATCAAAACATTATTGTTGCTGCTGGTGTTCGTGACCTACAGCGGGAAGAGCTCGACGCATCTTCCTCTAGTGGGTCGTCTCCCCCCCCCTCTTCCTGCACGGTGCTCCTGCCGTTGCTGTACGTGCTGCTGCTGTTGTTGCTGCAAGCGATCTCCTTCCTTCTACATCCGGCTTCTTCCTCTTCTTCCTGCTGCGACGTCGGTTGCAGGGAACCCATGAAGAAGCGTGGGCTCGTTCCTCTTCTCCCTTCCTTCCTCGTTCTGCATCCGTCTACATCCTCTGCTACTTCTTCTTCCTATTCTTCTTACAAGCGTCAAAGGTAGGCAATCTCCCCAGCAAAACCCTTTAAAATTCATGCAAACCATGCAAACTTCATGTTAGATAGGCCATTATCTTATGATTCCCTACTTGATTACCGTTTTTGCATGTTTTAGAACATTTTTTACATGATAATGAATTGGCGGCTACTATAGTGGCCGCTATTTTCAAGAATCAACGCCTGCTTAGAAGGACATGAATTAATCAGCGTCAAAAGGACTGACGCTAATTCCCTATTAATTAATAATTACACCCATCTTTAAAAATATATAATTATGAAACCATGATAGATAAAAGCATGATGTGCATACTTCCTGAATCTCTATATTTTTCTCTTAATTATCATGCCATCTGATCTGTTAAAATCTTCATAAATAGTAAAGTGCTACTGTTCATGCTAATCTGCTACTGTTCATGCTAATCTTAGGAAATGAACAGTAGTTTCTATCTATAAACGTACCTGGCTGATGCATGTTAAAATGTATTAAGAAAAGAATTAGCGACCGTATGAACGGACGCGGCTTATGATATAGCGCCTCTTCACAGAGACGCCAAATCCTGTTAATTATTAAATATGTAGGAAAACTAGAAAATTATGAATTGGCGTCAGTACAGCGGACGCGGATCAAAGATATAGTGCCTCCTTAAACGGACGCCAATTATTGTAAGTTTATTTAAAATTCAATAAATGCTTGAAATTGGCGCCTCTTCATAGAGACTAATTTTAAACGGTGTATTTAAAATCTGTTAAATATAAGATTTGGCAACCTTTTAAAGTGACGCCAATCATGTAATTGGCGCCTTCTGATTGGACGCTATTTCTTGCTCTCACAATTTTTATCGGGTTTTGACCCATACCGCGGGTCTTATGACACTTCTATCTCAAGTCCGAGATGGAGTCCATGTTTCACTATGTTTTTCGTTTACCCTCAATTCTTGGAGATTGAACGACCCTCCACCGGATATTCCTTCCGCCGGATTGGAAATTATCTCTCTAAGGCCTCCGTAAGACTTCGCTAGCCTTGGATTCTCTCAAGACAGCCAAACAAGTTGTATTCTCAAAACCCTGGAACCCTTGATTGTCATGTCACTCTGAAGAAACATGACGCCCTAGCTATCATAGAGCGCTGTTTCTGGCATTCTGTGAGAATTCTATCACTGCCTGGAATTGGCTACCAGATAGTTGACGCTATTTATGAATTAGCGACCGTCACAATGGACGCTATTTCTTCGTGCCTGTATTGTTCACAGAATTAGCGACCACCATAGTGGACGCGGATTCTGTAATTGGCGGCGGCCTGAGTGGACGCCAATTATCTCAGATTTCGTATATGTCTTGGTTTTTATATGATTTATCACCATGTCATCTTGTCCAATGTTCTGTCCTTGGAATCTCTATTCCATAAATCAACCTTAATGTTCCTACATGACTTGATCCTTGGAACTCTTTGGCCATTAATTGACGTGGAATTAGTCTAGAACTTAAAAGGAGCTATGGGTCCAAAAAACTTGATACTCAATGCTAGAAAAAAAAATGACGGGGTCCGGATCTGATCCCATGGACGAGGCAAAGTCCAAACATGTGCCGGTATTATGATTGATCGGGTGTGCATTGCACCAATGAAAAGTAAGATTGATCTATGACACTTCCACAAATGATTGACATGTTCACGACTCGAAATATTTGAATTCATATATGCACATATGGCCAATCCTACAAATGATAGTCTCATGTTATGCTCTTGTGAAAGCGAGCACCTTATTGAAATACTTGTTATTGTCTCATCATGATTGTTCTTGAAATTATTTCCTAAGTATTGTCCTATCTATTGCCAATTATAGTTCTTGAAATTATATCCGAATTATTGATCTGTCTCGTGCCATTATAAGTTCTTGATTATGATGTACCCTTGCATGACCTGCATTTCATGTTAAACTGTTAAATTACTTAAAGCTAGCTTGAGCAAGAGATACAAGACCTACTGAGTGTTCGCTCACCTAGTGTTTTCTCCATATTTTTCAGGTAATATTGAGGACGAGTGCGACCAAGATGGGCAAGGACAAGAGTGAAGAGAACTTCGGTCATTTAGATGATCCCTCCAAGTCTTATGTCAAGTTTAGTTAGTCAAGAGTCCATTGTAATTTTCTTTTATTGAGTCTAGTAGCTGGAGTCCAATTTGTAATAAACTTATATTTAAATTTCAATGAAATTATGTTTTGTCCAAATTATTATGTCTTATGGTTTGCTCTGATTGACATGACTGTTTCGCTGTCATGTTCCGAGTAATACCTTCCGCTACTATCGGTTCGGGGCGTGACACCTTTGCCTGAGATTGAGATCCTTCTAAGTGAACACATATTTCAAGCTCTGGTGGTCAGTAAAAATTTTAAATTTCTCTCCATACAAGTAGTACCTCAAAATCTTCAATGCAAAAATCACTGCTGTCAACTCAAGGTCATGAGTTGGATAATTCTCCTCATGCGGCTTTAACTGGAGGGACGCATAAGCTACCACCCTTTTGCATCAACACCGCACCCAAACCTACCCTGGAGGCATCAGTGCACAGCACAAAACCACCGGAACCAGAAGGCAACATAAGAATTGGAGCAGTGGTAAGCAATCTCTCTAGCTCCATAAAGCTTTATTCACACTCATCGCTCCAAATGAAAGGCACGTCCTTCTGGGTCAACTTGGTCATCGAAGTAGCAATTCGAGCAAAATCTTGAATGAACCTCCTATAATAACCTGTCAAGCCCAAAAAGCTTCTAACCTCCATCACCGACCTCGGTCTTGGCCACTAGACCACTGCTTCTACTTTAGCTGGGTCAACAGAAATACAATCACTTGATATCACATGACCCAAAAAGTGCACCTCCTAAAGCCAAAATTCGCACTTGCTGAATTTGGCATACAGTTGGTGTTCTCGCAAAGTCTGCAATACAATCCTTAGGTGATGAACATGTTCCTCCTCAGACTGGGAATAAACAAGAATATCATCTACAAACACCACTACGAATCGGTCCAGATAAGGATGGAACACCTTGTACATCAAGTCCATGAACGTTGTAGGAGCATTCGTGAGCCCAAACGACATCACCAAAAAATCATAGTGCCCATATCTAGTGCTGAAGACAGTCTTCTCTACATCTGATTCCCTAATCCGCAGCTGATAATACCCAGATCGCAAATCAATTCTAAAAAATACTCGGGCTGACTGAGGCTGGTCAAACAAATCATCTATGCAAGGCAATGGATACTTGTTCTTAATGGTCACCTGGTTCAACTGCCTAAAATCAATGTACAATCTTAAGCTGCCATCCTTCTTCTTCACAAATAATATAGGTGCACCCCATGGGGAAAAGCTAGGATGAATATAGCCCTTATTGAGCAACTCCTGCAACTAAGCTCTTAATTCCCTTAGTTCTGTCGGTGCCATGCGATAATGTGCCTTGGACAGTGGCATCGTGCCATGCACAATTTCAATGGTGAAGTCAATTGCCCTCTACGGAGGTAGCCCTGTCAACTCCTTAGGAAAGACATCAGGAAATTCACACACAATAAGAATATCCTCCACCCCTTGCTGTTCTTGGACAACTACCACTACTGAAGCAAGAAATCCTTGATATTCAACATCAAGTTGTCTACGGGCCTTAATAGCTAAAATGAGGAAAGGGGGTGAAGAAGATCGAATACCTTAGAAATAGAACAAGGGTCTCCGAGGCTGCTGAAAATAAACCATCTTTGAACTATAATCCACTAGGGCACCATGAGCCTCAAGCCAATCCATACCCAGAATCACATCCACTATGGCACCATGAGCCTCAAGCCAATCTATACCCAGAATCACATCATAATACTTCAACTGCAATGCATAGAGTCGGGCTGGCATATTCTGCCCTTCAATCCACACAGGCACCCTCTCTAAATAATAAGGAGTGATCATAAAATCACCCGTCGGCAACTCCACTGCCAGATCACAAGACATCTCTATGGTGGACTTGTAACGACCTGGGATCCGAGTACCGGAAAGGAACCGGCACGACTCGAACCTCGGCCCGCCACCCACGAGTCCGGAGACTCGGAAGGGTTAAAGGATGGTGTGAGGGTATATGAGAATCTAAAATAACTGCAGAGTTAACACAATGAACTAAATAAAGTGCATGCAATTAAATAAGTACTCATTTAATAGCTACAAGGTCCAGAATATCTCATGTCCAAAATAAGTACAGCCAACAGAAAGAAAAGTACAAGTACGTGGGGCATACCCCAGCTCTGGTAACTGGCAACTAACCCTGGCTGCTGGAACCAAGCTGAACCTCAGACGCGCTCCTCGCCAACCCCGCCTCACCTGAAAACACAGGGGTGAGTCTCATCTTATTGGCTCAGTAGGGATCCCGCAGACCCCCACCTCACAACGAAGAAAACAAGACAGCAAGGAAAGTAACGCTAAATAATAGAAGTACGGTAGTAACAATAATAAATAAACAGAAAATCTCACTATGACAAACCGCACTGATTGCGTACTATACCGAACAAACCGACCACGGTCCTATGGGAAAACAGGTCCGTACCTACCAGAAGACAGGAGCACCACCCACTAGAAGCAAGGCCGGATGCATCCCCTGACGTCTTATCCTGCACCCCAGTGTCTCCCTACACGCCCCAGGCGGAAAATGAGACACACAACAAGTACCACGAACAAGGACTAGTTGGGGTCGTGCTCGTCAGTGCGGGTCCGACGCCCCCAACCACGTGTGCACACACAGACCATGCGCTCTAGGTCAGATCCTCTAGATGGTTCTTCCCCCAAGTCCGGACTCAGGCTCCGCGAAGGGGCCCTATGGTAACCAGCCTAAAAACTGTCTCTCTCGGGTAAGCCGCTCCACCACTCCCGGGTGGGTCAGCACACACGTGCTGTAAGAAGGCTACGACTAGTGGACGTGTCACTGGAGGTATGAACTCACTAAGCAACGGAAACCATCGGATTACCCCAGACGGGGGACAACCTTTACGGACACAACTTCCCACAGGGATGGCCCATATTGACCCACGCAGGAAGCCCGGATTTAAAAGACATCACATGGACACCTCTTCTACGAAACCAAACTGCACACGGACATCTCGGGGCAAGGGAACGCAAAGCACGGCACCCCGGAGGCTAAAGGGGCTGGGTGGCCAAACTCTTGGCCGCCCAGAGGCCTGGGCAGCAACACCAGTGGCCGCCCAGCACCTGGGCTCATGTCGTGTCCAGGGTCCTGGCCGCCCAGTTCAGGGCGCAGACGGCCACCAATGTGACCGTCTCCTGTGGATTCCGAAAGCGGGACGAGCTCTGCTCCGAGCTTGGTTCCACGCCCCATTCGCCTCCTAGCGAAGGGAAAAATAAGGGGAATTCATCTTTGGACATTCCTACCACTGGAAAACCAAAACAAAACCCCAATCGAGGTCCAAATCGGGTGAAAATTGCTGCTCACCCCAATCATGCATTCTCCCTTCCTGGCATGAAACACGCCCCTCTCGACCTCTCCTAGGCCTAGAAATCTCGGGAGAAGTAGGAAAGAGGGTAAGGATATGTTCCCCTACCTCAAAGAAGGCCGAAACCACCGGATCGCCGTCGATCTTCAAATCACGTTCAAACCACGAACTCCACACCCTTGCCGTGAGATCACCACCGCCTCGAGCACCACGCCGCTACCATCGCCACCATGACACCTCCTTGGCCCGTCGTCCATTGCCAGAGGAGGAGGGGGCACCGCGTCCGTTCACGGGGGAGAGAGGGCAACGGTCGGAAGGGGAGCAGGGGTGTCACGGGAGAGAAAAGGGAGGGAGAGAAAGAAAAAAGAAGAAAAAGAAAAAGGTTTATTATATAGAAATCTGAAAAATCTAAAAAATACAAAAAGTTGGGAAAAATCATTTTCCCGATCCTTGGAACACGCTCGATGCGCTGATAACGTCACGGAGTCGGAGAATGCAACGGTTCACCCGGTACAGGGTTCTGAAGGCTCGTCAGGGAAAAATACACGTAAACCACAAAACGCTCTCTGGGACCCCCGAAAGTGATCCGAAACCCGCGAATCAAGATCCAAAAAATATCCAAAAAACTCGGGGCATTACAGGACTTCTCAGCATAAGCAATGAAATCCTTAAATATGAAAGAATGAGAAGTGCCAGAATCAAATAGAACTCGGGTCCTGTACCCAAGAATCATAATCGTACCTTCCACCAACTAGGATGCTTTGCCTCTGCACGTGTCATGTGGATCACGCACCCATGAGATCTCTGCCTCCCCACAGTAGCTGACCGTGGCAAGGGTGGAATCTGCATCTGCTGTTGGAACTGCTGCTGCGGCTATTGGTGGGGGTGAAACTGCTGAGGTTGAAATTGTTATTACTGTTGAAATTGATGTGGTTGCCACGGCCTCTGAGGGCAATCACGAGCCATATGCCCCACCTGATCACATCAGAAGCACATCACAGGCATCTGACACGGTCTACCGGGGTGAGAACCACCACACCGTGGACACGATCCCCGTTGTCCACTCACAGAACCCTGGCGTTGAAATGGCACAGGCTGTTGCACACTACCCACCAATCTCTGCCTCTAATCTTGCAGATCATGACATCTCTTGCCAAATTCTACCTTCCAAAATATCCTCTTGATCTTCGAACCAAAAGATGTGACACCTGCAGCAGAGGTCACTGAAGGAGATGGCCCTGACCTGCCTAAGCCCTGTTGAATTGTACTCTGCTGCTAAACAGAACCATGCTGACCTTGGCTTGTCTGCACCTGCCCCATCTTGGCCTGCTCTTGTGTCCTTGACAATTCTGTTGAGTCTCTCCAAGTGAGTTTGATGATAATAAAATCTTGAACTCAGTTTTCATCTCGTGCCATGTCGAAGTAATCACGAGCAAACTTTGAATGTGTTTAAGGCCACTTTGTGTAATGCTAAAAGCTTAAATGTAAGATTGGATATGAAGCTCAAATGAATATCTCCAAATGCATAATCAAAGCTGGATTAAAACCAAAATGCATGAATTGAATAAGGACATGAAGCTCTTGTCATATGGATATGATCCACTAGGCTAACAATTCATTTCTGTAGGTTTTTCAGAGTTCGGTCGACCTTGCCAGCATGGGCGGTCGACCTAGCCAGCATGGGCGGTCGACCTAGCCAGCATGGGCTGTCGACCTAATTTCCCAGAGTTGAAAACTCTGTAAAATTACAGAGTTCGGTCGACTGCCCCCACTGGACCAGTCGACTGGTTTTCCCAACGTTGAAAGGTTCACCTTCTGTAAAATTCCGGTCGACCGCATCTATGCCCGATCGACCGCCAGCTTCGAAGCCTCCATTGTTGACTTTATTTTCTCCACGAGGCTGAAGCATCTATCAATGGTTTTTTAATCCCAAAAGTCTCCAGACATCCCTAGAATTGTGGATCTGTGTCTTGGCTTGTCCTTGACCATCCAAGTTATATAAAAACATCTCTTGGGGGAAAGAAACCCTAATCACTCAAGGGAGATCAAAGGGGGCTGCCAAGGGAGAAAGAGTGCTGCTGATGTAGCTCCGTGAACAGTGTTCCGTGCAAGAAGTTCTTCATCCATCTCCAAGCTTCTCAAGCTCAATCTGAGGCCAATCAACCCAAGTCAAGTGGAGATCAAGCTGTGGTGGGGACATCGGGCCCACTACTCGGAACCGATGCCACACTACCCCGAGACCGAGCTTGTGGCTCGGAGACTCACTCGAAGACTCGGCATCCTGAGTAGATACTTGTGTGTATTTGTACGTATTTGAGTATTGAGTATGTATGTATGTAAAATACATGTATTACTACATGTATATTTACTTTTGTTTTATTAGGTAAGGTTGGTCAAAAGACATGTGTATTTTATTTTTATTAAACCCACAAGTCAAAGGTGGGTTGTTGAATCTTGTTTTATTAGGCTAGGGCATATATGCAAATAGGAGAAGTTTAAAGGTAAGAATGTAATGGCTTTCCCTATATAAAGGGGGGCTAATGAAGGTTTGTAACACGATGAATTGAATGAAAGCTAGCTTGTACATGAGAGCCTTCCTCTCGTGTCCTTTTCCCACCCTCTAACTCCCTTATGAGAATAGAGTGTTGCCCGATGTGAGACCGTCCGGCGTGAGGCCGAGCTGCGTGAGGTAACAAGCTATCCCGTCCTGTTCGTCCCCACGAAGCTGCCGTCGATCCTTCCTCCGATGCCGACCGCGTCAAATTTGCTATCAGAGCCCGACACAGGCGCCTCCGTCGACCACGACGTCCCCGTCACCTCCCCCTTTTTTTCTTTTGTTTGCCGAAAGTGAAAAAAAAAGAAAAGAGCTCTCTCGGTTGAGAGAGAAAGAAGTTGAAAAAAATAAAAAAAAGAGAAAGGGGGAAGCTCTCTCGGTTAAGAGAGAGGAAAGCAAAAAAAGGGAAAAATATTTTTTTCTTTCTCTGTTCGCGTGGTAGGGCCTCGTCACCCGTGCCACCTTTCAAAAAACCCATCGGCTGCAACGGTCGCCCCGGCCACCGCCCCCTGCGCCAGTCGCCGTCGCGACCCGCCCGCGCTGCCGCACTCGCCTGGCCGCCCTGCTGCTGCCGCCTCGCCATCTGCGCCCGCAGGCGTGCCCGCGCCAGCCCGGCGCCTGCACCGCGCCCGCCAGCCCGCAGCTCCCGCCCGTGCCCCGTCGCCGCCCCGCCGCGCCCGGCTGCCCACCGCCGTTGCGCGCCCGCGCCTGCGCGCCCCACACCCAACCGTGGCTGCTGCCCCCCACGCACCTGCTAGCCGCCTCTGCGTGCGCCCGCGTGTCGCCCTTGCCAGCTGGTCACCCTGTCGCGATTGACCGCCGGGTTTATTGACCCATCATCAGCCGCGTGAGGTCAAGTTGAAAGGTTAAATATATATATATATATATATATATATATATATATATATATATTAAAAAATTGTTGATGAGAAATATATTTATATATTATATGATATATATATAATATTATATATGTATCATGTATATATATTTATATCTATTGAATAATTTATCCTTTGTGGCCCCCAAAAATCCACATTGACGGCTTGACGGGTGCCTGAGTCACCTGGTCGACGACAGACGGTCCATAAATTACGGAACGTGAGTACCCCTGAGTCTCCCTACGCGTAGAAATTTTGGATTAATTTGTTCCCCTGCGCCGAAAAATTTTAATTACACAGTTTTGTAATAATTGCACCCTCCCTGCGTGGAGTGAATTTGTTGTAACTGTCCAAGCCTCGTCGACGCCGTGCAGGCACGCACGTCCCCGCTCGCCTTCGTCTCTAGTCGGAGCTAGACTTTTCAGTCTAGCTAGGTACGTGTTCCAATCACTTACTTATTTAGTATCTTTTCAATTGCCGCGCGATGAAGTGAGAGAGAGAGCCCGATCCATGCAGCCTGTCTTCTGAGTGCATCGCTGTGGACAGAGAGAGAGAGCTTGAATGTACCCATCCTTTAAGCCCTAGAACTGCCGCATTAAGGAGCCCTAATTGTCAGGAGGTAGTTCCACAACTACTTCGCCTATGGGCGAGCAACTCTCCCTGACCGGTCCCTTCGAATTGACCCTTTGCATGTTAGCCAACAAATCGGGTCTAAAAACTTGCTAATTTTCGATCCCAGGATTACATCATCTAGGTCCAAGTCCGTGCATGCCACGTTGGTCTAGGAATTCATCGGGCCGTCTAGAGTGTAGTTTAACCTTACAACCACCCATGAATCACGATAACATGGATGCCATGTTAGCCCAGCTCGAACAACATCTTATGGCCCAAATTGAAAGATCTATAGGCCAATTACGAGCGGAGCTAGGGGAGAGGATCCAACCCCTAGAGGATCTTGTGAAAAAAGAGGAAAGAAATCCCGTGGCCAATCTTAGGGAAGAGAGAAACCAAGCCCGCCAGAATCATGCTCCTCAAGGTAGAGAGCAAGAGGATCGTGCGCCTCGAGGGAGAGACCACGACGATGAGGATATCATCCTACAGAACGTCAAGATCGACGCTCTGAGTTTTGATGGGTCCCTAAACCCCGCTACATACCTTGATTGGGAGATCGGGATGGATCAATATTTTGACTGGCATCACCGCATGACCCCTACCACAAGGGTGAGGTTTGCCAAAATGAAGCTCCTAGGTCAAGCCAAGACCTACTGGTGCAACATTGAAAATCTCCTAGCAAGGAGATGAGAGGAGTCCATAAACACGTGGGAAGAAATGAAGGAGAAATTAAGGGAGAAGTATCTGCCACCCTCCTACCATCAGCATCTTTTAGACTAATGGCAGAAACTCACCCAAGATGGAAAGTCCGTGGACGAGTACATCACCAAATTTGATGAATTCTTCCTTCGGAGTCGAGTCATGGAGGATGCCTCTATCACCCTCTTGTGATTTAGGGCTGGTCTACACGAGAGTATTCAGCGGGAGCTATTCTTGCGGGAGGTTAACACCCTCGAGCAAGCTTATCAAGTTGCTCGAGATGTTGAGCGGTTTCAAAGGGAGGTCCCTCGTCGGGTTTCCACCTACCGCCAGCCTGAACCCCGAAACCCCATAGTCCGCTACACTGAGAGAGCTGGCCCCTCCACTCCCTACGTCCCTACTGCTACCCCACTCCGGGCCGTTGCCCCAACTATTCCTTTCATACGGAACCCCTTACCTGCACCCACTGCTGTGCCCAGGATGGAGTACACTCCGCCAACTGATAGGAGGGATGACAAGGGAAAGGGAGCCATCTCGAGCACCTCCCAACCAGTCCCTATCTTGAGAATTCATTGCTTTAGGTGCCATAACCTAGGGCATGTTTCCACCAATTGCCCCACCCGAGCCTTAGTCATCACCGACCCCCAGCTTGTGGAGCTTCCACCTCAGGAAGGAGAAGCCATTGAGAGGTATCAGGCCGATCCTGACCTCATCGCCCAGTTTGAGGAAATGGATGCAGGGTATGATGGAGCGCATGTCGAGTACATGCAAGTGGGAGATATTGCCGAGAGTTCAAAATAGGGAAGACTTGGTGTAGTTTGCTGCATCTTAACACACCCCCAGGAGGACGACTGACGTCGAACCTCCATCTTCCAAACCTACATCATGGTAAAGTCTCAACCCTGCAAGGTGATCTTTGACAACGGGAGCTGTATCAATGTAGTCTCTTCAGACTTTATCTCCCATCTAGGTCTACCTACCCATCCCCATCCTAGGCCATACAACGTTGCTTGGGTTGACGACACTTCTATCCCAGTCACCACTACATGTGTCATTCCCATTCAATTCCAGTCCTACCAAGGACAGATCTTATGCGATGTAGTGCCTATGAAGGTCGTAGCATCATCCTAGGACAACCGTGGATTTATGATGTAGACCTTACTACATTCGATCGATCCAATTAATGTTCCTTCTTACACAATGGGAAGAAGATACAGCTGTACCCGACACCCCCAAAGGTGACCTCGGGAAAGAGTTCCACCTCCACCCCCACTGGAACCCCCAAGGTTCAAGAGAGTCCTCAAACTCCCACTGAAGGGAAACTTCCCATTCCCTCTTCCCCCGCACCTATCACACCCGTTCCTAAGGCCCCTAAGGTTGGTTATGACCCGGTTAGGTGCCTTAACTTCATAGGTGTCCGTGAGCTGAATAGGGAGATTACCGAGGGTGCCCCTGTTTGGGCTATTGTCATCACCATCACACCTGAAGAGTCCCGAGTCTCTGTCCCACCTGAAGTCCAGGCAATCCTGCAGGACTTCCAAGATATTTTTTCCGAGGACTTTCCCTCTAGACTCCCTCCCATGCGTGATGTACAACACGCCATTGACCTTGTCCCTGGGTCAACCCTACCCAACCTTCCCCATTATAGGCTGAACCCCAAGGAGCATGCTGAGCTCCAAAGAATTATCGAGGACCTTATCCAAAAGGGTTTCCTCATGGTGAGCAAGAGCCCATGTGCTGTCCCTGCCTTGCTCACACCCAAGAAAGATGGCACATGGCATATGTGTTTTGACAGCCGCGCCATCAACAAAATCACTGTCCAATATAGATTTTCAATTCCCCGCCTTGATGACATGCTTGACATGATGAGTGGAGCTACCATCTTTTCTAAGATTGACTTGAAAAGTGGCTACCACCAGGTCCGAATCCGATCAGGGGATGAGTGGAAGACAGGCTTCAAAATAAAAGAAGGTTTGTATGAGTGGCTTGTCATGCCGTTTGGACTATCCAATGCCCCCAGCACTTTCATGAGGCTTATGACAGAAGTCCTTCATCCTCTCATTGGTCGCTTCGTTGTCGTCTACTTTGACGACATTTTCATCTATAGCCACAACCCTCAGGACCACATCCACCATTTGAGGGAAGTTTACGAGACTTTGAGGAGAGAAACCCTATTTGCCAACCTCAAAAAATGTGAATTCATGACAGACTGGGTCACTTTCCTCGGGTTTATGGTCTCTAGTCAAGGAGTGTCTGTGGATAAATCCAAGGTCCAAGCCTTAGTAGACTGGCCAGAGCCCTAGAACGTCCATGACGTTCGAAGTTTCCACGGGCTAGCCACTTTCTACAGACGCTTCATTCAGGGATTTAACACCATTATGGCGCCCATTACGGATTGCATCTGTGATGCGGGACGGACACGCGACCTGGGACTCTAGCTCGTAGGTGTCCCTAGCGAGGGATGCGTGGGACCGTGCGCGGTTGAGAAACCGGCAATGAGTCGGGTAGTCGGCTCTTCTGTGCTCGGATCGAGTCACGGGACAGGTCTCGCTCTCTCTCTCGCAGCGGTGATAAAATAGATATCGAGCTAAATTAACCTATCACATGCTCTCTAGCAGCGGCATAAGAAAATATACGAGTAAAGTAAATGTCGAGTGAAGGAGCGAACACGATAGCTCCACGCTCCGGGCGTGGGGAAGGCGATCCCGGCCAAGTACGGTAACTCCCGGTCCAATGGTAAAAATTTAATTACAGCAGTGAATTACGTTGCCCACTCCACGCAGGGAGGTAAAGGGCTACAAGTGGGCCCGGGAGGACCGATCCTGGGTTGACGGGCAGCACTTGATCACCCCGTCGGCGCGGTTCGGACGGCGCAAGCTGCTGGTTGTGGGGCCCACGTGCTGGTCGGCGGGTCCGAGTGGGCCCGGAGTGGTACCGCTGTGACGGTGGCTCTTGGAGAGGCGCTCCCTAGGACGGAGGTACGCTGGTTCACTTTGCGAAAGGCGAGTCAGCTCCGGTCTTCACTTGTTGACCTTGCTGCCCAGGGATCTGAAGTTCTGTTTTTGCGGCGCGCGATCGGGCGAGATCAGCTGCTGCGATCACTCCCGACGTCGAATCGATGTGAAAGTGGTACCGTTGGAAAGATGACTTGAAGTACTTCGATGCCAGAGAAAGAATTTTGAATCTCCCTTTGATGGCCTTGGTCGAATTTCCAAGTTGCTAGCTGACAGACTCAGAAAACTCAGGATAGAGGTGGGTTTTCCTTAGAACAGACATTGACCGTGGCTTAAACCTCACATCTGGAAGTTGACCTCTTCATGAAAGTTGTAGAGGGGAGAGTAAGAAAAACGAGGGTTTTTTTGTGGAATTTCTAGAAGAGGTTTGGTCGGGGAAAATGAATTTTGACTAGACAGAGGTCGGATCTAGACTGCACAAGACAGAACTGAAATTTGACTGAGTTTTAATTTTTTGGTGGAGAAAAAGAGTTCTTAAATTCGAGCAAAAATTTGTGCAGACGTGTTTGGATGGGCAGAACACCCAGTCCAAATTTGGACTCAATCAAAAAAGGGGAAGGGGGTCGAACTATGGAGGAACTAGCCTGCTAGAACACTTGACAGAACATAGATAGATCTGGAAGGTTGAAGAACACGAAATTGGAAAAATAGAAAAAGAAGGCTAGAAAATGGGAAACCTTTTTTGGGGGAGGGTATTTGCGTGGGGAACCTACCCTCAAAATTTGGGCTCTAGAAGATCTATGGATTGGGAGCCAAAAATTGGACAAGGGGGCTCTGTCCTAATTTGGACAGAACTCCGGCGGTGGCGGTGGCGGCGCGATGGCGGCACGAACGGCGGTGGAGATGAGCGTCGCACTCAGAGAGGTGGTGGTGGAGATGCGTCACACATCTGAAGGAGAGCCTTCACAGCTCTAGGGGAGGAGAGAGGGGCGCCCTTGGGCAAATGAGTACAAATGAATATTTTCTTCCATTAATGCTGAGTTAATTCACAAAATACAAGGTATTTATAAGAAATGTAAAATGACCTATTCTACCCTCAGATCTAAATTAGGGGAGGGGTAAATGGGAGAGATCACATTTATTTCTCCCATGTGGTTTGGAACCACATAAAATACAATATATAGGGGGCGCCCCCTTGACTTTCCTTGGCCTTCATTTTTGAATTTTGTAACCCTTTGTCCCCTTGAATTGTCAAACCATCTAGAAGCCCACCTTGGACCTTTGACTGGCCCCACATGGGCCCTAAGGCTTAGGTGGACCAATGGGGAGGGAGGTGGGGGCCCCAGCTAGACCTACTGAATTTTTGCACATAAACCCACTAAAACCTAAAGACTCACATTTGGCTTATACTTGCCATACAATTGTGTACTCGATTACACAAGGATATAAATGCAAATGAAAAGGACACAAATGTAAAATAAAATGTACATGCTCGGAGTTGATTCCCATCAATTCTCCCCGGGTGGGAGAACTCGACCCCGTCGAGTAAGGGGTGCGACTGCTCCAGTAGCTCCGGCGGATCTGTCATCGACCAAGAAGCGCGGAGTATGCTCCACTCCAAGTATTCGACACCTGCTCATCCCGTTTAGATTCGATATGCTCACGCTACTGGGGAATGAGTCTAGAGGTGGACACTCCGGGGTGGGGTCACTCTCAAAGGAGGGAGGCGGCTCAAAGACTCACTAGGAATCACCGTTGGGTCCCTTTATGTGACTAGATCTGATATGTTGAGGTAGAGCCGATCCCAAAGTCCGACAACTCTCGCACTCGAAAGGGACTGACAACGCGAGCGTACAAAGGACCGACTCGACTCAATGTATACACAGACACACAAGACCCTAGACAAAACCTATTGTTAGTCCAACCTATGCACATGCAATGGTGGACCAGGACACCCGAATGCGTGCCATGCATGCATTTGACGTAACCGGAGGTTAACGTCATGGGAGACTCCGAGACATCCTACGATGCACCAATCATGCACATGGGATTTGGATGCGGGAGGGCTAGGAGACCCAAAATCACCTTGCCAATGAACGGGCTTGATGGGTGTATAGGGATCGGCCCATGGGGAAGGGGTGTGAAAGTGGACTTCCTCGACAAGGTATAAAGGAAGTGGTGGGTCACGAGGCCCACTAGGGAAGGGGTCGAATGGGTCAAAGAATGTGTGACCCCTTGGCTCCTCCATTACGTAGTCCCATGTTTGAAATTCATGAAGGTGATGGTCACCTCCATCCATCGTGGTAGATGGGACAGTGTATAGAAGATATGGCTCCTCCCTCGAGATAAAAGGAATGAAGTCGGGCTTGGCCGGTAATGGGAGGAGTAGAAGAACCTCCGTGGTGACATGACCCACGGTGTACACGGAGGTAATGGACCCTAAGGCGGGATGGGTGAAGCTACGACCGGTGGGTCCGTCGAAGCCTGGGGCCAACAAGTGCATCAACGCCAACTGTCGGTCTAACCCTTTAAAAAGGTCACCCAATGTATCCACATAGTGACTAGACCAGAAAGTGGTGTGAAATGAGTTGATTGGCACTAGAGGTAGTGTGAGGTCCATGGATGGGAAGGGAGGTGGGACCAAGCCATTCTTGAGCCAGCTAAGGAGTGGCTCGGTGATGAAAAGCTTTCCCATTAGAAACACGGGTGGCTCGGGCTGAGATAGCTCCACATAAAGATTGGAAGATGAGGGTGGTGGCAATGGAGCTCTCATGGGTGGGGAAGGAATGTCCTCCTAGAGGGGAAGAGGTCCTTGGGACCCCGGAGGTGGGGCCAGGTTGGGGTTACCGGCTATGACATCCCTAGGCTCGGGTATGGCTACGTCCGGTCTCGGAGGTGGGCACGGGGAGACCAACGACTCAAAATACGCACACCTCCGATCCACCTGATCCGAAATCATTTACACAAGTTCGGCAATGGTATGGGTTGGAGTAGGGGTATCGCGGTGGACTTGCCCGTAATCAACCGGCCTAGGCTTGGGTACATGAGGGGCTTCTTGCCTCCGGGTATGACCCACTTGGTTGGAAGTGAGTTGGTGGGGTCGGCTGGAGGGGTGACCCACGTGGTTGGAAGTAAATGGGTGGGATGGGTTGGAAGAGACCGGATGGGGAAGATAGACCCTCCTAAGCTCTCTCTTCATGTCCCACCATGATTTGATGGACCATTGCCTCCTAACCTCTCTCAGGCGTTCATTGTAGTCCCACTTTTCGACGGCCTCGTGTAGAAGCCGCTCTTTGGCGAAAGAGCATTGCCGAGCCTCGAACATGGGGTAACAATCAAAATATTTATTCATAGCGGCTTCCCAATGTAGGTAGTCGCTCGGGACTTTGGAGCCATAAAAGTTCGGGGCTTCGGGCCTACGGAAGTGGAGAGGGTGGTTGCCAAGCTCATGGGTGGGCCAACGGTTATATCGCCTAGGCGACCGGGAGTCCATTGGAAATGGGGAACTATAAGACGGACATGAAGACACTCGGACAAGACACTAAACGACAATTCAAGGTTGGAATGCCGACTCGACTAGACAAGACTCGGTACCTGGCAGAGTTGCGGGACCCGAAGATCCTCTCAATACGAGTGTGCGACCTTCCCGATAGGCGTAACCTACCGTTCGGACAACACCTTTTTATATACCAAATAATGGTATGCAAATGAGACACCTAGACTTAGACTCCTAGACTTAAATGACTCTTTTTGTGTGTGTGTTTTTAAACAAGACTACCCTAGACTCGACTCGCTCTGATACCAAATTGATGCGGGACGGACACGCGACCTGGGACTCTAGCTCGCGGGTGTCCCTAGCGAGGGATGCGTGGGACCGTGCGTGGTTGAGAAATCGGCAATGAGTCAGATAGTCGGCTCTTCCGTGCTCGGATCGAGTCACGGGACGGGTCTCAGTCTCTCTCTCTCTCTCGCAGGGGTGATAAAATAGATATCGAGCTAAATTAACCTATCACATGCTCTCTAACAGTGGCATAAGAAAATATACGAGTAAAGCAAATGCCGAGTGAAGGAGCGAACATGATACCTCCACGCTCCGAGCGTGGGGAAGGCGATCCCGGCCAAGTACGGTAACTCCCGGTACAATGGTAAAAATTTAATTACAGGAGTGAATTATGTTGCCCACTCCACGCAAGGAGGTAAAGGGCTACAAGTGGGCCCGGGAGGATCGACCCTGGGTTGACGGGCAGCACTTGATCACCCCGTCGGCGCGGTTCGGACGGCGCAAGCTGCTGGTTATGGGGCCCACGTGCTGGTCGGCAGGTCCGAGTGGGCCCGAAGTGGTACCGCTGGCTCTTGGAGAGGCGCTTCCTAGGACGGCGGTACCCTGGTTCGCCTTGCGGAGGGGAGTCGGCTCCGGTCTTCACTTGTTGACCTTGCTACCCACGGATCTGAAGTTCTATTTTTACGGCGCGCAACCCGGCAAGATCAGCTACTGCGATCACTCCCGACATTGGATCGACGCAAAAGTGATACCGTTGGAAAGATGACTTGAAGTACTTCGATCTATGGGCAGAGAAAGAATTTTGAATCTCCCTTTGATGGCCTTGGTCGAATTTCCAAGTTGCTAGCTAACAGACTCAGAAAACTCAGGACAGAGGTGGGTTGTCCTGAGAACAGACGTTGAGCATGGCTTACACCTCATATCTGGAAGTTGATCTCTTCATGAAAGTTGTAGAGGGGAGAGTAAGGAAAACGGGGGTATTTTTTGTGGAATTTTTAGAAGAGGTTTGATAGGGTAAAAAGAATTTTGACTAGACAGAGGTCGGATCTGGACTGCACAAGATAGAACTGAAATTTGACCGAGTTTTAATTTTTTGGTGGAGAAAAAGAGTTCCTAAATTCGAGCAAAAATTTGTGGAGACGTGTTTGGATGGGCAGAACACCCAGTCCAAATTTGAACTCAATCAGAAAAGGGGAAGGGGGTCGAACTATGGAAGAAGTAGCTTGCTAGAACACTTGATAGAACACAGACAGATCTAGAAGGCTGAAGAACACGAAATTGAAAAAATAAAAAAAGAAGGCTAGAAAATGGGAAACTTTTTTTGGGGGAGGGTATTTGTGTGGGGAATCTACCCTCAAAATTTAGGCTCCAGAAGATTTGTGGATTGGGAGCCAAAAATCGGACAAGGGGGCTCTGTCCTGATTTGGACAGAACTCCGACGGTGGCGGTGGCGGCGTGATGGCGGCACGAACGGCTTGCGTCGAAGGGTCTCCCTTCTTTCCACTGTCCGGGTAGAGGTCACTGGATTTGACCGCATGAAGGAACTCTATGAAGAGTGTCCCGACTTTGGCCCTGCCTACTCTGCCTTGTCTGCTGGATCCTCGACCACCTTTGCTGACTATCTACTCCATGATGGTTTTCTTTTTCGAGGACAGCAACTATGTGTCCCGAGGACTTCTGTACGAGACTTCCTAATTTAGGAAATGCATGCTGAAGGTCTTGCTGGTCACTTTGGATGAAACAAGACCATCCATTTTGTGGAGGAACATTTTTATTAGCCTGGCCTGAAGAAAGATGTGGCCAAGATTATAGCCCAGTGTAGGACATGCACAATGGCCAAATAGGTCAAACAGAACACTAGTCTCTACACTCCTCTCCCCATTCCTGATAGACCGTGGGTTGATGTGAGCATGGATTTCATCCTTGGATTACCTTGTACTGCTCACAAATATGACTCCATCTTCATGGTCATTAATAGGTTCTCTAAGATGGCCCATTTCATTGCATGTTCCAAAACATCGGATGCATCTAGAGTGGCCCACCTATTCTTTGATGAAGTCGTGCGTCTGCATGGTCTCCCCCAAACCATAGTGTCTGACCGAGATGTCCGGTTCACTAGTTACTTTTAGAAGACACTTTGGCACCTAGTTGGCACTAAGCTAAAATTTTTCACTGCCTATCACCCACAAATAGATGGGCAAACAGAGGTTATCAATAGAAGTTTAGGGCATCTACTGAGGTGTCTCGTAGGGGATCATTCTGGCACTTGAAATCTTTTCTTACCCAGTGCCAAGTTTGCATACAATAGCTCTGTCAATAGGTCCATAGGTATGAGTCTATTTGAGGTCGTGCATGGATACAAACCTAGGAAACTTGTGGATCTCATTCCCCTTCCCCTCGAGTCTAGAACATGCAAGTCAGCTGAGGAATTTACACAACATGTCACAAGTCTGCATGAGTCAATTAGCAAGTAAATAAACCTCAGTAATGAGACCTATAAACGACTGGCTGATTCGCATAGGCGTCACCATGAATTTAAAGAAAGTGACTTGGTTATGGTCCGGGTCCTACCCGAACAACTCCCCTCGGGAGCCGTTAAAAAGTTACAAGCCCGTAGTGATGGTCCCTTCCCAATACTGTAGAAGATTGGCTCCAATATCTATGTTGTGAACTTACCTCCCGAATATGGGATTAGCTTTGCTTTTAATGTGGCAGACCTAGTGGCCTACAAAGAACCCACAACGATTCCTAGTGACCCTTTTGAGCCTTCTCCTTCCATTGAGAGTGAGCCAACCCCTATGCGTCCCACAGCCTCGAGAGCACCGTGCTAGTAAATTGAGAGGATACTGGATGAGTAGGTGACAGCTACATAGAGCCGGGTGTACCAGCGCTATCTTGTCCGCTGGCGGGACCGTCCACCTTCTGATGATTCCTAGATCAGCCCGGAAGATCTCCAGCGCCTCGATCTAGACCTGCTGGAGCACTACCAGAGCAGTGTTCCCCCTTACTCGACGGAGTCGAGTTTCAACCGCCCCGGGAGGGTTGGTGGGAACACTGGGCCCACTACCAGACCCACTACTCGGAACCGACGCTGCACTGCCCCGACACCGAGCTTGTGGCTCAGAGACTCACTCGAAGACTCGGCATCCTGAGTAGATACTTGTGTGCCTTTGTACGTATTTGAGTATTGAGTATGTACGTGTGTAAAATACACGTATTACTACATGTATATTTACTTTTGTTTTATTTGGCAAGGTTTGTCAAAAGACATGTGTATTTTATTTTTATTAAACCTACAAGTCAAAGGTGGGTTGTTGAGTCTTGTTTTATTAGGCTAGGACATATATGCAAATAGGAGAAGTTTAAAGGTAAGAATGTAATGGCTTTCCCTATATAAAGGGGGGCTAATGAAGGTTTGTAACATGATGAATTGAATGAAAGGTAGCTTATACGTGAGAGCCTTCTTCTCGTGTGCTTTTCCCGTCCGGTATGAGACCGTCTAGCGTGAGGCCGAGCTGCGTGAGGTAGCAAGCTATCCCGTCCTGTTCGTCCCCCCGGAGCTGCCGTCGATCCTTCCTCTGACGCCGATCGCGTCAAGCTGCATCCAAAATCCTCTTCATCTACTAAGGGGGAGCTTAAATCTGAAGTTTTTATTTTGTGTTTCTTCTTTCATTACTAATTGAGCTTCAAGTGTGTGTTCCTGTAATATCTAAACACTTGTGTGTGTGGATCTACGTAGATCTCTGTGTGTGTGTGTGTGTGTGTGTGTGTGTGTGTGTGTGTGTGTGTGTGTGTGTGTGTGTGTGTGTGTGTGTGTGTGTGTGTGTGTGTGTGTGTGTGTGTGTGTGTTTCTCTTTCTTTACTTTTCTGTGTGATTCGGTGCTTGTGCACCTTCGTGGGAGTTCCGAACTCCTCACGAGTGTGTGTGTGTGGTTTGATCTTGTAATTTGTTACAAGATAGTGTGGGAATCCTCACAGATCGTGAGGGGTGGACGTAGGTTGCCGTTGTTGCATCCGAACCACCTAAAAATCGTGTCTCTTGTGTGGTTTAATCCTTTTCTCCTATCACCATTCTGTGCAAGCACACACATAGATTAATTCGGTTGTATTGATTAAGTTAGATTTAGCATAGTCTATCATTTGCACAGTACATCTCTGGTATATCAAAAGGTGAGTTCGGATCGACAAGGCAAACCTTGTCAGGAAGATACCACTTTGCGTGAGTAGAATCTTCATATTCCCACCTCTGCCACGGTACCAAAGATCAGTTGAGTATTGTAGATTTTGCTAGATCTGATAGTTTCTTATTTAGATCTGATCTTCTTTGTGGCTATTCCTCACACTTGTTTAAATCGACTAAAGTTCTCTTAAAATTTATAAACACCCAATTCACCCCCCCTCTTGGGTGTCATTGATCGCGAGACTTCAATTGGTATCAGAGCTAAGGCTCTAATTCTTTCAGATCTAACGATCTAGAGTAAGATCCAGATTAATGGCCAACAAGGAGATGATGCGTGAGGGTCACTCAATCCACCGTCCTCCATACTTTGACGGCTCGAACTACTCCTATTGGAAAAATAGAATGTATGTTTTTCTGAGAGCCCAAGAGTACGAGATCTGGAGGGTGGTGGACAAGGGTCCATATGAGCTTTCTAAAAATGAAGACGAGTGGAACCCCGAGGATATTAAGAAATCCACAGTTAATTTTAATGTCATGAACATTATGCAATGTGCTATACATCCTAACGAGTTTTCTCATGTATCCATGTGTAGTTCAGCAAAGGAGATATGGGACAAGCTACGGCTCATTTATGAAGGAACTTCTGAGGTCAAGGAGACCAAGGCCAATCTAGTCGTCAGAGATTACGAGCTATTCAAAATGAAATCCTAAGAAACCATCTCAGAGATGTTTGCAAGATTAACTGAGATCACCAACGGTATCAAAAGCCTTGGGAGGGAGTACACAAACTCTGAACTTGTGAGGAAGGTATTGAGATTCCTTCCACCTGCGTGGCATACAAAAGCCATAGTCATTGAGGATTCAAAGAATTTGTCCACACTCTCATTGGACAAGCTCATAGGGTCACTCATGACCTATGAGATTAACATCAAAAGAATTGCGGAAGAGGAATCCAAAAAGAAGAAAACCATTGGCTTGAAAGCCAACCAGTCTTATGATGACTCCCAAGAAGAGAAGTCCAGTGAGAAGAGTAATGAAGAAGAAGACTTGGCTATGCTGACCCATCAAGTGAAGAAATTTCTGAGAAGAAAGAAGAATTTTCAAGAAAATTTCAGAAAGGGGCAAAGGAAGCCCGTTCAAACCAAGGGTGAGTCAAGCAAGCCAAATAGCATTATATGCTATGAGTGCAAGAAGCCCGGGCACATGAGAGGTGAATGGCCAGAATTGAAGAGAAAGTTCAAGAAAGATAAGTTCAAGAAACCAAAAGCTATGGTCGCCACATGGAGCGACGAAGAGGAAGAGCAGTCCGAAGAAGAGCTTGGGGAGCTCATGGAAAGCCTGTGCCTTATGGCACACGAGGATGATTCAACAGAGGTAAATTCTGATCCTGATTTTATTTCAACTAAACAATGGGAATCAGAATATGAAAAGTTATATACAAAATACAGAAAAATCAGATCTGAAAATAAAACTCTCAAAAAGTAAATTGATGATTTATCTCATGAGGATTCTTCTGCTAAGTTTGAAAAACTTGAGCAAGAATGGTTTGAACTAACAGAAGAAAAAGAGATTTGGTCTCAAACAATTTCAGATATTGAAAAATCCAAAGAAGAATTATCATGTAGAATATCTGAAATAGAAAAAATTTCTGAGAAATTGGAAAGTCAAAAAGGAGTTTTGATATCCACAATTTCAGAACTTGAAAAGAAAAATGAAAGTTTAAATGAAGAGGTGGTTGAACTGCAGTCCACCTTATCTAAGTTTGTCAAAGGCAAACAAAACTTAGATAACCTGTTGGGAGTTAAGGTTAACTTCCAAAAAGAAGGTTTGGGGTACATTCTCCAGAACAAAAAATCTTTTAAGCATAAGATCACAACATCCTATGTTCATAAAAAAGAGAATAACTGTGCATCATGCTCACACACTAAGCCATCACATGTCCAATCTAAACCACATAGATACCAAAGAAGATTTTCAAATGTCAATTACTTTCATTATGGTAGATTTGGTCATGTTATCGCTGATTGTTGGTTCAAACAGAACAATCAAAGGAACCCTGCTATTTGGACCAGAAAAAGATATATGCAGAATTGGACTAACTCCTCAGGACCCAAATTCGTTTGGGTACCAAAAATAATTGCATGAGAATGTTATTTTTTGCAGATATGCCTTGAAGTCAGGGGGAGCAAATGGTACCTGGACAGCGGTTGCTCAAGGCATATGACAGAGGACAAGAAAGTGTTCTCTACTCCGCAAGATAAGGATGGAGGCTTGGTTGCCTTTGGTGGAAAGGACAAAGGTAAGATTATTGGAATTGGCAACTGTTATACGCGCGCGGAGAGTCACATGTCATTTTGTCCTCACGGCGGGGGCGCACAGTCGCCTTTTACGGAAGGCCCAGATAGGTTGACTGGACACGCGGGGATTTCGGGGGGGTTTACCCGGGTTTGACCGCGGGTTTGACTAGGGTTTGACAGAGGGTTTGATAGGGGTTTGACTGAGGGTTTGACCGGGGTTTGACTGGGGGTGACTGAGGGTTGACGGGGTTTGACTGAGGGTTTGACCGTGGGTTGACTGGGGTTTGACCGAAGTTTGACTGAGGGTTTGACTGAGGGTTTGACTGAGGGTTTAACTGGGGTTTGACTAGGGTTGACTAAGGGTTTTACTGGGGGTTGACTGAGGGTTTGACTGAGGGTTTGACTGGGGGTTGACTGAGGGTTTGACTGGGGGTTGATCAGAGACCCCCGCAAGGGGCGCTGCCCCCTTGACCCCCGCGACCTGACCGCTCAGGTCGATCCGTGCGACCTGACCGTGCAGGTCAATCCGCGTGCAGGGGCGCACGATGGTGGTGCATGACGCGATGGGTTGCTGGGAGTCCCGAGTTGGGCTCGGACTTGCTGTAGAGTGGCTAGAGCATACACGCCCACCAGGTGCTCCGGGAAACTCCTGACACGCGTGTGTGAGCCGTATAAAGTTGCTGTGAGCTCCTGAAGCTTGTGGTTGGCCCAGATGGGTCTTTCTTTGACTTTAGAGGGCTGGAGGGAGGCAACTCGAGGGTAGACCCCGGCCTCGTTGCTGGGTGCCACATGGTGCGCCCCCGGGTCGGCTCAGGTAGCTGTGTTGAACGCGGGTAAACCCGCAGACTGAGTGATCGGGGGTGGGCCCGATCGATTGTTGATGTTACCATGCGTCACGGCTAGCTGGTTAGGACCCTTGGTTGGGCCCGGTGACTGGGGCGTCGACATGATGATGTCGTTTGTCTGGCAGTCGGGGTGACCCTCGCTCCTTGGCGAAGAATCGTATGAAGCGGCAGGCTGTTCTGAGTCCCGAGTTAACTCGGTTGTTGAAGCATCGGCGGTGTGATACAGTATGCAGGGTGTCCGGGGGTGATCCCCGAATCTTCACAGAGTGACGTAAGGTACGGTAGGTTGTCCCGAATCCCGAAACTGACCCGGTTGTCAGGAAACTGGCTGGCATAGTGCCATTTGCTCGGGGCCGATCCCCGGTTGTTATGTTACGCCGCTTGATCTGGCGAAGTGTCTCGATTTTTAAGCCCAACTCAACTGGTAGAGCAGCCTTGGCGATGTGCCGCTTTGATCTATTTAGGGAGTATTTCCCTATGCTTAATCCTTAATTAATTCAAGAAAATAAGCCGGTGCCAACAAATGCCCCCCACGGGGCGTGCGTCGGAGGCGAAGACGACGGCGTGTGGCCCATGCGCCTTTCAGGCTTGATTTCTCTCAACCTTATTGGCGTGGTAGGAGTTACTTGTTTTGAGGGTTGATGCTCCCGTTGCGATCTTTCCTACGACGGCGGTACGTTTGCAGAAGACCGTTGAGTCCGAGAGGTTGTGAAGCTGGATTTCAAAGATATCTGAGTTGCTAGATACACGTGTGGTGCTTGAAGTTGTAGCCCGCTATCCGTGACTTGGGAATTCTATTCCCGTTTGTCTCGCGTGTTGGGCTTGTGGCAAAGGTGTACAGGGTCCGCGTCGCGGGAGTAGTCTGGTCTGGACGCCGAACCCTCCATACAGGTGGTTGCTTCGGTGGCTGATGGTGTGACTGGGTTGGATGCCAATGTCGATGGTGAAAGGAGGCCAGGGGAGCCCGGCATAACAATGATTCTGGCTTTGTTGTCTATTCTTGGGGCCCTGCCATGCACCACGGGCTTTGTGGATTTTCTGAGGTAAGGTGGCTCGTTGGAAAGGACCCTCCCCCATTAGAAATATGAGACAAGGGAGGCCAGGACTGTTGAGCGCATCCCGCCTCGTAGGGTGGCTGGCAAGCAATGGGAGAGCACTTGTGGCTCCTCTTTCATTATCTGAGGTTGCACTGGCGGGGGCCATGCCTTGCCTCCGGAGGTGGACTTGTGTACTGAGATTTGTGTTTTCTCAGGTTTTCCACCTTGTCTAAGTTGAGGAGTGCCTTGAGCATTTTTCACTCCTTGGCCCGTTCCCCTTTGATCGTGACCATAGCCGATGATGCTGTGTAAGGGGGTTCAAGACTTCCCTGTCTTGGGAATTGGAGGGCCACCTATCCCTCAGCTCCTGGGATTGCTGGTTGGCGACGAGATGACCGCCGCTCTGACCGGGGCTTTGTGGTGAAGCCTGTGGTCGGTTGCTAGCAGCCTACCACTGCTGTGGTGGTTGACTTTTTTGTGGGGTGCCGACATTGTTCGTTGACCACCCATGGGGGTGCATTAGCCAAGCTTGGGGTCGACCATCCTATGGGATGGGCTTGTCACAGCTCTGAAGCATTGTAGCTGGAGGTGTGTTGTAGGGCTCTCGTAAATCGTCAAGTTATGGTGCTGGAGGCCACTTTGTCGTGGCTGGATGTGACTGGGATTATAGCTGGTAGGTCAGGGGTTACAGGGGGAACTGGGATCATAATAGGGCTTCGAAGTTGAGAGATTCTAACTCCTGCCAGGGCCTCCATTGCACGGCAGAAGTGGTAGGGGCCGACTGGTTAGCTGGTGGTGTCAGGGAATCAGGAAAGGCCGGAGTAACAGGGAGATGAATGACGTTAACCGAGAAGTGGGCAGCTGCGGAGCAGCCACGGGGATCACACCCAAGAAGTAGGGTGATCCGACGACTGGGGCGAAGCTATCGAAGATAATCGGCGTTGTAGGTGTGTTGGTTTGATGCTGCTGGTGTAGATGTAGAAAATGTGTGTGTGTGTGTATGTGTGCCGACTCCACAAATCACATGAATATTATGAATGCGTGACTATGTAAACATGGTAGCATGATCATATAGCAATGAAAAGGCGACAAAAGATATAGAAGAAATACCGTGATCGCCACCAAGGAATGACAACGCCAAAGAATGTGAAAGGGAAAATTAAGTCCGCGTTGTGTACCTTGGAAAAGAGGATGACCGCACTAAATATAAGGATGCGGGAACCAATGTAGATTACCTCTCCTCACCTTCGAACCGGCTAGAAGGTAAGGGCCTCATTTTCCATGCTTTACTGCGAAACAAACACAAAACAAGAGGAAAAACCCATTAGAAAATGTTAAGTTTAGAAATCTGCCCAAGTGTATAAAGTAGTATGAAAGATTGAGGGCAAACTTACTGGGGGAGGGTTTTTAACCCCTATGGAAGGGTGCAAACAATAGGTGTGTATATTGTGATGAGATTAACATGAAGATATTGATCTAATATGCCATGATGAACATAGATAAACAAGGTGCAAAAGTGCAAGTCACAAGAAAAACTGTGCAAACAGTGTAAATGGGGTGTAAAGACTGATGCAAACAGTAGGGCAAACGATGTCCAAATAGGGAGAAAATTGGTATGACAGAAGACTTGAGTGTTGTGAAGAAGTAGGAATAAGAATCACTCCAAAAGGAGGTCGGGACAGAAAGTTATGATGCCAGAGATTTGGGGAAAAACATAGACTGTGCAGAAAATACAGAACAAAAGACAAAATAGACTCAAAGAATGATGAATATCTCACAAGATAGAACACTAAAAAAGGAAAGAGAGGATGCTATGGAAAGGTGAGAATATTATGGTGAAACTAGGGCAAAAAGGAGGGTTTAAAATGGGGAAGACAACAGTGAAAAACGGGGTGAAAACACGAGAAAAGAATGGGGTGTAGAACATGACAGAATAGAGACTGTGTGAAAACAGAATGAAAGTGCAAAACTCATGGACAAAAATATGCATGAAGATGACGACCTAATGAGCCCAAAACTAAGGAAAACAAAGTTTATACTTCCCTTAAGAGCCTAGAGTTGAAAGAACGGATCATAAGTGCACCATGGCCTCGCTCCGGCGATGCAAACATGCCCCCGTCGCAAGAAATCTGGGTTTCAGAAAAGTGTACAACAGAATGGTGAAACCTCAAAAGTTGGGGCTTGGAAGAAGGGGAAAAGATAGGAGAAATAAGGCACACATATAATGAAAATGAAGCTAATACTCCCCTCTTCAAGATGGAGTCAAAGGAGGACGAAAAGGATGAAGCATGACCCCGCCCTGACTTGATGAACAGGCCCCCGTCGCGGAGTTGTAGCAGAAAATCCGCAAACTGTGATGATTTGCCAAAAGAAGAAGCAAAGTTAAGAGGGCAAACGTTGATGAAATTGAGCAAATAAGGAATCAAAACGAAGTTAATACTTCCCTCTTCAGGCTATGGTCGAAGGAAGATGAAGACAGTTCAGCATGGCTTCGCCGTCGCCTTGGAAACGTGCCCCCATCGCGAGGTTCGCATAGGGCACTTTATATAGAAAACTGCCTAAGTCCCCAACTTTCCTCCACGAGTTTCAGAGATAGTGTGACGACCCGGATCCCGGATACCAGATATACCCGATAGGATAATCGAATACACCTGATACCACTTGGAACCCGCGAGGCCTCCCAAGAGCGGTAAAGCTCCGAAGGGAAAAAGGATTGTCGTGTAGTACATTGAACTGACAGATATAGCAGTAAGTAATTAAATTTCATTAGACCGGGTTACTGAAATAGTGGAAATAAAATTACTTTTTAATTATCAGATTAAATTTAACATTTATATACCCAGAGTCAAGTCCGAAAGAAAGACAACAAGTCTACCAAGTACAGTCAACAGAAAAGAAAGACGTATCGAAGAGTCGGGGGAAGCCCGATGAAGGTACCAGCTGGCCACAACCACACGCTACGAGCACACGCACCAGGAACCACACGGAAGCAGAACGAACAACGTCATCCCACCTGAAAAGCAGGGGTGAGCCTCGTGTCACTGGCTCAGTAGGGGTAACGCGGATCTCCACTGAAAAACACACAGTAACATGCTAAAACTGCAGGTAAACGACAGTAGTAGCCAAACAGGAAAGCTACACTTGAAAGCTGCAAGTCTACACTAGAACGCAGTAAAGGAACAAATGGTTCGCAGGAGTAGGGAGGAAGCTAAGGAAGAGGGGGAAGAGCATGTGCCAAACAACGGCTACCGAACTAACCTCGGCACCCCAAACTACTCCAAGCAACAATAGGAAGGTGACTCAGAGCTGACGCAGTCAGGAGTTGCCGATCTGTCGACAAAACGCCAGGCCTAAAGCGTAGACATGCGAGGACAACAAGAAAGCCTAGGAAAACCTAGACCAACAACTGACAACACGACCAGAACATCGTGCACACTACTCCACGCATGACCAGAAAGTCGCGGAGGTGACAGAACACCGACCTTGAGTACAGCCACAGAAAGTCTAACCCGAGAAGGTCACGACGCACGGAAACACCGAGAGTCACGTGTCACGTGACGGGAGTGCCTCTCCATAGCCAGCTGCGTCCACTGACGTCCTATGCTGTGCCCCACGTACCGAGTCTAACAATGCCTAACCAAACAGGCGGGGACTCCAGTACACGTTGACTGGACCCAAACCAGAACAGCAACCGAATTCGAGTAACTAGTCAGGGGAATGCCCATCGGCGCCTCGTCCACAATCCCCTAACCACGTGTGCACACACTGGCTCTCGCCTAAGCCAGGCCTCTAACTAGTATTCTCCCCCCGTAGGACGCTACGGTAACCGAGCCGGGAGCCCACGGAACTAGCTTAGGAACCGTTTAACGGGAACACCCCTCCCACCACTCCTGAGGTGGGTCGACAACTGAAAGTCGAGAGTAACAAAAAGTGGAGGCTCATGAACACAGAGACCCAAAACACAAGTGCCGAAGTACAGACATGTTAAACAGACACTGTCACCCGTACTTCCAAGCACCAATGGCAGTACAGACAACTGCCGACCGACTCAGGGTAGGGCAACTAGACCTACCAGCGCAACGATCCTTGAGTTGGACGACTCAAAGGTAAGATCGTCACGAATAGCGGAGCAAGCCGCCAATCGGTCTAACTCCTAAGCCACAGAAACGACACACTCCGCAAGAGACGACACACGGAGACCTGAGGGAACAGCGAACACCCTCAGCACACCTGGATGCGCAGATCGAGGTGAGAACAACACCTTGAGGCATCCAGAACCAATGTCTCGAACTGGACAGAACTGTAGAGACACGCAAGGCCACCCGTCAACCACTGGGTAACCCCCGGTTGACCGGAGCCAGAAAACACCGACACACACACGGCATGCACAAGCACTCCTGGCTGTCCCATCATGGTTACTGCCCTCATAGGACGTCAACAGACACCCACGGGTCACGGGCAAACCACGAGATCAAGCCAAGACAAGCAGAAACTGAAGCGACAATAACAACACTCTAGCCGAACGGACCGTCATTCAACCGCTAGGCAGACCCGGCAGTCAAGGAACAGCCGCCACACAACCAGAGGCAAGGGCATTGGCAGTTCTAGATTGCGTCGTTAGGGAACTGTCGCAGTTAGGGAAAAGACCACACCCAGTCACCTAACCCGACCGATCCAGAAGACCACTGCCACACAAACACAGCCCTAGAACACAAACCTACGACCGACCAACACATGGGCGAACACCGAACAACCCAACGGCCATCACGGCCACAGCAGGACTGTAACGGCCTAGCACAGGCGCATTACACACTCTGACGCACCCAACTAGGGCCGTCAGGGCCAACTGGCCAACGGCTACAACACGACCCACGTAACGCACCAGGCTAAGTGTGTTACACCAGCCTAATGCACCAGACTAGGGGCGTCAAGGCAAACAAGCCCGAACCTCAAAACGAACGAACAACATGTAACGGACCAGCCTGAGTCCGTCACAGCCACCTGGCGCATGGGGGTAGGTGCGTTACACCAACCGCCATTGCCAGATAAACATCGGTCAGACACCACATAACGGACCTACACAGGTGCGTTACCAGACTCTAACGCACAGGGAGAAGTTCGTCCGGGCATACCGACTGACACGGTCTCCGAGGAAGGCCCGGTCAACGAGGGACTGACAGCCACAGCCCTCGAAGACCACCTGAGCGTAACGCACCTCCGATGGCGCGTCACAGCCAGGTGACGGCCCATGCTAGACGCGTTACAGCCCGCTCACCCCGAAAGTCCTAAAAATGAACGGCGAGCATAACGATCTATCGAGGGGCCGTCACAGCAAGTGACGGTTCTGAAACGACCCTTACACCGATCCGATGCGGAAAACAGAGGAACGGCCGAATCGGCCCGTTCCACACCCCATGCACGCCGAAGCGTAAGGGAAACAACGCCACACAAGGGAAACAACCCTTGGAGGCTAAAGACACCACATGCAAGCACCGAAATGCACGAACGAGGCGATTTCCTCAAATCGACCCGAAACGAGTCATCGGGGTTCCCGGACTCCTACCGGCCCCGAATGACGACCGATCAACACGAAACTGACGTGAATGTGATCCACACATCCCAACAGTCATTTTGACACCAACTAGACCGAGAATGGTTACTGTTTTCTGACAAACCCTGAAAACCCCAAAAACTACGGTTTTTACTAAAATGGCCCAACCTCCCCCGATCGAGCACCAAATCACGTGCATGGGAAGGGAAAACGTGCAGAACGAAGTGGTGGTCCATCTCCCTACCTCCACCGAAGAAATCGAGCCCCGAAGCGACTAAACCACGCCGAAAACCACGCCATGAACTGAACCGTTGGCTTTGAATCCACCGTTCGGGATCGCGCCCAAACCGCACCGATCCTCGCTCCATCACGCGCCTCAGCAGCTCCACAACGTCGTCACCTCACCCACGGCCGCCTCCGTCCGCAACCGGAGCCGAGAGGGTGAGAGAACGGGAGAGAGAGAGAGTGAGGGCGTGAGTGAGATGAGAGAGAGGGAGGTGGTTTAGAAAAGGAGAAATTAGAAAATTTTCTAATTTCCAAAAATCCGTAAAATGCGTCGAAAATGCACTAATTCAGAAAAATAGATAAAAAAATAGTCAAAACGATCGGCTCAAAGAGTACATCACAACTGCGGCGTCCACGGGTCGATGAATTGAGAAATAAACTCACCGTAGGGTTCCGTAACTAGTACGAGAGAAAAACCCACACGGATCGTAAAACTCAACTCAGGAGCTACAAAAGCGATCCGAAACTCTCCAAAAAGGATCCGAAAGACCTGATAAAGATTCGACAAAGATCCACTAAGGATCCGGGATGTTACATCCTCCTCTCCTTCAAGAAATTTTAACCTCGAAATTAAGGACTAACAAGAAGGAAGAAGCAGGGACGGACAACCCGACGGATACAACCACAAAACAACACAAATCTCGAGAAACACAGCTCAGAGGGATATCGTCAGACCACCATCACAAGCACACGCTCTGGGCAGAGCACAACGCAAGTGAACACAAGTCCGACACCTCTGAAACAGGGCAACATCGTTCACGTCTCACCAGAAATGGAGACACGACTGCCACAACAACAGACAACCAATACCGAGGAACACAACGACAGCACGGCAAGCAGCAGCTTACACAAGGAGACACAGTCCTCTCAGCTGATAGCTCGACCACATCATCGGCTCCAGTGCCAACGGCGGCAGGGAATACTTGGCACACAGGACGCCAACGACAACAACACCACTGAACCACAAGCGCAATCAAGTCAGTCCTCATCAGACAACACAATCTGATCGAGTCGCGAGCTACTCTACTAGGAAAGAAGAGTATGGCAAGCTACTGACAAGACAATGGTCCAAGGCAGAAACATAAAAGCACACAGCAGTGATACTCGCATGATTCCAGCTCCGTACAGCACACAGAACTACGGAACACGACTGCAGGCAGGGTCACATCAAGGCACAACGGTAGCTGATCACATGACTATAGAGAACAAGTCATGCATCGAGCAGCTTACCAAGGAAGACCCACAACAACGAGAAAATGACAAGGAACACCACAATCTTGGGGAACGCATCTCAAGGACCACCGACATGCCTCGAGCACAACACCCACGAGAAGAAATGCAGAGTAGAGGGTACTCAATCAGCAAAAATGCCGACAAATTCCCCAACACTCGCAAAGGCCAAAACCGATAGCAGAATAACTCCCGCAACAGCACGGCAACAGACAAAGTCAAGGCACAAGAAGCCAAGATGAAGTCACATCGAGAAGAAGCAAATCTCTCGATCGGCCAGAATCTAACAACAACGATCCTGGACCAGTGGGTTATCAGCCCATACGCTTCCGCCGCGCACTCAAGGGATGCACATAGGCAACAGAACAACCTCGGTAATCGCATCTCAGCATACACCAGGCGCCATCGCAATCTATGAAGATCGCAAATAACACGCCACGAGTACCGACCCAGTGAATAACCGATCACAAGAGTCTAAGTGCAACAGGAGAAGAGCAGCAGCTTCAGCACAAGGCCTATGGAAAAATGCTAATCTTAGCTTACCTCCACATCCTGAAATGATAAATGAGCCCTCATAATACATCGGTTGCTAGAGACGGCACAACAGAACACGACACGCGACAGCTCTCGACACAAGGATTAGGTCCAAAGCCAAGCAACCGTAAAATGACGAACAAATCAGGCTCAGAGTAAAGCTGTCCACACTTAAGTAGACATAGGACAAAGGCACCACTAAGACAGCAATTCCAAGGCCAACCTCGAAAAGACTCCACCAGCAGGAACGAGAAGCAACAAGCTCAACAACAAAAGCTCACCAGGAAGGGAAAATCTTAGCTCGCCTGAGCAACTTCTCAATCACGGAATCTAGGCGAGCACTTCAACAGAAGCAGGACACGTCAGGAGCTGAACAGACTCAACTCGGGATGACCAAAACAACGTGGAAACGTGTACGGTCATCAGACCAAGGCCAAAAGTCAACAGCAACCTGAACAACTTACAAGAAAACCCTCGAACAACGTACCGCAGATTCAAGCCTTCCGGCGAACACTGCCAAGTACCACATGATCGAGACAGACATCACAACGGTAAAGAGGCACCTCGTCACACCTTGACGAGAGCAAAACCACCGCGCACAGTGCTAGAACAGCACACACAAGACAACACGCGAAAACAAAGCGACAAGGAACCGCAAAACCGAAGCCAGCTGAGACTGTACTGGACTTTAACGACTCTGGTAACTGTATATCTGAGATCCCCATGTACTTCACACAACAACGCTCTGATAGCTCAGAGAAGAACTCCGAACATCTCAGAACACTGCTCTGATACCAACTGTGACGACCCGAATCCCGGATACCAGATATACCCGATAGGATAATCGAATACACCTGATACCACTTGGAACCCGCGAGGCCTCCCAAGAGCGGTAAAGCTCCGAAGGGAAAAAGGATTGTCGTGTAGTACATTGAACTGACAGATATAGCAGTAAGCAATTAAATTTCATTAGACCGGGTTGCTAAAATAGCGGAAATAAAATTACTTTTTAATTATCAGATTAAATTTAACAATTATATACCCAGAGTCAAGTCCGAAGGAAAGACAACAAGTCTACCAAGTACAGTCAACAGAAAAGAAAGACGTACCGAAGAGTCGGGGGAAGCCCGACGAAGGTACCAGCTGGCCACAACCACACGCTACGAGCACGCGCATTAGGAACAACACGGAAGTAGAACGAATAACGTCACCCCACCTGAAAAGCAGGGGTGAGCCTCGTGTCACTGACTCAGTAGGGGTCACGTGGATCCCCACTGAAAAACACGCAGTAACACGCTAAAACTGCAGGTAAAGGACAGCAGTAGCCAAACAGGAAAGCTACACTAGAAAGCTGCAAGTCTACACTAGAACGTAGTAAAGGAATAGATGGTTAGCAGGAGTAGGGAGCAAGCTAAGGAAGAGGGGGAAGAGCCTGTGCCAAACAATGGCTACCGAACTAACCTCGGCACCCCAAACTACTCCAAGCAACAGCAGGAAGGCGACTCAGAGCTGACACAGTCAGGAGTTGCCGATCTGCTGACAAAACGATAGGCCTAAAGCGAAGACCTACGAAGACAACAAGAAAGCCTAGGAAAACCTAGACCAACAACCGATAACACGACCAGAAAGTCATGCACACTGCCCCACGCACGACCAGAAAGTTATGGAGGCGACAGAACACCGACCTCGAGTACAGCCACAGAAAGGCTAACCCGGGAAGGTCACGATGCACGGAAACACCGAGAGTCACGTGTCACGTGACAGGAGTGCCTCTCCATAGCCAGATGCGTCCACTGACGTCTTATGCTGCACCCCGCGTATCGAGTCTAACAACGCCTAACCAAACAGGCGGAGACTCCAGTACACGCTGACCGGACCCAAACCAGAACAGCAACCGAATTCGAGTAACTAGTCAGGAGAACGCCTGTCGGTGCCTCGTCCACAAGCCCCTAACCATGTGTGCACACACTGGCTCTCGCCTAAGCCAGGCCTCTAACTAGTATTCTCCCCCCGTAGGACGCTACGGTAACCGAGCCGGGAGCCCACGGAACTAGGTTAGGAACCGTTTAACGGGAACACCCCTCCCACCACTCCAGAGGTGGGTCGATTACTTAAAGTCGAGGGTAACTGAAAGTGGAGGCTCACGAACACAGAGACCCAAAACACAAGTGCCGAAGTACAGACAGGTTAAACAGACACTGTCACCTGTACTTCCAAGCACCAATGGCAGTACAGACAACTGCCGACCAACTCAGGGCAGGGCAACTAGACCTACCAGCGCAACGATCCTTGAGTCGGACGACTCAAAGGTAAGATCGTCACGAACAGCGGAACAAGCCGCCAATCGGTCTAACTCCTAAGCCACAGAAATGACACACTCCGCAAGAGACGACACACGGAGACCTGAGGGAACACCGAACACCCTCAGCACGCCCGGACACGCACATCGAGGTTAGAACAACACCTCGAGGCATCTAGAACTAATGTCTCGAACTGGACAGAACTGCCGAGACACGCAAGGCCACCCGTCAACCCCTGGGTAACCCCCGGTTGACCGGAGCCAGACAACACCGACACACACACGGCATGCACAAGCACTCCTGGCTGTCCCATCATGGTTACTGCCCTCATAGGACGTCAACAGACACCCACGAGTCATGGGTAAACCACGAGATCAAGCCAAGACAAGCAGAAACTGAAGCGGCAATAACAACACTCTGGCCGAACGGATCGTCATTCAACCGCTAGGCAGACCCGGTAGTCAAGGAACAGCCGCCACGCAACCAGAGGCAAGGGCATTGGCAGTTCTAGATTGCGTCGTTAGGGAACTGTCGCAGTTAGGGAAAAGACCACACCCAGTCACCTAACCTGACCGATCCAGAAGACCACTGCCACACAAACACAGCCCTAGAATACAAACCTACGACCGACCAACACATGGGCGAACACCGAACAGCCCAACAGCCATCACGGCCACAACAGGACTGTAACGGCCTAGCACAAGCGCATTACACGCTCTGACGCACCCAACTAGGGCCGTCAGGGCCAATTGGCCAATGGCTACAACACGACCCACGTAACGCACCAAGCTAAGTGCGTTACACCAGCCTAACGCACCAGACTAGGGGCGTCAGGGCAAACAAGCCCGAACCTCAAAACGAACGAACAACATGTAACGGACCAGCCTGAGTCCGTCACCGCCACCTGGCGCATGGGGGTATGTGCGTTACACCAACCGCCATTGCCAGATAAACATCGGTCAGACACCACGTAACGGACCTACACAAGTGCGTTACCTGACTTTAACGCATTGGGAGAAGTCCATCAGGGCATATCGACCGACACGGTCTCCGAGGAAGGCCCGGTCAACGAGGGAATGACAGCCACAGCCCTCGAAGACCACCCGAGCGTAACACACCTCCGATGGCGCGTCACAGCCAGGTGACGGTCCATGCTAGACGCGTCACAGCCTGCTCACCCCGAAAGTCCCAAAAATGAACAGCGAGTGTAACGGTCTATCGAGGGGCCGTCACAGCAAGTGACGGTCTCTGAAACGACCGTTACACCGGCCACGGCGGGAAACAGTGGAAACGCAGAATCGGCCCGTTCCACGCCCCATACACGCCGAAGCGCAGGGGATACAAAGCTAAACGACGAAAAACAACGTCTGGAGGCTAAAAAGCCCACATGCACGTGCTAAAACGCAAGAACGGGGCGATTCTGACGAATCGACCCAAAACGGGTCACCGGGGTTCCCGGACTCCTACCGGCCCCGAATGACAACCGATCGACACGAAACTGACGTGAATGGGATCCAGACATCCCAGCGGTCATTTTAACACCAACCACGCCGTAAATGGTTGCCGTTTTCCGGCGAACCCTGAAAACCCCAAAAACTACGGTTTTCACTAATTCGGCCCAACCTCTCCCGATCGAGCACCAAATCGCACGCATGGGTAGGGAAAACGTGCAGAACGAAGTGGCGGTCCATCTCCCTACCTCCACCGAAGAAACCGAGCGCCGAAGCGACTAAACCACACCAAAAACCGCACCGCGAACTGAACCGTTGGCTTTGAATCCACCGTTCGGGATCGCGCCCAAACCGCACCGATCCTCGCTCCATCACGCCCCTCAGCAGCTCCCCAGCGTCGTCACCTCGCCCACGGCCGCCTCCGTCCGCAGCCGGAGCCGAGAGGGTGAGAGAACGGGAGAGAGAGAGAGAGTGAGGGCGTGAGTGAGATGAGAGAGAGGGAGGTGGTTTAGAAAAGGAGAAATTAGAAATTTTTCTAATTTCTAAAAATCCGTAAAATGCGTCAAAAATGCACTAATTCAGAAAAATACGCAAAAATAGTCGAAACGATCGGCTCAAAGAGTACATCACAACTGCGGCGTCCACGAGTCGATGAATTGAGAAATAAACTCACCGTAGGGTTCCGTAACTAGTACGAGAGAAAAATCCGCACGGATCGTAAAACTCAACTCGGGAGCTACAAAAGCGATCCGAAACTCTCCAAAAAGGATCCGAAAGACCTGATAAAGATCCGACAAAGATTCACTAAGGATCCGGGATATTACATCCTCCCCTCCTTCAAGAAATTTCATCCTCGAAATTAAGGACTAACAAGAAGGAAGAAGCAGGGACGGACAACCCGGCGGATACAACCACGAAACAACACAAATCTCGAGAAACATAGCTTAGAGGGACACCGTCAGGGCACCATCACAAGCACACGCTCTGGGCAGAGCACAACGCAAGTGAACACAAGTCCGACACCTCCGAAACAGGGCAACGTCGTTCACGTCTCACCAGAAATGGAGACACGACTGCAACAACAACAGACAACCGATATCGCGGAACACAACGACAGCACGGCAAGCAGCAGCTTACACAAGGAGACACAGTCCTCTCAGCTGATAGCTCGACCACATCATCGGCTCCAGTGCCAACGGCGATAGGGAATACCTGGCACACAGGACGCCAACGACAACAACACCACTGGACCACAAGCGCAATCAAGTCAGTCCTCATCAGACAACATAATCTGATCGAGTCCCGAGCTACTCTACCAGGAAAGAGAAGTACGTCAAGCTACTGACAAGACAATGGTCCAAGGCAGAAACATAAAATCACACAGTAGTGATACTCACAGGATTCCAGCTCCGTACAGCACACAGAACTACGGAACACGACTGCAAGCAGGGTCACATCAAGGCACAACGGTAGCTGATCACATGATTATAGAGAACAAGTCATGCATTGAGCAGCTTACCAAGGAAGACCCACAACAACGAGAAAATGACAAGGAACGCCACAATCTCGGGGAACGCATCTCAAGGACCAGCGACATACCTCGAGAGCACAACACCCACGAGAAGAAACGCAGAGTAGAGGGTACTCAATCAGCAAAATGCCGACAAATTCCCAAACACTCGCAAAGGCCAAAACTGATAGCAGAATAACTCCCGCAACAACACGGCAACAGACAAACTCAAGGCACAAGAAGCCAAGATGAAGTCACATCGAGAAGAAGCAAATCTCTCGATCGGCCAGAATCTAACAACAATGATCCTGGACTAGTGGGTTATCAGCCCACACGCTTCCGCCGCGCACTCAAGGGATGCACATAGGCAACAGAACAACCTCGGTAATCGCATCTCAGCATACACCAGGCACCATCGCAATCTATGAAGATCGCAAATAACACACCACGAGTACCGACCTAGCGAATAACCGATCACAAGAGCCTAAGTGCAACAGGAGAAGAGCAGCAGCTTCAGCACACGACCTAGGGAAAAATGCTAATCTTAGCTTACCTCCACGTCCTGAAACGATAAATGAGCCCTCATAATACATCGGTCGCTAGACACGGCACGACAGAACACGGCACGCGACAGCTCTCGACACAAGGATTAGGTCCAAAGCCAAGCAACCGTAAAATGATGAACAAATCAGGCTCAGAGTAAAGCTATCCACACTTAAGTCAACATAGGACAAAGGCACCACTAAGATAGCAATTTGAAGGCCAACCTCGAAAAGACTCCACCAGCAGGAACGAGAAGCAACAAGCTCAACAACGAAAGCTCACCAGGAAGGGAAAATCCTAGCTCGCCTGAGCAACTTCTCAATCACGGAATCTAGTCGAGCACTTCAACAGAAGCAGGACACATCAGGAGCTGAACAGACTCAAGTCGGGATGACCAAAACAACGTGGAAACGTGTATGGTCATCAGACCAAGGCCAAAGGTCAACAGTAACCTAAATAACTTACAAGAAAACCCTCGAACAACGTACCACAGATTCAAGCCTTCTAGCGAACACTGCCAAGTACGACATGATCGAGACAGACATCTCAACGGTAAAGAGGCACCACGTCACACCCTGACGAGAGCAAAACCACCACGCACAGTGCTAGAACAGCACACACAGGACAATGCACGAAAACCAAGCGACACTGAACCATAAAACCGAAGCCAGCTGAAGACTGTACTGGACTTTAACGACTCTGGTAACCACATATCTGAGATTCCCATGTACTTCACACCACAACGCTCTGATACCAACTGTGATGACCCAGATCCCGGATACCAGATATACCCGATAGGATAATCGAATACACCTGATACCACTTGGAACCCGCGAGGCCTCCCAAGAGCGGTAAAGCTCCGAAGGGAAAAAGGATTGTCGTGTAGTACATTGAACTGACAGATATAGCAGTAAGCAATTAAATTTCATTAGATCGGGTTGCTGAAATAGCAGAAATAAATTTACTTTTTAATTATCAGATTAAATTTAACAATTATATACCCAGAGTCAAGTCCGAAGGAAAGACAACAAGTCTACCAAGTATAGTCAACAGAAAAGAAAGACGTACCGAAGAGTCGGGGGAAGCCCGACGAAGGTACCAGCTGGCCACAACCACACGCTACGAGCACGCGCACCAGGAACCACACGGAAGTAGAACGAACAAACGTCACCCCACCTGAAAAGCAGGGGTGAGCCTCGTGTCACTGGCTCAGTAGGGGTCACGCAGATCTCCACTGAAAAACACGCAGTAACACGCTAAAATTGCAGGTAAACGATAGCAGTAGCCAAATAGGAAAGCTACACTAGAAAGCTGCAAGTCTAAACTAGAACGCAGTAAAGGAACAGACGGTTAGCAGGAGTAGGGAGCAAGCTAAGGAAGAGGGGGAAGTGCCCGTGCCAAACAACGGCTACCGAACTAACCTCGACACCCCAAACTACTCCAAGCAACAGTAGGAAGGCGACTCAGAGCTGACGCAGTCAGGAGTTGCTGATCTGCTGACAAAACGCCAGGCCTAAAGAGAAGACCTACGAGGATAACAAGAAAGCCTTGGAAAACCTAGACCAACAACCGACAACACGACCAGAACGTCGTGCACACTGCCCCACGCACGACCAGAAAGTCACAGAGGCGATAGAACACCGACCTCCAGTACAGCCACAGAAAGGCTAACCCGGGAAGGTCACGACGCACGGAAACGCAGAGAGTCACGTGTCACGTGACAGGAGTGCCTCTCCATAGCCAGCTGCGTCCACTGACGTCTTATGCTGCGCCCCACGTATCGAGTCTAACAACGCCTAACCAAACAGGTGGAGACTCCAGTACACGCTGACCGGACCCAAACCAGAACAGCAACCGAATTTGAGTAACTAGTCAGGGGAACGCCCGTCGGCGCCTTGTCCACAAGCCCCTAACCACGTGTGCACACACTGGCTGTCGCCTAAGCAAGGACTCTAACTAGTATTCTCCCCCTATCGGACGCTACGGTAACCTAGCCGGGGGCCCACAGAACTAGCTTAGGAACCGTTTAACGGGAACAACCCTCCCACCACTCTTGAGGTGGGTCGACAGCTGAAAGTCGAGGGTAACAGAAAGTGGAGGCTCACGAACACAGAGACCCAACACACAAGTGCCGAAGTACAGACAGGTTAAACAGACACTGTCACCCGTACTTCCAAGCACCAATGGCAGTACAGACAACTGCCAACTGACTCAGGACAGGGCAACTAGACCTACCAGTGCAACGATCCTTGAGTCGGACGACTCAAAGGCAAGATCGTCATGAACAGCGGAACAAGCCGCCAATTGGTCTAACTCCTAAGCCACAGAAACGACACACTCCGCAAGAGACGACACACGAAGACCTGAGGGAACACCGAATGCCCTCAGCACGCCTGGATGCGTAGACCGAGGTGAGAATAACACCTCGAGGCTTCCAGAACCAATGTCTCGAACTGGACAGAACTGCTGAGACACGCAAGGCCACTCGTCAACCCCTGGGTAACCCCTGGTTGACCGGAGCCAGACAACACCGACGCACACACGGCATGCACAAGCACTCATGGCTGTCCCATCTTGGTTACTGCCCTCATAGGACGTCAACAGACACCCACGGGTCACGGGCAAACCACGAGATCAAGCCAAGACAAGCAGAAACTGAAGCTGCAATAACAACACTCTGGTCGAATGGACCGTCATTCAACTCCTAGGTAGACCCGACAGTCAAGGAACAGCCGCCACGCAACCCGAGGCAAGGGCATTGGCAGTTCTAGATTGCGTCGTTAGGGAACTGTCGCAGTCAGGGAAAAGACTGCACCCAGTCACCTAACCCGACAGATCTAGAAGACCACTGCCACACAAACACAGCCCTAGAACATAAACCTACGACCGACCAACACATGGGCGAACACCGAACAACCCAACGGCCATCACGGCCACAACAGGACTATAACGGCCTAGCACAGGCGCGTTACACGCTCTGACGTACCCAACTAGGGCCGTCAAGGCCAACGGCTACAACACGACCCACGTAACGCACCAGGCTAAGTGCGTTACACTAGCCTAACGCACCAGACTAGGGGCGTCAGGGCAAACAAGCCCGAACCTCAAAACGAACGAACAGCATGTAACGGACCAGCCTGTGTCCGGCACAGCCACCTGGCGCATGGGGGTAGGTGCGTTACACTAACCGCCATTGCCAGATAAACATCGGTCAGACACCACGTAACGGACCTACACAGGTGCGTTACCTGATTCTAACGCATAGGGAGAAGTCCGTCAGGGCATACCGACTGACACGGTCTCCGAGGAAGGCCTGGTCAACGAGGGACTGACAGCCACAACCCTCGAAGACCACCTGAGCGTAACGCACCTCCGATGGAGCGTCACAGCTAGGTGACGGTCCATGCTAGACGCGTCACAGCCCGCTCACCCCGAAAGTCCCGAAAATGAAAGGCGAGCGTAACAGTCTATCGAGGGGCCATCACAGCAAGTGACGGTCTCTAAAACGACCGTTACACCGATCCGATGTGAAAAATAGGGGAACGGCCGAATCGGCCCATTCCACGCCCCATGCACGCCGAAGCACAGGGGAAACAACGCCACACAAGGGGAAACAACCCCTGGAGGCTAAAGACACCACATGCAAGCACCGAAATGCACGAACAGGGCGATTACCTCAAATCGACCCGAAACGAGTCACCGGGGTTCCTGGACTCCTACCGGCCCCGAATGACGACCGATCAACACGAAATTGACGTGAATGGGATCCAGACATCCCAGCGGTCATTTTGACACCAACTAGACCGAGAATGGTTGCCGTTTTCCGGTGAACCCTGAAAACCCCAAAAAACTATGGTTTTCACTAAAACGGCCCAACCTCCCCCGATCGAGCACCAAATCACGTTCTTGGGTAGGGAAAACGTGCAGAACGAAGTGGCGGTCCATCTCCCTACCTCCACCGAAGAAATCGAGCACCGAAGCGACTAAACCACGCCGAAAACTGCGCCGCGAACTGAACCGTCGGCTTTGAATCCACTGTTCGGGATCGCGCCCAAACCACAGCGATCCTCGCTCCATCACGTGCCCCAGCAGCTCCCCAGCGTCGTCACCTCACCCACGGCCACCTCCGTCCGCAGTCGGAGCCGAGAGGGTGAGAGAACGAGAGAGAGAGAGAGAGTGAGGGTGTGAGTGAGATGAGAGAGAGGGAGGTGGTTTAGAAAAGGAGAAATTAGAAAATTTTTTAATTTCCAAAAATCCGTAAAATGCGTCGAAAATACACTAATTCAAAAAAATACGCAAAAATAGTCAAAACAATCGGCTCAAATAGTACATCGCAACTGCGGCGTTCATGAGTCAATGAATTGAGAAATAAACTCACCGTAGGGTTCCGTAACTAGTACTGAGAAAAACCTACACGGATCGTAAAACTCAACTCGGGAGCTACAATAGCGATCCGAAACTTTCCAAAAAGGATTCGAAAGACCTGATAAAGATCCGACAAAGATCCACTAAGGATCCGGGATATTACAGATAGAGTCCACTAAATCTCGAGATCTATGGATCACTCTCGAGATAATAGTCAAGATAAGATGTAGGAGAAAACGAGACTCTATTTGGATGAAGGATCTAGAAGATATGGTTTCTGGAAGGGAGCCCCGGAGCTTAATATGCAGAGTTTTTGTTGAACTAGGATACATAAACCCCCAACGTTTTTCCACGTTTCTGAGCAAGATAGCCAATAAAAATCTGAGATCTATGGATCAAATTCAAGATAATATAAAGGAGAAGCCATAGGAACAAACGGTGCTCAATTCGGAGTAGAATTTAAGAAGTTATGGGCTCTGCAAGGGGGCCACGGTGCACAAAAACTGAGCAGAGTCCAGCGTAGGTTGGACTCTCGGTTTGCTTAGCGGTCTATCGTAAGACCGCTAAGGAACTGTTTGCAATAAGAAACGGTCGTTTGCACGATTGTTTGGGCAGACTTCGCGCGACTTCAAAAATTGGATCATATCTCAAAAACACTATAGAATTAGCGAAAGTGGTAGAAGAAGAAATTATAAATAACGGAAAGATGAACAACTTTTATGAAGAGAGCAAGATAAAAAGATGATCAGAAGATGGAGAAAATGGGGCTAGAACAGAGAGAAAGAATTCTGGGACACATGTGAACAGCATGCTAGAAAAATATGAATAACTTGAAATCGGTGCAGAACTGGCCAACGGCGTAGAATAAGAAATTGTAGAGATTTAAAAGATGAACAACTTTGGTGAAGGACACTTTTTGAATAAAGGAAGAGAAGGGGATGAAAATGGACCGTTTTTAGGACTGCGTAGCGAAAGAGAGCCCAATGCTTGATGGAAATGGGCCTAAATGGGCCGCAAGTCAACTTGGAAGATCGGAAGTTGATAAGATAAGCTCCAAGGCTCTAAGAAATCATGATATCCAAAGTTCAAAGGCTAGGGAATGACAAAATGGGCTCGAAATCCATCCAAGAAAAGCTCCAAAATAATGGGTAATTCGGGACATCAAAAATGATGAATAAGAGAAATAACACGACTTATGGGCTAAAAACGGGTGTCAACAGCTGGAGGCAAGATCCGGCGAGACATGTTGACCTGGTGTTGCTGGGAATTAGCCTCGACAAGGGGGGTTGACCCGGTGTTACTGAGGGCCTGCCTCAGGGAAGCATGCCGGCCTAGGGTTGCTGTAGACCCGTCTCGGCGAGGTATCTTGATCTGCGGTTGTTGAAGACCTGCCTCGGCGAGGTATCTTGATCTGCGATTGTTGGAGACCTGCCTCGGCGAGACATCTTGGTTTGAAGTTGCTGGAGACCTGCCTCGGCGAGGCGTCTTGGTCTAAGGTTGTTGAAGACCTGCCTCGGCGAGGCGTCTTGGTCTAAGGTTGTTGAAGACCTGCCTCGGCGAGGCATCTTGGTCTGGAGTTGCTGGAGACCTACCTCGGCGAGGCGTCTTGGTCTGAAGTTGCTGGAGACCTGCCCGGGTGAGGCATCTTGGTCTGAAGTTGCTGAAGACCTGCTTCAGCGAGGCATCTTTGCAATGACCCGAGAATCCGATTATCGGGAGAGACCCGATAACCCGAGACTCGAACCGCCGCCCACTAGCCGGGAGGGCTCGGAAGGGCTAAAAGGAGTGTGGAGACACAGAGAAATAGGAAATAAAGAAGGACAACCAACAACAATAAGTAGAAGTAAAGAACAACTACAGCTACAACAGAGTCCAGTCCAACAGAAAGTACAGTCTAAAGCAGTAAAAACGTACCACATGCCGAGTGAACACTCGGCCCGGCGAACTGGCAACTGAGAACCACCGAACAGCACCCTCGAACCTCGAGGAAGAACCACCACACCTGAAAGGCAGGGAGTGAGTCTCCAAAACAGAGACTCAGCAGGGATCCCACGGAACCCCACCAAGAACCAATGGCGGCACAGAAAGCTGTAACTACGAGAGCAACAGTAACAGCAGGAACAGTAAACCCGGTGGCCGGTCGAAACACGGCACTACAGCTACTCCCACTGTACCAGAAAGCACACCTCAAGCTCGCAGTCGAGGCTACCGAACCACACTAGTACCACCTACCGAAGCAAAAGCCCATGGTAATCGCACCGCAGAGGCCTATCTCTCAGAACACGGCCAACCTGCACACGCTGTCCAAGGTGCAACCCCGACCACCTGGTCACGGGTACCGCACAGCAAGACGCAACCTTGGTAAAGCTATTAGCACTAGTCTCATGGCACGAAAACTGACACACGCGCCACCGCGAGATCACCGAAACTCAATGGTCAACACGACTAAACCCGAAGGTCAAAGTCATAGAGACTGACAGTCTGACACTATCGCCTCAACAGGAGTACCTCCCACCAGAAGCACAGCCGGTAGCGTCCCCTGACGTCTTACACCGCAGCACAGGTGAACTTCCTGACGTGGTAGCTCCTACCAAAGGCACGAACACCGCACAAGTAACCACAAACGAGTGACTAGCTGGGGTCACGCCCGTCGACGTGGGTCCAACCGCCCCCAACCACGTGTGCACACACAGACTGTACGTCCTAGGTCTGGCCTCTAACTAGTTTTCCCCTCAGCCGGACTCTGGCTACAAGACGTGGGGCCCGACGGAAACCAGTCCACAAACTGTCTCTAAGGGTAAGCCTCTCCACCTACTCCCAGGTGGGACCACACACGTATAAGCAGGCTGCGACTAGTGGAGGGTCACTGAAGGAGTAGAGTCTCAAGTCAACGGAAAATAACGTCCGAATCTGACGACGTACGGGGACCATCCCACGTACCGACACCGTCGCACGGCGGCCACAGTCGGAGAAGGAACGGGACTCACAGTCCACGGCCGCGCACACACCCTGTGCGAGAGTCGAGAAAACCCAAGTGACGCTAAGCCACTGGACTCTGGGTAGTCCTCTAGACGCACTACAGCCAACGGTCCTTGAGTCAGAAGACTCAGGGTCAAGACCGTCGCACGCAACAGCACAAGGCCGTCAATCTAGTCCAATCTCTAGGTCTAAAACCACGGTAGCACGCGTACCGAGGTAGCTCACGAGCCGCTGAGACCATTCCCTCGGGAAGGGAACTCCCGGGACTAAGGCCACACACACACGACCCATGCCGAAAGCACAGAAGCATGATTCCCAAGGCAACTTGCACACCGCCAAGTTGCAGCCCAACTCAAGGAGAAGAGGGAAGCCTCCAGCCCCAGACTGGACAACTGGGCTCGTAGCCCAAGGCCTCACACATGACCCACTCGGGAATCGCTTTCCGGAGAAACCGACGACGCACGCCAACACACGGTGACACGAGTCAAGAACGCTACACCCGGGACTACAACGTACCCACCTGGCCCCGACGACGTGCACAACATCCGTCAGGCCACGGGTCGGCACGTGGTTCGAGAACCACACACCCGGGACTCGAATCGGTCAAAACAGAAACACTGGGTTAGACTGGTGAAGTCCCGAGATTAAATGGCACCCAAGAGGGGGGGTGAATTGGGTGATGGTAGAAATAATGAAACTTTATCACCTTTTTATAAAATGTGTGACAAGAAGCTAACAAGAGAACTTGAAATAATTAAAGCCCATAGACAAAGCAAGTTTTATAAGGTGAAGAAGGATTATGCAGGATAAACGAGAATAAAAACTGAACTAAACTAACACACTTACGATTTGCATAGAAGGAGGATAGAGGAAAAGGAACAAACCACACAGAGACAGCGATTTTAGGTGGTTCGGATGCCACAACGGCAACCTACGTCCACCCCTCACGGACAGTGAGGAACCATACACTATCTTGTAGGAAGTTACAAGATCAACCACACATAACACTCACACACTAGGAAGGAGGATTCCCACGAAGGTGTAGGAACACCTTAATACACACACACACACCTCCAACCAAGAGCACACAACCACACACAGACACGGATCTAAGAGGATCCACACACTCTGGAATGTTTAAAGATTACAAGGATTACAGATGAAGCTTTGAGAGATCAAGAATGAATTCAAAACATAAGAGAAGGATCTTGATATGCTCCCCCTTAGTGGATGATTGTATGCTTTGGATGCAGCTTGAATCCTTGGACTGATTTGCACTTGATTGGATGAAGAAGGATGAAGAACTTTCCTCTCGGAGCACTGTTCACGTCTACAGTGCCAAATCCCTTCTCTTCCTCTTGGCAGCCTCCCTTTGATCTTCCTTGAGCATTAGGGTTTTCCAAACCCTCTTGTATAAGTTTTATAGGTTCTTGAATGGTCCAAGGACTCCCCCAGACCAGATCCACAATTTCTGGAGAGTTAGGTTGCTTAGGGATTAAACAATACCAAGAGAAAGACCATTTCTCGAAGTGACAAAAAGTCAACATTTGTTGGCAGCTCGAGGCTGGCGGTCGACCTACAAAGGTCAGCGGTCGACCGCCATTGGCCGTCCTATAGCCATTTGGCTGCTGGGAGAATAGGTCGACCGCTAGCTCCTGGCGGTCGACCGCCAGCTTTCTTAGATTCCATATTTCAATTCTGTTATTTTAGGTCGACCGCCAGGGGTCCACAGGTTGACCGCCAATCTTCAATCCTGTAAAAATCAAGTGTTAGCTCTCTTGAAGCTATCCATTTGTTCGATGATTGAAACGGGCTTGTGTATGAGTTGATTTATGTTTGAATAAACCCATGGAAGAATTCATAACCACACAATTGACATGGGGTGAAAATTGAAGGTTTAAAGCATGAAGATTTGCTTGAAAAAGAGATACAAGGGAGAGAAACATCTTAGGTTTTGTTATCATCAAAATCACTCGGATATGTTCAACAATCTCCCCCTTTTTGATGATGACAAAACCTAGGCAGTTGAATTGTATTTTCACAAATGTGATTTTGAAAGAGTTTTAGAAGCTTCGTCAATCATATATGAGATACGTGGAAATCCATCAAGTTGAATCTTCTAAACTCACGATTTGAAGGCATTCGAAATGCTCATATCACCAAACATATCACTACCAACACAAGCATGTCAACGAATTCATACCAACCATTCAATACTTATTTGCCGTATTGACAAGAGGTGAGAAGGAAAGGAGCCAATCTTGTAACATCAAAGAGTGCATTCTTCCATTCATTTTCATTTGATCCATACAAGGTACACTAAATGCAGAAGGGAGAAATGAGCTTGACACGCTAAGGAATGCAACCACTAATGCATACAATATGCTCAAACTATGATGCAAGAGATAGACATGCATGCAAGTAGGCAAACACCAAACACACATAGCATATATATATATAAGCCTAATAGCCTACTTCTCCCCCTTTGACATCAGCAAAAAGGAGAGGGAGGGGATACAAAAAGTGGACAAAAGGGGCGCTAGAGACCCAAAAAGCAGCTACACAGCAGGGTGATCCTCAGCTTCCTCGCCATGAACACCATCTGGTGGACCATCACCATGGGGGGAACCAGCAGGAGCAGGAGCAGGAGGAGGAGGAAGACGATCCTCAAGGTTATGAAGAATGGCATCATAATGATGGAGCTGGTTACGGAGGGAAAGAAGGGTATAGTTTGTGGAGCGAAAGGCCTCACGGTTATCTTCATGGCTGGCAAAGAGAGTGGCTATGTGGAGAGAAAGATCATCCAGAGCAAGAGTGAAGGTATCCATTCGTCCAGTCATGGTGTCCATAAAAGTATCCAAACGCCCAAGGGAGGAGTCAAGCCGAGTTTCCATGCCAAAAAGGTGCCTGTCAAGAGCCTCATAGTCCCCCCAAGTGGAATGCCCAGCACCCTGAGTAGAAGACTCCCCATGAAAGTGCTGCGGTGGAGGAGGGAGATCCACTGGAGGAGGCACATATGCAGGCTGAACTGGTGCAGGTGCATTTTGGTTATCTTGCTGTGGGTCCGGCGCTTGTTCTTCTTCACTGCCATTTTTTTCCCCATAAACTGGGACAGCACGGTGAATTTCACCATTTGCATCCCTGTAATATCCCATATCGGAGAAAAGCTTATGCTCATTGTAAATGTCATCATGGCGGACTAGAACAGACTGCTCATTCTCCAATGGGACCCCGACAAAGATGAACACTCCAGTGAGCTAAGAGGCATAGGGCAGGGATCACCGTAAATGTGTACGGCATCGAGTTATCAATTGAGTCATGAGCCATCCCATATTAACCAAGTCGCCATTCATAACATGATAGAACAGGAAACGGTGCACTTCAGTCACTTCATCTCGGCTGCCACTCTTGGGATAAATAAGTGTAGTAAACATGTGATGAATAACCCGTTGTAGTGCGGGAAAGTGGTTGGCATTCAGCTCAATGAGGTCACTCACACCACGAACAAAATCACAGCTCGTCATGGCAATAAAACTAGCCTCAACCTCACCATGCCCAAAAAGTATGTCTGCACCATGGGAGGAAACACCTAGGGCATTATGGAATAATTCTGCATTAATGCGGATCTCAATGCCTTGAACCATTGTATACAAGCTTCCATTTCTGTCAACCAAATTCCCATAGAACTGTTGTACTAGATAGGGATAGAAGCGATTGTATCTAGTGACAAAATCAAGCCACCCCGGTTGCATTGAAAAAACTGTATAGATGTCGGGCAGGATTTCATTCAACTCTTGAAAATCAACAAGACGAGGCTCGATGATAGACCTCAGAGGTAACCTGCGTGCGGGAGCTTGTGGTGGAGGTGCGGCCGGAGCTTCACGTCTCTGAGCACCAGGTTCCCCTTGGAGAAGACGTCGAGCACTCCTTCGAGGTGCCATTTTAGACTAGGAAACCCACTGAAGAGAGTATCCTCTAGAGAGGTAGAACCTCTACCTTGGGATGGAGAGGGAGACACCGGGAAGAACTAAGAACACCGTCTCCACGCTCTGGAGCTCAAGGAAGGTTGGCACGAGTGCACGAACGCCGGCGAGGAGACGTTCCGAAATGGAAACCAATCGATCGGATCGTGCTTGGGTAGAAACGGTGTGGGGATTTTAGGGCTTGAAAGGTGGGAGGGAGATGTGCTAGAGTGGAGGTGGAATAAGGGAGAGAGAAGGGAGAGTGATATAATGAGAAAGGGGGGAAGAAAACCCCCTTAAAGTAGGGTTCGGACGCGGTTGACCCGGGCCGGTTCGCCGCTGGCGGTCGACCGGCACAAAACCAGCGGTCGACCGCTGGGGCCTAAATCCCAAAAAAAAGACCCCGAGAGAGAGGAAGAACCCCAGCTAGCCACTACCGGAGATATAAGTGGGCTCCATGACCCTTGGACTCCCCCATTTTCACAGATCATTCTTCTTTCTTTTTTTTATTTCTTTTCTTTTGCTAACCCACGAATGATATCAAGCATGAGTCGACTACGGAAACCCTTGAATGGAGACTGCTAAGAGCACTAGATCACTAGTCCACATTTATCTATCAAGGAATATTCAGTTGTAGAAAAATGTCAAGGAATAAGTGTATATAAATATAAGTACAGGCACACATGCTAGGAATAGTCATACATAATAAAAGTGAACCACACACAATGCATGCATCTCACATGATCTACCCAACAAAAAAGAAACAACCTAATGCAGACTTAAGTGCGTATGCCCTCACCCTTACACATGCCAAGTTCTAGCCTGATTTTATTGAATTGATCCTGATTTAGAGGTTTTGTGAAGATGTCAGCCAGTTGGTTAAGAGAATCAATGAACTTGAACTCAAAGACCCCTTTGCCTATATGATCTCTCAGAAAATGATGCCGAATGTCAATGTGTTTGGTTCTGGAGTGTTGAACAGGATTTTTGGAGAGATTAATTGCACTCGTATTATCACAGAAGATCGGCACACAATCCACTTCAACATTCAAATCAAGCAATTGATTTTTGATCCAAAGTACTTGGGCTCCACAACTTCCGGCGGCTACATATTCAGCCTCGGCCGTTGAGAGAGCTACTGAATGTTGTTTCTTAGAGGCCCATGAAACAAGGCACCCGCCAAGAAACTGACAGTACCCACTTATACTTTTACGATCTACAATGCATCCGGCGTAATCCGCATCGATATACGTAATTAACTCAAAAGAACTACCAATGGGAAACCACAAGCCAAAGTCAATAGTGCCAATTAGATATCTGAAAATGCGTTTAACAGCTGATAAGTGAGATGCTTTAGGGCATGCCTGGAAACGGGTATAGAGACATACACTGAATTGAATGTCAGGGCGGCATGCTGTAAAGTACAGTAGTGATCCGATCATACCTCGAAACAGTGTGGAATCTACTGTTTTACCATTTTCATCCTTATCCAGCTTTGTGGTGGTGGCCATGGGAGTTGATATGGGTTTTGCTTCCGCCATCCCGTATTTCTTCAGTAATTCCATAGTATACTTTGCTTGATTTATAAAAATTCCTTCCGAAGTTTTTTTCACCTGCAATCCAAGAAAGAAATTTAGCTCCCCCATTAAGCTCATCTCGAATTCTCCTTGCATGGTCTTTGCAAAATCCTAGCATAAGGCATTATCAGAAGCTCCAAAAATAATATCATCCACATACACTTGAACCACCAAAATGTCCTTACCTGATTTCCTTGTGAAAAGTGTTTGATCAACCTTACCTCTCTTGAACCCATTTTCAGCAAGAAAAGAAGTAAGCCGTTCATACCATGCCCTTGGTGCTTGTTTTAGTCCGTACAAGGCCTTTTGGAGCTTGTACACGTGTCGTGGATGTTTGGAATCTTCAAAACATGGCGGCTGCAATACAAAGACATCCTCCTTGATATAGCCGTTAAGAAATGCAGATTTAACATCCATTTGAAATAGTTTAAAGTTTAAAGAGCAAGCATAGGATAGTAAGATTCAGACTGCTTCAAGTCTAGCAACTGGTGCAAAAGACTCATCAAAGTCAATTCCCATCTCCTCGCTGTATCCCTTGGCCACAAGCCGAGCCTTATTCCTCACAATCAATCCCACATCATTTAGCTTGTTTCTGAAAACCCAGCGAGTTCCAATAGTAGGATGGTTCTTAGAACGCTGCACGAGAGTCCACACCTCGTTTCTTTCAAATTGATGCAGCTCTTCATACATCGCCTGAATCCAGGATTCATCTTGAAGAGCTTCATGAATGTCCTTGGGCTCTACTTGAGAGAGTAGGGCCATCAGGTCCTCCTGTTCAACCTGCCTTAGAGAGGACCTAGTTTTCACCCCATCCTCCAGATTACCTATGATGTTCACAGTTGGATGATCCTTTAGAAATGTGGAGGAGCTGGGCAGATCAGGATGCTGCACTTGTGGTTCTTGCAGTGTCTCAATTGTAGGATCCTCATCTTCCTCATTTTTACTTGAAGTTGCCTTCAATGGCTCATCATTGGCTTTAACATTTGATGAGTTCTTAGGGTCTTCATCTGCATCCAAGATAGAAGAAATTTACTTTGTGAGTTTTGACTCGGATTCATCAAAAATAACATGAGGACTTTCTTCAACAACTAAAGTCCTTTTATTGAATAATCGATAAGCTCTAGAATTGAGTGCATAACCTAGAAAAATTTCTTTATCACTCTTTTCATCAAACTTACCCAGATTGGACTTACCATTGTTCAAGATATAGCAAGGGCATCCAAAGGGTTTAAGATAAGAAATGTTTGGCTTCCTACCCTTGTAGAGCTCATATGGAGTTTTTTTCAGAATGGGCCTTACCATTGCCCTGTTGATGATGTAGCATGCGGTACTTACCGCTTCAGCCCAAAAATACTTGGGTAGAGAATTCTCACTGAGCATGGTCCGAGCCATGTCTATCAATGTTCTATTCTTTCGCTCTACTACTCCATTTTGCTGGGGCGTTCTTGGTGATGAAAAATTGTGTGTGTACCCCTGCTCTTCACAGAACATGCTGAATTCATGATTTTCAAATTCACCACCATGATCACTTTGGATTGTGGTGATGAGGTAACCCTTTTCATTCTGAATTTTTCTGCAAAACACTTGAAACTCCGTCACGGCGTCACTTTTATTAGCTAAAAACAGCACCCATGTGAATATGGAGAAATCATCAACAATCACAAAGCCATAGGATTTTCCTCCTAGGCTAGATGTTTTAGTAGGACCAAAAAGATCAAGATGCAACAGTTCCAATGGCCTAGCGGAAGAAACAATATTTTTGTTTTTGAATGAGATTCGTGTTTGCTTGCCTTTCGTGCAAGCTTCACAGATACTATCGCTTTCAAATTTCAATTTGGGCAGACCTATCACCAAGTAATGTCTAGACAACTTAGAGATCACTCCAAAACTAGCATGACCTAGTCTGCAGTGCCATAGCCATGCATTCTCATGGTTGTTAGCTACCAAACACACATTATCAACTGAAACATCATGAAGATCAATGGTGTACACATTGTTGCTCCTTTTACCAATAAATTTGATTTCATTTGAATTTTTGCACATGACAAAACAGTGAGTCATATCAAAAATAATCTTAAAACCCTTATCACATAATTGACTTATGCTCAACAAATTATGATTCAAACCTTTCACTAGAAGGACATTTTTAATCAGAGTTTCAGAATTCTTACCTATGTCTCCAACTCCGATTATTTTACCTTTGTCCTTCCCGCCAAAAGCAACTAAGCCTCCTTCTTTTTCTTGCAGCTTGGAGAACACTTCATTGTCCCCTGTCATATGCCTTGAGCAACCGCTGTCTAGATACCATTTGCTCCCCCTGGCTTCAAGACATATTTATAAGAAGAAAAATTCTCATGCAATTATTTTTGGTACCCAAACCAGTTTGGGTCCATAGGAGTTAGTCCAACTTCTTACGGGTGTTCTCTTCGTCCATGGAACATGATAGTTATGTGTGCTTTGTCTAAACCAGCAGTTGGAAATCATATGGCCAAATCTACCACAATGAAAGCAGTTAGCATGTGAAAAAGTTCTTTGATATCTGTGTGGTTTAGGTTGAGCATGTTGGGGTTTAGAGTTAGAACATGAAGCATGATTATCGTCCTTTCCATGAATAAAGGATGTGGTGATCTTATGCTCAAAGGATTTTTTGTTTTGAGTTGTGTACCCCAAGCCTTCCTTTTGGAAGTTGACTTTAACCCCCAATAGGTTATCCAGGTTTTGTTTCCCCTTAACAAACTTAGTCAAGGTGAACTGAAGCTCAGCAACTCTTTCACCCAAAATCCCATTTCTCCTTTCGAGTTCTGAATTAGTGGATTTTAGAGTTTGTTCTTCAATTTTGATCCTTTCACATGCTTCCTCCATTTCAGTTATTTTGCATGATAGTTCTTTTTTGGTTTTATCACAGTCTGAGATTATTTGCAGTAGACTTTCCTTTTCTTCCGAAGCCTCAAACCATTCCTGTTCCAGTTTCTCAAATTTGGCAAAGATATCTTCACGTGATGAATCATCAAGTTTCTTTTTAAGAGCTTTATTTTCATATCTGACTTTCTTGTACTTCATGTATAACTTTTCATATTCAGATGCTCATTGTTCATTGGAAATGAATTCAGGGTTAGAATTTACCTCCGTGGATTCATCCTCATGTGCCATGAGGCACAAGCTTTCCACAAGTTCTTGAATCTCTTCATCAAATGGTTCATCTTCTTCGTCGCTCCAAGTGGCGACCATGGCTTTGGATTTATTGAAGTTATCCTTCTTGAATTTCTTCTTTAGATCTGGACATTCATCTCTCATGTGTCCAGGCTTCTTGCATTCGTAGCATATGATGCTACTTGGCTTGCTCGATTCGCCTTTAGTCTGCGTGGGCCTTCTTTGCCCTTTTCTGAAATTTCCTTGAAAGTTTCTCTTCTTCCTTAGAAATTTTCTCAATGTGATCAAAGGTGATCAAAGGTTAGGAATAAATTAAACTATTATTCGGCTATAGTAGAAGTGAATAATAAGTTTAATTTACTTCTAATTGGGAATTAGAAGTTAATGGGCCTTAAACTAGAGTGACTATGGGCCTAGAGGATCACACACAATGGATTCTTGGGTGACGGATTATTATTGTACAAATGTGTATATTAATTCCCTTAAAATCTTTTTGGAAAGGCATATAAGAGGGGCTTAATATATATGTACAATAATGAAAAGGATATATATATATATGATTTTGGTCCTTATGGGTTCTTTTTAAAAGGGCCCAATCCTATATATATATGCTACCTACGTGAATGCTCTCTTCTCTTGGCCTAATCAAGCATTAACAGCAAGGGAAGAGAGATTTTCTCTCCCCCCTTCCTCCCTCTTGCTCTCCCTCTCTCTCTAGAAGCTCTTTCTCTCTCTAGAAGGGTAAAGCTTGGGGAAGATCGTGTCGAGAGGATACCGTCGTTGTGCGAGGATCCGTGTGGATCAGCTCTTGAGGCCGTGCATCTGTGCGGCTCGGTGTTCGCGAGATTCTGCATCGGGCACTGCGGACAGCATCGTTCCGCGCAAGGTATAAATCTGCAACCCGTAGTTAGGGGTTGGGTAATTAATGCATCAATTAGAGCATGGATCTAGAATTCCATCAAGCCGGGTTCGGGTAAATAAATTTTAATTATTCGCTGCGTTGCCCGAACAGTGCTGGGGGAAACTTTACAGTGGTATCAGAGCCAGGTTAACGCTCTGATCGATGTATTAGCTCTGTATAGAACCATATTTTAGGGGAATTTAAAATCTTCAATTGTTATACAAAGAATGGGGTGCTGGGCATCTATGTTCTTCCTGGATGTTAGGCATCCATGCAGTAAATTTTTTTGTTAAAAAAAAATTACGATGGGCCACTGCGTCACTAAGGGCGCAGTGCGCCCGCTCGCGTGCGCGGGCGGCGCAAGCGGGCGCGCCGCAGGCCGGCGCGCAGACCCGCCACACGGCGGGAGCCCTTGGCAACTCCCGCGCGCGGACGCGGGCGCGTCTGCCCACGCGTCCCTGCGTGGGCGGCCGCGCCCGAATGGCGTTGACAATTTTTTCTAAATAAAAAAATTACTTTTTTCTTTAATTTAAGTGTGCTATTCTAATATATATATATATGCAATATATATATATATATATATATATATATATATATATATATAAATGCACATTAAATTAATCTAAATGATTATCTCAAATAGTAACTATCTTATCTCAACAGAAAAATTCAAATGTTAAATTTTTTTAACTTTTGAATTTAATGATGTAAGGTAATTATTATTTACTTTGAGATAAAAGGGTAATAATTGAAGATAATTCTATGAAATTCAATTTTCAAAATTTTAATTATTAGATAATTAGTAAATTCAGAATTTGAATTTCATTGAAGTTAAATGTATAAAATTCAAATATTTGAATTTTTAATTATTAGATAATTGTTAAATTCAAATTTTAAAATTTAGAAAAATGATAATTGAGGATAATTACATTATTTAAATTTACTTTGAAATAAAATTATTGGATAATTAATTTGAATTTAAATTTAAATGATTGTCATATTTAAATTTAAATTTTAAATTTGATTATTAGATAATTAAATTTAAATTTAAATAATTATCTCAATTATCTGACTTATTTGAATCAGATTCAAATATGCATGCCCCTGTTATAAATGATGGTTCTTTACGTGATTTGCTTAATTTGCCTTACATTGGCTTGTTTATGTGTTTAATTTTAGTTAATCTAACTTTGATTTTTAAAATTAAACAAAGCTAGCCTATTTTTGTTTGCACATCCCATTTTTCAATCCAAAAGTAAAGATTATTTTCAGAAATAACCCTTGATTGATTTTACATGAATGGGTTGGCAAGTGATCATGGACTTGGTTAATATAATTATTTGGGGTCTGCGAACCTCCTTTCTCTCTCTGTTAAAATTCCTATGTACTTCTATCTCCCTTTAAAGTTGTACTCACCCTAAGGGCTGCTGGTTTTATTGACATGTAATTTAAATTTTATCGGCCTGCGTGCCGTGTAAAAGTTGTAATTGATGCGGCGTCGGAGTTTGAAAGCGCGGAGCACACCCGACGAGGACGATCCAGCTGCTTCGGAAGCGGGCCGGATGTCTTAGTAGCATTAAGAATAAAGTCCATGATCACTTGCGATTTAATTTGTGCATTGGATGCATTTATTTTGTGCAAACTACTAGGTACGGTAAATATATATTGGATATATTTTTATTACCACCTAGGGTGAGATCAAGATAAAATCAAATTCCCTCATGATTTAATTTTAGATCTGGTAAGCGTGGCTCTTGGAGTCGTCGTGACCCTCCATCATTATGGGGTGAATGAACGTCTTTATCTCATAGATTTGTTGTGCTTTTCACAAGGTCCATGGGCTTGGGGGCGGGATGCAACTCCAAGGCTAGGCCTCAATGGGGTAAGGAATTGAACCCGACCTTGTTGTGCTTTCCACAAGTGTCGGATCATGAACTCATTGCCATATTGTAATGGTGGTTAGATCTAACCAAGAGTATCCCTTGTTGTGCTTTCTACAAGGGGATGATTTCTTGGGGGCCGAATATTGGATATTACGTTAGATGCAAGTGCATGATGACTGCCCTTGAGATGGTGTATGGCTTGTTGTGCTTTCCACAAGGTCGTACCTCAGTCTCGCTAGGATTCTGACCCACTAGGATGATCCCGCTGATCTCCCATTCTATATATTGAGGGTAATATAGTTCGATCGAAAAATAGTGGGACTAACTAAGATAGAAAATCACATTTAAGTTAGAATTTGAACATATGCTAAGTTATCTTTTGTTTCTTATCCAGATTACAATGTCGTCGTCCAACCCCCTCCGTGACATCTTGGATGCCAACAGACTGACTAGACCGAACTACTCGGATTGGCTGCGTAATCTACGCATAGTCCTCACCGCCGAAAAAATAGCCTACGTGTTGGACAAGGTCCATTCTGAGCCAGCTCCTGATGCCGACGAGGGCGAGTTGATGACTTATGCCAAATGGTCAGAAGATTCTTCCCTTGCCCAATGTTACATGCTGGCCTCTATGGCTCCCGAGCTGCAGAGGTAATTTGAAAAGAGTGATTGTAGAAGCATACTTTTTAACCTACGCCAGCTCTTTGGAGAGCAAGGCAGGATTGAGAGGTATGATATCTCCAAAAAAATTTTCAGGACACGGATGTCAGAGGGTGCTTCAGTACAGGCACATGTACTGAAAATGATGGAGTGGATTGAGAGACTCAATGCACTGGGATTCAAGTTGGATCTTGAACTGTGCATTGATCTTATTCTCCAGTCATTGCCTGATTCCTTTTCTCCCTTCATCATAAACTTTAACATGAATAGGATTGAAGCAACTCTCCCGGAGCTGCTCAACATGTTAAAAAGTGCGGAAGGGACAATGCAGAAATATAAACCATCTTCTTCTGTAATGATTGTTGGCCGGGCCAACAAGAAAAGGAAGGTCACCCAGATATCTACCAAAGGTGACAAAGGAAAGGGAAAGAAGAAGGCCATGGGTAAGCAACTCGCCAAAGTTGACAAAGGGAAGGGCAAGAAGTATGAAAAAGAAGACAAGTGTTTTCGATGCGGGGAAACATGGCATTGGAAAAGGAATTGCAAGGTAATTCTAAATGAAGGTATTTTTGTTATAGACCTTAATTTGTCATATATGAAATCCGCACCATGGGTATTAGATACTGGATGTGCATCTCATATTTGTAATTATGTGTAGGTGCTGGCAAATAGAAGGCGACTGGACAAAAAGGAGATTGAACTAAGGATGGGCAATGGAGCTTTAGTTTTCGCGAAAGCTGTCGGAACTGCACACCTCAGTTTACCTTCAGGAGTCATTCTGGAGCTGAATGACTGTTATTATGTTCCTAATATCATTAAGAACACTATTTCAATCTCTGGCTTGTATAACGTTGGATATACATTAGCTTTTAATAGCACTGGGTGCTCTATAATGAATAATGGTTTGATTATAGCTAATGGTTCATTAGTCAATGGTCTTTATGTATTAGATACACGTTCTAATGTTATGCAGGTTTCTAATGCTGATGAAGTGAATTCTGCATATCTATGGCATTGCAGGCTTGGTCATGTAGGTGAGAAAAGAGTCTCTCACCTACACTCAAATGGGTATTTGAATTCATTCGAATACAAGCCATTTGATACCTGTGAGTTGTGTCTCATGGGGACGATGACTAAGGCTCCCTTTAGTGGACATGGTGAGAGGGCTGCTGACCTTCTCGAGCTCATACACTCGGATGTATGTGGACCCATGTCCATGGAAGCAAAAGGGGGTCATCTCTATTTCATTTCTTTTATTGATGACTTCTCAAGATATGGCTATGTGTATTTAATGAGGCATAAATCACAAGCCTTTGAGAAGTTTAAGAAATACAAGAATGAAGTAGAGAAACAGACTGGTAAAAGTATTAAGGCTCTTCGATCGGATCGAGGAGGTGAATACCTTAGCCATGAATTCACTTCTTATCTTAAAGATAATGGAATTATTTCTCAGTGGACTCCACCGTATACACCACAGCACAATGGTGTATCCGAACGAAGAAACAAAACCTTGTTAGACATGGTCCGATCCATGATGTCTATGTCAGGACTGCCCTTGTCTCTCTGGGGCTATGCTTTAGAGACTGCAGCATATTTACTGAATAGGATCTAAAGTAAATCTATTCCTTCTATACCATATGAGATATGGAAGGGCAGGAAATCAAATTTTAATCACATTAAAATTTGGGGGTGTCCTGCCCAAGTGAAAAGGAACGATAGTGATAAACTTGAGTGTAGAACCGATAAGTGTAGGTTTGTGGGATATCCAAAGGAGACATTTGGATATTATTTCTATCACCCTTCTGAGCAAAGGGTCTTAGTGGCTAAGAGAGCTGTATTTCTGGAAAGAGAATATCTACTCCAGAAAGACAGTGGGTGTAATATCCCGGATCTTTGTTGGATCCTTATTGGGTCTTTCGGATCCTTTTCAGTGAGTTTCAGTTCGCTTTTGTAGCTCCCGAGTTGAGTTTTACGATCCATGTGGGTTTTTCTCTCGTACAAGTTACGGAACCCTGCGGTGAGTTTATTTCTCAATTCATCGACTCGTGGATGACACAGTGGCGATGTACTCGTTGAGCCGATCGTTTTGACTATTTTTACGTATTTTTTGGAGATAGGGCCAAAAATCAGATTTTTCAGAAATTAGGAAAATTCCTAATTTCTTTTCCTTTTCCTTTTCCTTCCTCTCTCCTCCTTCTCATTTCGCCGCCGCCGTCTCTCTCTCCCGTTTCTCTCCCGTTTTCACCTTCTCGGCTCCGGCTACAGACGGAGGACCTAGGGGCGAGTGCTGGGGATGCTGTGGAGCTGGTTGGGTGCGCGACGGGGAGAGGATGGAGTGGTTTTGGCGCGATCCCGAATGGTGGATTCAAAGCCGGTGTTTGAGCTCGTGACGCGGTTTTCGGCGCGATTTAGTCCCTTCGGGGCACGGTTTCTTCGGTGGAGGTAGGGTGACGGATCACCACTTCTCCCTGTCTATTTTCCCTACCATTGCACGTCGTTCGGCGTGGAAATGGTTGAGTTTGGGCTTGTTTAACCTAAATCGTGATTTTCGAGTTTTGTAGGGTTCACCGGAAAACGGCAACCATTCACGGCGTAGTTTGTGTCAAAATGACCGCTGGGATGTCCAGATCCCATTCATGTAGGTTTTGCGTCGATTGGTCGTCATTCGGGGCCGGTAGGGGTCCGGGAACCCTGGTGACTCATTTTGGGTCGATTTGATGAAATCGCCCCGTTTTTGCGATCCGGCGCTTGCATGTGGTGTTTTTGGCCCCCTGGGGTTGTTTTTCATCGCGTGGCTTTGTTTCCCCTATGCTTCGGCGTGAATTGGGTGTGGAACGGGCTGATTTGGCGTTTCCACCTTTTTCCCGCCGTGGCCGGTGTAGCGGTCGTTCCAGGGACCGTCACAGTCCCTGACGGCCCTACGATAGACCGCCACAGCGTTCGTTCATTTTAAATTTTTCGTGGCTGTGGGAGTGTGACGGTCCAGGTGTGGTGCATCACAGCCCCCTGACGTGTCCCGGTGTGTGCGTCACGGCTATTTTGTCTTCTTGTGTTTTGGTTAAGTCGGTTCCTCTGACGCGTCTGCCCTGGTGCGTCAGGCTGTGAAACGCGCCTACCCTAGGCCGTTGCACCCTGTTTTGGCTGTGTTGGGTGGCCGTCTCTAACGGCCCTGCCCCCGTGCGTCACAGTGTTGTAACGCGTCCGTCGTGGACCGTTACGTGCTGTTTGTCTGAGTTTTCAGACTTGGGTTTGTTGGCGTAACGCACCTGTCCTCATGCGTTAGGTTGGCGTAACGCGTCTGCGCTCATGCGTTTGGCCGCTGTAACGTGTCTGCCCTGGTGTGTTACGTGGTTCGTGTTCTGCTTTTGAGCTTGTTGGCTCTGACGCGCTCGCCCTGGTGCGTCAGGCTCGTGTAACGTGCCTGTGCTAGGCCGTTACAGTCCTGTTGTGGCCGTGATGGCCGTTGGGCTTTTCGGTGTGCGGCCGTGTGTTGTGGGTCCGTTCTAGGTGATGTTAGGGGCTGTTTGGGGGTAGGTTTGTGGTGTTGTCGGTCGCTCCCATGGTCTAGCCGCTTTCTCCATGGACGTCGGTCGATGTTCCTATGAAGGCTAAGACTACGTTTCCGAGTCTGTTGGCAGTTTTTTGTACTGCCCTCGGTGTTTGAGATACGGGTGACAGTGCATGTTTATCTGTCTGTACTTCAGCGCCGCGTTTCGAGCTTCCTCTTCTCGTCGCCCTAGACGTCCTGCAGTCGAGGGGTGACCCCGATATACGGTTTGTAAGCTAGTTTCCGTCGGCTCCTGCGATTACCGTAGCGTCCTACGGGGGGAGAAAACTAGCTAGAGACCTGGCTCTAGGCAGGAGCCAGTGTGTGCACACGTGGTCAGGGGTAGAGGACTGACGCCGACGGGCGTGACCCTGGCTAGTACTTGGTTTGTTCCTGTTTTGCCTCTCGCTTGTCGCTTCCCAGCCTTGCGAGTTGCTTGAGACACTTGTGATTCCGCGTGGGTCTGTGACTCGGCCGTGTTCGCGTCGGTGGCACGCAGCGGTTGGTCAAGACACTAGTGGGGTTGTCGTGACCTGTCCGGGTTGGCCTTTTCCGTGGCTGTACTCGAGGTCTGTGTCTTGTCCGGTGAACGACACTCCTGTCATGTTGCCTGTGCCTGTCTAGGTCTTTTCTAGGCCTTCTTTTGCATGCCTGTTGTAGGTGTAGGTTGGGGTATTTTGTTTGGCTTTTTCTCCTTTTCCTTACTGCTCCCTACTCCTCTTTCCCTTTCTAGGCCTGCTTGCCTGTTCGGGTTATTCCCCTCGTCCTTACCTGTTCCCTACTCTTGTTTCCCTTTCTTTTGTAGCTTTCTAGTATAGCTTTCCTGCTGTTCCTCCGGTTGTTTCCCTTGTTCCGTGTTACTACGTGTTTTTCAGTGGGGATCCGCGTGACCCCTACTGAGCCAGTGACACGAGGCTCACCCCTACTTTTCAGGTGGGGTGACGTGTTCATTCTGCTTCCGCGGGTCCTCGAGTTCGAGTCATAACTGCCAACTGGTACCTCCGTCGGGCTTCCCCCGACATCTCGGTACGTCTTTTCTTTCTGTCGACTGTACTGCTAGACTGCTGTCTTTAGCTTTGGACTTGACTCTGGTATATAATTGTTGAAAATCTGATAATTAAAAAGTAATTTTATTTCTGCTACTTTAGCAGACCGATCTAATGAAATTTAATTCTTGCTGTTATATCTGTCAGTTCAATGTACTACACGACAATCATTTTTCCCTTCGGAGCTTTACCGCTCTTGGGAGGCCTCGCGAGTTCCAAGTGGTATCAGGTGTATTCGGTTGTCCTACCAGGTATATCTGGTATCCGGAATCCGGGTCGCCACAGGTGGTATCAGAGCCGTTGTTGTGTGAAGTACATGGGAATCTCAGATATATAGTTTCCAGAGTCGCTAAGTCCAGTACAGTCTTCAGCTGGCGTTAGGTTTTGTGATTTCCGTTTCTTGTCGTTGTGGGTCTTTTCTTGGTAAGCTGCTCGATGCATGACTCGTTCCCTGGAAGTCGTGTGATCGGCTGCTATTATGCCTTGATGCGACCCTGCTTGCAGAGGTGTTCCGTGGTTCTGTGTCCTGTACGGAGCCGGAATCTTGCGAGTGCTGCCCTTATTATTTTTGTAAGTGCTGTTTCTCTATGATTTTGTCTGTCTATCAGTAGCACTTTGTGGACCAACTCATGTCGGATCGCTTTGCTGTACTCCCTTCCCTGGTAGAGTTAGCTTGCGACTTGATCAGATGTCTCGTGGTCCGGTGCTGTCGTCTTGCCGTTGTTTCTCGTGGTTCATGTCGTTTTGTGGTTGTGTTGTCGAGTTGTTCTTCCTTGCTTACCCTTGCTAGTCCTTGAATTTAGAGGATGAAATTTCTTAAAGGAGGGGAGGATGTAATGTCCCGGATCTTTGTTGGATCCTTATTGGGTCTTTCGGATCCTTTTCGGTAAGTTCCGGTTCGCTTTTGTAGCTCCCGAGTTGAGTTTTACGATCCGTGTGGATTTTTCTCTCGTACTAGTTACGGAACCCTGTGGTGAGTTTATTTCTCAATTCATCGACTCGTGGATGACACCGTGGTGATGTACTCCTCGAGCCGATCGTTTTGACTATTTTTACATATTTTTCAGAGATAGGGCCAAAAATTGAATTTTTCAAAAATTAGGAAAATTCATAATTTCTTTTCCTTTTTCTTTTCCTTCCTCTATCCTCCTTCTCATTTCGCCGCCGCCGTCTCTCTCTCCCGTTTCTCTCCCGTTTTCACCTTCTCGGCTCCGGCTGCAAATGGAGGACCTAGGGGCGAGTGCTGGGGATGCTGTGGAGCTGGTTGGGTGCGCGACGGGGCGAGGATGGAGTGGTTTTAGCGCAATCCCGAACGGTGGATTCAAAGCCGGCGTTTGAGCTCGTGACACGGTTTTCGACGCAGTTTAGTCCCTTCGAGGCACGGTTTCTTCGGTGGAGGTAGGGTGACGGATCACCACTTCTCCCTGTCTGTTTTCCCTGCCATTGCACGTCGTTCGGCGCGGAAATAACTGAGTTTGGGCTTGTTTAACCTAAACGGTGATTTTTGGGTTTTGTAGGGTTCGCCGAAAAATGGCAACCATTCGCGACGTAGTTAGTGTCAAAATGACCGCTGGGATGTCCGGATCCCATTCATGTAGGTTTTGCGTCGATTGGTCGTCATTCGGGGCCGGTAGGGGTCCGGGAACCCTGGTGACTCATTTTGGGTCGATTTGATGAAATCGCCCCGTTTTCACAATCCGGCGCTTGCATGTGGTGTTTTTGGCCCCCTGGGGTTGTTTTTCGTCGCGTGGCTTTGTTTCCCCTGCGCTTCGGCGTGAATGGGGCGTGGAACGGGCCGATTTGGCGTTTCCACCTTTTTCCCGCAGTGGCCGGTGTTGCGGTCGTTCCAGGGACCGTCACAGTCCCTGACGGCCCTACGATAGACTGCCACAGCGTTCGTTCATTTTAAATTTTTCGTGGCTGTGGGAGTGTGACGGTCCAAGTGTGGTGCGTCACAGCCCCCTGACGCGTCCCTGTGTGTGCGTCACTGCTATTTTTTCTTCTTGTGTTTTGGCTAAGTCGGTTCCCCTGACGCGCCTGCCCTGGTGCATCAGGCTGTGTAACGCGCTTGCCCCAGGCCGTTACACCCTGTTTTGGCTGTGTTGGGTGGCTGTGTCGGCTGTCTCTAACGGCCCTGCCCCCGTGCGTCACAGTGTTGTAACCCGTCCATCGTGGACCGTTACGTGCTGTTTGTCTGAGTTTTCAGACTTGGGTTTGTTGGCGTAACGCGCCTGTCCTCATGCGTTAGGTTGGCGTAACGCGTCTGCGCTCGTGCGTTAGGCCGCTGTAACGCGTCTGCCCTGGTGCGTTACGTGGTTCGTGTTTTGCTTTTGAGCCTGTTGGCTCTGACACGCCCGCCCTGGTGCGACAGGCTCGTGTAACGCGCCTGTGCTAGGCCGTTACAGTCCTGTTGTGGCCGTGATGGCCGTTGGGCTTTTCGGTGTGCGGCCGTATGTTGTGGGTCCGTTCTAGGTGATGTTTGGGGCTATTTGGGGATAGGTTTGTGGTGTTGTTGGTCACTCCCGTGGTCTGGCCGCTTTCTCCGTGGACGTCAGTCGATGTTCCTATGAAGGCTAAGACTACGTTTCCGAGTCTGTCGGCAGTTTCTTGTGCTGCCCTCGGTGTTTGAGGTACGGGTGACAGTGCATGTTTATCTGTCTGTACTTCAGCGCCGCGTTTCGAGCTTCCTCTTCTCGTCGCCCTAGACGTCCTGCAGTCGAGGGGTGACCTCGATATATTGTTTGTAAGCTAGTTTCCGTCGGCTCCTGCGATTACCGTAGCATCCTACGGGAGGAGAAAACTAGCTAGAGGCCTGGCTTTAGGCAGGAGCCAGTGTGTGCACACGTGGTCAGGGGCAGAGGACTGACGCCGACGGGCGTGACCCTGGCTAGTACTTGGTTTGTTCCTGTTTCGCCTGTCACTTGTCACTTCCCAGCCTTGCGAGTTGCTTAAGACACTTGTGATTCCGCGTGGGTCTGCGGCCGTGTTCGCGTCGGTGGCACGCAGCGGTTGGTCAAGACACTAGTGGGGTTATCGTGACCTGTCCGGGTTGGCCTTTTCCGTGGCTGTACTCGAGGTCTGTGTCTTGTCTGGTGCACGACACTCCGGTCGTGTTGCCTGTGCCTATCTAGGTCTTTTCTAGGCCTTCTTTTGCATGCCTGTTGTAGGTGTAGGTTGGGGTATTTTGTTTGGCTTTTTCCCCTTTTCCTTGCTGCTCCCTACTCCTCTTTCCCTTTCTAGGCCTGCTTGCCTGTTCGGGTTATTCCCCTCATCCTTACCTGTTCCCTACTCTTGTTTCCCTTTCTTTTGCAGCTTTCTAGTATAGCTTTCCTGCTGTTCCTCCGGTTGTTTCCCTTGTTCTGTGTTACTACGTGTTTTTCAGTGGGGATCCGCGTGACCCTTACTGAGCCAGTGACACGAGGCTCACCCCTGCTTTTCAGGTGGGGTGCCGTGTTCGTTCTGCTTCCGCGGGTCCTGGAGTTTGAGTCGTAATTGCCAGATGGTACCTTCGTCGGGCTTCTCCCGGCTTCTCGGTACGTCTTTTCTTTCTGTCGACTGTACTGCTAGACTGCTGTCTTTTGCTTTGGACTTGACTCTGGTATATAATTGTTTAAAATCTGATAATTAAAAAGTAATTTTATTTCTGCTACTTTAGCAGACCGATCTAATGAAATTTAATTCTTACTGTTATATCTGTCAGTTCAATGTACTACATGACAATCCTTTTTCCCTTCGGAGCTTTACTGCTCTTGGGAGGCCTCGTGGGTTCCAAGTGGTATCAAGTGTATTCGATTGTCCTATCGGGTATATCTGGTATCTGAAATCCGGGTCGCCATAGGTGGTATCAGAGCCGTTGTTGTGTGAAGTACATGGGAATCTCAGATATATAGTTTCCAGAGTCGCTAGGTCCAGTACAGTCTTCAGCTGGAGTTAGGTTTCGTGATTTCCGTTTCTTGTCGTTGTGGGTCTTTTCTTGGTAAGCTGCTCGATGCATGACTCGTTCCCTGGAAGTCGTGTGATCGGCTGCTGTTATGCCTTGATGCGACCCTGCTTGCAGAGGTGTTCCGTGGTTCTGTGTCCTGTACGGAGCCGGAATCCTGCGAGTGCTGCCGTTATTGTTTTTGTAAGTGCTGTTTCTCTATGATTTTGTCTGTCTATCAGTAGCACTTTTTGGACCAACTCATGTCGGATCGATTTTCTGTACTCCCTTCCCTGGTAGAGTTAGCTTGCGACTCGATCAGATGTCTCGTGGTCCGGTGCTGTCGTCTTGCCGTTGTTTCTCGTGGTTCATGTCGTTTTGTGGTTGTGTTGTCGGGTTGTTCTTCCCTGCTTACCCTTGCTAGTCCTTGAATTTCGAGGATGAAAATTCTTAAAGGAGGGGAGGATGTAATGTCCCGGATCTTTGTTGGATCCATATTGGGTCTTTCGGATCCTTTTCGGTGAGTTTCGGTTCGCTTTTGTAGCTCCCGAGTTGTGTTTTACGATCCGTGTAGATTTTTCTCTCGTACTAGTTATGGAACCCTGCGGTGAGTTTATTTCTCAATTCATCGACTCGTGGATGACACAGTGACGATGTACTCGTCGAGCCGATCGTTTTGACTATTTTTACGTATTTTTCAGTGATAGGGCCAAAAATCAAAATTTTCGAATATTAGGAAAATTCCTAATTTCTTTTCCTTTTTCTTTTCCTTCCTCTCTCCTCCTTCTCATTTCGCCGCCGCCGTCTCTCTCTCCCGTTTCTCTCCCGTTTTCACCTTCTCAGCTCCGGCTGCAGACGGAGACCTAGGGGCGAGTGCTGGGGATGCTGTGGAGCTGGTTGGGTGCACGACGGGGCGAGGATGGAGTGGTTTTGGCGCGATCCCGAAAGGTGGATTCAAAGCCGGCGTTTGAGCTCGCGACACGATTTTCGGCACGGTTTAGTCCCTTCGGGGCACGGTTTCTTCGGTGGAGGTAGGGTGATGGATCACCACTTCTCCCTGTCCGTTTTCCCTGCCATTGCACGTCATTCGGCGCGAAAACGGCTGAGTTTGGGCTTGTTTAACCTAAACCGTAATTTTTGAGTTTTGTAGGGTTCGCTTGAAATCGGCAACCAGTCGCGGTGTAGTTAGTGTCAAAATGACCACTGGGATGTCCGGATCCCATTCATGTAGGTTTTGCGTCGATTGGTCGTCATTCGGGGCCGGTAGGGGTCCGGGAACCCTGGTGACGCATTTTGGGTCGATTTGATGAAATCGCCCCGTTTTCGCGATCCGGCGCTTGCATGTGGTCTTTTTGACCCCCTGGGGTAGTTTTTCGTCACGTGGCTTTGTTTCCCCTGTGCTTCGGCGTGAATGGGGCATGGAACGGGCCGATTTGGCGTTTTCACCTTTTCCCGCCGTGGCCGGTGTAGCGGTCATTCCAGGGACCGTCACAGTCCCTGACGGCCCTAACGGCCCTACGATAGACCGCCACAGCGTTCGTTTACTTTAAATTTTTCGTGGCTGTGGGAGTGTGACGGTCCAGGTGTGGTGTGCCACAGCCCCCTGACCCGTCCCGGTGTGTGCGTCACGGCTATTTTATCTTCTTGTGTTTTGGTTAAGTCGGTTCCTCTGACGCGCCTACCCTGGTGCGTCAGGCTGTGTAACGCGCATGCCCCAGGCCGTTACACCCTGTTTTGGCTATGTTGGGTGGCTGTGTCGGCTGTCTCTAACGGCCCTGCCCCCGTGCATCACAGTGTTGTAACGCGTCTGTCGTGGACCGTTACGTGCTGTTTGTCTGAGTTTTCAGACTTGGGTTTGTTGGCGTAACACGCCTATCCACATGCATTAGGTTGGCGTCACGCATCTGCGCTCGTGCGTTAGGCCGCTGTAACGCGTCTGCCCTGGTGCGTTACGTGGTTCGTGTTTTGCTTTTGAGCATGTTGGCTCTGACGCGCCCGCCCTGGTGCGTCAGGCTCGTGTAACGCGCCTGTGCTAGGCCGTTACAGTCCTGTTGTGGCCGTGATGGCCGTTGGGCTTTTCAGTGTGCGGCCGTGTGTTGTGGGTCCGTTCTAGGTGATGTTAGGGGATGTTAGGGGCTGTTTGGGGGTAGGTTTGTGGTGTTGTCGGTCGCTCCCGTGGTCTGGCCGCTTTCTTCGTGGACGTCGGTCGATGTTCCTATGAAGGCTAAGACTACGTTTCCGAGTCTGTCGACAGTTTCTTGTGCTGCCCTCGGTGTTTGAGGTACGGGTGACAGTGCATGTTTATCTGTCTGTACTTCAGCGCCGCGTTTCGAGCTTCCTCTTCTCGTCGCCCTAGACGGCCTGCAGTCGAGGGGCGACCCCGATATACGGTTTGTAAGCTAGTTTCCATCGGCTCCTGCGATTACCGTAGCATCCTACGGGGGGAGAAAACTAGCTAGAGGCCTGGCTCTAGGCAGGAGCCAGCGTGTGCATACGTGGTCAGGGGCAGAGGACTGACGTCGACGAGCGTGACCCTGGCTAGTACTTGGTTTGTTCCTGCCCCTGACCACGTGTCTTTAGCTTTGGACTTGACTCTGGTATATAATTGTTTAAAATCTGTTAATTAAATTGTAATTTTATTTCTGCTACTTTAGCAGACCGATCTAATGAAATTTAATTCTTGCTGTTATATCTGTCAGTTCAATGTACTACACGACAATCCTTTTTCCCTTCGGAGCTTTACCGCTCTTGGGAGGCCTCGCGGGTTCCAAGTGGTATCAGGTTTATTCGGTTGTCCTACCGGGTATATCTGGTATCCGAAATCCGGGTCGCCACAATGGGTGCCAAATAGAATTGGACGAGGTCCACGAACCACAACCCGTAGACACAAACTCATTAGATGAGACTGTATCGGTTGATCCTATTCAGAGTGAAACACAGACACTACGGAGATCTGGTAGACTACCAAGAGAACCTGAGAGATATGTTGGACATGTCTCAGAGAGGTCCTCTAAGGTATGTATCGATGAGGATGAAGATCCTCAATCCTACCAGGATGTGATCCGTAGTGCGGACTCCGAGAAATGACAAGAGGCAATGGATTCAGAGATCCAATCCATGTACACCAATAAAGTTTAGAACTTGGTTGATGTACCCGAAGGGAATGTCCCTATCGGCTGCAAATGGATTTTCAAAAGGAAAATCAGTGCAGATGGATAGATTGACACATAAAAAGCCAGATTAGTGGCGAAAGGGTATCGTCAAAGATAATGTATTGACTATGACGAGACATTTTCACCTGTGGCCATGGTTAAGTCAATCAGAATCCTCCTTGTCATTGCTGCATACCTGGATTATGAGATTTGGCAAATGGATGTGAAGACAGCTTTCCTTAATGGAAATCTGTCAGAAGAGGTGTACATGGTACAGCCTGAAGGATTCACCTCCATGTTTCATCCTAATAAGGTATGCAAGCTTCAGAGATCCATTTATGGATTGAAGCAAGCATCTCGGAGCTGGAACTTAAGATTTGATAAGGCTGTCAAATCTTTCAACTTCATTCTGAATGAAGATGAACCCTATATTTACAAGAAGGTCAGTGGGAGCTCTGTGACATTTTTTGTTCTTTATGTTGATGACATCTTACTCATTGGGAATGATGTAGGGATGTTGACATCAACTAAGTCTTGGTTATCCAAGACCCTCTCCATGAAGAATTTGGGAGAAGCATCCTATGTGCTGGACATAAGGATCTATCGAGATAGATCTAAAAGAATGCTAGGATTATCCCAATCCATGTACATAGATACTATCCTCAAAAGGTTTAGGATGGAAAATTATAAGAGAGGTCTCATTCCTATGAGACATGGAATTTACCTATCTAAGGGGATGAACCCTAAAACTTCTGAGGAGGTGGCACACATGAATAAGGTACCCTATGCTTCGGCGATAGGGTCAATCATGTATGTAATGCTATGTACACGGCATGATGTTGCCAATGCTTTGAGCATTGTCAGTAGATATCAGGCAAATCCAGGCGAAGAGCACTAGAAGGCAGTAAAGGGCATCCTTAAGTACTTGCGAAGGGCTAAGGATCTTTTTCTGCTTTATGGAGGAGAGGACCTATAGTTTAGAGCTTACACAAACTCTACTTTCCAGTCAGATCCAGATGACTGCAAATCCATGTCTGGATTTGTATTCATGTTGAATGGAGAGGCAGTCAGTTGGAGAAGCTCCAAGTAAGATACGACTGCGGACTCGACGACGGAGGCAGAATATATTGCTGCTGCTGAAGCTGCTAAAGAAGCCATCTGGATGAAAAAATTCATCTTGGAACTTGACGTAGTTCGCGAGATATTAGCTCCCATCCCATTATTTTGTGATAATAATGGGGCTATCGTCCAGGCGAAGGAACCAAGATCTCACCAAAGGTCGAAGCATATTCTGAGGCGCTTCCACCTTATTCGGGAGATTGTTGATCGTGGAGATGTGGCGGTAGAGCGTGTACCGTCAGAAGACAACATAGCAGATCTACTGACTAAGCCTTTGACACAGATTGTATTTGAGCGCCATCGGGATAAGATGGGCCTCAAAGTTGTGGGCAATTGGCTGTAGTCCAAGTGGGAGATTGTTAGTATTGGTGTGCTATAGGCCAATTTAGGGTCGGGTAGGCCCAATAGTTGTACGATCTTGTTCATTATTAATAAAATAGTATTTGAGCGTAAATATGTGATTGTATATTACTTTACGATGTCCCTAGGATATGTGGTTGTAAAGTTAACTCGAGATGGGATCTCGAGCATGAGACTGACTTTACATAGACACTTACCTTAAACTGTTCCTGGTTGGAGGGTAATCACTCGGGGACTTTGATTACCCATTAAACCAGTACACATGATGTGTTAGGGACCTGTCTCATGGTCACTGGTGCGGGGCACCAACACATATGTGTAGGTGAACGTTCTGGGAGGATGTACACTGAACTGATCCGCTATTGGATCTTCAGATGGTTAATTATACCTAATGTCAACTGAAGATCCAGCTGTCTCAGTAGCATCGTTGGTCCTTTGACCTGAGACATTGATCGGATCTTACACGAGGACTGGGATGGTTTAATTACTTGGCTAAGTGACTTTAACCATAAGTCATGAATTGCCGAGTCATTAACAATTTCAGGATACGTGTGAAGATCATCAATGGTCAAGAGGGGATTGCTCACTGTCGGGTATATATCAGACAGTTAATGGGTCATGACACTGACTCTCCATTAAATCCCTGGCCAGGGTCGTGTGAGTTCGTTTAGAACGGATGTCATACACTTTAAGGAGGTCATGGTCAAATGGCATGATCATGGGGTTTGACAAAAACCATACCCTCGATCGAACCAGACTCATAGAAGGAGTGAGGGATTATAGCGATGCGGCAACTGTAGACTTACAGGTACCAGACAGGCTGGTTTAAACCCGGCGTACTCTAGGATCATGCGGATTTACTTGACTCAACGTGATCAAAGGTTCAAAATAAATTAAACTATTATTCGTCTCTAGTAGAAGCGAATAATAAGTTTAATTTACTTCTAATTGGGAATTAAAAGTTAATGGGCCTTAAACTAGAGTGACTATGGGCCTAGAGGATCACACACAATAGATTCTTGGGTGACGGATTATTATTGTACAAATGTATATATTAATTCCCTTAAAATTCTTTTGGAAAGGCATATAAGAGGGGCTTAAAATATATGTACAATAATGAAAAGGATATATATACGATTTTGGTCCTTATGGGTTCTTTTCAAAAGGGCCCAATCATATATATATGCTACCTACGTGAATGCTCTCTTCTCTTGGCCTAATCAAGCATTAACATCAAGGGAAGAGAGGTTTTCTCTCCCCCCATTCCTCCCTCTTGCTCTCCTTCTCTCTCTAGAAGCTCTTTCTCTCTCTAGAAAGGGAAAGCTTGGGGAAGATCGTGTCGGGAGGATACCTTCGCTGCGCGAGGATCTGTGTGGATCAGCTCTAGAGACCGTGCATCTGTGCGGCTGTGGGAGATGAGATTTTTATTATCTTATTATTTTATTTGATATTTATTTGGTTATTTTGCTTGTTTATTTGATTTATTAATTAGGCGTGCCAGTCACTAGAGTGACGATTTATTATGCGCTCATCTGACTAATCAGACAATTATGGGTGATCGTGTCGGGACCCAAAACACGTCGTACCATAAAGGCTACGACGTTAATTACGCCTCTCCGAAAGAGAGAAAACCCTTGATTAATCGCCAAAATAAAGACCATGGGGCCCATATAATTAAATATGTAATTGCATGCAAGCACACAATATGGTAGTGATTATTTATTAAATCGACTCCTGGTACGGGGCGGAAAACCTAGGTATGAGGATCATCATCACGCATAGTGATAGCTTCTGGTCGGGCGTAACCCGGCTTTCCGCAAATCACCATTCAATATACCAGAGAATCGGATCATGCAAGCATGCAAGATAACAGTATTCAATATTATCGTTTATTATTTGTTTGATCATTTATTTACAACTTCGAGAGAGATTTCGACAGCGCCATCCTACTCCGAGGGGCATCGAGGCCTTTTTATTGTGAAGCTGTGCATATCATTACGGTGCACACACATAGACCCATGAGGTGAGTCGAGTGTGACCGTATTCGGGCAAGCGCATATTATTGGGGCAATGTATGCCGGGGTACGGCAAATTTGTTGTTTAAGAAGAGAGAAAATGCGGTTGAAACCCGATCGGAACAAATCAAATTCAATGAGTTATCGGCTCGGGACAAGGTCATGCTTTGGCTCAAATGGGAGTGAGTCCCGAGAACCAAGCACGATCCGTCGGAGCGGCATTAATATCCCATACCCGGGGGTCAGGGAAGGTGAGGGCACCGGAGAAGACATAGCTATTATTCTTCATTTATTTCTGTTATTATTTTAGATGCATAAATGCCTTTATTCTCATTTTTTTTATTTATGTCATCTCTTTTTATTATTCATTCAATATTTGTTCATTATTTGTTTGTTTTATATTTTCCTTATATCGGATGCATGCACCTTTTAATTTCTTTTATTGATATTTATTAGACAATTATTTATTTATTCATCATTTTTTATTATTTATTTACCACTTTTATTCTTTCTTTTTGTTGTCATTTATTTGGCCATCATGTACCTATTATGTTTTTTTTATCTCTCAGTTTCACCCCTCTTTTATTTCATTATATCTCATCATTTCCTTTTTTTTAAGTGCACATGAGATGTTATGTTTATTTTGTTATTGTGTTTTTTTATTACTCTTTTATCCAATAGGTTAACATTGGTAGGCGTTGTTGTCTGTTATGCTTTGACTTTTTAATTGGTCCTTTTCTTTGTGTGCTTTTTCCTCTTACATGATGGGAATGGGTGGACGTGTGTGTTGGTTTGAGTGTTTTGTTTGATTAATATGTGTGAGTATGGATTAGTATTAGTGGAGAGATTAGTGTTAAGAGGGGTTACTTTTAATTGGTGTTTAGCGGATATGGGTGCGTTGCATTATCTTGTTAGTTTAGTTTGTTCCTTTTATATATATATGCATGCACGAGGGATGGGTGGCGCCGAGAGCAATGGCGCCGATTGAAACCTTTGTGTTATTTTGTTTTTATATATAAAATCACATGAAAAGGGAGGAATGGATGGCGCCGATGCATATATCTCGACGTGACTTTCTTATACAATAGTTAACGGCGCCGAGGGCTTGTGTTATTGTTTGCATCACGGCGTGGTTTTCGTCTCGGCGCGCATTGGCTTCGGCGTGCTTTTGGCGCCGAGAAGCAATGGTGTCGAGGGGAGTCCCCCCGACCGATTCTCGATTTATATTTTGTTTAGTATTTTTATTTACTTGTTATTATTATTATTATTATATATATATATTTATTTATGTCATTTTGTTTGTTTATTTGTTTGTTTTCATTTTTTATTTTATTATTATTTATTTTGATTATTTATGTTTGTTTATTATTATTATTATTATTATTATTATTATTTATTTTATTTTATTAACAGTTCAACAGTTAGTCTGCATGTCTGGCAAAAATCCGGCAGCATCTCCCCTGTACCTAGAGGGTTGATGGGGTATATATAGGAAATCGTCCACGGAGAGCCGAGACGAAATCCGTAATAGAGATGGGCGTAGCCCGGGATCTAGAAGGATCGTAATCCGACGGGACGGTGTCCACTCATCGTGGTATTTGTTAATATCCCCTCGAAGTGGCCATGAGAACATGCAGTGGCAGAGCTCCATAGACCAGTAGGGTGACATAATGTAGGGGGGTTAACCCCGTTAATTTAGCTCCCATGGGCTTGAGTGAAAGGGCATTGCCCCTCCCCGGGGTGGTGGTGGTTTTATACTGGAGATGATCGGGCTGAGGGGTTCATGAGGGTGTCGGCATGAAGGTGTCGGCGTGGCTAGTCTCGGCGCGATAGAGAACACAAAGGGCCATCGGCCTGGGGAGCTGTTTGAAGGGTGGTCGGCACGCTGGTGTTCCTCGGCGCGCCCATCACTCGGCGCGCCCATCACTCGGCGCGGAACCCGCGCCGAGAGAGGGCCACGCCGGGAGGCCTTCGTACGTCGATAGTGGAGGTTTCGGAGGGCGTTTTAAGGGTTTACGAGGTTGTGGATCTTTGGGGTTTTTACCTGAGGGTTCTGGGAGGTTTTATTCAAGGGCTTTGAGAGGCTTTGTTCAGGGCTTTAGGGGGGTTTATTCACGAGCTTTCAGATGGCAACTAAGGATGGTTTTGGAATAATTAAATCACCCCGAGGAGAAGATGGCTTTCACTCTGGAGCCTCACTAGGAGCCAGGTTATTGATTGAATCCCGTGAGCTTTGACTCGAACATATCCCTCACCATTTCACGAATGAGAAGCCATGAGATGGACTGTCTCAGGCTCTCATCGTGATTGCGAGGTTGAAAGTACAGAGACGATACAACAGAAACCAATCAGATGATCTGAGGGACATGCATCCTACAGAACCAACTTCGCTCACAACGGCGATCGGATATAATAAATTTCAGAGAGGCAGAGAGAGGAAAATCTCAGAATCTCATATCTCATTTCATTCAAAGGATCGCATACATTCAGCACGGCAGGGGAATTAGACTACAAGAATTTACATGCAAATGATGCCCCTTTACAATCTACCGGACTATACCAGCATTTAATATCAATGGAGGAACAGCGCTCGGAAGCATATCAAAGAAAACAGAGTGAAACAAAGATGGGGAAGGGGAGAATATAGCTCCTGAAGATGCTTGATAGGCAAACCCCACCTTGGATCTCCTTCCCCGGGCTTCTGCTGCTCTCTCCCCCTCTTTAGATCCCTTTCAGCGGGCTCTCGTGTCTCTTTTTTTTTCAGTGGCTGCTCTGGCTTCGATCACCTCTCTCTGCGCTCTTTTGAAGACTTGGGTTATATATATAGAGGGCGTGGCCCTGTTTCCATCGGCGCGTAGAGGAACCGGCGCGCTGATTGGTGTTTGCGCGCCGATTGCAATGTTGTGCCGACTCACTTCGTGCCGGTTCACTTCCATGTCGGTTCACTCCCGTGCCGGTTCACTTCCGTGCCGATTCACTCTCGTGCCGGTTTCAGCTCATTTCTTAGCATCTTTTGGCCCATTTTTGTTTGTTTAGGCCCATTTGTGCTCATTTCTTCTTTTGTGAGGGTTGACCCATCGGCTGACTTGCCTTGCTGTCAGAGCTTCTATCTTGTTTGTTCGGGGATGGTCCCGAGCCTTTTCTGAGGTCTTGAGTCTTGTTTCAGCGGCTGTCCATTGGAACCAGGTGTCTTTTCTTTCCTTCTCTTCTTCTTTTGTTCCTCATCTTTGTTCGGCTTCTGCCGCTCCTTTCCTTCTTTCCTTTTCTTATCGGTATAGGGGTACTTCGGCCAGGGCTCCATGCTTGCAAAAGCAAAAGGTTTAAGAAATGTCAGAAATATTTTCAGTGTCAACAAATGCCCCCCACCCGTAGGTGGCGCGAATGAGGGATGAGTGAGCGGGACCTGCGGGTGCAGCCCTATATGAGAATGTATTTTTTTATTTTTTTTGTTTATTCTTTCTTCATCCAAGCATGCAGACATCCATCGATCGCACGCATAAACTAGATGTTTATAGAATAGCTCCCCTACATTAGGGATAGGATAAGAATAGCGCCCATGATTCACAGACAGAGTGCGGCTCACGAAGCATAGCTAAGAGAGATGTGCATACGTAAAAAGGACGTCGCATAGAACATATGCATAGCTTAAACCGCGATCCACACCCAAGACTATTCCTCCATAGTGTGAAAGTGCAATTATACGAGTAGCGAACCCTAGATATATGGATGTGCAGAAGTTCTAAGTAACACTGGAGGATTACTTCATCGCCTACACATACGTTCAGGACTCTTGATTTTTGGGTAGCTTCGCATAACCCCCTCATTTAATCTTAATCTTTAGACTTCACCGTTCGGCGCGAGTCTCCTCATATGTCTCAATGGGGATTCCCGACTATTATGATTCATCCTTCATAGCGATTTTATTATGGACTTCACCGTTCGGCGCGAGTTTCCTCATGTGTCTCAATGGGGATTCCCGGTTACTAGGATTCATCCTTCATAGCAATTTTATTACGGACTTCACCGTTCGGTGCGAGTTTCCTCATGTGTCTCAATGGGGATTCCCGGCTACTAGGATTCATCATTCATATCAATTTTATTACGGACTTCACCGTTCGGCGCGAGTTTCCTCATGTGTCTCAATGGGGATTCCCGGCTACTAGGATTCATCATTCATAGCAATTTTATTACGGACTTCACCGTTCGGCGCGAGTTTCCTCATGTGTCTCAATGGGGATTCCCGACTACTAAGATTCATCCTCATTCTCATCAATTTTTTTTTTTTTAAGGGGACATGCGACTCTTCCCTCACGATTACTCTTCATGTGAGTGTAGGGATTCAAGTTTCCATGAAGTGTTAAGAAGAATTTATGACGTCCCTATGACTAAGGACCATTGCTCATATTATGTGCGAAGTGTAGGAGTTTTGTCTAGGGTGTATCATGCGAGTTATGCTAACAACATAGCTATGACTCTTCCCCTGGCCGTATGCACTCGCTGAGAATTGACTTTTCATCCTTAGCGTATGCCGTGACGCACACATATCCTGAATCAGGGCAACGTTATCTAGCAAAGGAGTACGCGGCCTTAAAAATTTGAAGGAAGCGCATTAATACTATATTTCATACAGACATGCACGTGAGGCAAACAAGCACACAAATCACGTCATGATCATCATTTCTTCTTCTTTTCTTTTTTTTCTTTTTCTTTTCTTTTTCTCATTTTTTCTTCTTCTTTCTTTTTTTCTTTTTTCTTTTTCTTTTTTTTCTCACCTTTTTTCCTCTTTTTTCTCTCTCTTTTTTTTCTTCTTCTTTTTTACTTATTTTTTGTTGCTTTTTTTTATTTTCTCTTTTCTAAAGGGCTTAATGGGCATGCCCGCAATGATTCTAGCGTCGGGAGCCCGATGCCATGGCAGTAGAGGGCAGGTGTCATATGTGGTGGTAAATCCCTGAAGGGATCACGGGTTGGTATGAAACCAAAGGAGGTCTTTTCGTTCGTTAGTTCGGACAACAGTTCCGATCCAAGGGTAAGAGGTTTGTCGACTTAGACCAAAGGTCATGACGTCGAATGACTTGGCTTAGACATAAGGTCATGACGCCAAGGGAGAATATGTAACGGCTTAGACATAGAGTCATGACGCCGTGCAACTTGGCTCAGGCGTAAGGCCATGACGCCAAGATAAAATATTTACCAGCTTAGGCGAAAAGTCATGACGCCGGGCAAAGATATTTAACAGCTTAGACATAAAGTCATGACGCCATACAACTTGGCTTAGGCGGAAGGCCATGACGTCAAGGTAGAATATTAATCGGCTCAGGCGGAAGCCGTGACGCCGGACGAGAGAATTTAACGGCTTAGACATGAAGTCATGACGCCGTACAACTTGGCTTAGGCGTAAGGCCATGACGCCAAGGTAAAATATTTACCGACTTAGGCGGAAAGCCATGATGCCAGACAAGAATATTTAACGACTTAGACATAAAGTCATGACGCCGTACAACTTGGCTTAGGCAGAAGGCCATGACGCCAATGTAGAATATTTACCGGCTTAGGCGGAAAGCCATGATGCCAGACAAGAATATTTAACGGCTTAGACATGAAGTCATGACGCCATACAACTTGGCTTAGGCAGAAGGCCATGACGCCAAGGCAGAATATTTACCGGCTTAGGCTGAAAGCCATGATGCCAGACAAGAATATTTAACGACTTAGACATGAAGTCATGACGCCGTACAACTTGGCTTAGGCAGAAGGCCATGACGCCAAGGCAGAATATTTACCGGCTTAGGCGGAAAGTCATGATGCCAGACAAGAATATTTAACGGCTTAGACGTGAAGTCATGACGCCGTACAACTTGGCTTAGGCGGAAGGCCATGATGCCAAGGCAGAGTATTTAACGGTTTAGACGTTAAGTCATGATGCCGTACAACTTGGCTTAGGCGGAAGGCCATGACGCCAAGGCAGAATATGTAACGGCTTAGACGTAAAGTCATGACGCCGTACAGCTTGGCTTAGGCTGAAGGCCATGACGCCAAGGCAGAAAATTTATCGGCTTAGGCATAGGGCCATGACGCCGGACAGTTTGGCTTAGACATAATGTCATGATGCCAAGGGTACAAGGGTCTTTTATTGTTTGGTCAAATAAGAGGGTTCGAACCAAATGTCAAGGGGTCTTTTTGTTAAGGGGTCGGACGGAAGGTCTGAACCAAAGGTGAAAGGGTCTTTTTGTTGTATGGTCAGACGGAAGGTCCGGGCCAAAGGTGAAAGGTTTTTCGTTTACTGGCTAGACGAAAGGTCCGAGCTAGAGGTAGAATGGTCTTTTTGTTGTATGGTCGGATGGAAGGTCCGAGCCAAATGTGAAATAGTTTTTTTGTTGACTGGCTAGACGAAAGGTCCGAGCCAGAGGTAGAAGGGTCTTTTTGTTGACTGGCTAGACGAAAGGTCCGAGCCAGAGGTAGAAGTTTATTTTTGTTGTATGGTCGGACGGAAGGTCCGGGCCAACCGTGAAAGGTTTTCTTTTTATTGACTGGCTAGACGAAAGGTCCGAGCCAGAGGTAGAAGAGTCTTTTTGTTGTATGGTCGGACGGAAGGTCCGGGCCAAAGGTGAAAGTTTTTTTGTTGACTGGCTAGACGAAAGGTCCGAGCCAGAGGTAGAATGGTCTTTTTATTATATGGTCGGATGGAAGGTCCGAGCCAAATGTGAAAGTTTTTTTGTTGACTGGCTAGACGAAAGGTCCGAGCCAGAGGTAGAATGGTCTTTTTATTGTATGGTCGGATGGAAGGTCCGAGCCAAATGTGAAAGTTTTTTGTTGACTGGCTAGACGAAAGGTCCGAGTCAGAGGTAGAATGGTCTTTTTATTGTATGGTCGGATGGAAGGTCCGAGCCAAATGTGAAATACGGACGTTGACCCAACAGGATGTCGGAGTCAACAAACCTTGCTTAGACGGTATGTCTAAGACAAGGGAAGACATAAAACACCGTTATCGTCTCGAAGTCATGTTGAAAATGACCAGCCTGGGAGAGACACAGGGTCTGGGCCAAGGTAGAAAATGGATGTTGACTTGACAGACTATCAAAGTCAACCAACTTGGCGACGACATGGGGTCTAAGCCAAGGAAGGAATATAGGATATAAATTTTGACCCGACGTCATGTCGAGGTCAACGAACTTGGCAGAGACGTGAGGTCTTAGCCAAGGATAGAATATAGGATAAGTGTTGACTCGACGTCTTGTCGAAGCCAACGAACTTGGCAGAGGCGTGAGGCCTAAGCCAAGGGCAGAATATAGGATAAGTGTTGACTCGACATCCTGTCGAAGCCAACGAACCTAGCAGAGGCATGAGGCCTTAGCCAGGGGTAGAATATAGGATAGGTGTTGACTCGACGTCCTGTCGAAGCCAACGAACTTGGCAGAGGCGTGAGGCCTTAGCCAAGGGTAGAATATAGGATAGATGTTGACTCGGCGTCCTATCGAAGCCAACGAACTTGGCAGAGGCGTGAGGCCCAAGCCAAGGGTAGAATATAGGATAGGTGTTGACTCGACGTCCTGTCGAAAGAATATAGGATAGGTGTTGACTCGACGTCCTGTCGAAGCCAACGAACTTGGCAGAGACGTGAGGCCTGAGCCAAGGGTAGAATATAGGATAAGTGTTGACTCGACGTCCTGTCGAAGCCAACGAACCTGGCTGAGGCATGAGGCCTTAGCCAGGGGTAGAATATAGGGTGTGGATGTTGACCCAACGTCTTGTCGAAGTCAACGAACTTGGCAGAGGCGTGAGGCCTAAGCCAAGGGTAGAATATAGGGTAGGTGTTGACTCGACGTCCTGTCGAAGCCAACGAACTTGGCAGAGGCGTGAGGCCTAAGCCAAGGGCAGAATATAGGCTGTGGATGTTGACCTGACGTCATGTCAAAGTCAACGGGCCCTACCCTGATAGAAGGTTCGGGGTGAGGATTGACTAGAATGCAGACATATGAGAGGCCCAGACCCAAGGGCTAGATATCAATGTCAACCCTGACGAAGTGTCAGAGTCAACCGACCTCGCTCAGACGGAAGATTTGAAACAAGGGTAGAATGCATAGATGAAGATGTCAACCCAATGTCATGTCGAAGCTGACCAACTTGGCGAAGACATGAGGTCTAAGCCAAGATAAAATATGGACGTTGACCCGTGGAGATGTCGGGATCAACAAACTTTGCTCAGACAGAAGGTCTAAGACAAAGTGAAGAAATCTTTTTGTTGGTTTCTTTGTTTGAGTTTATTGAGCTTATTGGGTTTATTTGTTTAGTTTATTGATTTATTGAGTTTATTGAATTTGTTGGGTTTATTGATTTATTGAGTTCGTTAAGTTTATTGAGCTCATTAGATTTATAGGATTTATTGATTTTGTTGAGTTCGTTGAGTTTTTTGTGTTTATTGATTCATTAGGCTTATTTTAGATTGTCATTTTATTTTCTTCATTTTTTTGTTTCTTTCCTTTTTTGTTGTTGTTGTTTTTTTTTCTTTTTGTTTTGGGGCTTCCGGACGCAGACTCATCTATGGTGCGAGATATTTTTGTCTGGTGGGACTATTGATGAAGTTGACTATTTATTTTGCTGGTGGGGCTGGGGATTGATGTCCAAGAGCCCGGTGGGCCTGGCGAGGGCGGAGTGTCTCTGACCAGGGAAAAGGGTTTTATGAATCCTGCCCAGTGGGACAAAAGGTAGTTTTGGGGCTTGACGAGGGCGGAGTGCCTTAGGCCAAGGAAAAAGGTTTTATGAATCTTGTCCAGTGGGACAAAGATTATTTTTGAATTCGGCTGAGGCGGAGCACCTCAGGCCAATGAAAAGATTTTGTGGACTCGGCCCGATGGGACAAAAGATAATTTTCGAGTTCGGCTAAGGTAGAGCGCCCCTAGCCAAGGGAAAGCTTTATGGACACAGCCCGGCGGGAATGATGGGTGAATTATTGAGCTCGACAAGGGCAGAGCGCCTCATGCCAAGGAAAATGAGATTTTATTGGGATGACATTGGGCAAGGAATCCAAACTGGCAGTGATAGGAGAGTCCCATGGGACAAATATGGCATTGTCGTGGCTGAATGCCGAAAGGTAATGAGAATGCATTGGCTGGGAGCATAGGTCCCAGATCACGGGTGGAAGCTTAGCCCCAGTGGGACGAGTGGGGAGTATCCCCGTAGGACGGGAAGATGGTAAGGCACCATAAATCCTGGCGGAACCAAGGGGTACTAAGATAGGTCAGTAGAAGCCGAAAGGCGTTTATTTGCTGGCTTGGTAGGGAGTCGGGGGTGTAGCCGACTGAGTAAGGATTGTTCCTTTCATCCCCCTCGATGGGCATGGACCCGTATTCGAAATGGACGGCCTAGGGTCCAATGAGGGATCTTTAGCGTTGGTGGGACTATTGATTACATGGTCCTCCCGGGGACATTAAGTGACAGCTATGCATCAAATCAACGGCTATCTTCTTTTGTCATTGATTTCTTCAGGAGATGCTCTGAACAGCTCCGGTTCAGGCCTCCGGTGCTTCTGCCAAGTGCCATTCTCTTGGTCCTTTTCTTAGAGGCTGCGGCTGTCAGGTCTTCCCACCTCCGCAGATAGCGCGGTCATTTTATTCCCCCTCGGGCATTCACCATGCAATGCTACTTGGGAGCCTTCTGGCCATGGGGAGGATGGGGAGGCCTTCCTGACCTTATAAGTTCCATTCTTCTTTTCTTTTGCATTCATTTTTTTTGAACGGACAACTCGGATGGCACCGACAGTGCAGTGCAGTGCAGAGCCGTCACCCTTCATCCATTTATTTTTAAACAGACCAAAGTGGGTGCATAGGAGAGCGCTCACCCCCTCAGAGAGGGGATAAGTGGTTCGCTCCACCATGCCAACCCCACAATGGTAGTTTCTTATTTGGCACGGACCAAGACATGGGGGGGAGTGATATCTCCCTTGACAGATGCAGCCATCAAGGCCTCCTTCAAAAGAATTTTTTTTCTCTTTTTTTTTGGGTGCCTGCCCCCAGAACATGACCTTTCCTTTCTTCTTCTTTGTCTCTTCTCTTCTCTTTTCTTTTTTCTTCTTCTTCTTCTTTTTTACCATTCTTAAAGTGCCCTAGTCTTATCCTTTGGAAAGGAATATAGTTTCATCATTTTGCCCCTTAATGAGGGCCCTTGTTTTGTTGGATCGGCGGAAGACGCCTCTTTCATTTTCTTCTTCTGTTGCTCGAAGGCTTCAAAATTCGAGGCGTAAGCTTCTTCTTGTGTCGGAGGTTTGTTGATTGGTTTATTCTTTTGACCCAAGCTTCTGGAGGCTGGGCAAAGCCTTGCAAGGACTGCTTCGGCTTCTGCTGCGATGTCACTTAGATATTCAAAGGTTGTGACTTCGAAGTCAATGACCCATCGCAGAATTTCCATCTTCAGATTCTCTTTACAAATTTGGACATACTCCTCGTAACTAGGCGGGTGCCTACATCTTTCACGAAGGCTCCTCCATCTACTTATGTAGTCCCTGACGGACTCATCATCGTTTTGTTTGGCTGCTTGTAATTTGACTTCAGTGACTTCTTCTTCAGCCATCTTTGTATTCATTGTTCGTTCCACCTTTGGCTTGTCCATTATGGCTAGACCCGCTAATCTCGGGTGTACGGTAGTTGGCTGCATATGCGGCCTCATCGACCTCATTGCCGGAGATGCTTTAGTTGCCCCCCGACTTACCCAGGGGACTGTGGGTTGGAATGGCTAAGGGAGGATGCCCCCTGAATGATCATGTACTATTCGGGGCATTGTTGGCCATGTTGAAGCTTTTGATGAGCTAGCACTGTCTTGGGCTGTCTCATATAGATGTCTTGTCAATTGTGACGTATATGGCTTTATGTTCATTTCATTCAGCTGCCTTTGTAGCATTTCTATCTCCTGCTGCTTCTGGTGTAGTAGTGCCATTATGGCAGGGTCTTGTAAGAAGGGACCGGGAGTGCTACTGCCCCCCGCCTCTGATTTGTGCAAGATGAATTTTCTCCCGCTATCATTGCCGGCTGTAGATAGCTCCTTTGGGACAGAATCCCTTTGTTCTATGCCTCTGGGTGGAGGAGGAATATGACATTGAGCCTTCTTATCAGCTGGTGAGCGTTAATTAGGAATCCTCCTAGACCTGGAAGATGGGTGAGAGGCAGAAGCTTTAGCTGGAGCTGCTTCCTTTGGCACAAAGCAAATTTCTTCATCGTCTTCATCAGTAGTTTGCGCCCCACTGAAGGATGCTGACAATGTGTTGCAGGAGAGAACACGATTCCTCCTTTTAGCCTTTGCACTCTTCTTTTTATTTCCCTTCATGGTCGGCACTTGCCCCCATAGTGGGCTATTTGATGCATTCAGCTTTTCTGCTTTTTCTTCAGTTCTTTTTGTTAACCCACGAGACTCATTGCATCCTCGAGGGGCATACTTTTTGAGCTGCATAGGCTGGTTCTTTGGCTGCTCATGGTTATCAGGCCCACTTATAATAGCTTGTGACTGCTCCATGGCTGAGCTAGCTTCTTCGTGTACCCATGACGGGGTCTGTTTCTTCTTTTTATTGTTAGTTGACCATTTGATGGCCATTGGAGAGACTGTTTGAAGGCGGGCAGAGACTGCAAGAGGCAGAGTAGGCCGGTCCATGGCGCCAGGAATTTGGGTTTCCAGTGCCGGGCGATAAGCCGGTTCTGTTCCTTTCTTTTTTGGCGATGCTCGCCAATTCTCTTGCTCCCTTTCATGCGATGGGATATAGTCTTCATGAGTGTGCCAGGCACAGCCCTCTGGCATTTCTTCAGGCAGCTGTTGGCATATAGATATCATGTTAATTGATGCCCCCGTAGCGGGCACTTCATGAGGGCATGGAGGATCGACTCTGTCCTTCCCCATTTGTAGATCCCCTCTTTTTATTAAGCCTTGGGCGATGTCTTTGAATATGTAATACCCCGTATTTAATTAGTAGTTTTTATTAATATTTCCTGTTCAAATTGGAATTTTTAAGAATTTATTTGAATTAAGTTGAATTAATAAATGAATAGAAATGGAAATAAACCATTAAAAATTTAAATTGAAATGAAAATGAAATTAAAAGAGGGAATTTGGAATTTGAATTTCGAATTTAATATTTTATTAATAAATTAATAGTGAAGTGGAATTTAGTTGACCGTATTAAAATCTCAAAAAATGGTAATTGGGTAGCTGATCATTTGCTTAACAAACTTTTCTTCTATGATTAACCCTAATAAAATCGTTAACCTGGTCAAATCTAGAGTTTAATTGGGATTAGAATCCACCAACCCCCAATAGTAACTTCTATAGTAACCTACACCTTAAAACATGAAATTAGAACTCATTCCTTAATTAAATTCGATGAGGTTAGAGGCAATGAAAGGTATTGATTGGTAGTTTAATAACCCTTAACCAATTTCGTGTAAAATTAACCAGGATAGAAGTGATTAGATGAGTTTGATCGAGGTCAAGCATTTCGGCGGCGTAAGTTACACGTCTCTTCTAGCTCGAAATTCACCCTTCCTAGAAGGATCCAGAAGGTGTATTAGGTATTAAAAGAAAGCTTAAAGAGTCTAGTTTCATTTGGTAGCTGGGTCAATCGACGAGGAGTACAGATCTGGGAGTATTCGGCGATTTAGTGGAAGGTGTTCTTCGTTCTTGGTTCTTCTTCATCCAACTCTTTGATCCTTGATTAAGGTAGGTACCCTTCACCAAATGAAGCATGTAAATATAGTATCTTGATCTGCTTGACGAGATCTATCATTTGGGACTGAAAGCCCTAAATTTTATAGAGCATTGAGGGAGATATCAAGCGATCTTTGGAGGATATTCTTCTAGTTCGTGGGTTTTCTTATTTGCTGAAGTTTAGATCTTCAATTGAGGTAGGTTTTAACAGACCTAAACCTTATTGTTATATATGAATGGAACTCTCATCTTGTTAGCTTCCTTCCTACGTAGAAAGCCCTAATTTTTATCAACCATGCTAGGTTAATTTCTCGTTTTAGCAAGCTTATGTTCTTGTTAGGTTTAAGTGAGCCCTTTTAGTCTAAGCTTGAATCCCTGTGACTAATCACAGGCTAAACATGAAATTAAGCATGGCATCTTGTTTATCTCTTTCCTGTCTTTCCATTGATATCTCGTTTGCTTAATTCCAAGAAGAAACAGAGGAGTTATGTTGATTCTAATCAAGGGATCTTGAATCCCGTTCTCTGCTCGTTAAGGCGCTATGTACCAGGGGCGCGATCTTTAACGCGCTAGCCCGATATAGCGCAATCTTGTAGACCCCCAGCCCTGACAGAACAAGTTCAAACCTTAAAACATTAATATATTTAGATTTTTGGGATCGCGCTAGCTTTACCTAGCGCGTTCTTCATTAAGGCGCTATGGCCCTATGGCGCGACATGCTTCATACCCCAATCGCTTGAGGGGTCGAGTCGTAAGCCCTCTGATGCAATTATAATTCTGTAAGATGTTATATGGTTGCTGTAAGATGCTATATAAGATGTATGTTCAGTTAGAAAACATCTTTGTCCAGTTTTCAAATTAATCAAAAGGGTTTTCATGTTCTTTTTAGTTCCCGATATTCTTTGATTCCAGAATTTTAAATCTTTGATTCCAGAATTATGATGATTAGCTTCTGAATGTTTTCACAATATACTTATAATATTTTTACGTAGTTCAGATGCTAATTGAGTAGTACTAATAGTTAGTACCCCACCTGTTAATCTAGATTTCAAATTTTATGCATTTAGTTTCCTGGTCCAGAACGTGCTATGTTTTCCTAGCGCGTTCTTCAGGTCGCGCTAGGGACATATAGCGCCTTCTTCCTGTTGACCCCGATCTTCCAGGGGTTAAAACAGAACGTTTCTGACATGTTTTTCAAACTATATTAAGTCCCTGCAGTTACTTATAAGTTAAGTTATACGTATATTAACTTGTAGAACCCCTGTGTTTATCCAGTTTTCAAATTAAAATGGTTTCTGGCCCTGTCTTGAACGAGCTATATTTCCATAGCACGTTCTTGATAAACGCGCTACCTGGGTATAGTGCGTTAATACACAGAATTTCATTTTTGAGCCGTTAGCTATCTTATTTCTATCAGATTATTGTATATTCTTATTTCTGAATGCAGTAAGTTAATTTTTATCCCTCAAGGCTCCAGTATATCAAAAGGTGTTGTCCGAACGTTAGGCTACGCCTATCGAGATGGTCGCACGCTTGCGCGAGTGATCTTCGGATCGATTACCTCCGCCACGTACTGAGTCCTTGTTGGAATCCTTAGTGTTTTTATCAATTGGTTAGCTACCCACAGCATGTAATTGGTTTTGTTATAAGTGTAATCATGCAATTGAACTTGAACGTATAATTATCATGTTAAACATTTGAGTTTATGAAAATGTAATCGGGTTAAATTTAGCTTGAATTCTTAACAGCCTGAAAACTTGTTAACCAACAGAATAAAATGTTTAACCATGGAACTAAGAATGATCTAATTATTGCATTTTCCTACTTACCCTTTCATTCTTGGTTTCCACGACTCGATATGTCGTTAAACATTATGCCAAAGTTGAATTCTCTATACTTCTTGTTATTTCGATATTCAATCAGATCTGTGCTTATTACTTGATAGCTTGTTCTTTGAAATTTATTGGCCATGAAATGTGGAAGTCTAGATTCGTGGGATCTTGTGATCCAAATAAATCAATGTCTGGCAAACAAGTAAGGGCTTGGTCTAGTCCTGGGAGGAGCACCCGAACACTACTTGTATCCCCATGGAGGTGGTTGACTAGGTGTGGCATTGGCACCAGTACTTGACATGTGATTAATCTAGGGGCTGACCACTACTCTCTACTAGTTTACACTTTCCACTTTTTCCTGTTCTATGATTTACTTGTGGTTACTCTACTTGCTATTACTTGAAAGTGGAAATGTTACATGCGTGATATACTTGCTTACTGGCCAAATTATTATTTCTACACTTGTTCTTGTTCTTACTTGTTCATAGTAAAGTTCTTGTCCTTGCATTAATTGTTATCTCTTGATTCTTGACTTTGCAAGATCTTATTACAGTGTTCTTGCTCTTGTTATCTTTCTCCTTGTTATCATTTCATATAACATGTAATTAAATCATTAATCACTTACACTTGCCTGTTATTACCTACTGAGCGTTGGCTCATAGTATTGTTTCCCCCCTTTCCAGGTTACTCAGGTGGTGACGTTCACTCGGACGGGGAGTGATTTGAGTGCTACTAGAGTGTGCCTCCATCTAGGTTGCCATGTTGGCACCGTAGTATTTCCAGTTATTACCTTTAGTGTTGCATTAGTGTTCTAATTCTGTATTAGATCAGGTGATGTATTAATGAGTTTGGAAGTTATGTTTAATCAGTTGATTATTGTAATAAGAAGATTAGAATCCTTCTATTCCATTGAGTAGTTTTAGAACTTAATTTTTGTGCTAGCGTGTTTCTGACTGTACGTCCCGGTATTCCACGTCGGGGCGTGACAGTTTAGGTGGTATCAGAGCCAAGTTTTAATATTCCTAGGTTTTCTAAATTCTAGGGTTCTAAGTGTGTCTTAGGATCCATCCCCTTGTAAAAATCTAGAACCCGACCTGGTGAGATTGGGTAGAAATTGGATTAAGTTCATACCTTAATCGTGTTGTCATCTGCTTTCTTGACCCTAAGTGATCTGTTCTTCGTGTAGGCTTTTGAAATGGCAGCCGATCGTGCGGAGTGGAGGAATTTGCAGCGCACGGTTCAAGGCCTTACGCAGGCATTGCAGCAAGTGGCTCAGGCAGAAGCAGCACATCATGGCACCGGTGATTTATACCGGAACTTCCGTGGAATGAATCCACCCAGATTTGCTGGATCGACCGATCCTGACGAAGCCGAACATTGGCTTGATGATATGGCGAGGATTTTTGAGGTCATACAATGCACCGATCAAGAACGTGTCCTATTATCGACCTTCCAACTGGAACGTGATGCACGTGCATGGTGGGACTCTATTAAGGCAGTACTCGGAGATCATCCGATTACTTGGGGAGAGTTCGAGGAACATTTCAATAGCAAGTATTTTTCTGATCGAGTGCAAGAGAAGAAGGCGGCCGAGTTTGCGGCTCTGAAACAGCGGAGCTTATCAGTAGCCGAGTATGAAGCACAATTCTCCAGACTGTCTAGATATGCTACTCATCTCATTTCCACTGAGAAGATGAAGGCGAATCGCTTTCTTAATGGGTTGAAGCTTCACTATATCAACCAATTGGCACCTATGGAGATATCGACTTATTTTGAGATGGTAAGAAAGGCGCAAGTTCTGGAAGACACTCTCGAGATGACGGAGAGGATCCGAGGCCAAGGCATGAAGAAAGAGCAGCCGAAGGATTTCAAGAAAAGCAACGTCGGACCTAGTTTTATCAAGAAGAGGCCCGCGAGTGGGTCAAGTTCGTGGACCGGAGCAGGATCATGGAAAGGAAAGATGCCGAAGCAAGAGGAAAGGAAGCCCGGCCCTATTGTACCCTTTAAGGGTGTGTGCAGATATTGTGACCGTCCTGGTCATAGGATGGAGGAGTGCTGGCGCAAGTTGGGCGCCTGTCTTCGTTGCCGGAGTAGGGAGCACCGTATCCCAGATTGTCCATTAGTATCGGAGCAAGCTACACCGGCAAAGCCTCAATTCTTCAAGAAGCCGCAAGGCAAGCTTAAAGCACTTCAGGTAGATGAAGCAGATACAGCCGAAGAAGGTGGACTCGTCGAAGGTACTCTCGATATACTCGACAAGCCAGCCTTTGTTCTTTTTGATACTGGTGCAACACATTCCTTTATTTCTCAGAGATTTGCTAAGTCTTTAGCTGTGGAACCTATTTTGATGAATTCTCCGTTAGAAATTTCTACACCTATTGGCTCTAGATCAGCAATTCAGCATTTCTATCCTTCTAGTAAGGTTATGATTGATGATCAGAATTTCCCAGTTGATTTAGTCTGCATGGACATGAAGGATTATGATGTAATCCTAGGAGCAGATTGGTTGGCCAAGCATGAGGCCAATGTTCACTGCAGTTCTAGCTCGGTGTCTTTTAATAGACATCCGGATCTTTCATTTATGGGAATTAGATACCATCGCTCCGTCTCACTTATTTTGGCCCTTCGTGCTGATAAACTGATGAGGCGAGGTTGCGAGGCATTTCTAGCCTTTGTCTATGCTACTCCAGAGCAGCAAGTGGAGATTCAAGATATCCCTGTTGTCCGTGAATTTCTCGATATATTTCCTGAGGAACTACCTGGACTTCCGCCTGAGAGGGAAGTTATCTTCTCCATTGATGTTATTCCGGGTTCTTCTCCTGTCTCTGAAGCTCCTTATCGTATGTCTTCTGCGGAGTTGAGAGAATTGAAGCAGCAATTGATGGAGTTACTTGAGAAGGGTTTCATTCGCCCTAGTACTTCCCCTTGGGGAGCCCCTGTATTATTTGTTCGGAAGAAGGATGGTTCGATGAGGCTGTGCATCGATTATCGGCAATTGAATCAGTTGACTATCAAGAATAAGTACCCATTATCGAGGATTGATGAATTATTTGACCAGATAGCGGGAGCTCAATTCTTTTCTAAGATCGATCTTCGATCGGGATATCACCAGTTACGGATTAAGGAAGAGGATATCTTTAAAACGGCTTTCCGCAGCAGGTATGGTCATTTCGAATTTGTCGTTATGCCCTTTGGATTAACGAATGCACCGGCAGCTTTTATGCAGTTGATGAACAGTGTGTTTAGACCCTATCTTGATCAATGGGTCGTGGTATTCATTGATGATATCTTGATCTATTCCAAGAGTGAAGGAGAGCATGCCGAACACTTGAGATTGGCACTGCAGTTATTAAGAGACCATCAGTTATATGCCAAGTTCAGTAAGTGTGATTTCTGGTTGCCAGAGGTGTCCTTTTTAGGGCATATTATTACCAAGGAAGGTATTTCTGTTGATCCTTCTAAAGTGGAAGCAGTGAAGAATTGGGAACAGCCTACTAGTGTGACCGAGATCAGAAGTTTCTTAGGCCTGGCAGGCTATTATCGCAGATTCATTCAAGATTTCTCCAAGATTGCGGTACCTCTTACTAGATTAACCTGCAAGGAGAACAAGTTCGAATGGTCAGAAGATTGTCAACGAAGTTTTCAGATTTTGAAGGACTGCTTGACTACGGCACCTGTTTTGGCTTTACCTTCTGGTGAAGGAGGTTTTGTGGTCTATACGGATGCATCTGGAATTGGTCTAGGCTGTGTGCTTATGCAGTATGGGAAGGTAATTGCTTATTCTTCCAGACAGTTGAGGAAGCATGAAGAGAACTATCCTGTTCATGATTTGGAATTGACAGCTGTTGTCTTTGCTTTGAAGATTTGGAGACATTACTTGTATGGAGAATCTTTCACGGTATTCTCAGATCACAAGAGTTTGAAGTATTTGTTCTCTCAGAAAGAACTCAATATGCGACAGCGCAGGTGGCTGGAATATTTGAAGGACTTTGACTTCTCTATTGAGTATCACCCTGGTAAAGGTAATGTGGTGGCAGACGCATTGAGCCGGAAGCCTGTAGCAAAGTTATCCAGTTTGATGATGCAAGAGTGGAAGTTACTGGAACAGTTATCTAGTCTGGATCTTAATATTGACAATGATCAGGTTTTGATTGCTCAGATTCAACTTAAGCCTGAATTATTAATGGAGATCAAGTCTTTGCAAGATAATGATCCCGAACTGGTGGAGATCAAGGGAAAATTGAGCGGCAGACCGGATTTCCTGATTTCCGACGATGGAAGACTTCTATTTCAAGGACGAACGTGTATACCTGACGTAGCTGAGATCAAGAACAAGATTCTGGAAGAAGCCCATAGATCTAAATACACGATTCATCCTAGAGGCACTAAAATGTTCAAAGACTTGAAAAGATCCTTTTGGTGGCCGAATATGAAAAGAGAAGTGGCAGATTTTGTGAGTAGATGCCTGGTATGTCAGCAAGTCAAGGCCGAGCACTTCAGACCGGCAGGGAAATTGAAACCACTTGATATACCCCAATGGAAGTGGGAGAGTATTGGCATGGATTTTATCATGGGACTGCCTAGAACTCGTGGTGGTTTTGATGCAATTTGGGTAATCGTCGACAGACTGACAAAGTCAGCCCATTTCTTGTCCATTAAATCTAAATGGACAGTTGATGTTCTAGCAGCTCTGTATATAAAGGAAGTGGTGAGATTGCATGGTATTCCAGTGAATATAATATCTGATCGAGACCCTAGATTCACTTCTCATTTCTGGAAGGGACTGCAAGAGTCTTTAGCTACTCGTTTGAATTTTAGCACGGCATTCCATCCACAGACAGATGGGTAGACGGAGAGAACTAACCAGATAGTGGAGGATATGCTGAGAGCATGTATGATTGACTTCGGTGGTAATTGGAATGAGCATTTGGCATTGGTTGAATTCACCTACAATAACAGCTATCAGTCTAGTATTCAGATGGCCCCATTTGAAGCTTTGTATGGAAGAAGCTGTCGATCCCCGTTGTGTTGGGACGAGGTGGGCGAAAAGCAATGGCTTGGACCGGATCTTATCTCGGAATCATCACAGAACATCCGTATTGTCCGAGATCGGTTACAAGTGGCTCAGTCAAGACAGAAGAGTTATGCCGATAATAGAAGAAGGGCATTGGAATTCCAAGTAGGTGACCATGTGTTTTTAAAGGTCTCTCCTTCGAGAGGGATTCGCAGATTTGGTATTCGTGGCAAGCTGAGTCCGAGGTATATTGGCCCGTTTGAGATTCTAGATAGAGTGGGAGAAGTGGCTTATCGATTGGCATTACCGCCTCAGTTATCTGGCGTGCACAATATCTTCCATATTTCTATGTTGCGGAAGTATGTGTACGACCCCACTCATGTTATTCAACATATGGACTTTGAACTGAAGGAGGATCTGACCTATGAGGAAAGACCAATAAAGATTTTGGACCGGAAGCAGCAGCAACTCCGGAGTCGAGCTATACCTATGGTCAAGGTACAATGGAGTCGGCGTGGAGCGGAAGAAGCTACCTGGGAATCTGAAGAGGTGATGAGGAAGCGGTATCCCGACCTTTTCTAGGTGAGCAGATTCTTTTATTTTCGCATCTTAATGCAGTGAATTTGGAGGACCAAATTCTTTTAAGTAGGGGTGTAATACCCCGTATTTAATTAGTAATTTTTATTAATATTTCCTGTTCAAATTGGAATTTTTAAGAATTTATTTGAATTAAGTTGAATTAATAAATGAATAGAAATGGAAATAAACCATTAAAAATTTAAATTGAAATGAAAATGAAATTAAAAGAGGGAATTTGGAATTTGAATTTCGAATTTAATATTTTATTAATAAATTAATAGTGAAGTGGAATTTAGTTGACCGTATTAAAATCTCAAAAAATGGTAATTGGGTAGCTGATCATTTGCTTAACAAACTTTTCTTCTATGATTAACCCTAATAAAATCGTTAACATGGTCAAATCTAGAGTTTAATTGGGATTAGAATCCACCAACCCCCAATAGTAACTTCTATAGTAACCTACACCTTAAAACATGAAATTAGAACTCATTCCTTAATTAAATTCGATGAGGTTAGAGGCAATGAAAGGTATTGATTGGTAGTTTAATAACCCTTAACCAATTTCGTGTAAAATTAACCAGGATAGAAGTGATTAGATGAGTTTGATCGAGGTCAAGCATTTCGGCGGCGTAAGTTACACGTCTCTTCTAGCTCGAAATTCACCCTTCCTGGAAGGATCCAGAAGGTGTATTAGGTATTAAAAGAAAGCTTAAAGAGTCTAGTTTCATTTGGTAGCTGGGTCAATCGACGAGGAGTACAGATCTGGGAGTATTCGGCGATTTAGTGGAAGGTGTTCTTCGTTCTTGGTTCTTCTTCATCCAACTCTTTGATCCTTGATTAAGGTAGGTACCCTTCACCAAATGAAGCATGTAAATATAGTATCTTGATCTGCTTGACGAGATCTATCGTTTGGGACTGAAAGCCCTAAATTTTATAGAGTATTGAGGGAGATATCAAGCGATCTTTGGAGGATATTCTTCTAGTTCGTGGGTTTTCTTATTTGCTGAAGTTTAGATCTTCAATTGAGGTAGGTTTTAACAGACCTAAACCTTATTGGTATATATGAATGGAACCCTCATCTTGTTAGCTTCCTTCCTACGTAGAAAGCCCTAATTTTTATCAACCATGCTAGGTTAATTTCTCGTTTTAGCAAGCTTATGTTCTTGTTAGGTTTAAGTGAGCCCTTTTAGTCTAAGCTTGAATCCCCATGACTAATCACAGGCTAAACATGAAATTAAGCATGGCATCTTGTTTATCTCTTTCCTGTCTTTCCATTGATATCTCGTTTGCTTAATTCCATGAAGAAACAGAGGAGTTATGTTGATTCTAATCAAGGGATCTTGAATCCCGTTCTCTGCTCGTTAAGGCGCTATGTACCAGGGGCGCGATCTTTAACGCGCTAGCCCGATATAGCGCAATCTTGTAGACCCCCAGCCCTGACAGAACAAGTTCAAACCTTAAAAATTTAATATATTCAGATTTTTGGGATCGCGCTAGCTTTACCTAGCGCGTTCTTCATTAAGGCGCTATGGCCCCATGGCGCGACATGCTTCATACCCCAATCGCTTGAGGGGTCGAGTCGTAAGCCCTCTGATGCAATTATAATTCTGTAAGATGTTATATGGTTGCTGTAAGATGCTATATAAGACGTATGTTCAGTTAGAAAACATCTTTGTCCAGTTTTCAAATTAATCAAAAGGGTTTTCATGTTCTTTTTAGTTCCCGATATTCTTTGATTCCAGAATTTTAAATCTTTGATTCCAGAATTATGATGATTAGCTTCTGAATGTTTTCACAATATACTTATAATATTTTTACGTAGTTCAGATGCTAATTGAGTAGTACTAATAGTTAATACCCCACCTGTTAATCTAGATTTCAAATTTTATGCATTTAGTTTCCTGGTCCAGAACGTGCTATGTTTTCCTAGCGCGTTCTTCAGGTCGCGCTAGGGACATATAGCACCTTCTTCCTGTTGACCCCGATCTTCCAGGGGTTAAAACAGAACGTTTCTGACATGTTTTTCAAACTATATTAAGTCCCTGCAGTTACTTATAAGTTAAGTTATACGTATATTAACTTGTAGAACCCCTGTGTTTATCCAGTTTTCAAATTAAAATGGTTTCTGGCCCTGTCTTGAACGAGCTATACTTCCATAGCACGTTCTTGATAAACGCGCTACCTGGGTATAGCGCGTTAATACACAGAATTTCATTTTTGAGCCGTTAGCTATCTTATTTCTATCAGATTATTGTATATTCTTATTTCTGAATGCAGTAAGTTAATTTTTATTCCTCAAGGCTCCAGTATATCAAAAGGTGTTGTCCGAACGTTAGGCTACGCCTATCGGGATGGTCGCACGCTTGCGCGAGTGATCTTCAGATCGATTACCTCCGCCACGTACTGAGTCCTTGTTGGAATCCTTAGTGTTTTTATCAATTGGTTAGCTACCCACAGCATGTAATTGGTTTTGTTATAAGTGTAATCATGCAATTGAACTTGAACGTATAATTATCATGTTAAACATTTGAGTTTATGAAAATGTAATCGGGTTAAATTTAGCTTGAATTCTTAACAGCCTGAAAACTTGTTAACCAACAGAATAAAATGTTTAACCATGGAACTAAGAATGATCTAATTATTGCATTTTCCTACTTACCCTTTCATTCTTGGTTTCCACGACTCGATATGTCGTTAAACATTATGCCAAAGTTGAATTCTCTATACTTCTTGTTATTTCGATATTCAATCAGATCTGTGCTTATTACTTGATAGCTTGTTCTTTGAAATTTATTGGCCATGAAATGTGGAAGTCTAGATTCGTGGGATCTTGTAATCCAAATAAATCAATGCCTGGCAAACAAGTAAGGGCTTGGTCTAGTCCTGGGAGGAGCACCCGAACACTACTTGTATCCCCATGGAGGTGGTTGACTAGGTGTGGCATTGGCACCAGTACTTGACATGTGATTAATCTAGGGGCTGTCCACTACTCTCTACGAGTTTACACTTTCCACTTTTTCCTGTTCTATGATTTACTTGTGGTTACTCTACTTGCTATTACTTGAAAGTGGAAATGTTACATGCGTGATATACTTGCTTACTGGCCAAATTATTATTTCTACACTTGTTCTTGTTCTTACTTGTTCATAGTAAAGTTCTTGTCCTTGCATTAATTGTTATCTCTTGATTCTTGACTTTGCAATATCTTATTACAGTGTTCTTGCTCTTGTTATCTTTCTCCTTGTTATCATTTCATATAACATGTAATTAAATCATTAATCACTTACACTTGCCTGTTATTACCTACTGAGCGTTGGCTCATAGTATTGTTTCCCCCCTTTCCAGGTTACTCAGGTGGTGACGTTCACTCGGACGGGGAGTGATTTGAGTGCTACTAGAGTGTTCCTCCATCTAGGTTGCCATGTTGGCACCGTAGTATTTCCAGTTATTACCTTTAGTGTTGCATTAGTGTTCTAATTCTGTATTAGATCAGGTGATGTATTAATGAGTTTGGAAGTTATGTTTAATCAGTTGATTATTGTAATAAGAAGATTAGAATCCTTCTATTCCATTGAGCAGTTTTAGAACTTAATTTTTGTGCTAGCGTGTTTCTGACTGTACGTCCCGGTATTCCGCGTCGGGGCGTGACAGAATATATGGCAATCTTCAATAGGGTGCCCCAAGATTTGATGGTAGGGGCAGAAATAAGGATCATCTCTTCTTTTGACGTCATCTGGTCTCTTTGGCTTCGGGAGGATGACTTTGCTATATTTGACAGCCCACTCGAACAATGCTCGAGTCTTGTCTCGGGGGAAGGCATAGAGCTTCTTTGTTTTGTTCTGCGGAGGAGGCCTCTCCCGACATCCAACAGGTTCATTGAGAGGAGGATTGTGCATCCATTTATGCCTTTTTGCCGTGAGGCTGACAGCATGAACCGCTTTCAATATCGGCCGTTTATTAACCTGCTTGGCTTCATGACTTGAGTCGACAGAAACGGTGGGAAATCTTGTGAAGAAACCTTGAACCTCCGTGGCAATATCACTTAATCGATCAAATGACTAGATTTCTATTCCGATCATCTTTTCCAGAATTTCCTTCTTCAGATTTTATTTGCATATTCGTATTTCATCTTCTGGATGCGGAGGACGCCGACACCTCATGCTCAGATCCTCCCATCTCTCGATATATTCTGTAGCTGTTTCATCATCTTTTTGCTTGATCGCTAGTAGCTCAGCCACGGTCATCTCTGTCTCGATGACGTGGAATCTTTCGCTGAATTTCTGCTGCATGTCTGGCCAGTCGTGGATAGACCCGGCCAACAGGTCAGAGTACCATTCAAAGGTAGGTCCTGTCAATGAAGACCCAAAGAACTTGAGCAGATACGACTCATCCGCCGCCAAGTCACCCATGACTGTCATATAATGTGTAATATGTTCTTTCGGGGAGCCCTGCCCGTTGTATTTGTCAAATTTTGGGAGTTTATTGATGCCGGGTGGCAGTCTTTTGGCAGCATGGTAGGCTAGATATGGCACTTCATATATGTCGATGGGGGCGTAATCATCACCACCCCTCTTTGTCAGCCTTGCTTCAATCACCTGCTCCACCATCAACTTGTTCATCATAACTGGATCTACTGGTTGAGGGTAGAGGTGAGCGGGCTGCATCAATAATGCGGCCGAAGTCATAGCATTGGAAGGCAAAGGCTCCAACAGGGGAGCTTGCCGCTGCATCTGAAGGGGCATTGGCCGTGTTGGCTGAAGCCTTTGAGTATAATGCTGGGGAGTGGCCCAGTTTTGATCAGCAGTTTGTAGAACGACTGGTGAAGGAGCACCCCCGGGGTTAAAACCTTCATGTGATGGCCCATTTTGTGCCCCCAGTTGCTCGGGCGCTGCAACATGTTCAGTCTTTTCATTTAATTTTCTCTTCAGCAGTTTTATCTCTTGTTGGTATCCTTGCAGCAACACTAGGGCGACATGGTCTATTGTTGTCTTATTACTGATGCCCTCGAGCGTGTTACCCAAAGGACCTTCAATTAAAGGAGGTAGAGATGCTCCTTCTTGCTCAGACGCCACTATTCTGGCGGTGATAGTAGTGATGTTTTCTTCAGCAAGCTGCTTGCCCTTTGTGGTTAGCAGTAGCTCAGCCTCATTTTTATCATGTCTTGTCACCGGGTCTATTCTTCTGGCAATCTTGGCCAACTCTTCTTGTTCATTTGGTAGGGGACCAGGTGTACTCATTACCCCTGTCATATTGCAAGTAAGAACTTGCATTCTTCTTTTGTGCTTTCTGACTTCCCTTCGGGCTTGACGGGAGAAAGTCGGCTCTTCATATATAGAAACTCTTTTCATCTTTTCATTTTTTGGAGGCTTTTCAGGCCTTCTAGCCCCAGGTTGCTTCTCTTCTTCATTCGCCTCCACGGGTGATATTTTATCTTTTTCTTCCTCTTCGGTCCTGATGACACAAAGCGACCTTTGTCGGCCCAGGGCAGGACTCCCGAGGCTATGGAAGTATTCCTGGACTATCTTTGTCATGTCTTCTTGACTGCACTCTAGAGAAATAGCAGGAGGCAACACTTGGACTCGGGCAGATGGCGTATGTGAAAGCCGTATCAATTTGACTGCTAGAATGGAATTCCTTGATAATTTGGAGATGTGGGCTTCTCTTGCGGAGACCCTGATGGCAGGTGGAGGAGTTGCAACCACGGTCTCTTATGCATGTATAGCCTTTTTGCCCCCTCTCTTGGGGATCTCAGCATAATTTTTGAAGCCTTGCGAAGTTAGTGCAGGGCCTCGGATCCTCTTGGAAACCCAGATCTGCTTGAACTTTGGCAAGTTTGGGGTCGGCCTCCCTTGCTTGTCATCGTCAAAATTCACCCTCCGGCCTGCTAGCACTTGGAAGGCGTTGTGAGTGGGCACAGTCGGGATGATCCGATCTGGCAGAACTTCGGCGCCACGGCCATTGAAGTAGACTCGGATGCCCCCGATCAACATGGACTTCCCAGAGGCTGAAAGTTGGCTCCGAGGATCAACAACAATTCTTCCTCTAGAGCTCTTCTTGTTGCCCCCAGCAAGCTTCTTCTCATATGCCGCAGTTGGGCAAACAGTATGGTAGACGTGACAGCTCACGACCACCGGGCTCTTCAACAAAGCTTCCTTGACATGGCCCTCACTTCGGCGAGCCACAATTTTGTCGTTCTTCAGCTTCGTAGGTTTAGAACTCTCCACGTCCAGGAGAACCGCGAATGCAACTCCCAAGAAGTTAGGGAAGCCAACGACCGGGGAAAAGTTGTCGAAGGGAGTGGATATGGCAAGGTAGCCGTATGCACCAAGGTCGGCCATGATTTGGGGACCGAAAACAACTCCAAACAGTCCGCTCGCCATCACTTCAACCTTGCAAGAGGTGAAACAAGATGAATGAATAATTAGCATTTGAGGTAATTGGGTGGGGGCCCCATGGTCCCTCTATTTTGGCGAAAAGATGAAAGGAGGTTGTGTCCCACCGGGCGTGCCAGCTTGTGGGAGATGAGATTTTATTATTTTATTTGATATTTATTTGTTTATTTTGCTTGTTTATTTAGTTTATTAATTAGGCGTGCCAGTCACTAGAGTGACGATTTATTATGCGCTCATCTGACTAATCAGACAATTATGGGTGATCGTGTCGGGACCCAAAACACGTCGTACCATAAAGGCTACGACGTTAATTACGCCTCTCCGAAAGAGAGAAAACCCTTGATTAATCGCCAAAATAAAGACCATGGGGCCCATATAATTAAATATGTAATTGCATGCAAGCACACAATATGGTAGTGATTATTTATTAAATCGACTCCTGGTACGGGGCGGAGAACCTAGGTATGAGGATCATCATCACGCATAGTGATAGCTTCTGGTCGGGCGTAACCCGGCTTTCCGCAAATCACCATTCAATATACCAGAGAATCGGATCATGCAAGCATGCAAGATAACAGTATTCAATATTATCGTTTATTATTTGTTTGATCATTTATTTACAACTTCGAGAGAGATTTCGGCAGCGCCATCCTACTCCGAGGGGCATCGAGGCCTTTTTATTGTGAAGTTGTGCATATCATTACGGTGCACACACATAGACCCATGAGGTGAGTCGAGTGTGACCGTATTCGGGCAAGCGCATATTATTGGGGCAATATATGCTGGGGTACGGCAAATTTATTGTTTAAGAAGAGAGAAAATGCAGTTGAAACCCGATCGGAACAAATCAAATTCAATGAGTTATCGGCTCGGGACAAGGTCATGCTTTGGCTCAAACGGGAGTGAGTCCCGAGAACCAAGCACGATCCGTCAGAGCGGCATTAATATCCCATACCCGGGGGTCAGGGAAGGTGAGGGCACCGGAGAAGACATAGCCATTATTCTTCATTTATTTCTGTTATTATTTTAGATGCATAAATGCCTTTATTCTCATTTTTTTATTTATGTCATCTCTTTTTATTATTCATTCAATATTTGTTCATTGTTTGTTTGTTTTATATTTTCCTTATATCGGATGCATGCACCTTTTAATTTCTTTTATTGATATTTATTAGATAATTATTTATTTATTCATCATTTTTTTATTATTTATTTACCACTTTTATTCTTTCTTTTTGTTGTCATTTATTTGGCCATCATGTACCTATTATGTTTTTTTTATCTCTCAGTTTCACCCCTCTTTTATTTCATTATATCTCATCATTTCCTTTTTTTTTAAGTGCACATGAGATGCTATGTTTATTTTGTTATTGTGTTTTTTTATTACTCTTTTATCCAATACGTTAACATTGGTAGGCGTTGTTGTCTGTTATGCTTTGACTTTTTAATTGGTCCTTTTCTTTGTGTGCTTTTTCCTCTTACATGATGGGAATGGGTGGACGTGTGTGTTGGTTTGAGTGTTTTGTTTGATTAATATGTGTGAGTATGGATTAGTATTAGTGGAGAGATTAGTGTTAAGAGGGGTTACTTTTAATTGGTGTTTAGCGGATATGGATGCGTTGCATTGTCTTGTTAGTTTAGTTTGTTCCTTTTATATATATATGCATGCTCGAGGGATGGGTGGCGCCGAGAGCAATGGCGCCGATTGAAACCTTTGTGTTATTTTGTTTTTATATATAAAATCACATGAAAAGGGAGGAATGGATGGCGCCGATGCATATATCTCGACGTGACTTTCTTATACAATAGTTAACGGCGCCGAGGGCTTGTGTTATTGTTTGCATCACGGCGTGGTTTTCGTCTCGGCGCGCATTGGCTTCGGCGTGCTTTTGGCACCGAGAAGCAATGGCGCCGAGGGGAGTCCCCCCGGCCGATTCTCGATTTATATTTTGTTTAGTATTTATATTTACTTGTTATTAGTATTATATATTTATTTATTTATTTATGTCATTTTGTTTGTTTATTTGTTTGTTTCCATTTTTTTATTTTATTATTATTTGTTTTGTTTATTTATGTTTGTTTATTATTATTATTAATATTTATTTTATTTTATTAACAGTTCAACAGTTAGTTTGCATGTCTGACAAAAATCCGGTAGCATCTCCCCTGTACCTAGAGGGTTGATGGGGTATATATAGGAAATCGTCCACGGAGAGCCGAGACGAAATCCGTAATAGAGATGGGCGTAGCCCGGGATCCAGAAGGATCGTAATCCGACGGGACGGTGTCCACTCATCGTGGTATTTGTTAATATCCCCTCGAAGTGGCCATGGGAGAACATGCAGTGGCAGAGCTCCATAGACCAGTAAGGTGACAGAATGTAGGGGGGTTAACCCCGTTAATTTAGCTCCCATGGGCTTGAGTGAAAGGGCATTGCCCCTCCCCGGGGTGGTGGTGGTTTTATACTGGAGATGATCAGGCTGAGGGGTTCATGAGGGTGTCGGCATGAAGGTGTCGGCGTGGCTAGTCTCTGCGCGACAGAGAACACAAAGGGCCATCGGCCTGGGGAGCTGTTTGAAGGGTGGTCGGCACGCTGGTGTTCCTCGGCGCGCCCATCACTCGGCGCGGAACCCGCGCTGAGAGAGGGACACGCCAGGAGGCCTTCCTGCGCCGATAGTGGAGGTTTCGGAGGGGGTTTTAAGGGTTTACGAGGTTGTGGATCTTTGTGGTTTTTACCTGAGGGTTCTGGAAGGTTTTATTCAAGGGCTTTGAGAGGCTTTGTTCAGGGCTTTAGGGGGGTTTATTCACGAGCTTTCAGATGGCAACTAAGGATGGTTTTGGAATAATTAAATCACCCCGAGGAGAAGATGGCTTTCACTCTGGAGCCTCACTGGGAGCCAGGTTATTGATTGAATCCCGTGAGCTTTGACTCGAACATATCCCTCACCATTTCACGAATGAGAAGCCATGAGATGGACTGTCTCAGGCTCTCATCGTGATTGCGAGGTTGAAAGTACAGAGACGATACAACAGAAACCAATCAGATGATCTGAGGGACATGCATCCAACAGAACCAACTTCGCTCACAACGGCGACCGGATATAATAAATTTCAAAGAGGCAGAGAGAGGAGAATCTCAGAATCTTATATCTCATTTCATTCAAAGGATCGCATACATTCAGCACGGAAGGGGAATCAGACTACAAGAATTTACATGCAGATGATGCCCCTTTACAATCTACCGGACTATACCGGCATTTGATATCAATGGAGGAACAGCGCTCGGAAGCATATCAAAAAAAAAAGAAAGAAAACAGAGTGAAACAAAGATGGGGAAGGGGAGAATATAGCTCCTGAAGACGCTTGATAGGCAAACCCCACCTTGGATCTCCTTCCCCGGGCTTCTGCTGCTCTCTCCCCCTCTTTAGATCCCTTTCAGTGGGCTCTCGTGTCTCTTTTTTTTCAGTGGCTGCTCTGGCTTCGATCACCTCTCTCTGCGCTCTTTTGAAGACTTGGGTTATATATATAGAGGGCGTGGCCCTGTTTCCATCGGCGCGTAGAGGAACCGGCGTGCTGATTGGTGTTTGCGCGCCGATTGCAATGCTGTGCCGACTCACTTCCGTTCCGGTTCACTTCCATGCCGGTTCACTCCCGTGCCGGTTCACTTCCGTGCCGGTTTACTCCCGTGTTGGTTCACTTCCGTGCCGGTTCACTCCCGTGCCGGTTCACTTCCGTGCCGATTCACTCTCGTGCCGATTTCAGCTCATTTCTTAGCATCTTTTGGCCCATTTTTGTTTGTTTAGGCCCATTTGTGCTCATTTCTTCTTTTGTGAGGGTTGACCCATCGGCTGACTTGCCTTGCTGTCAGAGCTTCTATCTTGTTCGTTCGGGGATGGTCCCGAGCCTTTTCTGAGCTCTTGAGTCTTGTTTCAGCGGCTGTCCATTGGAACCGGGTGTCTTTTCTTTCCTTCTCTTCTTCTTTTGTTCTTCATCTTTGTTCGGCTTCTGCCGCTCCTTTCCTTCTTTCCTTTTCTTATCGGTATAGGGGTACTTCGGCCAGGGCTCCATGCTTGCAAAAGCAAAAGGTTTAAGAGATGTCAGAAATATTTTCAGTGTCAACAGCGGCTCGGTGTTCGCAAGATTTTACAGCGGGCACTGCGGACAGCGTCGTTCCGCGCAAGGTATAAATTTGTAACCCGTAGTTAGGGGTTGGGTAATTAATGCATCAATTAGAGCATGGATCTAGGATTCCATCAAGCCAGGTTTGGGTAAATAAATTTTTATTACCCGCTGCGTTGCCCGAACAGTGCTGGGGAAACCTTAAACTACATAGGTCCGCCACAGGGCTGAGGCGGGCGTACCTTTGGCCGCCAGACCCCTAAAAACTTCCAACGATCAAAGACCAACGGTCAAAACACCTCGAAGGCCACGCTGGCCAACTCAGCTTGGCGGTCGACCTTTCGACCGCCACCTGGCTCTGGCGGCTCATCGTGAGACCGCCATGCCCAACCCACGCTCGAAAATATTAAAACGGTCGAACGTGGACCGCCAGAAGGATGTGGCGGTCACTGGAAGGACCGCCACACTTCCGGAAAACCGAGAACGGCGGGAAACGCTCCAAAAACCCGATCCACGCCCCAATCACCCTCGGGTGATGAGGAAACAAAGGGGAATACATCCCCAAGCCCCTAGGCATGCATCTAAACCCCTGGATCGGCCAAAAACGTCGCGAAACGAGAGATCCGACTCACTCCCCGAAAACATGGATTTTCCCCAAAAAGCTCAAATAAATCCGCTCGGCTCACCACGACCTACAAAACTCGCGGGAAATAAAGTGCACGAGCTGGGGGTCTATCTCCCTACCTCCACCGAAGATTTTACGCCCCGAGGCCTCCGATCCACGAAGAAATGCCGTTTAAACCCTCTCTGGCTCGCGATCGCGCCACCAAGCTTCCACGCGCCTCCATCCCCCGATCCTCGAGCCATCCTCGCCGTCCTCCTCGCCCGCGTCGCCCCACTGCGCCCCCGCGCTGCTCCGTCGGCCACCGGAGAAGGGAGGGTGAGAGGAGAGAGCGTGAGAGAAGAGAGAGGGAGAGAGTGAGAAATGAGAGGGGAGAGAGAAAAGAGGTTATATATATAGAAAAACCCCAAAATTGTGGAAATTTAGAAAAATATGAAAAATTACCTCCGCGATCCTCGGGAGCACAATGCAGTGGTAACGTCCTGGAGTCGGAGAACGTCACGGTTTGTCCTGCACAGTGTTCCAAAAGCACATCAGGGAAAAACACGTGTAAAGCACAAAATACACTCCGAGACCCACGAAAATGATCCGAAAAATATTCAAAAAATCCGGGGCATTACAGCCCTCCCCCCTTAAAGAAATTTCATCCTCGAAATTAAGGACTAGCACCAAATCACAGGGGAAGAACACCGTAACCAACAGACAACGCTGTCAGAGCCCCATCACAGAAACCTCAATTCTCCCGAAAGCACCGATCCTAAGGGACACTGCTAGACTACCATCACGAACGACACCTCGCTCCGCACGCCGCACACACCGGCCATCAGAGCAGGCATACTGTGACGACCCGGGATCCGAGTACCGGAAAGGAACCGGCGCGTCTCGAATCTCAGCCTGCCAACCCACGAGCCTGAAGACTCGGAAGGGTAAAAAGGGATGGTGTGGGAGTACAAGAGAAGCTGAAACGACCGCAGAGATAGCACAATGATCTAAAATAAAATGCACAGCATAATGTAAATAAAATAAACTGCTACAAGGTCCACAGAGTCTCATGTCTAAAATAAAAGTACAGTCAACAGAAAGGAAAGTACAACTATACGGGGCATCCCCCAGCGTACAACTACACGGGGTATCCCCCGGCTCTGGCAGACTGGGGACTAACCCTGGCTAGAAGAACCACGCTGAAACTCGGCCGCGTCTCTCGACGACCTCACCTCACCTGAAAAGTAGGGGTGAGCCTCATTTCATTGGCCCAGTAGGGATCCCGCGAATCCCAACCTCGCGCGTAAAATAAGGCAGGAAGCAAGAGAGCAGAAAAGCAGCCCTACCTAACAGGAGTACGGTAGAACCAACAAGATAAAGTAAATAAATGGAAAAAAATCGTCTACTATAATAGTACCATACTACTAACCTCGGTCCGACAAAACTCGAGTCCACACCTGCTAGCGGACATGAGCACTACCCACTGGAAGAACGATCGGAAGCGTCCCCTGACGTCTTACACCACGTCACAAGTGTCTAGCTACAACGCCTCAGGCGTGAGACTCAGACACGCAACAAGTACCACAGCAAGAACTAGCTGGGGTCACGCTCGTCAGCGCGTTTCCTAAGCCCCCAACTACGTGTGCACACACAGACCATTTGCTCTAGGTCGGGTCCTCTAGCTGGTTTTCCCCCCCACCGGACTCTGGTGGCAAAGGCAAGGGGCCCTACAGTAACCAGCCTAAAAATTGCCTCTCGTCAGGTCTCGCTCTCCACCACTCCCAGGTGGGTCCGCACCCGCGTGCACAGGAAGCTACGACTAGTGGACAGGTCATTGAAAGTAAGGACTTACTCACAGAAGCCACCGTCGAAGAAACGGAACCGCGCACGCTCGGTGCTACGAGGAGCCTGACGGTCCAACCTTGGGCCGTCACAGGCTGTGATGCACCTACACTGGAGCGTCACAAGGCTCTGACGGTCCATCCCTGGAGCGTCACCAGCCAAGGTGAAAACAGGCCCTGACGCACCCACCTAGGGGCATCACAGGCTTTGACGCACCTACACTGGAGCGTCACAAGACTCTGACGGTCTAGCCCTAGAGCGTCACAAGCCGAGGTGAAAATGAGCTCTGATGCACCCGCCTAGGCGCGTCACAGCACCTGATAGACCAACACTAGTGCGTCAGGGGAGGTGGGTTCGCCTGCTCTGACGCACCAACCCAGGGGCGTTACAAGGCTGTGACGCGCCAAGCCAGGTGCGTCACACGCCTTGACCCCCAACAGTCAAAACCAATGGTCGGTAGCCAACGGTCGAACGCTGCCTGACGGTCCAACCTAGATGCGTCACAACACCGTGGCGGTCTATCGTGGGACCGTCACAGCCCACAGACCCCACTTGCTGCACTCAGGGCTGTAACGCACCCATCCAGGCGCGTTACACAGTGTGACGGTCACTAGAAGGACCGTCACACCCGCCCGAGGGTGAAACAGTGGGAAACGCCCAAAATTCCAACCACGCCCCCATACCTCCATAGGAGAGGGGGAAATCAAAGGGGAAGACCCCTGGGGACCCCTAGCATGATTCTAGGCCATCAAAACGCCGAATCGCAGCTCAAATCCATAGATCGGGCGAACTCTCCCCAAAACATGATTTTGCCCTAACCCGCTCAAAACACCCCTCTCGACTCCCATTCGGCCTACAAATCACGGGGGATGACGGGATGAGCATAGGGATTCATCCCCCTACCTCAAAGGAGCGAATGCTCCGCCGAATCGTCGCCGAAACCAAGGAAGAAGCTTTTGCACACTGCACGCCCCGCCTCCCGCCTCGAAAAGGGCACCACCGGGACCGCCCCGCCGCCACGCCGTTGCCGGAGTGAAGGAGGCCGCGTCTCGGTCGCCCGGGGAAGAAGAATGGCGCGGTGGGGAGGGCGCTCTCCAACGGTTAGGGAAGATGAAGAAGAAGAAAAAGAAAAAGGTGAAAAGAAAAGAAAAGGGTTTGATATTTATAGAAAATTTGGAAAATCAGAAAAACCACAAAAGATGGAAAAATACACCTTCTCGATCCTCGCGACGCGCTGATCACAACGGTACCACTCGCGGGTAGATGAACGACCCAGTTCACCCGCTACGGGGTTCCGTAGATGTTTCCGAGTCACACACGCGGGAATCGGAAAACACGCGGAAAAAACCGCGGAACACGTTCCAGGCCTCCGAACTGACTCGAATCGCACGGATCCAAACACAAAAGATGTCCAGAACATAATTCCGGACACAACGGAGCCAAGTTCACCGAAAACGCAGATCCGGGACCCAAGAAGAAGGATCCGAAAGGGTCCGGCAGCCCTCCCCCCTTAAACGAATTTCGTCCTCGAAATTCAAGAATAAGGCACAAGAACGGGGGAAAGACTCACACAAACAAATAGGGATACAGCTCCCGCATCTCATCCTCACGCTCCCAAGATGCCTCGCCACCAGAATGACGCTGCCAGACCACCTTAACCAGAGGAATAACCTTGTTCCGCAGGCGCTGCTCTTGCCGATCCTCAATGCGAACAGGAAACTTCGGAAGGGATAGATCTGGGGTCACCTCAGGCCAAATGGCATCCTCGAGAACATGGGAACCATCGGGCATATACTTCCAAAGCATCGACACGTGGAACACATCATGCACGGCGGAAAGCTCTGAAGGTAGTTGCAACCGATAAGCAACTTCCCCAACACGCTCGACGATAGGAAAGGGACCAATGTAGCGGGGACTCAGCTTCCCACGCCTACCGAAACGCATCACACCCTTCATAGGAGAAACTCTCAAGAAAACTCGGTCTCCCACAGCAAAGCTGAGAGGTCGCCTCCTCCAATCGGCATAGCTCTTCTGCCGGCTCTGAGCTGCCAACATCTTCTGCCGAACGAGATGTACCACCTCAACACACTGCTGCATGAAATCTGGTCCGGTCAGGGCACACTCACCCACCTCGAACCAATCAAGCGGAGTCCAACAAGGTCACCCATACAACGTCTCATAGGGAGCCATACCAATGCTCGAATGATAGCTGTTGTTGTAGGCAAACTCCACTAATGTAAGATGGTGGGTCCAACTCCCCTGCCATTCTAAGCAACACGCTCGTAGCATGTCCTCTAGAGTCTGGATGGTCCGCTCAGACTGACCGTCTGACTAGGGATGATAGACCGAGCTGAATGCCAACTCGGTGCCTAGAGCCTTCTGGAAGCTCCTCCAGAATCCAGAAGTGAAGCGGGGATCACGATCAGACACAATGGTGATGGGAACTCCATGCAACGGAACAATTTGCTCCACGTACAAACGAGCCAAACGATGCACGCTCCAACAGACCTTGACTGGCAGCACCCGAGCCGTCTTCGTCAGTCTATCCACCAATAACCAGATACTATCCTCCCCACTGGACGTCCTCGGCAACCCAACCACGAAATCAGTGGTCATGTGGTCCCATTTCCACGCAGGAATATCCAAGGGCTGAAGTGTGCCTCCCGGTCGCTGGTGCTCAGCCTTCACCTGCTGACAGGTCAAACACCTGGCCACAAATTCCGCCACATCTCTCTTCATGCCAGGCCACCAAAACTGCCTCTTCAGGTTCTGGTACATCTTAGCTGATCCAGGGTGCACGGCATACCGACTCCCAAGAGCCTCACGTAATACCGTACGCCGCACCTGCTCCTCGGCTGGCACGTACAATCTACCTCTGAACCTCGCGGCTCCATCCTCACCAAACTCCACCTCGGCCATCGACAGAATACGAGGTAGCTCGGGGTCCGCTTGCTGAGCCTCAGTCACCTGTCGACACACCACGGGCCTGACAGTCAGACTCGTAAGGACAGCCGAACCCTGGTCCTGAGGGACCTTGAGCCTAAAAGTCATGGCCGGAACCTGCTCCCAAAGCCTCCACTTCCTCAACAACATCTGACTGACCATTACTCTCCTACTCAGAGCATCAGCCACGACGTTCATCTTGCCAGGCTGATAAGACAGAGTGAAATCATAATCGTTCATATACTCCATCCATCTTCTCTGCCTGAGGTTAAGGTCCTTCTACGTGAACACATACCTCAAACTCTGTTGGTCAGTGAAAAGTTCAAACTTCTCGCCGTACAAATAATGCCTCCAGATCTTCAGAGCAAAAATCACCGCCGCCAACTCAAGATCATGAACAGGGTAGTTCGCCTCATGTGGCTTCAACTGCCGAGACGCATACGCCACCACTCTCCCATGCTGCATCAACACAACACCGAGACCTACCCCGGAAGCATCCGTACATACCACGAAACCACCCGAGCCAGATGGCAACACCAAAACTGGAGCAGTAGTGAGCAATCTCTTCAGCTCCATGAAGCTCCGCTCACACTCCTCCGTCCAGACGAACGACACCTCCTTCCGCGTAAGCCTGGTCATCGGGGCTGTAATACGAGAAAAATCCTGAATAAATTGCCGATAATAACCCACGAGCCCCAAGAAACTCCGGATCTCCGTGATAGAACTCGGCCTCAGCCACTGCACCACAGCCTCGACCTTGGCCGGGTCCACGGAAACACCATCACCAGAAATAACGTGCCCCATAAAGTGCACCTCTCGGAGCCAGAACTCGCACTTGCTAAACTTGGCATACAACTGGTGATCGCGCAGGGTCTGCAACACCGCCCTCAAATGTTGCACATGCTCTTCAGCAGACCGCGAATACACAAGGATATCGTCCACAAATACGACTACGAACTGGTCCAAGTACGGATGAAACACCATATGCATCAAATCCATGAACACTATGGGGGCATTGGTGAGCCCGATCGGCATCACCAAGAACTCATAATGCCCATACCTCGATCGAAACGCCATCTTCTCCACATTCGACTCTTGAATCCGCAGCTGATAATAGCCTGATCTCAAATCGATCCTCGAAAACACCCGGGCCAACTGAAGTTGGTCGAACAAGTCATCAATCCGAGGCAACGGATACTTGTTCTTAACAGTCGCCTGGTTCAGCTGACGGTAGTCGATGCACAGCCTCAAACTACCGTCCTTCTTCTTCACAAACAACACCAGTGCACCCAACGGGGAATAACTAGGATGAATATACCCCTTGGCCAGCAACTCCTGCAACTGTGCCTTCAGCTTTCGCAACTCTGCGGGCGCCATCCGATAAGGGGCCTTTGACATAGGCACCATACCCGGCACCATACCCGGCACCACCTCAATCATGAAATCAATCTCTCGCTGCGGTGGCAACCCTAGTAGCTCCTCGGGAAAAACATCGGGAAACTCGCACACGATAGGAATGTCCTCTACCTCGGGACACTGCCGATCAACCAAAACCACGAATGCGAGAAAGCCCTGACAACCCGCATTAAGCAAACCACGTGCACGGATAGCTGAAATAAGCAAGCGGGAAGAGGGAGACCGAATACCTTAGAAATAGAAGGTCGGTCCACGAAGCTGTCGGAAGTAGACCTTCTTCGAGCCGCAATCCACCAAGGCATGATGAGCCTCAAGCCAATCCATGCCCAAAATCACATCGAAGTCCTGAAGCGGTAACGCGTAGAGTCTAACCGGCAAGTTCCGCCCTTCCACCCACACATGTACCTTCTCAAAATAGTACGGGGTGATCATGAAGTCATCGGTAGGCAAATCTACCGCCAAGTCACAGGACACCTCAGTCACTGGGTCCTCCACACTCTGAGCAAAATCTTCCGAGATGAACGAATGAGAAGCACCTGAATCAAACAAAACACGAGCCGCACAACCCAAAATCGAAAGAGTACCTTCCACCAACTACGACGCCTCAGCCTCTACCCTGGTCATGTGAGTCACTCTGCCTCGGGATCTATGCCTCCCTACAATAGCCGACCGTGACAACTAAGGAAACTGTCCCTGCTGCTGGTACTGTTGCGGCTGTGATGACAACTGCTGGGGCTGAAACTGCTGCTGTTGCTGAAACTCGTGCGGCTGGCTCGGCCTCTGCGGACAGTCACGTGCCATGTGCCCTGGGTGATCACACCTAAAGCAAATCACGGGTGCTGAACACGGTCTACCTGGATGTGAACCACCGCACCTAGGACAACCACCCCGAGAACCAGTCATCGAACCCTGACGCTGAAAAGCCACCGGCTGCTGAACACTGCCCATCGACTCCTGCTTCGACTCCTTACGATCCTGGCGCCTCTTACTAAAACCAGCTTCCTTAAGCAGCTTCTTAAGCTTCGATCTAAAGGATGACGACCCTGGCGCAGGAGCCACAGACTACGTCGCCACTGATCCACCTGCTGAGAGCTGGACGGTACTCTGCTGCTGCATCCCCGTCGGTTGGCTGAAATCTGCCTGCACCTGACTAGCATTGCCCTGCCCTCGAACCTTCTGCAAGTCTCTCTCCAGTGCCGCTGCTGCCTTACATGCAGCATCCAAGGTGGTCAAACCTGACGCAAGAAGATGATGCCTCAACTCTAGCCTCAGACCACCCACAAACTGATCGGTCTTCACCTCCTCATCTGCCACGATATGAGGGGCATAACGGCCCAACTCGATAAACCTAGCACAGTACTACATCACCGTCATGTCACCCTGAGTCAGCTCCATAAACTCACGCAACCTCTGTGACCTGACAAAATACGGACAGAAGGCACGCTCGAAAGCCGTGACAAACTCCTGCCACGCAATCTGCCGAAGAGGACGAGACCGGAACACTGAACCCCACTCTGACGTCCACCAAGTACGGGCCGCTCCCTGAAGATGATGAGTAGCCAACACCACCTGCTCCTCCTCAGGACACTCCATCGCACTGAAAATCTGCTGCACATCATCTAGCCACTCTCTGGCCACCTCCGGATCTGGCTGCCCGTTGAAGGAAGGAGGCTGAAACAGCAAGAACTCCTTCAACACACGACCATGACCACCACGAGCCTGGTCCTCACCAGCATCGCCACCCTACTGCCGCTGATCTCCCTGCTGCTGACCTCCCGGCTGCCGCTGAAGCACATACTCAAACATACCTCGGAAGAAATCGTCCATCCCTGGAGCTCTCACACCTCCAGCTATACCCTCGGAAACTGAAGCCCTGCTCTGCTCCTCTGGACCATCACTAGACTCTCCCTGCTGGGGACGAGCCCTCCTCCGTGGCGCCATAACACACCTCACATCAAGAAAAGCGACCATAAATCAATAAAACACATGACCCTAAGCCAGTCGCCGACTGTACAGGACATTCATGGACCTTCTGGACCACCGCAATTCGTTTCAAGTTCTGATGTACCTCCACAACCTACGCTCTGATACCAGCTGTGACGACCCGGGATCCGAGTACCAGAAAGGAACTGGCGCGTCTCGAATCTCGGCCCGCCAACCCACGAGCCCGAAGACTCGGAAGGGTAAAAAGGGATGGTGTGGGAGTACAAGAAAAGCTAAAACGACCGCAGAGATAGCACAATGATCTAAAATAAAATGCACAGCATAATATAAATAAAATAAACTGCTACAAGGTCCACAGAGTCTCATGTCCAAAATAAAAGTATAGTCAACAGAAAGGAAAGTACAACTACACGGGGCATCCCCCGGCTCTGGCAGACTGGCGACTAACCATGGCTAGAAGAACCACGCTAAAACTCGGCCGTGCCTCTCGACGACCCCGCCTCACCTGAAAAGCAGGGGTAAGCCTCATTTCATTGGCCCAGTAGGGATCCCGCAAATCCCCACCTCGCGTAGAAAATAAGGCAGGAAGCAAGAGAGCAGAAAAGTAGCCCTACCTAATAGGAGTACGGTAGAACCAACAAGCTAAAGTAAATAAACGAAAAAAAAAACCGTCTACTCTAACAGTACCGTACTACTAACCTCGGTCCGATAAAACTCGAGTCCACACCTGCCAGCGGACAGGAGCACTACCCACTGGAAGAACGACCGGAAGCGTCCCCTGACGTCTTACACCGCGTCACAAGTGTCTAGCTACAATGCCCCCGGCGTGAGACTCAGACATGCAACAAGTACCACAACAAGGACTAGCTGGGGTCACGCTCGTCAGCGCGTGTCCTAAGCCCCCAACTACGTGTGCACACACATACCATCTGCTCTAGCTCGGGTCCTCTAGCTGGTTTTCCCCCCCACCGGACTCTGGTGGCAAAGGCAAGGGGCCCTACGGTAACCAGCCTAAAAATCGCCTCTCACCGGGTCTCCCTCTCCACCACTCCCAGGTGGGTCCGCACCCGCGTGCGCAGGAAGCTACGACTAGTGGACAGGTCACTGGAAGTAAGGACTGACTCACGGAAGCCATCGTTGAAGAAACGGAACCGCATACGCTCAATGCAGCGAGGAGCCTGACGGTCCAATCTTGGGCCGTCATAGGCTGTGACGCACCTACACTGGAGCGTCACAAGGCTCTGACGGTCCACCCCTGGAGCGTCACCAGCCAAGGAGAAAACAGGCCCTGACGCACCCACCTAGGGGCGTCACAGGTTGTGACGCACCTACACGGGAGCATCACAAGGCTCTGACGGTCTAGCCCTGGAGCGTCATAAGCCGAGGTGAAAATGAGCTCTGACGCACCCGCCTAGGGGCGTCACAGCACCTGACGGACCAACACTAGTGCGTCAGGGGAGGTGGGTTCGCCTGCTCTGACGCACCCACCCAGGGGCGTTACAAGGCTGTGACGTGCCAAGCCAGGTGCGTCACACGCCTTGACCCCAAACGGTCAAAACCAACGATCGGCAGCCAACGGTCGAACGTAGCCTGACGGTCCAACCTAGGTGCGTCACAGCACCGTGGCGGTCTATCGTGGGACCGTCACAGCTAGGGATGTCAACGGGTCGGATACGGTTCGGATAGTGAACTATCCGTTTCCGTATCCGATAAGAAATTATGTATCCGTTTTCTATTCGTTAAGAATTCGGAAAATGGTGTATCTGAAACCATTTTCTAGTATCCAAAAATATGCGGTTAACGAGCGGTTAGCAGATAATTATCAGTAATAAGAGTACATAAATACTAAAAAAATAATACTAATTTAACTTGATTAGAATAAAATTTAAATTAAAAAGAACAAGGGACTAGAACTATCCTTGGCGATTCGATGACCGCCTGTCCAATTGGCCAGTTTAATCTAAAATCTACATGTTGAATAGACATAGCATTAAGGTCCTCCAACAAAACTGTCTCCCAACAAAAGGAAAGCCATCCATCAACATGGGTAGAAACCCAGAGAATCAGATATTGGATGCAATTCTTCAACACAATCTGACAGAACATATACCTATAAAACCACCACTAACAGGGCAATGGTTTTGTGGTTTAACTTAGGAAGAAATTTTGCAGGTTCAACAGCCATAGATGCCAGAAAGGGAGCCAGGTAGTGGGTCACATGTACCCTATGGATTTATTCATAGCAATGCAATATCTAAACATATGAAACCACTACAAACAAGGTTATGGGTTTTCCACAACTACAGCTTGTTAAGAAGATCTTGAAGACCAGAATCTGACTATTGAAAACTCCACTTGACCCTATCAAATTACCAATCTAGGTAGTTGAAATCCCAGATTGAATTTTCAAATAATAGAGGCATGCTTCCCACCTGACAAGAAGTCCAGTGCAATCCTGAACACACTGTTTTCAACAAAATTGGCCCTTTCCCCCTGACTCCTTTTGGATGCATTTTAGTTTGGACCTTCTAAAGACAAATAAATATTTCCCACCTGACAAAAATTCTTCAACTATTTCATGTACTAATGACCCAAAAGGAAGGGTTGAAGGCATCATTAAGCAACTGCTATAGAAAGATTAAAGAAAAAGTTTAATGTGGTAAAGATAGAAGAAAAGGAGATGAGCACCCAAGTCATAATCAAAAGCAGGGAAGAAATTTGCTTCTAAAAACCTGTCTCACTTTATTCATGCCTTTGCCATTTATGATGCAGTAAGCTTGGGGATCTCCAAATACTTAACATAGAAAAAGCAGCACACTCAGAACATTTCCTACAATCTGTCACTAAATGAGCTTTCACATTACCTAAAACCCAGATCAGAGATGAACAAAGCCAATGAAACGTTGAAACATCATTGTCAAAGTCCACAGACCAATCATACAATTAAACAAACTAAGAATTTTTTTCCTCACAAGCCACCGTCAGAGATAGAACATTTAATAGTTCTTCAACATTGAGATGAAAAAAAAAAGCAATAAAGGATCATACAAAGATTCTTTCTGTTACAGTCCTCTCTCCAAACACATTATCCAAAACACTTTTACGAATGCAAATCAAACACAATGGCTCTCCCCCTTGACTCACCAATAATCTACTACCCCAGTTAAAAAGACTAACGTTTAGTGATAGCCGTTCTCCAGGCTTCAAAAAAACATCAAGGACTGCATACTGGAAGGGACATGGAATGCCAAGCATCCAGGAGAGCACCGTAGAGAGGGAGAGCCACCGCAGAGAGGGAGAGCACCGCAAAGAGGGAGAGCCACTGCAAGGGGGGGGGGGGGGGGGGGGAACTGCGAGGGCGCTGTTGACACCCGTTTTATGACTAATAAGTTGGGTTATCTCCTTGTTCATTCTATATGATGCTCCAAGTTGTTCATTCATCATGAAGCCTTCTTGATCAGTTGGAGGCTTATTTCATGGGTCTTCTCCTCTTGGTTGAATTTGGGTTCCTCGGCGCTTTCATTGGATGAAGCTTAGCAAGCTCTTATCATTCTTTGGTTCTTATTGTCTCTGACGGTCCATACCAGGGGCGTTACATCCTTCTAACGCATTAGCCCTGGACCGTTACATCTTGAGGAGTCCTATAGCTTGAGGCCTTTATTTCAATCCTTATCCTTTGGCCTGTCCATTGACTCTAACGGTTTGTCGTGCAGCCGTTACGTCCCTCTAACGCGTCAACCCATGGCCGTTACATTTATTCAAGAGTCCAACTATTTTGATCTTCTTCCCGTTGATCTTATCTTCTTAGGGATAAGGTTAGTGTGACGGTCTCTCCCTGGGGCGTTATTCATGTGACGGTCTGTCGTGCAGCCGTTACATCCAACAGAGAGTCCTGACTGGTCTGGTCTTTTCTCTACTACTCCGTGGTCGAGATAAGAGTTTGATCTTGTGATTTCTCTTCCAAATCTGATCCTCAGAACCTTCTGTTTGTTTCTATGGACTCTTGGGAGTATTATCTTCAAGAGTTTGCTAAGAGTTATCCTCTTTTCTTGCTGGATTATCCTCTGCTCGCCCAGAGATTTTGAGGGCCTATAAATAGCACCCTTAACTTCATGGCCTGAAGGGGAGAAATCTGGAGTTTGCGTCGAAGTGCTGCCGCTTTCAGGAGCCATATTCATCCAAGAGGAACTGATTTCTACGTCCATCTGCATCACAATCAAGGGAGTACTTCAGTTTTGGGTTTCAAAGTTCATAATTTGCATACTTGTGTTCTTCCCCTTGTTCTCCCCATCATAGCATTGTCCCACTCCTTTCTCCCACGTTCTCCATCTGTTTTCATTATCTAAACATCTTTCCCACGTTTTAAAACGCCCAGAGGGGTTAAAAAACCAACACCTCCCCGGTATTCCCTTTTCCTTTTGATGCTTTTGAGTTTATTTGAGGATTGATACTACGCTTGTTTAAAGGGCTAATTTGGGATCGTTTTCTTATGTTTCACGTTCTTTGGCAGGTTTACAGGGTTTATTAGGCGAGGCCCAAGCTTTCTGGCCGGTTGGAAGGTTTGGAGTTCAAAGAATTCACAAGTTGCTGCTGCAGGTTCTCTGACGGTCTTGAGCAGACGCGTTAGGTTCATATAACGGTTCATCAGGCGACCGTCACATCCCTATGACGCACAGGTTCCAGACCGTTACATCCAAGCATATCTGCAGATTTCACTGGTTTTTCTCTCCCGTGGGCGGGTGCATCATCCTCCTATTTCTAAGGTATTGATCAGGTCTTTGACTTGTTTTATTACCTTAGTGGCGATCACGTTCTTTCCTTAGTATTGGGCATTGATTTCTCTCTCATATCTCTTATTTCCTTTGCTTGTTCCACCCACGTGGTGTGTTTTTATTTATTCCTTGCTCCACGCTCCGGCGTGTGTTTTTCTTTGCCTTCTTTAGCTTAGTTCGATTGAGATAGCATTGCCCATGCTAGAGCTTGTTCTGATTGCCTAGGTTCATGGTTCACATGTCCATAGGTTGATTGAGATCATTGATTTTTGCTTATCATCTTTATCATCTCATCACACCAACAAAAGAAGGAAGCAAACAAATCAACAGATAATTTTTTGGCGATCACGGTGGGACAACTTGTGCCAATCGTGTTTTGAACTCTGTTTTATACCTGCCATCATTTCCTTGTGTGGTTTTCCCCGAATTTCCCTTCTATTTCCCTGCTGTTTCTGGTTCCCTGGCTCCTCTGACGGTCTATAGTCTCTGCGTTACATTGCTTATGACGGTCTGGTCTTCGACCGTTACATACTCCTGATGCGGGTCTCCTAGACCGTTACACTCTCCAGATAGGTACGCATCTCGAGGTGCATTTATTTTTCACAGTTTATGCTGTGATCTTTTGCTTGGGTGTTATCTGATCTCCCCCTCAGTTAGTTCATTTACTCATATCATTGTTTGCATACTTGTTTGCTAGATTCTAGGTTAGAATTTGCATGCACTCCGGTGCACATAGGATCATGCATATTATCATCCATTAGATTGCATTTTCCTACCTTGGTGTGCGGACCTCTCGTCTCCATATTCCTTGGGGCCGACTAGGAAATCACACCAGGGACCTCCATAAGTCCCCGCGAGCCGCGGATTCCCACACGGACGCCGGGCCGGTTGTACCTTTCCCACCCTGTGTCTAGGGTTGCATACGTGAAGAAGTGATAACATTTAGAGTCAAACCAAGCCTTACATCCCTCTCCTATGAGGAACCCATTTTTTGTGAGCACATTTTCAATTAATCCACTAAAGTTCCAAAGGAGAAATCATAAAATCTTGCTCATCATCTTAAGCAACTTGGTTGACTTTGAGTGTCTTCATTACTTTCTCGCTTGCATCTTTGTTAAGAATCACCTAAGTTTGAGCGCTCATTGTGTGATTGTTTGTTGTTTTGTTTGCATATTTCTAAGGTTGTCCGTTGCATGTGGAGTCATCTCCATCCGTTAGAGTCTTCATCGCCTGGCGGCGATTCCCTCTCCTCATCTTATTTCAATCCACTCTTCGAATCTACCATGGCTTCCTTTGATCTTCCTCGATCTCAAGAGGACTCTCTTCCTCAGGGCCTTCTAGAGGATCCCTCTAGGGTCGTCTCGTTCCAGCCCAGGGAGGAACCCCTTCCTCCCTCGTCTTCCATTCCTACGCAGATTGCTCCATCCACTTAGAATCCTCCTCTTCCTTCCGCCAATTCTGTCCTTCAGATGATGGCCCAATTAGACCCGTCCCAGCTTCAGGCGGTCTATCAGGCTATGCAGGGGTCCAACACCCCGCCCTCTCCCATTGTCTTTGGTCATTCCAATCCGTCTGTCGCTCAACCTAGAGCCGATGGGCCCACTTGTGCAGCCCGTTGATCTCACTCCGGTCCAACCCAGGACCCTCCGCTTCTCCAATCTTGAAGTGGGCTAGTCTTCTGGTTCGGCCCAGCAGTTCCTTGATAAGGGCAATACCTTTGTCCCTCCTTTCCCGTCAGATCATCATACCTCAGGCCCAGCTGCGTCTCAAGTTCTTGTTGACCCGAACGATTTTATGCGCCCTCAGCAAGGGGCAGCCCAGGTACAATCTAATGTGGGTCATCTTTCGATCCATCATCCTTCTTATGGGCCGTCTCCTCCATCTGCTTATCCGTCCATTCCTCAAAATCCATCCTTTACTGTCCCTGCTCCCTCTCGAGAGCAGGAGTTGCTTGATAAGTGGGCCGCCATACAGCAGCAACTCGACTTCCTTCAAAAGCGGGTTGGCCCTCAATCCTTGGCAGACGTTCCAGTCCCTAGTTTTCAAAACATTCGGTTCCCTCCACAGCCCAAGCTCCCCAATTACAGAAAGTACGATGGGAACAGCAACCCTTTTATTCATGTGAGGGACTTCTTATACGAGTCGGCTCAATTTCAGTATGATGATCGCCTCATGGCGTATCTATTTCGCCAATCACTAGATGGTGTTGCACTGGAATGGTTTTATTCTTTACCATTGGAAGACGCTGAGAGTTTCAAGACAGTGAGGGATAAGTTTATTCAGAGGTTCCAAGATAGAGTCGGCCCGGAATATTCATTTACGGATCTGGTGGCCGAAAAGATGAAACCAGATGAGGAATTTGCTGCCTATGCCGATCGATGGAGGTAGATGGCCGCTAGAGTGCCCGGCCACATTCCGGAGGAAGAGAAAGTCAAATTGTTAATTTCTAATACCACTCCGACCTTCCGCAATATCATAGCCATGAATGACATAGCCAATATGCATCAACTTTATAGCCGAGCGCACTTTATTCAGACGCAGTTCAAGGATTCCCCCATACACTCACTATTTAAAAACCAAAAGCCCAAGTATCACAAGAAACCTCAAGGACCGGTCACCGAGGGGGTCCAAACGAACGAACAAGTTCAAACCATTGCTTTCCCATTCCAAGCCGTACCCTTCCGCTTCCCTCAAAATCCCCGCATTCCACAGAATCCCGCTCCCCAAAACTTCCAGGCCACTCTGCAAAACCCTCCGCCTACCTTCACAATTCCACAAAATACCTTCGCCGCACCACATCAACCGCCACCACCTCCACAATACCACAACGTCCCTCCACCCAACGGCTATAAAAACAACAACAATAACAAGCGCCCGGCTCCTAAGAGGGCACAATACCCACCCTTGCCAGAAACCCTCACGGATATCTTCTCGGCTCTCATGTCAATCAATGCTATACAGCTTCCTCCGGAACGGCCCAACTGGAACCCGACCGTTGATCAGACCAAATACTGCATGTTCCACAGGCAGCCAGGCCACACGATCGAAGGATACTTTCAGTTCAGGGACCTGGTATATGACCTTCATGAAGGACAGAGAATTGATTGGGCCGAGATGCACAAGGCCATTGTCGAAATTAAAGAAAAAAGAAGGCAGCCACTGAGGCAGCAAGTGCAGCACCAACAAGCACCGTAGCCGCAGCAGCCACCACAACAACAACAGCCGGTTCAAGACTTGGGGATCCACCAGAACCCAATGCCGAACCATCCTCCCGCTCCGCAGCCTCAGCCGTCGGCACCGGCTCAGGTCAATGTTGTTCAACCCCCGGTTCCCAACGCCGGGTGGTCTTTTGATGATGACGGCGCTACGCCGCAAGTAATGGCCCTCCACCATAACTACCACAATTACCCTACTCCCTCTATCATTTTACCTACGCACCCGACACCTTCCCCACTTGTCTGCCCGTTCGTCTTCACTCCAGTAAATGCACCCGCATCTCTGCCACCCGCAATTCCATCACCTCCGCCACCAGTTACCCCCGCTACCATCATCACACCATCACCCAACCCTTCGCTCATCACCACGCCTCCACTATCCTATCCTCCCTCCGTATCATCACCCATCATCACCACCCCGCCTTCTACTAATCCTTCACCCATCATCCGTCCATCGCCGCTCATCACCTCCACCAACATCACTTCCCACCAGATCCTTTCTCCCGCACAACCTACCCCACTTATCCATCCTACCGGGCCAGTAATATCTTCCCCTGATGCCGTGCCGACACAAAACCTCACCCTACGGAGCGGGCGGTTGTTCCATCGGAACTATCCCACTACTTCCAATCCCCAGTCTTCCCAACCGGCTACCGAGCAGGAAGAGGCCGAACCTCTGCCGGGTACCCAGTACGACTTGCTACATCATCTGGACAGGGTGCCTACTAAGATATCGGTCCTGGAGCTTATCAAGAGATCTACCCTTCACTAGGATGCGCTCAGAAACTTCTTGCAAAAGGTGATGGTTAGTGAAGACATGGCAGTTGACAGTTTACCCACAGCACTGGCAACAATTTCCAAAGGGCCGGCAATCACATTCGCAGAAACCGAGCTAGCTCCTCCAGAAGCTCGGCAAATGCCACTTTGCATCACAATTACTTTGAACAAAGTCAGTATTGACGCCGCACTAGTTGATACAGGGGCATCGATTAACGTGTGCCCACTCAGTACCCTTCGAGCTTGCAACATCCCAGAGAATTGCTACGACCAACCCCCACCACCATAGCTGCATATGACAACTCAAGAAGAGCATGTCACGGGGTGGTCACTATTCAAGCAGAGCTCGGGCCCCTTACCATGCCCGTGGAATTTTACGTGCTGGACATTGACCCTATGTTCAAGGCTATCTTGGGTCGTCCATGGATTGATACGCTCAGTGCTGTACCCTCCACTGCACATCAATGCGTTAAATTCCCTTTCCAAGGGAGGGTCGTCAAAGTTAAAAGTTTATCCACGGTCCAATCAGTGAAGGCTATTTCAGAAAAGGTTCTTCCCACATTATGGCCAAGCAGTCGGCCCGTTATGTCAGTGCTAGATCTTGACTTTCCTTGGGCTTACGCACCACGCAAGCCCGCCACTACTCCGGTTAATATCAAGATGAAGCCCCAGATCCGAGACTCAAAGGGCTGGAACATTATATTAAAACTGGGCTATCAGCCGGGGAGAGGCCTCGGTGCTCAATTGCAAGGAAGGACTAAGCCCATACCCAAGGGAAGAAAGATGGGCAGGAGAGGTCTTGGCTACCGAGAGACCGCATTATCTATGATGGGTGATTCTGGGCCACTTACCTGGGACTACCGTCAACATTTTGTTCGAGGGCCTCTCCAGCCCGGCACATTAGCTCCACAGCCAGCTCCACCGAGGAAGGATACAGTCTGTCCGATTACCAGTCCACCCACATTGCCAAGGGGGCCAGTTGATGATGTGGTTGACTATGGTCAAGCCCTTCAGGGGCTATTTCATGAAGAAGACTGCCAGAGACACCAAGAGGATCGGCTTGTTCAGTGGAGGCCGAAGAGGCAGCCAGTTGATGATCCACGGAAGAAGGGGAGCTCACCAATTGTCTTTTCTTGGTCTCCCTCCCGCTTTCAATCTCTCCTCCAACAATGGAATTTTTACCCCGTCTTCCTCCTATCATGGTAAATCCATCCTTCATTGATCCACCTGAAATTCTATTTGTTCCTTGTGCTTGCGGGCATTGCCGGCCCATTGATCTATCCACTCTATTCACTCCTCCTCCCCCCAACGCCCAACTCCACGAGATGTGGTTCTCTTCCTCCGATCCATTCTTCGATTGCATCTTCCCCGAGTTGTTCCCCATGCAACTCCCGCCTCCTCCGTCCTGCTGTGTGGTCTCCACTAATCTCCAAAAAAAAATGTCAAATTCAAAACGGAGATTTCAGTGGAAGATTATGCTACCCTGTCTCCATCTCCCTCCCAGGGGCACGAGTCCCCTGCTCCTTCCCTTCCACTAGGTCTTCTTTCCCCTAGGTTAGGATTAGGGTCCGTCGAGTCTAGGGAAGTAGAGTCAGTTAGGTCTAGAGAAGTAGGGTCCTGTTCTAGATCCAACCCTTCCTCCCCTGAGCCGCGCCCGCTTGCGCGTCCTTCCCGATCTGTTCCTGATAGGTTCCTGCAAGATCTAGCTCAGCGTTGTCATGCTCTTTTGAAGTGTCCAGAATTTGTTGCTATGTCAATTATGATTGAAGATGAAGAGGAAATAGAGGAGGTGTGGAGCAATGACGGGCTCGGTGTCTATGAAATCCTGGATGAGAAAGATCCAATCGATGAGGACAGCAACGTAGATGACACTGCCGATTTGTATACACAAGGACTAAAGAGATTCGACGAGCCATCATCGGCAGTGGATGAACCTACAAAGGAAATAGATTTGGGAACTGAAGAAGACCCAAGGCCCATCATTATTGCCGCTAATCTCCCTTCGCAAGTAGAAGAAGATTTGATCAAGGTCCTAAGGGAGTATAGCGATTCCTTCGCCTGGTCTTATGAGGACATGCCAGGTCTTGACCCCTCTTTAGTGGAACATCGACTCGTGCTTAAACCAGGGGCAACACCTGTGAAACAACGGTCAAGAAGATTTCACCCCCATATGGCCTTGAGGATTAAGGAAGAAGTCGACAAGTTGTACAAGGCCAGATTCATTAGAGTTGTTCTATATCCTCAGTGGGTGGCAAACATAGTCCCTGTTATCAAAAAGGATGGAAAGGTGCGTATCTGCATCGATTTCAGGGATCTCAATAAAGCATGTCCCAAAGATGATTTTCCGCTGCCTCACATAGACGTCCTGGTCGACAACACTGCCGGGTATGAAGCTCTATCATTCATGGATGGATACTCAGGCTACAATCAAATCCGTCTCGCTCCGGAAGATCAAGAGAAAACCTCCTTCACCACACCCTGGGGCACGTACTGTTACGTGGTTATGCCGTTCGGTTTGAAAAATGCAGGTGCCACCTATCAGAGGGCGATGATGGCCATCTTCCACGACATGATGCATATCTATATGGAAGCTTACGTGGATGACATTTTGGTGAAGTCAAGGACTAAAGAAGAACACCCCTCTATTCTGGCTAAGGTGCTGCAAAGAGCCAGGGAGTACAAGCTGAAAATGAATTCGAAGAAGTGTGTATTCGGAGTCTCTTCAGGGAAGCTGCTAGGTTTTATAGTTAGAAAATGGGGGATTCAGATTGATCCTAACAAAGCACAGGCCGTCATGGACATGCCTCCGCCAAAGAACATCACGGAACTTTGAGGACTGATTGGTCGATTGTAATTCATCAGAAGATTCATATCCCAACATTCTCAAAGGTGCCGCCCGTTTTATGAATTGCTTAAGGCGGGGGTTAAGTTTGAATGGAATCAAGACTGTCAGAAGGCCTATGAGGACCTAAAAGAATATCTATCCAATACCCCGGTTCTGCAACCTCCTGTCCCTGGGAAACCCCTAATCCTATACATCTCAGTCATTGAGGACTCCCTAGGGGCGGTCTTAGCACAAGTAGATGATGAAGGGAAAGAGCGGGCTGCTTATTACCTCTCTCGGTTGTTTAACCCAGCTGAGTCCAGATACACCGCTATGGAGAAGACTTGTGCCGCCTTAGTGTGGGTAGCTCAGAAGCTTAAACATTATTTCCTTGCCCACCCAGTTAGGTTGATCTCTAGAATGGACCCGATCCGCTATCTCTTAGAAAAGCATGTCCTTTCTAGTAGGTTAGCTCGCTGGCAGAGCTTCCTCTCCCAATTCGATATCACTTTTGTCGTTCAGAAGGCGGTCAAAGGATACGCCATCGCTGAGCATCTTGCCCATCTCCCCATTCCTCACACTGACTCTATTCAGGATGATTTCCCTGATGAGCATCTCTCTGCTATCTCTCATCATCCCTTTTGGTCTCTGCACTTCGATGGTGCACTCAATTCTCAAGGCCGAGGGATCGGCGCTGTTCTGCTTACTCCAGAGGGAGTGACTATTCCCTTTGCTTATCAACTTCGATTTCCTGCTACCAACAACATCGCTGAGTATGAGGCTCTCCTAGCCGGATTGAAGCACGCCTATCTCCTAGGCGCGCGCTATTTGAATATCATAGGAGATTCTCAGCTCGTCCTGCGGCAAGTTCTGTCTACTTACCGCACTCGTGACCCCAAGCTCAAGCCTTATCAAGATTTGGTCACGCTCCTGGCGAGGCAATTCCGTAAGCTGATCTACATCCATACTCCTAGGTCTCAGAACATTCTAGCCGATGCCTTAGCTTCGCTCGCTTCCTCCCTATCTTTCCCTCTCAGTCGGAGCACTGAGACTATCATCGTTCAGAGACTGGACGCACCCTCTCTTCAGGATCCTTGGTATATCAACCTTAGGAAAGCTGTAGAGGCGAGGGCTGAGAAGGAAGATCTTAAGGAAGTATCTTTAATGGAGCTAGAAGAGATTCTGGATGAAGAAGGATTGCCCTGGTATCATGAGATTGAAGTGTTTTGCAAAGACGGATCGTTCCCGGAAGGGGCAAGCGCCGAACAACGTAAATCAATTAGGCGAGCCGCCTCAAGGTATACCATTGTTGCAGGAGAGCTATACAGGCGCGCTACCAATGGGATGCTTATGAGATGCTTGGATGATGAAGAAGCTTGGAAGGTGGCTGAAGCAGCCCATTCTAGTGAGTGTGGAGGTCATGTCAATGGCCAGGCTCTAGCAAAGAAAATCCTTAGGCAGGGCTACTATTGGCCCACTCTAGAGGAAGATTGCTCCCTCTACGTCCGGAGGTGTCTTAAGTGCCAACTCCACGCTGATAAAATCCATGCTCCAGCTTCATCTCTTCATCCTCTATCTGCTCCTTGGCCATTTTCTATGTGGGCTTTCGATGTTGTCGGCCCGCTCGGTGATCCTAATTCTCAGATCAAGCAGAAATCCTTTATCCTTACCGCCACTGAGTACTTCACCAAATGGGCCGAAGCAGAGGCGTACGCGGAGATCAAAGCTTCAACGGTGTGCCGCTTTATCATGAAGAATATCATCTCGCGGTTCGGAGTGCCAAGCAGCATCATCACCGACAACGGACCCCAGTTCGTCTCCCAAGAGCTCAAGGACCTATGCAAGAAGTTCAATATTGCATTGCATCATTCATCTCCATATTATCCTCAAGGCAATGGTCAAGCCGAGGCCACCAACAAAACCCTTCTCAAAATCATAAGGAAAACATGCGAATCTCATAAGTTTTCCGGTTGGCCAGAAAGATTAGTGGAAGCTCTATGGGCTTACCGCACCTCCGTCCGTACTCCCACGGGACAAACTCCCTATGCTCTTACCTATGGGATGGAGGCGGTGCTCCCATATGAGATCTTGATCCCTTCCCTTAGAGTGCAGCTCGATAAGGAACTTAATCTCGACGAACGTCGAGAGGCGTTGCTTGTTCAGCTGGAACTCTTAGATGAGAAGAGGATGAACGCGGCCGATCACGTATCCGTTTACCAAAAGCGAGTTTCACGTTATTTTCAAAAGAAGGTGATTGAACGTAAATTTCAAAAAGGTGATATGGTTTTGAAACGCAAATTCATTCGGTCTGCAGGTCCTAGGTCTAAATTACAACCTAACTGGGAAGGGCCGTTTGTTGTAAAAGAGGCTTATCCAGGGAATGCTTATCGATTAGTAAACGCAGAAGGTGAGGAGCTCTCTCACACTTGGAATGAGTTGTATCTTAAGCGTTTCTTTCCTTGAGAGTCTAATCAGTGCCACCCCGGCAGCGAGGGATTCCCTTCCTTTCGCTATAAGGGTCCCAAGTATGGCAATCACACACTACACGACATCCCTAGTCAGGTTTCTCGCGTTGAAAACACCGTTTCTCCTCGGCCATGCTTTTGGGGGAAAGTCGAAGTCCCTGTCCGTTTCTTTCCTCAGCTGAATCCAGGGGCAAGAGGTGAATAAGGAGGAGATGACCAATCTAGGCACCCTAACGAGAGGAGGTCTCAAATAGGGGCAGTCCGTTATGACCTGACGCCACAGAAAAGAAGCAAGAAAAAAGAAAGCAAAGGAGCAATCTTTGTGACAAAAGCAAAAGCATTATATCAAAAGTCTACCCTACCTATACTCAAAAAAGCTCCGGAAGAAAGAAAGAAAGCTAGGCATGGCAAGAGAGGCAGTACAGTTCCCCGCGGGATAAATGAGCCCAGTCGCATGCATGCCTAGAGTGGACTAAGGTTCGATGACGGACACTGTCACGCCCCGTACTCTATACCGTCGAGGTATTGTCCGCTTTGGCCTACCGGCCTCACAGTTTTATCCCTTTTTAAGGGTGATCGGCTCCAGAATGAGGGACTTCCCGGGTAGGTCACCCATCCCAGTACTACTCCCCATTAAGCACGCTTAACTTCGGAGTTCTTTTCAAGAACTGAGTCGATACTTCAAAAGGCACCTCGACGGTATAGAGTACGGGGCGTGACAGAATGGTATCAGAGCTATACCCCAGCCGGAAGTGTGGGAACTAAGTGCCATGCAGGGCAAAGTGCTACGCTATGGGAGCCACCTCTTGAGTCCGTAATGGAGCAAAGTGCTACATAGTGGGAGCCACCTCTTGAGCCTGTAGGGGCCACCTCTAGAGTCCTACCTGCCTGGGGGCTTGATTGCGTGATTGCATGCTATATGTGCCCAGCGACGAGGACGTCGCCTATATAAGAGGGGTAGATTGTAACACCCTCAAATATAGCTAAGTTGTACTCGATATCACCGAGGCGTCTTTTGAAGTATCGGCTCAGTTCTTGAAAAGAACTCCGAAGTTAAGCGTGCTTAATGGGGAGTAGTACTGGGATGGGTGACCTGCCCGGGAAGTCCCCCATTCTGGAGCCGATCACTGTTATAAAGGGACAAAACCGTGAGGCCGGTAGGCCAAAGTGGACAATACCTCGATGGTATAGAGTACGGGACGTGACAGAATGGTATCAGAGCTATACCCCATCCGGAAGTGTGGGAACTAAGTGCCATGCAGGGCAAAGTGCTACACTATGGGAGCCACCTCTTGAGTCCGTAATGGAGCAACGTGCTACATAGTGGGAGCCACCTCTTGAGCTTGTAGGGGCCACCTCTAGAGTCCTACCTGCCTGGGGGCTTGATTACTAAATTGCGTGCTATATGTGCCTAGCGACAAGGACGTTGCCTATATAAGAGGGGTAGATTGTAACACCCTCAAATATAGCAAAGTTGTACTCTATATCACCGAGGCGCCTTTTGAAGTATCGGCTCAGTTCTTGAAAAGAACTCCGAAGTTAAGCGTGCTTAATGGGGAGTAGTACTGGGATGGGTGACCTGCCCGGGAAGTCCCCCATTCTGGAGCTGATCTATCCTTAGAAAGGGATAAAACCGTGAGGCTAGTAGGCCAAAGCGGACAATACCTCGACGGTATAGAGTACGGGGCGTGACAGACACAAAGCCCCGGCGCAATAGACCAAATCTCTAATGGGTTGTCTGGAGAGAAACCCAAGTCCTAAAAGCTTCTAGATCTGGCCTAAGCTTACCCCCGTCTTCTATTTTCCTTTTTTAGGATCAAGACTAGTACCCTGGGGATGGCCCTGGTAGAAGCACCGTCATGCAAGTTGGGCCTTGGTCAGGGATTGTCACCCTGTTGCACGCCAACCTCGGGAACTCTCGTTACAATAAGAAGGACCCACGTTATCAGGGGAAGGCACTCGTTTCAAAATCTAACAAAAACATCATATATTTTCAAAATAAAAAAAATCATATATTTCAAAACCCAAAAAAATCATATATATCAAAATCCAAAAAACATCATATATTTCCAAAATCCAACAAAAAAAACCACATATTTCAAAACCCAAAAACATCAAATATTTCCAAAATCTCACAAAAATCAAATGTATTTCCAAAAAAAAAAAACTCCAAAAACACCATCATACGCATTGCATGCATCACATTATTTCTATTATGTTTTCCGCCTATTTAATAAGGCTCCACCCCTTGACCAAATATCAAGAAACGGTCATTTTCTAACTTGTTACAAGGCAAGGGGTTGAGTCTAAGAACGGATCTAACTTGTCTCTTGTCTAAGTGTGTGCAGAACGCAGGATCAAGCTCAGGGCTCAAATCTCATAATTATGCAGGTTCAGGACTATGACGCACCAGGTTCAGGCCATCACACTCATCTAACGGCCCATCCTGGACCGTTACTTTATCTTCAAGTATTGGCTTTATTCTCTCAGTAGTTATCTCTCTAACGGTCTGGGTCACGACCGTTGCTTCCTTCTAACGGTCTATCGTTTGACCGTTATACCCTCCAGAGAACTTAATTCTCAGTCTATTCTTCCTAACGGCCTATCTCCTGACCGTTACATCATTCTAGCGGCCCTGCTCAAGACCGTTACATTCTCCAGAGGCTTCGTTTTCAGATCATTCTAGCCAAGTCAAGCCACAACTCATGCGCATACAACTAAGGCACTCTCATCTTATTCAAGAACTTAATGAAACATAATATTAATGAAATTTCAATTCTGATGGTCAATTACAGCAACATCTTTCAACATCTTTCATGAACAAAGTCAAATTACATTCAATTTCTTATCCGCAAGAGGGCGGATTTTCCTCAACTCTTTCACGTAGCCACGGCGTGCTTCGTCGTTCTCTTCCACTTCTTCTTGCCACGGACGCACCTCTGCTGATCTCCCACATGGTCAGCTCGTTCCGAACCGCTCTTTCATCCTCCTCGGTCCCCATTTTCCTAGGTAGAAGGGGAGGGTAGTGTGATAGTGCAGGAGCTTCAATCCTAGGTAGTCCGATCTAAAGGTGGCACCGGTGCGGGTTGTAGATCGCCATGGTAGTATTTCTCTCTAGCTGGAGGTCCAGGCCTTGACGCCGCGGTATTCTAAGAAAAGTGCTCCGAAGGATCCTTGGTCGCATGATGAATTTCTCTGTTGGCAAAATGTTGAAAAAGAGGCGCCATTCATCCCGTGTTTTCTTGTCCGCCGTCTTGCATTCAACCTGTGAAGAAAATTCAGAAGCGCCTCCAATAAAGAACTGAAGAGGCGGAATCTCGCGCTGTGTCCTGAGCGGGCTGTTGATCACCAGAAGATGTTTCTGCAAGAGAAGGAAAACGTATCAGAGGGCCCAGGGGATCTCCCTGGGGGAAAACCCTCCGATGGCTAAGTCAGTAGAGCGATGGTGGAAGCGATAATGGGGGGAGGAGAGAGCTGATGCGCGAGAATCCTCTCCACCAAGGGTGAAGCGAATCGTGCTCAGGAGCTTAGGGTATGTGAATGGCTAGTTCATCTTACCATCTTCCGGAGGGTATCCCTGGCTTAAATAGTGCGTCGCCTTTTAAGAGTCCGGTGAGCTGAGGGCTTCCCGGCGGGAGTTACGTCTTCAGCGGGGGCTTTCATGGCCGGATCATGGGGGCGTTATCCCCTTGGAGTTCAGCAGCTCCCATGACTCTCCAGCTGGCGGAGGACTCTGAACGGCCGCACCTGCAGATAATCGAGCGGTCTCACCGAGCTACGGGGATGCTGGCTCGTGTCCGAGCGATAGGCATGGCCCGGCGAAGGTGGGGTCGGATAGGTCGGCTGGAGCCTCTTTTTTTCGGTCGGAGAATGGGCTTTAGACCAGACCTTCCATGCGACCTGACCGTTGTCTCGGGCCCTCCGAGCCTAGAAGGCCGCCGGGGAGAGTTGGTTCCTCGAGTCTTCGTTTATTGGGCTTTTCTCCCGAAGTGGGCCCTATGGGCTATCACTTGGGTGGGCTCGCCCGGTTGGACCTTGTAGGTCTTGTTGGGCTGCCTTTGTGGTGGGCTGCGGAAATCCCCCTCTCCACTTGTCCCCCTCCTACTCCCGAGCCAAGGAGGCTCGGATGAGTAGTTTTTCGAGGCTTTGGACCGGCGTGGCTCAGGTGGGTGGAATTCCGTTGGCGTTATGTAGCCGCTTATAGCGGTCGCCGAGGCCCGTAATGATGATCCTGACGGATTTGAAACGAAGGGGCCCCCCTTTTTCTCGGAGCATGGAACGGTGTGCCGCCACCCTCAGGGGTTTATAGGGGGCGCTGTTCATCGTTCTAGGCTTCCAGGGTTTTAGGCTTTCCTTGCTTCTTGATGCGCCGTGAGAGCACAGTGGAGACGCGGAGCCTTGCGGCGGCGTTTGAAGAGTTGGCGAGGATAACCGCGGAGGCGGTCCGACAGCTTCCTTCTCCCCCGGAGTCTTCAAGCTCGTACGAGGGATCTTCTCCCGATCCGATGGCGGATCAGAGTCCGGAGCTTGTGCCCGTGAGGCGCGATCCCGTCCCCAACTGTAGCGAGTTGGGAGAAGCGGAGGTGCGGAGGCTGGAGCACCGTTTCCGTCTGCCTTTCCGCTATAGCTTTGCTGCTGCTACTCCATATGAGACGAGTCTGGACGACCGCGATGGGCACATTTGCACCTTTCTTTTGGCCTGGAAGAGTGGATTCCGGCTTCCTTTCGATCCTCACGTACTGCAGCTTCTTACTTTTTTCCGGTTGGCGCCTATCCAGTTGGTGGCCAACTCCTATCTTCTTCTTTCTGCCTTTGGGATCTTGTGCCATCAACGCGGCATCTTCCCGTCTCTGGACCTTTTCCACTTCTTCTTCGAGCTGAAGGCGCATCCGTCGGCTGGGAAAGGTTTTTACTTCATCCAGGCGCGAAGGAACAGGAGCTGCATCTCGCTCGCGGCGAAGGATTCTTCGCACAAGGGGTGGAAGACTCAATTCTTCTGGGTGAAGGCAGTGGCGACGGACGAGATCTGGAGATGCCGGACCTCGCCCAATTTTCACCCGAATCTGCCCCCTCGCTAGGAGGAGTTCCCTCCCCACGTGGAGCAGCAGGCTGCCCGTCTGCTGGAGAATCGCCAATCGACCGAGGAGCTGGTGACGCCGGAGATCATCGAACGGTGTCTTCTCTCGCGGTTGACGTCGCCAGGTACGGCTCTTGAGGCTCTTCTTCTGGGGTAGTAACTCTTTTTCCTTCTCCTGACCGGGGCTTCTTCTTGTTGCAGATGTGAGGCGGGAGCCTCTGGAGGAGGCGGCCGAGGTTATCGATCTGGGAGAAGACTCGGCAGCCGACGAACCTAATGTCTCGGCGGGTCGCGCTCATGCCCGAGATATGGGCAAGGGGGCGGCCCCCGAGGGGACTTCTCGATCGACCGGCCTGAAGCGCAAGGATCCCCTGGTGGGGAAATTGCGGGAGGCCGCGAAGGCCAGGAAGAGGGCCAGGAAAGCCGGTCTTCCTACCGCCGTCGGGGGCGACTCTGGCTCGGCGGCGCTCCCCTCTCGGGGGCAGGATGGGGCCGACCCTTCTGGGCTGGCTCTCCCATCTGCCGAGCGAGAGGGGGCCGAGGAGACCAGGGGCCCCGCAGAGGGAGGTGATGGGTCGGCTCTCCCTTCTGTAGGGACAGAAGGGGCCGATGCCGGCGTGGCCGGCGCTGGGACCGAGGGTTCGGTCGATGCAGATGGGGGGGTGCCCGCGGGGGCATCGCAACCCTAAGTGCCGGCAGTTTCTGGTGCCGTTAATCCCGCGGCGCCGGTCGAGGGTGGGGGTTCACCCGGGGAGGCGTTGCAACCCCAACCGACCATGGTGCGCGGGGCGGTTAATTTTGCCGCTATAACAGGGCCTTCTGGCGGGGTGCCCGGGGTGGAGCGGTCCCCTTTGCCAGAAGCTCTGGTCAGGCTTGGTGTCTCGGGTGATCTGTACCGGATCTGCCGGTCGATCGCTGATAGGACGAGGGGAGGAGAAAAGCGCAGCACTCCTGCCGGGGTCCTTGACATCCTGATGGAGGGCGGCCTGGTTATAGCTCGGACAGCGGCCGTGATGGCAGAGGCGCACGCCCGGACGGAGGCGGAGCGGTCGAAACTCGCCTGGACCCTTGGTGGATGCGAGGGGAAACTGGCCCAGCTCGAGGGGGAGCACGAGGGGCTCCGGCGGGAGTTCCTTGCATTCAGGGAGTTGGCGCGGTCGAGCCGACGGGAAGCCGAGGTACTGGCCGAGCAGCTGACAAGGGCCCAAGAATCGCTCGAGAGGAAGAGCAAACGTCTAGAAGACGAGCGTCATCGTCACATTGAGCTGGATAGCCTCTGGGAACTTGAGCGCAGCGAGCTGCAGGATCGGGCGGAGGACGGGGAGCGCCTTCGCGCCGAGGCCGAGGCGGACCGAGCCCGAGCAGAGGGTCGGATGACCGAGGCCGAGCGGAGGATGACCGAGCTGGAGGAGCGTCTGGCGAGGGCGGAGGAGCGTGCGGCCGAGGCGGAGCGGGCTCGGGACGGGCAGGTCGAGGCGGAGGCGATCGAGCGCTATAAAGGCTCGGAAGCTTACTCGGCCGACCTGATCGCAGCCGCCCTACCCTACTACGAGGTAGCGCTCCGCCGGGGTGCTCGAAAGGGGTTCAGGCAGGGCTATCGCCGGGCGATGGACTATGCTAACGAGCACCTGGCCGGAGGTGATTTTCCTTATGGCCAGCGTTATGACTCGGACGAGTCAGATTCCAGCTCCTCATCTTCGGCCGGGGAAGCACCGGAGGAGTCGCCCCCTGCGGGGTCACCAGCTCCGGAAGCCTCGGGAGGGCTCGCGACCGGGACAGTTCTCGCACAGGCGAGGTCAGTGTCCGGGCCGGCCGTCGCCGAGGGTACCGGGGGTGACGCGTCCCCTACTGCGGTTCCCGAGCTTCAAAGTGGGCCCGAGGCCTGATGTATTTTATTTTATTTTGCCCCTTCCTCTTTTTGTTCGTCTTCCTGGTTGTAAGAGGCTTTTATGGGAGGCAATAAATAACTTACCTTTTTTTTTGATCGCTATCTTTGCTGTGATTCGGTTGGCGTATCGGGGCAGTTGGAAAGTACCGATATTTTTTGCGCCGTTTTCGCACGTCGATTCGGGAGACTTCTGGCGGGCGTCCTTCCGTATTACCATGCTTTGAAAGTCGAGGTGCTTCGCGAATCCCGCTAGGGCGGGGGGCAAGGATTTTGAGGTGACCTTCCCGGGGAGGTCCTGTAGCGTGTTTTCGAGGGGGGAGTCATTTAAGGCGCGTGGCCTCCCTTGGCCTATAAAAAGGACCGAAGGGTGCTCCTTCTCCCTTAACACTTAGGACTCTCGCCGGCGGTCTGCTCTTATTCCCTCATCTTCGCTTTGCGTTGCGCCGCCGCGATCGGAGCATGGAGGACCCTTCAGAAGGTGATGCTGCAGACGACGGGGAGCGGCCGGTTCCAGCTGTCCTGGAATATCGGTCGGGTCCCACGGTCGCCGCGCGTGCATGAGACGGGTCCGACGGTCGCTGCGCGGATCGGGAGAGGGCTTCGACGTGCGGGGGCACGCCGTTTGCCTCCTCTTGGCTCCGGCGAGGCTTCCGGGCGAACGCCGAGATGGAGGGTGGACGGGGGAGTTAGGGATGCCGGCCGCCATTCCCCTCCGTGGGAGGGGAGGAGGCGGCTCCAGTCCCTTCCTCACCCCCGTCCGCTGCCTCTTTCTCTCTCTTTTGTTCTTCATTTCTTTCACTCTTCGGGGGCTGCTTGCTTTCTGTTCGCCTCCAAAGAGTTGGCAGTTTGGAAGAAAGGGGACCTTCGCGGCGTGCCCTTTTTTCAGGTTGTTGCCAACTTGGAAGGTAGCCTTCCTTGCGTGAAAGGTGGCCTTCTCCTCGCCGTCCCTCTGTCACCTTTGTCACGGACCACCCGAGCCAACTGGGTCGACCATCTCTTGTCCGAGCCAGTTTCTACGCGAGGCAGAGTCAGTGGTTGGATGCGAGAAGGTCAAGACCGGGTCGACCGGGCGATGGCCGTTTGCTGCGGTGCCAGATGGATTTTCACTTTTTGTTATGTAATGTATTGGCAGTTGCCTTTCTGATGTACCAACAGTTATCTTGAATGAATGCGAAAGATAAGGGGGTTTATTTTACCCAATTTGTTGATACAGTATTCAGAAATAAAATCTGCGTAGTGTGGTTGCGTTCCATGTCCGGGGAATGGGTTCCCCTTCCATTGTGGCTAACCTGTACGCACCTTTCCCGAGAGTCTCGATCACTCGGTAGGGGCCTTCCCAATTGGGGGATAGCTTGCCCGCCGCCTCTAGTGGTCGAGAGGCTTCTGCCTTCCTGAGGACGAAGTCCCCTGGTCGGAGTTGTCTGCCTCGGACCCTGGCGTTGTAGTACCGAGTGAGGCGGCGCTGGTACTCCGTAGCTCGGATGTTTGCGATCTCTCGGAGTTCGTCTGTCAGGTCGAGGTTCTCGAGCAGCTTCTGCTCGTTTGCCTCGGGCAAAAAGCTGATCACTCGGAGAGACGGATTGGCGATTTTCAATGGAACGACGGCTTCGGTGCCATATACCAGTTGAAAAGGGGTCTCACCGGTTGCCGTTCTGGGGGTCGTTCGGTGCGACCATAGTACGCTAGGCAGTTCCTCGAGCCAGCTACCCTTAGCCTTGCTGAGTCTGGTTTTTATGCCCTTCAAGATGGTCTTGTTGGCATTTTCAACCAGCCCGTTGGCTTGAGGGTGGGCGACCGAAGTGAAGTGGTTGCGGATATTTAGGTCGGCACATCTATCTCGGAAGTATCGAGAGTCGAATTGCCGCCCGTTATCGCTCACTATCACTCGGGGGATGCCGAAGCGACAAATGATCGATTTCCATACGAAACCCCAGACGACTGTCTCGGTGATCCTCGCTGTTGCTTCAGCCTCGATCCACTTGGTGAAGTAGTCGATGGCGACGATGATGAACTTCTTCTGGGATTGAGCCGTTGGGAATGGCCCAAGGATGTCGATCCCCCACCGAGCGAAAGGGTAGGGCTCAGTAAGGGTGACAAGTTCCGTGGCCGGCTGGTGGACCAAATGGTCGAACCGCTGGCAACGGTCGCAATGTTGTACGTAAGCCGTGCAGTCGCACTGGAGGGTCGGCCACCAGTATCCTTGCCTTAGCAGGATTCTGGCCAGCGACCGACCTCCTGAATGTGCTCCGCACAGGCCTTGATGAATCTCCTCAATAGCTTGGCTCGCTTCGTCGGGGCCGAGGCATTTCAGAAGGGGCCCGGAGAACGTGGAACAGGCAATGCCTGTCCCGCTTGCGGTTCTTCGACCTCATCGGCTCGGGCTGGCGGAGAAGTCCCGAGTCTTTGATGTCTTCGTAGATCTCGTAGACTGGTGCGGTCAAGGGGGTATACCGCTCGTACTTTCTCTTGCGCTCTCCTTCTCGATCGCGCTTCTTACTTGAGCCAGGATTTGGCTCGGAGGTCCGCTTTTTGTCCCCCTCCCGACCCAAGCCGGTTGTGTCTCGGCAGGCGCTGAGTACTTCTTCGCACTCGGCGTGGCGCAGTGCCAGAGTCACTAGCTCGGCAAGGGTCGAGGGAGGGTGGAGGACAAGCTCACGGCGGAGATTCTCGTCCTGGGTGCCCCCGGTCAGTGCGGTTGTGGCTGAGGCCACGTCCAGGCGGGGGATCCTAAGGGCTTCCAATTTAAATCGGTGGACGTAAGTCCGGAGCCTCTCCCCTTGCGCCTGTTTGAGAGCCAGGAGCCCCGCTACTGACCTTGGGGGGGCGCTACCGGCGAAGCTCTCCTTGAAAATTTGCCCGAATTGCCTGAAGTCTCGGATGGACCCCGGGGCGAGGGCTCAGAACCATGCCTGAGCGCCCTGGACTAGGGTGGCCGCGAAGGCTCGGCATTTGATGGGATCCGACGTTCCATGCAGGGTCACCAGGGCGTCGAAGCTGTCGTAGTGGTCGGCTGGGTCGCCCTGGCCGTCGTAGAGCTTGAAGGTTGGGATGGAGGCTCTAGGGGAGACCTCTGCCTTCAAGATGTACTCGGAGAAAGGGGATTTCTCGTCGTCCTCCTGGAAAGAGGTCTTCTGCAGGGCGCGGAGAGCGTGCTCTTGCTCTGCGAACCGTCTTTCAAAATCTCGTAGCCGGAGGGACAGTTCCGGCTGTGGCCGCGCCGTGGGGCTGGGGGGGCGTCATGGCGATCTCCCGGAGCACTGGTGCCCGGGTGCGGCGGCCTCGCTCCCTGCTTCCCTCTCCTCGGCGTGGAAGAAGCCTCTTGCTCCGCAGGCGGAGCTTGCGAGGGTCCTCCGATGTCGTTGCGGAGGAGCTGTCGGCCGCGGAGGGTGAAGCGGCCTCCGGCGGTGTGCTGCGTTGCACTCCTTCGAGGGGGACTTCCTGACGGGGCGCAGGACCTCGCGTCCCGGGCCGCCTGGGCCCTCATGAGCTCCACGAGGACGTCCATCTTCTCGTTGAGGGCTTGGAAGGCGTTGGCGCCACCGTCGAGGGGTGCCCCTGTCTCCGCCGGGGGGGGTGGTGGTCCGTTAGTGGGGACGCTGGCGTTGGAGGGGGGACTCTGTGAGACCCTAGGGGGGACGCCTCCCGCCGCTGCCACAGCCTTACCTGCCCCGCCGGCGGATCTCCTCCCTGAGCTTCTTCTCACCATCTTGACTCTTCGTGCGTTTCCCACAGATAGCGCCAGATGAAGAGGCGGAATCTCACGCTGTGTCCTGAGCGGGCTGTAGATCACCAGAAGATGTTTCTGCAAGAGAAGGAAAACGTATCAGAGGGCCCAGGGGATCTCCCTGGGGGAAAACCCTTCGATGGCTAAGTCAGTAGAGCGATGGTGGAAGCGATAATGGGGGGAGGAGAGAGCTGATGCGCGAGAATCCTCTCCACCAAGGGTGAAGCGAATCGTGCTCAGGAGCTTAGGGTATGTGAATGGCTAGTTCATCTTACCATCTTCCGGAAGGTATCCCTGGCTTAAATAGTGCGTCGCCTTTTAAGAGTCCGGTGAGCTGAGGGCTTCCCGGCGGGAGTTACGTCTTCAGCGGGGGCTTTCATGGCCGGATCGTGGGGGCGTTATCCCCTTGGAGTTCGGCAGCTCCCATGACTCTCCAGCTGGCGGAGGACTCTGAACGGCCGCACCTGCAGATAATCGAGCGGTCTCACCGAGCTACGGGGATGCTGGCTCGTGTCCGAGCGATAGGCATGGCCCGGCGAAGGTGGGGTCGGATAGGTCGGCTGGAGCCTCTTTTTCTCGGTCGGAGAATGGGCTTTAGACCGGACCTTCCATGCGACCTGACCGTTGTCTCGGGCCCTCCGAGCCTAGAAGGCCGCCGGGGAGAGTTGGTTCCTCGAGTCTTCGTTTATTGGGCTTTTCTCCCGAAGTGGGCCCTGTGGGCTATCACTTGGGTGGGCTCGCCCGGTTGGACCTTGTAGGTCTTGTTGGGCTACCTTTGTGGTGGGCTGCGGAAATCCCCCTCTCCAAGAACAAAGGGTGGCTCCTGAAGATCCGGCTAGCAGAAGTTACGTCTTCATTGGGTTGGAATTTGATTCTCACTCCCATCCAACACTCAAGGAGTATCATGGAACCGAATAGGGATCCTCCTAAGCAAGCGGAGCTTAGTCCTTCACAGAGATATGAGAGGATCGCTTGAGAGATGGACATTCCCCGCCACAACCCACTGATGATGCTGAGACTTTGGGTATCTAAGAGGTGGTCGGTAGTAGTGAAAAAGAAGACTCCGCATAAGCAAACCGACACCGCCTTGGCTATGGCTTCATATCTCTCCCACTTATTTTTACAATGAGAGACTATCTAGTATGCCATGGGTATGAAATGAATGTGCTGTGGGCTGATCATGGTCCTCACGTCCTTTGGATTGTGAATGAAATCACTCAAGATCAAGGATGGGTCAATAGGCTCCACCGTGTAGCAAACTAGGTCTTCATCCCCCGCCTTAGTCTTAGGATGGGCTAGGTAGGTTTCTACCTCCTCTAATAGGACTGTAGCTTCAAAAGATGGGAAGATGAAGGTATGTGTTTGTGAATGCCACAATTCTATGAGGGCTGAAATGCTTGGCCAATCTAATGACAATTTCTGGAAGTTCTTGGCTAAAACCAACAAGGGTTGGAGGTGCCATGCCTTAAGGATTGCTACGACTTCTAGAGGGAGTTCCTTGATCATGGGAGCCACCCACTTCAAATTGGAATAGCATCTTGGACCGGGAAGAGGCTAAGAAGAAGAAGAAGATCATGAGGAAAGATGAAGTGCAGAATTGATGAACTTGGCTAAGGTAATAGAAGCTTACCACCCTTTGAGCATTAGAGCTCAGATGTTTGGGAATCGATGTCAACCTTTGTAGCTCTCCATGCTCTTTTCTTGCATCCTTAGGTCCGGTGTAGATCTTCTCCTCCATGGTCATCACCTCAAGGCTTCTCTTCATCATGTTTCCTGCCCTTAGGAGAGGTTCTTCAGCCCTTGTGGCAGAGAATTCAGCAAAGCTACAATTTTTTTGGCTAAGTTTCCAAGTTTTAAAGGCTTGATTTTGGCTTTGAAGTGATAAGATTTGGATTAGAAGGCTTTATCCTAAGCCTGGGAGAAGTCTAGAGCGGATTGAAGGCTTCTTGTCTAGGATTTTGCCTCTTGCGGCTCAATCCGTCTCGGAGTACACTTCGTTCTCTAACGGTCTATCGTAGGGCCGTCATTTGCCTCTGACGCGCCAGCCCTGGGCCGTCACATTTCCTGTGGATTTAATTTAGCCCAATCTTGTTCTGTCAAGCCTAACGGTCCTGTCCTAGGCCGTTACTTTGTGTGACACACCCTCAGTAGGCCGTTACAGCTTGCAAGTTTCTTGATGAATAAAATGGTCTATTTGACGCTTGAATGGTTGCGTTTCCTTCCATGGTGCATATTATTGATGATTCTCATACGTACAAATGGTTAGGCCTTATTTCATGCTCATACTTATTATTATTGGCTAACCTCTTTCTCCTGAGTGAAGTTATGAACAACATCATGCTTTGCCGTTCGTCAGGCAGGTAAGTCAGGTGCAGTATCTCGATCCCTTGTCCCTTTAATGCATTACTATATCGTATCTATGATATATTATCTCGAGAACCGGCTGGTCATTCATGTGTTCTGGGATCTGATGTTTCCCTTAAACAAAAATGATGATGATCTAAGTGCACGTGTTTAATCGTTGGATAGGCCGTTAGGTTGGAAAAATTTGGGGACGACGGTTCTGTCATGCACGCCGTGGTTGCAGATAGTGTCCTGACCCTGATTTCTCTGGTCTAGCAATATTATTCTCGAGTATCTTGTTATCTTATCTTTCTTTGCATTCGTTTTAATGATTTCCTTTTCCTTTAGCCCAGCATGCATCATACGCATATTTGAGCATTCATGAGTCTCATCTGTTCAAAGCATCTCGATGATGGTGAATAGCTGTGTTCTTGATCTCGAATGAGGAGAGTCGTTCCATTCTGAGTTAGAAGGTTTCCTTCGATCTGTTCGCTTGATTTGGTTAGCTGAAGATTCCTGTCTGGAGTTTAGTTAGTTATCTCTTTCCTTTCCATTGCTTTCGGCGGCTAGCCGTGTTTTCCTTTCCTAGTTGGTAGTTCCTCCAGACTTGCGTCCCTTGGTTGGCTATTTTCTTGTGATTGGTTTGAAGTTTTACAGAAAATTCCTATCGCTTGTTGGTTGAGAACGGGTGTCGTTTGCCTTAACGCCCGCTTTTTCAGTCCACTCCGCTTCATTTCCGCTTCATCTCCATGTTCCATTTCGCTTTCGCTTCACCTCCGCTCGCTCCCCTGCAAAGAGGATGTTAAGGAGGGGCATCTGTTGACACCCGTTTTATGACTAATAAGTTGGGTTATCTCCTTGTTCTTTCTATATGATGCTCCAAGTTGTTCATTCATCATGAAGCCTTCTTGATCAGTTGGAGGCTTATTGGTGAGGACACGCGTCACACTTTACGACGGAGTACACGGATCTCGCCGGCATCCCTTTGGCTCGGCGACCAGTTGACAGATTAGCGGAGCTATCATCACTTATTTTATGCTTTGGGCCATGTTGGGCCTTGGTTTAGTCCGTGTGTGGACAATTTTCTTTCAGTCATGGACCTTTTTTAGGCCAATTAGGCTTTATTTGTGTTTTGTAGGCTTGCTAGAGGCTAGGGGGGGTTATTGGGCCATTTCTTGGTTCACTTCTCTGGCCCACGAAGGGCTGGCCACTTCTTTCCCCCCCTGGGCCCACCTTGGGAGGCGCGCCTTGGCTAGGGTTAGGGTTGGGGGCGGACCATTCCCTCCCCTCTTGGAGGGAGTAGCAGCCGCCCTTCCCCCCCTTGCCCCCTCCCTCTTTTGGCCGCACCCCCCACCTTTCACTCCTAGAATCTAGGAGATTTGAATGCCTTCCCCGGTTGTGGCCGCCCCCCCCCATCTCCTTTCCCCCTTGGCTAGGGTTTAGACCTAGCATTTCCCCATCCCATATAAAAGACTTTGTATTTTCTTTTCAAAGGATTAATGAAGAATTTGATGCTTGTGTGTTCGTGTGGAGTGCCACATTGTGAAAAGGGGCGACCCCTTCCTCTTCCTCCTCCTTGAGGGTGCGACGCCCTCACCTCATCTCCAGTCCTTGGGTGCGACGCCCAGGGGTAGGAGATCTCCCCCAAGGGATTCCAACGCCAGCAGCCTTCATTCATCGTCCACGGCGACGAGTTCGGTGGAGCGACGGTGCACGCAGGATCGTCTTCCTCTTCCCCGGGCGTCCCTGTGCTGACAGCAGATTTGGTGTCCAGAGATCGGTCCGGTGCGTCCGCTTCCTGGCAGCGTCTCATCTGAGTTTCTTCACGACTTTCGTACCTCTTCCAGTCATCTTTCCAACCCCACCGGCCTTGGCCAAAAATTCCATCCACAGAGAAAGTTGTCTTTACAGACACTTTCATCGCTCTGTCTGCCTCCCTGGCAGTCTCACCTGTGATCCGAGACGACTTGGGTCACCGTTTGCATGCCTCTCCTTCCACCAAACCCCGCCAGTCCCTTCATAACATTTGTTCCCCTCCCAGTCACGAATCCAACCCCTCTGGTCTCGCCTTCAAACTCCATCGGGGTAAACTTTTGTCTTCAAGCACACTTTTAGTGCGCAATCCTGCGCTACAGTACCCGAGCGGGACTGTCAGCAGAGGGCCTCCAAAGGGGGTACCACTTCCCGTCCTCGGATCGATCCGCAACTTGGTAGGTCGACTCCTCACATCCCACCACACTTCCAGTAATCATCTCGGGCCGGAACTCCTTCAGTACCCTTGCGCCATCACCACCCCACCCACGGTCACAGATCGGACTGCCCTGAAGTGCTGTCTGTGCACCCCTGTTGTCACCCCCTTCGCACCCAATTCCTCCACAGGACCCCATCTGCCACCACTGCCCCTGGAGAGCCGCCCCTGTCAGCCTTCCACCAGAGAAGACGCCGCCACAAACGCTGTCCGGACGGCCGTGTACCAGCGCCATCTCTGCCAGCTGTCACAGGGACCAGCCAGCAACCTCTCGTCGGACCGACATCCTCCCTCGAGGCTGTAGCAGCAGCGTGGCCCCTCCATCCGGTTCGGCATCCCAGCAGTGCCCGCGGCGACGTGGACCTCCTCCTCAAAGGCTACTACAGGAGCGATCGGCATTGCGAGGGTCGGCATCCGGCTTCATCCCCGACCTCGGCTGCTGCCCGTCAACCCGTGCGCCGGCCGCCCCGTGTGTAGTTGTGGTTGTAGCCTATTACCTCCCTGCGAGGAGTGGGCCCTTTTGATGTTTGTATTAGTTTTCTCACGCGTGTATCGGGGTGGTTGGACTCGGCCGGGGTTCCTTCCCCACGCCTAGGCGTGGAGGTACGTGTCTCGCTCCCGCCCGTAGTACTTGCTTATCACGTATATGATTGATTGTGCCGCGTGAGTGAGTGTAGGGTCTAGCTAGTTTCATTTATTACTGCTGGTTGAGAGAGACGAGAGCTGCCCCTTTTCCCTTGGCCCTAGTCGAGCACCGAGCTCGGACTAGACTCCCGTGTCGTCCAGCGGCTTCTCGCCCGTTGTGACCCCGTTGCGCCTCCCTCCGTGGGACGGCCGTGGTTCGGAGTTCTGTTGAGAGACGCCTCCGCCCGGAGGGATTTCACGTTAGTCGGTCACACCGGCTTGCCTTGTCTCGTGCGCGTGCTGGTCGCGTTCTTTAGCGTCCTAGGTTAGCTAGCGAGTCAGTTGTCCCGCATCAAATTTTGGTATCAGAGCATAGGGAACCAGTTTGTTCTTACAAATTGGGGTCTTAGGCAATTTGAGTCATTAGATTTGTCTTAGGTTCTTTGCATCCTTAGTAGTCCTAGGCCACTTGAGTCTCATCTTGCATTTGAGTCCGTGTCCCATTTTGTGGTCGTGTCTATTTCACCCTTGTTCCCTAGGGTCTTGCATGCCCACCCGGCGTGGTACTTCCTACCACCGCCCGCCCCCTATGGCTGATCCTAGGAACCCCGTACCCAGCGATCTCTCCATGCAGGAGATGATGCAGACCATCATGGAGTCCATGAGACATGAGATTAGGGGTCAGACCGACCGGATAGAGGGCCAGTTGAAGGTCATGGAGGACCGAATGGGAGATATGGAGGACCGGATTGAGGCCTCTAACCGGACCATTCAGGGTCTAGTTGATCGCCCCCAGGGTAGAGTCCCACCCATAGATGTTCCCGAGCAGGCCCATGGCCAACGTGACCCTGCTCCTCGACCCAACCAGCCTAGGGGAGGCGACGGTCATAACCGTGGTCGACAGGTCCACGCACGTGAGGTTGAGGACTTTGGGTCCGACAATGAGAGTGAGGGTTATGGCCGTGGACGACAGGGCCGACGGTACCATCGGGATGAGGATGAGGAGCGTATCCTCCGATCTGTGCGAGTAGATCCACCCTCTTTGATGGGTCCTTGGACCCTGACCTGTTTAGTGACTGGGCCACTAGCATGGACCGCTATTTCGAGTGGGTAGACATGGCCGAGCATAGGAAAGTCAGGTTTGCCAAGATGAAGCTGGTTGGCAGGGCCCAGACCTACTGGGCTACAGTTGAGAGTTTGATTGGGCAACGGCATGAGCCCCCGATTGAGACCTGGGAGGAGATGAGGGCGAAACTAGAGCAGAAGTATGTCCCCCGATCCCACCGCCACCGGCTCATTGATCGGTGGCAGAGTCTTACCCAGGGGAATCGGCCTGTCATGGAGTACATTGCCGAATTTGATGAGTGCCTGCTGAGATGTGGGGTCAGGGAAGAGACTATCATGACGGTAGCTCGATTCCGTCGGGGTTTGAAACGGCACCTTCATATGGAGTTACTCCGCCGTCATGTGCAGACATTAGAGGAGGCCTACCAAGTGGCCCGCGAGATGGAGCAGTTCGAGTTAGATTTTGCTCCCGCCCAGCGCCCCACACCCACCTATTCTCGAGGAGTGGATCCTCGCGCCACTACGGGGCAGTTTTCTAGGGGACCCTTGACCCGACCTCAGGATATTGCTAGGGAGACCCCTCGCCAGGACCTTGCCCCTAGGCCTCGACCTCCCGCCCCGAGGGACTTCCTCCCTCGACCCCAGGCCCCTGCCACCGAGGTTCCTCGCCCTCAGCCGCCTGCCATTCCTACTAGGTCCCAGTTTCCACCACCCCCGGCTCGTCGTGATGACAAGGGGAAAGGGCCGATGACTGGTGGAGCACCGCAAGGCCCTAGGCCTCGTGGTGATTGCTATCGTTGTGGAGGAGCCGGTCATTACGCTGTTCAGTGCCCTACCCGACAGCAGACCGTGGCTCTAGGAGAGACATCCGCAGGGGAGACCGTACCTGAGGTTGAACCTGTTAGCTATGAGGCCGACCTTGAGCTCGCGGAGGAGTTTTTCGATGAGTTGTTAGAAGGCGAGCAGGTCGACACCCAGGGTACACAGCACCAGGATGATGTTCAGCTGGGAGTTGTTAGGTGTATTTTGACCCAGCCTTTGGTGAGTGATGACTGGCGTCGCACCACCATCTTTCATACTTTCTGCAGACTAGGAGGGAAAGTCTGCAAGGTGATTATAGACAGTGGGAGTTGCATCAATGCCATCTCCACGGGCACAGTGAAACGCCTAGGATTGACCCCCGTGGACCACCCCTCCCCTTACCGTGTGTCTTGGGTAGACACTACCTCCATTCCGGTCAGACAGCGTTGCCTAGTGCCCTTACAGTTCCATGCCTACCAGGATGAGATCTGGTGTGACGTCTTGCCTATGGAGGTAGGTAGTATCATTCTAGGGAGACCTTGGTTGTTTGATAGGGATGCCACCCTCCATGGTCGTTTGAACACATGCACTTTTGATCACAGCGGCCAGAGGATCACCCTTCACCCTTCCCAGCCCACACGTCCTCCCGTTCGGGGACCCACCGGTCCTAGCACTCCGAGCACTGATGTCCTGGGGCCCAGTGCCCCTTCCCCAGCCCAGGACCCAGCCCCACCCCTTGCTACCACTGGTCCTCCGGCCAGGAGGTTAATGTTAGTCAGCTCACGGGAGATGGAGCGCGACTTTGCGAGAGGAGATCCCATCTTTGCTGTGGTAGTCCGCGAGAGGCCTAGAGAGGCAGAAGAGGAGTCCCCACCCGATGTGGCTGCTATTATTCAGGAGTTCTCCGATGTTTTCCCCGATGACCTTCCCGAAGGTCTTCCTCCCATGAGAGACATCCAGCATGCTATAGATTTGATACCGGGGTCCTCATTGCCCAACCTGCCACACTATAGGATGAGCCCCACTGACCACGCTGAGCTCCAGCGCCAGGTGAATGAGTTGATGTCTAGGGGATCTCTCCGAGAGAGTATGAGTCCTTGTGCCGTCCCCGCCCTACTTGCCCCCAAGAAAGACGGTACTTGGAGGATGTGCATAGACAGCCGTGCTATCAACAAGATCACGGTGAAATATAGGTTTCCCATTCCCCGTCTGGATGATATGATGGATATGATGGCGGGAGCCACTGTGTTCTCCAAGATTGATCTAAAGAGTGGCTATCACCAGGTAAGGATCAGACCTGGAGATGAATGGAAGACGGCCTTCAAGACCAAGGATGGTCTTTATGAGTGGCTGGTCATGCCCTTTGGGCTGACCAATGCTCCCAGCACCTTCATGAGGCTGATGACTCAGGTCTTGCGACCCTTGATAGGAATCTTCGTGGTAGTTTACTTCGATGATATCCTCATCTACAGCCGTACCCGGGAGATCCACTTAGACCACCTTCGGCAGGTCTGTTTGATTCTGAGGAGAGAGAGCTTGTTTGCCAACCCTATGAAATGCGCGTTCATGACCTCTCAGGTCACCTTCCTAGGGTTCATTGTTTCTAGTGAGGGAGTATCTGCCGACCCTGAGAAGGTCAGGGCCATTGTTGAGTGGCCCGAGCCTCGAACCCTACATGATGTCCGTAGCTTTCACGGACTGGCGACCTTCTATCGCCGTTTTATCCGAGGCTTTAGCTCCATCACCGCCCCTATCACGGACTGCATTAGGAAAGGGGCCTTTGAGTGGACCAGGGCTGCTTCAGCCGCTTTCGCGCTCCTCAAAGAGCGCATGACCCAGGCACCCGTCCTTCGTCTTCCAGACTTCACGAAGGTGTTTGAGGTCTCTTGTGATGCCTCAGGGGTAGGCATAGGAGGAGTTCTTAGTCAGGAGGCCCATCCCGTTGCATTCTTTAGCGAGAAGCTGAGCGATGCGAAACTGCGTTACTCTACATACGATAAGGAATTCTACGCAGTGGTGCAAGCTTTGAGGCATTGGAGACACTATTTGTTACATCAGGAGTTTGTGTTGTATTCTGATCATGAGGCACTCCGATATCTCCATGCCCAAAAGAAGCTCAACTCTCGCCATAGCCGATGGGTCGAGTTCCTCCAGGAGTACACATTTGTGCTGAAGCACAAGGCCGGTGTGGAGAACCGGGTTGCTGATGCCTTGAGCCGCCGTACTCATCTATTGACCACCATGAGTGTGGAGGTGGTTGGGATGGATAGGATGAGGGAGCTGTATGCCGATTGCCCGGATTTCGGTCCGATGTTCACCACCCTCCAGTCAGGTCCGTCCCATGAGTACCCCGACTATACGTTGCAGGATGGCTACCTTTTCTATGGGAGCAGGCTTTGTGTCCCACGGACCTCGGTCCGTGATTTTCTTACTTGGGAGTTGCATGCTGGGGGTCTAGCCGGCCACTTTGGCCGGAATAAGACCATTGAGGCCGTTGAGTACCGATTCTTTTGGCCTAGCCTGAAGCGGGATGTTGCTAGGATTGTGGCCCAGTGCCGCATTTGTGCCTTGGCCAAACAGAGGAAACAGAATACCGGCCTTTACACTCCCCTCCCGGTACCAGATAGTCCATGGCAGGACATTAGCATGGACTTTGTCTTAGGCTTGCCCCGTACCCTCCGCCGACACGACTCCATTTTCGTGGTGGTGGACAGATTCTCTAAGATGGCCTTGTTTATCCCATGTTCTAAAACATCAGATGCCTCTAGGGTTGCCCGTCTATTCTTCACCCATTGTGTCTCTAGGTTTGGGTTGCCGCGTACTATTGTGTCAGATAGGGATGTTCGTTTTACTAGCTATTTCTGGAAGACCCTATGGCACATGATGGGCACACAGCTGAAGTTTTCTACTGCTTACCACCCCCAGACCGATGGTCAAACAGAGGTTGTGAATAGGAGTTTGGGGGATCTTTTGAGGTGTCTAGTGCGTGAGCGTGACCGGGATTGGGATTTAGTTCTCCCTCTAGCGGAGTTTGCTTACAATGATTCGGTCAATAGGTCTACTGGCTTGAGTCCTTTTGAGATAGTCACTGGTCGTAGGCCTAGAAAACCGATAGACTTGGTCCCATCCCCTGTCCAGGCCCGTGTCTCAGAGTCAGCTGAGTCCTTTGCTGAGCATGTTAGGCAGTTGCATGAGCATGTACGTCGTCATATTGAGGCCAGCAACGCACGATATAAGGAGTTAGCTGATATGCATCGACGCACGCGTGAGTTCCGCGAGGGAGAGTATGTCATGATCAGGGTCAGACCTGAACGGTTCCCTTCGGGGGCCGTAAAGAAACTCCAGGACCGCGGTGCCGGACCCTTCCGAGTTCTGAGGCGGATTGGGTCTAACGCGTATGAGATTGAGCTGCCAGATGATTATGGGATCAGTTCGACGTTCAACGTCTCTGATCTGGTGGCCTATCGGGATCCAGCAGTGATTCCCAGTGAGCTTCTTGGGCCTCCCCTTCCTGTTGTGAGCGATACACCTTCTGAGAGTCCACCTCCTCCAGCCCCATTACAGAGACGCGAGCACATCGATTGTATACTGGATGAGCAGGTGACCACCACCAGGAGCGGGGCCTACCAGCGCTTCCTAGTGCGTTGGAGAGGGCGCCCTGAGACAGACGACACCTGGATCACGCGGGGAGAGCTGGAGCGGATTGATCCGGACTTGCTGGAGCGTTACCTGAGCGACCGTGACCCTTACTCGACGGGGTCGAGTTCTTCCCACCCGGGGAGAATTGGTGAGGACACGCGTCACACTTTACGACGGAGTACACGGATCTCGCCGGCATCCCTTTGGCTCGGCGACCAGTTGACAGATTAGCGGAGCTATCATCACTTATTTTATGCTTTGGGCCATGTTGGGCCTTGGTTTAGTCCGTGTGTGGACAATTTTCTTTCAGTCATGGACCTTTTTTAGGCCAATTAGGCTTTATTTGTGTTTTGTAGGCTTGCTAGAGGCTAGGGGGGGTTATTGGGCCATTTCTTGGTTCACTTCTCTGGCCCACGAAGGGCTGGCCACTTCTTTCCCCCCCTGGGCCCACCTTGGGAGGCGCGCCTTGGCTAGGGTTAGGGTTGGGGGCGGACCATTCCCTCCCCTCTTGGAGGGAGTAGCAGCCGCCCTTCCCCCCTTGCCCCCTCCCTCTTTTGGCCGCACCCCCCACCTTTCACTCCTAGAATCTAGGAGATTTGAATGCCTTCCCCGGTTGTGGCCGCCCCCCCCCATCTCCTTTCCCCCTTGGCTAGGGTTTAGACCTAGCATTTCCCCATCCCATATAAAAGACTTTGTATTTTCTTTTCAAAGGATTAATGAAGAATTTGATGCTTGTGTGTTCGTGTGGAGTGCCACATTGTGAAAAGGGGCGACCCCTTCCTCTTCCTCCTCCTTGAGGGTGCGACGCCCTCACCTCATCTCCAGTCCTTGGGTGCGACGCCCAGGGGTAGGAGATCTCCCCCAAGGGATTCCAACGCCAGCAGCCTTCATTCATCGTCCACGGCGACGAGTTCGGTGGAGCGACGGTGCACGCAGGATCGTCTTCCTCTTCCCCGGGCGTCCCTGTGCTGACAGCAGATTTGGTGTCCAGAGATCGGTCCGGTGCGTCCGCTTCCTGGCAGCGTCTCATCTGAGTTTCTTCACGACTTTCGTACCTCTTCCAGTCATCTTTCCAACCCCACCGGCCTTGGCCAAAAATTCCATCCACAGAGAAAGTTGTCTTTACAGACACTTTCATCGCTCTGTCTGCCTCCCTGGCAGTCTCACCTGTGATCCGAGACGACTTGGGTCACCGTTTGCATGCCTCTCCTTCCACCAAACCCCGCCAGTCCCTTCATAACATTTGTTCCCCTCCCAGTCACGAATCCAACCCCTCTGGTCTCGCCTTCAAACTCCATCGGGGTAAACTTTTGTCTTCAAGCACACTTTTAGTGCGCAATCCTGCGCTACAGTACCCGAGCGGGACTGTCAGCAGAGGGCCTCCAAAGGGGGTACCACTTCCCGTCCTCGGATCGATCCGCAACTTGGTAGGTCGACTCCTCACATCCCACCACACTTCCAGTAATCATCTCGGGCCGGAACTCCTTCAGTACCCTTGCGCCATCACCACCCCACCCACGGTCACAGATCGACTGCCCTGAAGTGCTGTCTGTGCACCCCTGTTGTCACCCCCTTCGCACCCAATTCCTCCACAGGACCCCATCTGCCACCACTGCCCCTGGAGAGCCGCCCCTGTCAGCCTTCCACCAGAGAAGACGCCGCCACAAACGCTGTCCGGACGGCCGTGTACCAGCGCCATCTCTGCCAGCTGTCACAGGGACCAGCCAGCAACCTCTCGTCGGACCGACATCCTCCCTCGAGGCTGTAGCAGCAGCGTGGCCCCTCCATCCGGTTCGGCATCCCAGCAGTGCCCGCGGCGACGTGGACCTCCTCCTCAAAGGCTACTACAGGAGCGATCGGCATTGCGAGGGTCGGCATCCGGCTTCATCCCCGACCTCGGCTGCTGCCCGTCAACCCGTGCGCCGGCCGCCCCGTGTGTAGTTGTGGTTGTAGCCTATTACCTCCCTGCGAGGAGTGGGCCCTTTTGATGTTTGTATTAGTTTTCTCACGCGTGTATCGGGGTGGTTGGACTCGGCCGGGGTTCCTTCCCCACGCCTAGGCGTGGAGGTACGTGTCTCGCTCCCGCCCGTAGTACTTGCTTATCACGTATATGATTGATTGTGCCGCGTGAGTGAGTGTAGGGTCTAGCTAGTTTCATTTATTACTGCTGGTTGAGAGAGACGAGAGAGCGGCCCTTTTTTCCCTTGGCCCTAGTCGAGCACCGAGCTCGGACTAGACTCCCGTGTCGTCCAGCGGCTTCTCGCCCGTTGTGACCCCGTTACGCCTCCCTCCGTGGGACGGCCGTGGTTCGGAGTTCTGTTGAGAGACGCCTCCGCCCGGAGGGAGTTCACGTTAGTCGGTCACACCGGCTTGCCTTGTCTCGTGCGCGTGCTGGTCGCGTTCTTTAGCATCCTAGGTTAACTAGCGAGTCAGTTGTCCCGCATCACTTATTTCATGGGTCTTCTCCTCTTGGTTGTATTTGGGTTCCTCGGCGCTTTCATTGGATGAAGCTTAGCAAGCTCTTATCATTCTTTGGTTCTTATTGTCTCTGACGGTCCAAACCAGGGGCGTTACATCCTTCTAACACATTAGCCCTGGACCGTTACATCTTGAGGAGTCCTACAGCTTGAGGCCTTTGTTTCAATCCTTATCCTTTGGCCTGTCCATTGACTCTAACGGTCTGTCGTGCAGCCGTTACGTCCCTCTAACGCGTCAACCCATGGCCGTTACATTTATTCAAGAGTCCAACTATTTTGATCTTCTTCCCGTTGATCTTATCTTCTTAGGGATAAGGTTAGTGTGACGGTCTCTCCCTGGGGTGTTACATTCATGTGACGGTCTGTCCTGCAGCCGTTACATCCAACAGAGAGTCCTGACTGGTCTAGTCTTTTCTCTGCTACTCCGTGGTCGAGATAAGAGTTTGATCTTGTGATTTCTCTTCCAAATCAGATCCTCAGAACCTTCTGTTTGTTTCTATGGACTCTTGGGAGTATTATCTTCAAGAGTTTGCTAAGAGTTATCCTCTTTTCTTGCTGGATTATCCTCTGCTCGACCAGAGATTTTGAGGACCTATAAATAGCACCCTTAACTTCATGGCCTGAAGGGGAGAAATCTGGAGTTTGCGTCGAAGTGCTGCCGCTTTCAGGAGCCATATTCATCCAAGAGGAACTGATTTCTACGTCCATCTGCATCACAATCAAGGGAGTACTTCATTTTTGGGTTTTAAAGTTCATAATTTGCATACTTGTGTTCTTCCCCTTGTTCTCCGCATCATAGCATTGTCCCACTCCTTTCTCCCACGTTCTCCATCTGTTTTCATTATCTAAACATCTTTCCCACGTTTTAAAACGCCCAGAGGGGTTAAAAAACCAACACCTCCCCGGTATTCCCCTTTCCTTTTGATGCCTTTGAGTTTATTTGAGGATTGATACTATGCTTGTTTAAAGGGCTAATTTGGGATCATTTTCTTGTGTTTCACGTTCTTTGGCAAGTTTACAGGGTTTATTAGACGAGGCCCAAGCTTTCTGGCCGACTGGAAGGTTTGGAGTTCAAAGAATTCACAAGTTATTGCTGCAGGTTCTCTGACGGTCTTGAGCAGACGCGTCAGGTTCATATAACGGTTCATCGGGTGACCGTCACATCCCTGTGACGCACAGGTTCCAGACCATTACATCCAAGCAGATCTGCAGATTTCATTGGTTTTTCTCTCCCGTGGGCAGGTGCATCATCCTTCTATTTCTAAGGTATTGATCAGGTCTTTGACTTGTTTTATTACCTTAGTGGCGATCACGTTCTTTCCTTAGTATTGGGCATTGATTTCTCTCTCATATCTCTTATTTCCTTTGCTTGTTCCACCCACGTGGTGTGTTTTTATTTATTCCTTGCTCCACGCTCCGGCGTGTGTTTTTCTTTGCCTTCTTTAGCTTAGTTCGATTGAGATAGCATTGCCCATGCTAGAGTTTGTTCTGATTGCCTAGGTTCATGGTTCACATGTCCATAGGTTGATTGAGATCATTGATTTTTGCTTATCATCTTTATCATCTCATCACACCAACAAAAGAAGGAAGCAAACAAATCAACAGGCGCAAGGGGGGAGAGCACTAGGGATGTCAATGGTAACCACCGCGAGGGGGAGAGAAATACCACGGCGAGGGGGCAAGAGAACCGCCAGCCACCGCCACGCTCAATCCAGCGCACCGCCACCGGTCCACCACGAGGGGGAGAGAGCACCGTCACTGCAAGTGGGAGAGAACCGCCAGCCGCCGCCACGCTTGATCCGGCGCACCGCCACCGGCCCACTGTGAGAACCACCGGCCATCGCACCTGCGTGCTGCGCACCACACTCCGCGGCCTCCACCCCTGCTGTTAGCTTGCTGCCGACTGCCGCTGTGACGCACTGCCGCCGCCGCTGGGTGGGAGGGAATTGGGCTGAGAATAGGGAAGGGAAAGCCAACAAGGGGAGGGTTGTGGTGTGGCGTGTGGGCTCGTGGCCGGGGAGTTGCGAGTTGCGATGTGACTCGTGAGAATGTGAAACTTGTCATTAGGATTTAGGGTATTCTCTAAATCTACACCATTAAATTTAGATCTACTCATCTAATGTAATATTAATAATATACATTTCATATTATTTAACTATAACGGGCGGATACGGTTCAGAATGAAGTGTATCCGTTTCTGTATTCACTATGAAATCGGATATATCCGTATTCGTATCTGTTAAGTTATCGGAAAAAAATATATATCCAATTGATGTTCATTAATTTAATGAAACAGACGGTTAACAGGTTATTGGTTACCATTGACATCCCTAGTCACAGCACACAGACCCCACTTGCTGCACTCAGGGCTGTAATGCACCCATCCAGGCGCGTTACACAGTGTGACGGTCACTGGAAGGACCGTCACACCCGCCCGAGGGCGAAACGGCGGAAAATGCCCAAAATTCCAACCACGCCCCCATACCTCCATAGAAGAGGGGAAAATCAAAGGGGAAGACCCTTGGGGACCCCTAGCATGATTCTAGGCCATCAAAACGCCGAATCGCAGCTCAAATCCATAGATCGGGCGAACTCTCCCCAAAACATGATTTTGCCCTAACCTGCTCAAAACACCCCTCTAGGCTCCCATTCGGCCTACAAATCGCGGGGGATGACGGGATGAGCATAGGGATTCATCCCCCTACCTCAAAGGAGCGAATGCTCCGCCGAATCGTCGCCGAAACCAAGGAAGAAGCTTTTGCACACCGCACGCCCCACCTCCCGCAGCGAAAAGGGCACCACCGGGACCGCCCCGCCGCCGCCGCCACGCCGTTGCCGGAGTGAAGGAGGCCGCATCTCGATCGCCCGGGGAAGAAGAATGGCGCGGTGGGGAGGGCGCTGTCCAACGGTTAGGGAAGAAGAAGACGAAGAAAAAGAAAAAGGTGAAAAGAATAGAAAAGGGTTTGATATTTATAAAAAATCTGGAAAATCAAAAAAATCTCAAAAAAATGGAAAAATACACCTCCTCGATCCTCGCGACGCGCTGATCGCAATGGTACCACTCGCGGGTAGATGAACGACCCGGTTCACCCGCTACGGGGTTCCGAAGATGTTTCTGAGACACACATGCGAGAATCGGAAAACACGCGGAAAAAGCCGCGGAACACGTTCCGGGCCCCCGAACTGACCCGAATCGCACGGATCCAAACACAAAAGATGTCCAGAACATAATTCCAGACACAACGGAGCCAAGTTCACCAAAAACGCAGATCCGGGACCCAAGAAGAAGGATCCGAAAGGGTCCGGGACATCACACGTACACCAAAGGTCACAGTCCGACATCACCTCAGACAACGCGAGAACCAATCGTGGCACCGCTGCCACCCTCTTGCTCACCGAGGAGACACAGTCCTCGTCACGAGAAACAGCTACCGATCCATCCTATGGTCGGCGGATAAAACACACATCAGCTTCACAGCCAGTTGACTGGTCGCACTCCCTTCTCAAGGGAACAACCAATACAGAACCTCCATCAGCTCACACAGCCATCTCAACAGACCGCAACCAGAACATCGGCTCAGCACCAAGAATCATCTCACATCTGGCAAGCCGAAAGCCAGACATATCACTGTGCCAACTCTGTCATAAGATAAATTTTGACAAATCCCAGATCCCATCCGAAAAGGCACATCACAGAGACGACCACCAAAGGCCTCACTGATACACGGCTCTCACCGTTCACGATGCACAACCAATAGCATCTTCTATATGTGAAAAGATCACACGCCGGTCACCAACTGCTCATCAACAGGAAACCTCCACCGGCCCAACGGGCACGATCCAACTCACAACAGGCCATCCGCTGACTCACACATAGACAACTGCCACATCACGATTTGAACTTCTCTCAGACACCGCATCCGATCTCGAGCATCGCGCCCACTCTACCCTTGCAGGGGAGCACGATGAAACCAACGACAAGACTCAGGAGTCTTCAGTCATCACCTCACTCGACTCAGACTTACAGGGGAACCATCCCATGCTGGTCACCAAACCAGGGATAAGCATTACAACACCAACGTCCCAGCAAGGACCTCCTGTGGATGCACTAAAATTCGCTTATTCAGGTAGTTCGTCTAGTAAGTGCGTGGGCGTGCCAGTCACGAAGTGACAATTTGTTCGGGCTCCGAAGAGCCCATGGTGCGCTCGATCTGACTCGGTCAGATGATTGTGTAGTTCGTGTCGGGACCAAAACCCACCGCGCCATAAAGGTCACGGCGTCATTTACATCCCCTATACGAGGGAACACCCTTGATTAATCGCCGGGATTCAGGGCCTCATGGCCAAGAAATCAATTACATGGAAGGTCTATTACGAGGTATTGAAATCCTCACGAGAGGGCGAGAAGAAAACCATTCGCGGTCATGTCAGTAGTGTACTGACCATTTAATGTTCAGACGAATGTTCGGCTCGAGAAGATCACGGTTGTCGCGGGAAAATCAGAACGCATGTATGCCGAGGTATGGCAAATCTATTGTTCGAAAGAGCGGAGAACGTTCGGCTGAGCCTCGGTTAGAGCGGTCAAAAACCAGTAAATCTGTTGGCCCGGTGCAAGAGCAAGCTGCGACCATACTGCGGTGGGCCCCCCGCGGTCGAAACAAGACTTGCATGAGCGCCATTAATATTTCCGGTGCCAAGGGGCAACGAGGGAATATCCCTTGAATCGGCTGAAAAGCCCTGTGTCTAGGGAAGCGGACGTTCGAAACGTGTCAGTCATTCGGGAGACCGTTTAATATTCGGACGGGTGTCCGGCTTGAGAGTATCATAATCGTCGCAGGAGGACCTGGGACATTTGTATGCCGTGATACGGCAAATATATTATTCCGAGACACTGAAAACATTCGGTTAAATCTCGATTAGTGTAGCAGGAAACTAGCGAATTTATTGGCCCGGTGCGAGATTGAGTCGGGACCATACCGGGGGTGCCTCCCGCGGTCCAAACGGGGCTTGCGTGGGCATCATTATTGTTCCCGGTGCCGAAGGGCAATGGGGAGGAGTCCCAGGACTAGATTCCAAAACCAAAAACGTGTTCGAGGGGAGCGGGCTATAGACCGAGGATATGGGTCGTACGATGACCATGATCGGGGCGGACCCGAGGTCTGAGCGTGGCCCACGAAGGCCTTATTGATATTCCCACACGTAGGGTTCGGGGAAGATGAAAGCTGTCTCGTTCCATTCAGATTTTGTTGGTCGTTCATGGACCACTCTATGTTCGGACAAAGATCCGTATTGAAGGCGCGACGTAAATGGAAAATAAACCCGTACAAATGTATGCCGAGTTTACGGCAATCTCAATGAAAGAGCAGGAACGAATCCCAACGGGAAAGCATCAAGTTTGATAGACTATCGGCCCAAAGCAATGTCAGATTACGACCGTATTGGGGTGGCTCCCAAAGTTCGAATCCGACTTGGAGGGGCGGCGTCAATGTTCCCTTTATATCGGGTCTTGAGGAGAATGAGGCTGCGGAGTGGAGCTCATCATTTATTATTATCATTTAAATTTCTATCATTACTATTTGTTACTTCTTTATACTTTTCTAGTGAGTTTGTTATTATTGTTCATTTATTATTATTTATTTATTATTATCTACTTATTTATTTATTATATTCTTTTTATTGAATCAGTAATTATTATTACTTATTTCCCCCTTTTTATTATTATAATTTTATCATCATTATTATTATTTATCTCCCTCTTTATTGTTATCATTTGTTTATTTATTGGGCTTGTCATCATTATTATTTACCTCCGTTTTTGTTATTATAATTTTATTATTATTGTTATTATTTATCCCCCCTTTCTTTTTTATGAGTCCGTTATTATTATTATTGCCTGTTGCATTCGTCACGTATGTGGAGGGACAGAGAGTGTACCGCTAGGGGATGATTTTGAGGTGTACCGCTGGAAGTAGTTGAGGAGCGTGCCGCTGAAGGCAAAGGGGTGTACCGCTGAAAACAGTAGAGACTGTGCCGGTGAAGGAGGCGGGAGCGTGCTGGTGAAGGGGCAGGGTCTGCCAAGGTCTATGCAGTTGAGGCTGGGTTGAGGAAGTTCCCTCTGTTCATGAGGCGCACGTGAGGAGTTTTGACTTGATTTTCTTTTATTCATGAAATGCATGTGAGGGGTTGATTAGGTTTTCTTTTATTCACGTAGACCATGTTCATGGGTATGTTGGATGGGCCGTCGTAGAGAGGCGAGTGTTCAGTGATTTGGGATCTCCGGGGTTCGTTGTTATTTCGGCAAAACTGCTGCATTAGTGTTTATTCCGCTCATTTGTTATTTCTGCTTACATTATTTTTTTTCTTTTATTATTGTTGTTGCTAGGTTAATTCTGACGAAAATTCGGCAGCATCTCCCCTTGACCCGAATGGTAAGGGAATAATAGGGAACATGCCCACATGAAGTGACATGAACCAACAACTGAGGGGTGTGCCTAAGCAGCCACCTTTGGGGAAACTTCGGAAAACCGGTAGAAAACCACGGACGGGGAACATTGGGCTAATGCGGCCTAAGGATATCCTGACTGGAAGGGGGAGAGCCAGGTGTGCCGGGTAGAGGCAGGCCAAGGGTGTGCCGCTCAAGGAGTGGGCCACCAGGGGAGGCGTGCCGCTGAGGCAGCCAAAGGAGGTGTATCGCTAAGCGAGAGAATAGGAAGGGTGCACCGCTGAGCAAATACAGGGAAGGCTGTGCCGCCAGACAGACAAATGGGAGGGGTGTGCCGCTGGGCAATCCCAGGGAGGAGTGTGCCGCTGGGCAGACCCAGGGAGGTGTGCCGCTGGGCGAACGGAAGGAGGGGGAGGCTAACCTCGCATCATCAAGCTAGAGGTACTAATCATCTGTCTATGCAGGCCAATGACATGGGAGAACCAATGCAACAGAGAGTTAGAAGACTGGGGGGAAGAACACAAACCACGGGCCGATGGCGCAGGAGAAACTAACAGGAACAACAAGAAGTAAATAAATAAAAAAGGGAAATTTCATTCATAGAGAACGTGATGACAAAAGCTCATGGCCAAAGGGCCAAATACAATGCAATGCATCCAAACGAAAGGGGGAGGAGAAACAAGGAAGCGACAGAGAGGAAAGAAAGAAGAAACAAAAAGTGGGGAGGGGAACGGAGCACATGCTCCTCCCCTCTCGGACCTCTCTCTCTCTCTCTTTTCTTCTTCTTTTTTTTTCCTGCACTCAGGTGGTGGTGGCGGAGTAGCATGGGGGGGGGGGGGAAAGCAAGAGCTCCCCCTCCTCCTCCTCTTATTATTATTATTCTTCTTCTTCTCCGTTCTCTGGGGAGCTCACCAGTGTCGAGTCCCCTCTCCCGAACGGGTGCCTCTCTTCCTTCTTTCTGTGTCTCTTTCTCTTCGTGAGGCTTTTTATATGCGGACGGTTGACGGGGGAGCCTCATGATGGCACTGCCATCCGAGGTTGACTTCGGTATCTTCCTTGTCAGGTGAAGATCTCCCCCCCTCCAGCCAGAAGGTGACACGGAGACAGGCGCTAGCTGGCTTTGAAGTGGCTGGACTGCGCCCCAATGGGTCTGCCTATTGACCGTTGTATCTTCTACCGGTGCGTGTCGTTCGGGAGGATTTCAGCGCTGTGCCGCTGGGGAAAGGGTGCTGGGCGTTGAGGGCAGAACGCCCGTACCGCTGGGAGCTTGAGACCGTGCCGCTGGAGGGCGGAAGGGTCGTGCCGCTGGAGGGCTTGAGGCTGTGCCGCTGAAGGGCAGAAGGCCGTGCGGCTGGGAGCTTAAGGCCATGCCGCTGGCAGTCACAAGATCTATGTAGGCAAATTTGAACTTATGGCTGGGGTATGTACAGACTTTGCGTGTGTGCTAGCAGACGATGTACATACTTTGAGTTTGGATGTATAGACTTAGTGTGCACGTATGAACTCTGTACAGACTTTACACCGTGAGCATGCATGAGCCTGTACAGACTTGCCACATGAGTGTATAGACTTCGTGTGCACGTATGAACTCTATATAGACTTTACACCGTGAGCATGCATGAGCCATTGAGCCTGTACAAACTTGCCACATGAGTGTATAGACTTTGTGTGCACGTATGAACTCTGTACAGACTTTACATCGTGAGCATGCATGAGCCTGTACAAACTTGCCACATGAGTGTATAGACTTGAGCTGATGGATGTATAGACTTTGCGTTTGAAGCAGCCAGCCAATGTACAGACTTTGTTTTGCAGCAACCAGCCGATGTACAGACTTCGTTTGTGCAATCAGCCAACGTACAGACTTTATGTTGCAGCAACTTGCCAACGTATAGACTTTGTGTTGTAGGATGTATAGACTTTGAATGCATGAAACACACGGGCTGTACAGACTTGGTCCAAGAGTGTATAGACTTGAGCTGATGGATGTATAGACTTGGTGTGCAACCTTGATAGAAACCCTGAATGAGGCGTGCCGCTGAAGGGCTAAATGGTCGTGCTGCTGAAGGGCTGAAGGGCCGTGCCGCTGGAGGTCCAGAATAGTGTGCTGCTGAAGGCTTGGAAGAGGTGTGCCGCTGAGGGCCTCCCAGGAGTATGCCGCTAAGGGCCTCCAAGGAGTGTGCCGCTGAGGCTTAAAAGAAGTGTGCCGCTGGAGGCACTTCGGCGGCTTCTTTTCCTTCTTTTCTTCTTATCATCTTCCCTTCTCTCTTCTCCTTTTCTTTATTCCCCTGCGCGTAAATATGGGGTGAGAGTTTTCTAGTGTCCACAAATGCCCCCCACCTGCAGGTGGCGCAAGCGAGGGATGAGAGAGCGGGGCCTGCGGGTGCAAACCGACTGAGAGATTTATCAACATGACGGAGAGAGCTGAGTTGTGAGAACCGAAGTCTATCGAGCAGGCAGGCGGGCCGAAATTGGGAGCGGGCCGTCGAGCTGAAGGATGTTGGAAGGCGAGCCACGAGGGCAGAGAAAAGGGTTTATTCCTTTAAACGTCTGGACGGCATGTCCAAATCAAAAAAAGGGGTATTCGTCACCCGAGGGGATGGAGAGAAGAGTTTGTTGATTCAATGACCTGGACGGAAGGTCCAAGTCAAAAGAGATACTCGTCACCCGAAGGGACGGAGAGAGGAGTTTGTTGATTCAATGACCTGGACGAAAGGTCCCAATCAAAAGGGATATTCGTCACTCGAAGGGACGGAGAGAAGAGTTTGTTTATTCAATGACCCGGACAGGAGGTCCGAATCAAAGGAGTATTCGTCGCCCGAAGGGACGGAGAGAAGAGTTTGTTTATTCAATGATATGGACGGGAGGTCCAAATCAAAGGGGTATTCATCACCCGAAGGGACGGAGAGATGGTCAAGTCGTTGACACGGGTTAGTGCCAGCGCAAGGAAAGGGGGTTGATTCATCACCCGAACGGCAGGCTCGGGCCAGGGTGAAAGGGTATCTCGTTCCTCAATGCGTCGGGGGTACCGGATGTATGAAAGGTTCCTTAATTTTTGGCTGGACAGAAGGTCTGAACCAGAGTGGAGAGAATCTTTTAGTTCTCTAGCCGGACGTCAGGTCCGATCTAGAGTGGGAAGAATCTTTTGTTCTCTAATCGGACGGAAGGTCCGATCCAGAGGGGAGAGTTACCAATCTATTTATCAACACCGACGGGCTGTCGGGAGCTGACGCGGTTCATTCATGGACACGGGGTGAATGTCCAAGCAAGGGTCTTTTTGTTCTCTGGCTAGACGAAAGGTCCAAACCAGAGTGAAAGGAGTCTTTTATTCTCTAACCGGACAGAAGGTCTGATCTAGAGTGGAGAGAATCTTTTTGTTCTTCTGACTGGGCGACAGGCCCGGACCAAAGTAAAAGGACCCTTTTTGTTCTTCAATGTGCCAGGAGTACCAGCTGTGAAATCCGAACCCGGGAAAGTGGGCCTCACGGGCCAGAATCTGTGTTGTGGAAGTAGGCCGTGAAGGCCGAAATCGGGGAAGCGGGCTACAAGAGCCGCAATCGGGAAGTTGGATACAAAAGCCGAAATTGGGGAGCAGGCTATAAGAGCCCAAAATGAGGAAGCAGATTATGGAAGCCGCAATGGAGAAGCTGGCTACAAGACCGAAGGGAAGTAGGCTATGAGAGCCGAAATTGGGCAAGGTGAGCCACAGAGGCAGAGAGAAGGATTTGTTCCTTTAATGGTCTGGACGATGGGTCCAAATCAAAAGGGGTATTCGTCACCCGAAGGGACGGAGAGAAGGGTATGTTGATTCAATGACCCGGATGGAAGGTCCAAGTCAGAGGGATATTCGTCACCCAAATGGACGGAGAGAAGAGTTTGTTGATTCTGTGACCCGGATGGAAGGTCCATGTCAAAGGGATATTTACCGCCCAATGGGGCAGAAAGAAGAGTCTGTTTAATCAATGACCTGGATAGGGGGGCCATGTCAAAGGGAATATTCACCGCCCGAAGGGGACGGAGAGAAGATTTTGTTGGTTGACACGGGGTAGTGTCAGTGCAAAGAGAGAAGGTTGATCCCTCACCCGAACGGCAGGCTCGGGCCGGGGTGAAAGGGTGCTGAAAGGCGGGCTACGAGAGCCGAAGGGACGTAGGCTGTGAGAGCCGAAATTGGGAAGTAGGCCATGAGGGCCAAGGGAAGCAGGCTGTAAAAGCCAAAATTGGGAAGCAGGTCGTAGAGACCAGAGGGAAGCAGGCTATAAAAGTCAAAATCGGGAAACGGGATGCGAAAGCTGAACTTTGAGAAGTAGACTATAGAAGCCAAAGTTAAGAGATTGGCGAGTCGTGAGGGTGGGAGGTAGGCCGTGAGGGCCAAGATTGGGCTCTACGAGCCAGAGCTGGGGAAGTAGGCAGCGATAGCCGAACTTGAGTTTATTGTATGCACATATTTTATTATTATTTTTATTATTATTATTATATTTTTATTTTATTCAAGCATGTAGGCATTCATTAGCAGGCATAACATAAATATACGTAAGGTAGCTCCCTCTATAGGGGATGGGATAGGGACATCGCCCATAATTCGCAGACACGGTGCGGGCCAGAAGGCATAGTTGAGGGGTGGTGCATCCGTCAAGAGGATATCGCATGTCTTGCATGCACAGCTTAAATTTACGTATTTCACCCGAGACAATTCTCTGTGGCATGGCAGTGCAAATGTGTGAACAAAGGGCCCTAACCATAGGGATATGCAGGTTTTCCTAGTGACACTCGAGGATCACTCTAGCGCCTACACATAGGTTTCAGGCTTTTGACTTTTGATAGCTTCACACAGCCCCCATCTATTTATTTTGCTAGCGGATTTCACCGTTCGACGCGAGTCTCCTCATGTGTCTCAATGGGGATTCCCGGCTACTAGGGTTCGTCCTTATTGTGATTCGCTTCACCATTTCGCGCGAGTCTCCTCATTTGTTTCAGTGGGGATTCCCGGCTACTCGGATTCACGTTTCTCTCTATTTTCTTTTTTCTCTTTTTTTTCTCTCTCTCTTTTTTTTTACAGTGAGGGTAGGCAGCTTTTTCCTCACGATTACCCTTCACGCGAGTGCAGGAATTCAAGTCTCCGTAGAGTGCTAAAAAGAAATTCGGGCAATCCCTATGGTTGAAAGCTATTGAACACATTAAGTGCGAAGTGTGGGAGCGTTGCCTCAGGTTTATTTTGTGAGTTGGGCTTAGCAATTCAGCCATGACTCCTCCCCTTGACATGTGCACCCGCCATAATTGGGTTCCCTTCGAGCGTATGCCGTGACCCACGTGCGTCCGGAATCGGGGCATTATTATTTAGCAAGGAAACAAGGTCCTAGAAAATTTCAAGGAGGTGCATTATTCTATATTAAGCAAACATGCAAGCAGGGTAGCCAAGCAATTCTTATTTTTTTCTCTTTCTTTTTCCCCTCTTTTTTGTGTGTTTGTTTTGTTGTTTGTTTTGTGTTTTTTTTTTGCATAAGAAAATATTGTTGTTACATATAAGTGTAGTGGTAGTAAAGGTATTAGGGAAGCAGACCACGAACGGCTGAAAGGGTATTAGGGAAGCAGTCCATAGAAGTCGAGGGACATTGGGGAAGCAGGCCATAAAAGCCAAAGGGTACTGAAAAGTAGGCTAAAAAGCCAAGGGATATTGGGAGCGGGCTAACAAGTCAAGAGATGTTAGGAGTCGGCTACAAAGCCGAAAGATATCGGAGAGCGCGGTGGGACGGATGGATTAATTCTGATAGTGGGCCTTGGCCGAAATGGCTGGGTCAAATGGCGTGGGGTAGCGAGATGTGAGAATCGAAGTCAAGGGTCTATTTTGTTCTCTGGCTGGAGAGGGATCCGAACCAAAGTGGAGGGTCTCTTTTTTAATTCTCTAGTCGGAGAAAGAACTGAACCAAAGTGGAGGGTTTCTTTTTAATTCTCTAGTCGGAGAAGGATTCGAACCAAAGTGGAAAGCTTCTTCTTAATTCTCTGGCCGGAGAAGGATCCGAGCCCAAGTGGAAGGTTTACTCTTTGATTCTCTGGCTGGGGAAGGACCCGAACCAGAGTTAAAGGTTGATTCTTTGATTCTCTGACCGAGGAAGGACCCGAACCGGAGTGAAAGATTGATTCTTTGATTCTCTGGCCAGGGAAGGACCCGAACCAGAGTGAAAGGTTGATTCTTTGATTCTCTGGCTGAGAAAGGACCCGAACCGGAGTGAAAGGTTGATTCTTTGATTCTCTGGCCGGGGAAGGACCCGAACCAGAGTGAAAGGTTGATTCTTTGATTGGGAAGTTATCGGCTGGGATGCCAATGATGAGGCAGCTGTCGACCCGGAGGCCGATAAGTGAAATATATGTTGGTTGAAGCTCTAACGGCTGGATATTTTTCGATTTAACGCCCCGTCGACGGAAGGTTCAGTCGGGTTAACGCCCCGTCGGCGGAAGGTTTAGTCGGTTTAACGCCCCGTCGGTGGAGGGTTCAGTCGATTTAACGCCTCATCGACAGAAGGTTTAGTCGGTTTAACGCCCCGTCGGCGGAAGGTTTTGTCGATTTAACGCCCCGTCGGCGGAAGGTTTAGTCGGTTTAACGCCCCGTTGGCAGAAGGTCTAGTCAGTTTAGTCAGTTTAATGCCCCGTCGGTGGAAGGTCTAGTCGGTTTAACGCCCCGTCGGCGGAAGGTTTAGTCAGTTTAACGCCCCGTTGGCGGAAGGTCTAGTCAGTTTAGTCGGTTTAACGCCCCGTCGGTGGAAGGTTTTGTCGGTTTAACGCCCCATCGGTGGAAGGTCTAGTAGGTTTAACGCCCGGTCGGCGGAAGGTTTAGTCGGTTTAACACCCCGTCGGCGGAAGGTTTTGTTGGCTTGAAGCCCCGATGGCTAAATATCTGTCGGTTTGAAGCCCCGATGGCTGAATATCTGTCGGCTTGAAGCCCCGATGGCTAAATATCTGTCGGCTTGAAGCCCCGATGGCTGAATATCAAGCCCCGATGGCTGAATATCTATCAGATTGAAGCCCCGATGGCTGAATATCTATCAGCTTGAAGCCCCGATGGCTGAGTATCTGTCGGCTTGAAACCCCGATGGCTGGATATTTGTCGGCTTGAAGCCCCGATGGCTGAATATCTGTCGGCTTGAAGCCCCGATGGTTGGATATCTCTCAACTTGAAGCCCCGATGGCTGGATATTTTCCGGTTCAACGCCCCGTCGGCGAGATATTTTCTGGTTTAACGCCCCGTCGGCGGGATATCTCTCGGCTTGAAGCCCCGATGGCTGGATATTTTCCGGTTTAACGCCCCGTCGACGGAAGGTTTATTGGTTTCTATTTGTTGGATGGCTGGAGGTCGGAGGTAAAAGTTTACCTCATGACTCTTCTTTCTCTTCCTCTCTTCTTCTTTTGTGTGGGGAGGCGGGTACAAAGACCGCGTCTGCCTCGGGACTCTCTCTTTCTTTTCTTCTCTTCTTCTTTTGTGTGATGAGGTGGGCTCGGGGACCACGTCTGCCTCATGTGTCTTTTCTTCCTTTTCTTCTCTTATTTTTCGTGATGAGGCGGGATCCGGGACCACGTCTGCCTCATGTGTCTATTCTTCCTTTTCTTCTCTTCTTTTGTGTGATGAGGCGGGCTCGGGGACCACATCTGCCTCATGTGTCTTTTCTTCCATTTCGTCTCTTCTTTTGTGTGATGAGGCGGGCTCGAAGACCACGTCTGCCTCATGTGTCTTTTCTTCCTTTTCTGCTCTTCTTTTCTTATCAATGCTTTCGTGCTGGAGTGTATTTCTCTTAATGTTCCCCCAGGTTGGGGTGTAGCTATATTTCGTAGGCGTCCCCCTGAGGGGTGTGTTTTGCCTCTTCGCTTCTGTGCCCCCAGACGGGGTATATTTTTCATGGCTTCTATGCCCCCAAACCGAGGTGTGTTTCTTCTTCAAATGCCCCCAAGGCGGGGTGTAGCTCTCTTCAAATTCCCCTGAGCCGAGGTGTGTTCTTCACGGCTTCTATGCCCCCAGGTGGGGTATGTTTCTTCTTCAAGTGCCCCCAAGGCGGGGTGTAGCTCTCTTCGAATGCCCCTGAGCCAAGGCGTGTTCTTCAAGGTTTTTATGCCCCCAGGTGGGGTATGTTTGTTCTTCAAGTGCCCCCAGGGTGGGGTGTAGCTCTCTTCGAATGCCCCTAAGCTGGGTGCGTTTCTTTCTTCGTGTGCCCCCAGGCTGAGGTGTGTTTTTTTTTCTTCTTCTCATGCCCCTAAGCTGGGGTGAATTCCTCTGCTTCTTATGCCCCCCCATAGCAGGGTGTATGTTTCTTCTTTTGACGCCCCTAAGCCAGGGTGTATTCCTTCTTCATATGCTCCCAGGTCGGGTTGTATGTCTCTTTGCTTCTGTGCCCCCGGGTCGGGGTAAATGATTCTGCTTCTTATGCGCCAAGGGCGGAGTGTATCTCTTTGTGCCCCCTGAGCGGGGTGGATGCTTTGCATGTGTCCCCGGGTCGGGGTGTAGTCTTGTCTCCCATGGAGGGGGCATGTCTTTTGTTACTTATACCCCCCCCCATGGCGGGGGTGAATTCTACTTTTTCTACCCCTGAAAGCGGAGGAGTGCTTCTCTTCATATGTCCCCGGCACGAGGGTGTATCTTTTGCTTCTTATGCCCTCGTGCGGGGTTTGTACCTCTTTACGGCTTCTGTGCCCCCGAAGCAGGGTATGTTGTTTCTTCAAATGCCGCTTGGGTGGAGTATATCTTTCTTCTTATGCTCCCAGATCGGGATGCATGTCTCTTTGCTTCTGTGCCCCGGGTCGGGGTAGATGCTTCTGCTTCTGATGCGCCAAGGGCGTAGTGTATTTTTTTTTGTGCCCCCAGGCTGGGGTAGGTGCTTCTGCTTCTTATGCGCCAAGGGCGGAGTGTGTCTCTTTCTGTGCCCCCAGAGCAGGGTAGGTGCTTCTGCTTCTTATGCGCCAAGGGCGGAGTGTACTTTTTGTGCCCCCAGGCTGGGGTACATTCTTCATGTTTCTTATACCCTTTTCGCAGGGCGTATTCTCTTGCTTCTTATGTCCCTAAAGCGGGGGGAATTCTTCTTCTTCCGCCCCGACACACTGGGGGATGTTTGCTTCTTGTGCACCCAAGGTGGGGTGTAATTGCTACTTTTTGGTGCCCCAGAGCGAGGTATCTTTTCCTTCACATGGCCCCGGTACGGGGTGTATTCTGCTTCTAGTGCCCCCCAGAGTGGAGTGTATTGCTGCCCCCGAGGCGGGGTATGACTCTTGCTTCTTATGCCCCGGGGATAGAGTGTATTCTCTTCATATGCCTCTGGCACGGGGTATATCTTTTGCTTCTTATGCCCCCCGTGCGGGGGTGTGTGTATTTTTTTTTTAAATGTCCCTAAGTCGGGGCGTGTTCTTTTACTCTTTATGCCCCTAGGTCGGGGTGAAACTCTGTTTCTTCTTATGCCCCCCCCCCCAAGGCTGGGTAGATTCTTCATCAAATGCCCCTGAGCCGGGGTGTAACTTTTGCTTTATGTGCCCCCGAGTCGGGGTGGATTCCCTTCATGTGCCCCCGGGCCGGGGTGTAGTTCTTCTTCAAGTGCCCCTGGACCGGGGTAAAATTTTTGAATACCCCTAAGTCGGGGTGAATTCTTCATAGCTTCCATCCCCCTCCGTGGTGGGGTATGTTGCTTCTTATGTCCCCATGGCGGGGGCGGATTATGCTACTTCTTATGCCCCAGAACGGGGTATACTTCTCTTCATATGCCCCTGAACCGGGGTGTAGTTTCTTGCCTCTTGTGCCCCCATGACGGGGTAGATTCCTTACTTCTTATTGTTGTGACTCCTCTGTGTTGATGATGTTGACAATAAGCTTTACTTCATTGGCAACAGCTTGTTTTGATTGATTGTCAACTGTTCATATTTTTGATGAAATTGTCTTTATCAGATTGTCTGTGTGTTCCATGCATTCAGAGTATGTACATCTGATTAAATTGTCTTTATCAGACAGTCTGTGTGTTTCATGCATTTGTGCATCGTTCACTCCATAAAGTCCATACATTGCATTGCAGCTGAGTATGAAGTCTGTACAGCCTGTGCATCAAGTCTATACATTGCCTCGCACACACACAAAGTCTGCACACCAAGTCTGTACAGAGTTTTTGCCTAGTTGACCAGCAAGTCTGTACATTGCGTGCACCTTACATCGGCTAAGTCTGTACAGCGTCCAGCGTCTCACTTAGCGTCTATATGCATCGGTCAAGTCTATACTTTGCAGCATGCATTCACTCATAGTCTGTACACTCGTTGCCAGGAAGTCTGTACATTGCATGTGTCGCAGACATAGCAAGTCTGTACATCGCAATTATCGCAGGCACAGCAAGTCTGTACATTACGTGTGTCGCAGACATAGCAAGTCTGTACATCGCATGTGTCGCAGATATAGCAAGTCTGTACATCGCATTTGACGTAGGCATAGGAAGTCTATACATTGGTATCTTTACCTACATTGAACCTGCAAGTCTATACGTTGGGTGCTGCATGCTCACCAAGTCCATACACTAGCAAGTCTGCACATTGTCACAAGTCTATACATTCGTTTGCCTTGCAACATGCACGCACACATAGTCTGCACATTCATGGCTGTTAAGTCCATACACTTGTTGCTGGCAAGTCTATACATCGCATAGCATGCATGTGTTCAAGTCTGTACATCGCATAGCATGCATGTGTTCAAGTCTATACATTGCTGCATATTCATCAAGTCTGCACATTGTTTGGCCATTGCACACGAAGTCTGTACAGCGGTTGCCTTCATGCCTAGCAAGTCTATACAGCGGCTGCCTTCATGCCTAGAAAGTCTGTACATCGTGTGTTGCTGAAAGTCTGTACATCGTCTCACTTAGCGTCTCTGTAGATCGTCTGCCTGCATTCCAAGTCTATACATTGCTGCATAACAAGTCTGTACATTGCTGCTATGTGTGTGTATCATTTAACAAGTTTGTACATCATTCTGCCTGCACACATTTAAAGTCTGTGCACTATCATGGTTGCTTTGTTGCCATAGCAAGTCTATTCACTCTTGAGCACTTGTGTGTTTTGATGACTGATCAAGTCTGCACATTGCTTGCACATTACACAAAGTCTGTACAGCCATGCACTGCTTCGTTTGCATAAGTGAAGTCTGTACATGCTTTAGCTTTGCATTAGCACAAGTCTGTACAGCCTGTGCTCGCAACACAAAGTCTGTACATCGTTCATGCACACACAGTGCCTTAGCAAGTCTATACATTGTGCATCGTTCAAAGCAGAGTCTGCACATTGCTGCATTCTAAGTCTGCACATTGTTTATACATTGCACGCAGAGTCTGCACACTCACTGTCAGCAAGTCTGCACATTGATGTAGCACGCATGCAGAGTCTATACACTCATAACCTTAGCCATTGCATTCTGTGCTTCAAGCATACACAAAGTCTATACAACCTCCATTGGTTCACTCGACCAAGTCTGTACAGCCATGCACTGTCTTGCTTGCATGAATGAAGTCTGTACATCGTTTGTACACTGCACGCAAGTCTGTACACTCGTGCTGGCCTGTCTGTGCATTCACCCTGAATGTATACTTATGCATAATGCAAACTGCATCTCATGCACTTAAAGTCTATACACTCTCTCCTGCACACCTGTTGTCAGCTTCGCATCTATTCAAGAGTCTGCACACTTGGTCTGCTTCACAAGCACCCAAGTCTATACACTCTTTATGTCTGCATCACAAGCACTCGAAGGCTGTATTCTTGTGAATGTAATGTCTGTACATTCATTCTCATTGTACACACTTTCTCTTATATGCACACTGCATCTAGTGCATCAAGTCTGTACAGGCCATGACTCATTTAACGTACAGACTCGATGCATTCAGTTCTTCATGTCAGTTAAGTCTCTACTGATAACAGTCTGTTATTACAGAGCTGCTGCTCGAGGAGGTTAATGATGCACGTGATCCAAGAATAGAAGATGGCCCTGATCGTGACACGTGGAACCACTGTGCTGAAATGCTGCCACGTGGTCAAGGCGTTTGGGCGGGAATCATGGAGAGCACTCGCCCTATCTGTGCTGCTGCTATATAAAGAGGACTTCTCCATCTGGAGAAGACTGATCGAAGCAGAAGGAGCAGAAGCAGAGAGAGTGCCTCTTATGCCCCTGGGCTGGGGTAGGTTCTGCTTCTTCTACCCCGCAAGGTTGGGCATATTTCTCTTCACATACCCCCAGAGCGGGATGTCTGTCTCTTTGCTTCTGTGCCCCCACAAGGCGGCGTGCATTCTTTACGACTTCTATGCCCCCAGACGGGGTGTGTCCCTTCTTTAAATATCCCCGAGCCGGGGTGTATTCTTTTGCTCCTTATGCCCCCAGACGGGGTGAATTCTTCGTCAAATGTCCCGAAGCCGGGGTGTATTCTCTTCATGTGCCCCTGAGCCGGGGTGTATCTTTTCTTGCATCCTATGCCCCCATGGCGGGGTATATTTCTTCTTCATATTCCCGTGGCGGGGTAGATGCATGCTTCATTCAGGAGTCGTGGCCGTGCTTGGCCTTATCGCTATAAAGCATTCCCCATAGCGGGCAGAAATTCATCAAGCTACAGTTGCGGCTTGTTGGATCTTCGAACAGTCACTCGAGGGACCCTCTTGTGCTGGATAGAGGCAGCAGGAAGGTGGAACGGACCGGGGCATTGTACCATGGACTTGGACCCTCCTAGAGCCAGGCGGGACGCCGGCCTTATTCTTGTTCTTTTGGTCGGCGATGCTTGCAAACTTTTCTTCCCTTTTTTTGTAATAGACCAAGGTGGGTACGCAGGAGAGCGCTCACCCCCCTCAGGGAGGGGATGAGTGGTTCGCTCCACCGCATCAATCCCACAGTGGTAATCATTATTCAGCACGGGTGTCGACGGATATGGCCGTACAACACTCTCTCGCAAATTCTTTCTCTTCCTTTTTTGCTTCTTTCTTCTTTCTTCTTCTTTTTTTTCTTTTCTTCTCTTTCTTATTGCGAAAAAGGGGGTCTGATTTCCCCTCCCTTCTTTTCTCTTTCTCTTCTCTCCCCTTTTTTTATAACAGCCCCCATGATTCTTGGAAGCTGCATATGCTTCGAAGCAGTGTCCTCGAGGCCACGAAGGCAGCCGCACCGAGTCTGGCTTTTCTCCCCATAGGACTGGCGAAGACAGCACCTGTAATTCATCAAAGCAGGCAAACATCGTTTATTAGGAGGCCATGAGGCCCTGAATGTCGGTGAAGAGATGAAGGGTGGTTTTCAGTCCCACCGGGCGTGCCAGACTTGTGGACGCACTAAAATTCGCTTATTCAGGTAGTTCGTCTATTAAGTGCGTGGGCGTGCCAGTCACGAAGTGACGATTTATTCGGGCTCCGAAGAGCCCATGGTGCGCTCGATCTGACTCGGTCAGACGATTGTGTGGTTCGTGTCGGGACCAAAACCCGCCGCGCCATAAAGGTCACGACGTCATTTACATCCCCCATACGAGGGAACACCCTTGATTAATCGCCGGGATTCAGGCCTCATGGCCAAGAATCAATTGCATGGAAGGTCTATTACGAGGTATTGAAATCCTCGCGCGAGGGCGAGAAGAAAACCATTCGCGGTCATGTCAGTCGTGTACGGACCATTTAATGTTCGGACGAATGTCCGGATTGAGAAGATCGCCATTGTCGCGGGAAAACCGGAACGCATGTATGCCGAGGTATAGCAAATTTATTGTTCGGAAGAGCGGAGAACGTTCGGCTGAGCCTCGGTTGGAGCGGTCAAAAACAGTAAATCTGTTGGCCCGGTGCAAGAGCAAGCTGCGACCATACTGCGGTGGGCCCCCCGCGGTCGAAACAAGACTTGCATGAGCGTCATTAATATTTTCGGTGCCAAGGGGCAACGAGGGAATATCCCTTGAATCGGCTGAAAAGCCCTGTGTCTAGGGAAGCGGACGTTCGAAACGTGTCGGTCATTCGGGAGACCGTTTAATATTCGGACGGGTGTCCGGCTTGAGAGTATCATAATCGTCGCAGGAGGACCTGGAACATATGTATGCCGTGATACGGCAAATACATTATTCCGAGACACTGAAAACATTCGGTTAAATCTCGATTAGTGTAGCAGGAAACTAGCGAATTTATTGGCCCGGTGCGAGATTGAGTCGGGACCATACCGGGGGCGCCTCCCGCGGTCCAAACGGGGCTTGCGTGGGCATCATTAATGTTCCCGGTGCCGGAGGGCAACGGGGAGGAGTCCCAGGACTAGATTCCAAAACCGAAAACGTGTTCGAGGGGAGCGGGCTATAGACCGAGGATATGGGTCATACGATGACCATGATCGGGGCGGACCCGAGGTCTGAGCGTGGCCCACGAAGGCCTTATTGATATTCCCACACGTAGGGTTCGGGGAAGACGAAAGTTGTCTCGTTCCATTCAGATTTTGTTGGTCGTTCATGGACCACTCTATGTTCGGACAAAGATCCGTATTGAAGGCGCGACGTAAACGGAAAATAAACCCGTACAAATGTATGCCGAGTTTACGGCAATCTCAATGAAAGAGCAGGAACGAATCCCAACGGTAAAGCATCAAGTTTGATAGACTATCGGCCCAAAGCAATGTCGGATTACGACCGTATTGGGGTGGCTCCCAAAGTTCGAATCCGACTTGGAGGGGCGGCGTCAATGTTCCCTTTATACCGGGTCTTGAGGAGAATGAGGCTGCGGAGTGGAGCTCATCATTTATTATTATCATTTAAATTTCTATCATTACTATTTGTTACTTCTTTATACTTTTCTGGTGAGTTTGTTATTATTGTTCATTTATTATTATTATTTTATTATTATCTACTTATTTATTTATTATATTCTTTTTATTGAATCAGTAATTATTATTACTTATTTCCCCCTTTTTATTATTATAATTTTATCATCATTATTATTATTTATCTCCCTCTTTATTGTTATCATTTGTTTATTTATTGGGCTTGTCATCATTATTATTTACCTCCGTTTTTGTTATTATAATTTTATTATTATTGTTACTATTTATCCCCCCCTTTCTTTTTTATGAGTCCGTTATTATTATTATTGCCTGTTGCATTCGTCACGTATGTGGAGGGACAGAGAGTGTACCGCTAGGGGATGATTTTGGGGTGTACCACTGGAAGCAGTGGAGGAGCGTGCCGCTGAAGGCAAAGGGGTGTACCGCTGAAAACGGTGGAGACTGTGCCGGTGAAGGAGGCGGGAGCGTGCTGGTGAAGGGGCAGGGTCTGCCAAGGTCTATGCAGCTGAGGCTGGGTTGAGGAAGTTCCCTCTGTTCATGAGGCGCACGTGAGGAGTTTTGACTTGATTTTCTTTTATTCATGAAATGCATGTGAGGGGTTGATTTGGTTTTCTTTTATTCACGTAGACCATGTTCATGGCTATGTTGGATGGGCCGTCGTAAAGAGGCGAGTGTTCAGTGATTCGGGATCTCCGGGGTTCGTTGTTATTTCGGCAAAACTGCTGCATTAGTGTTTATTCCGTTCATTTGTTATTTCTGCTTACATTATTTCTTTTCTTTTATTATTGTTGTTGCTAGGTTAATGACCCGGATGGTAAGGGAATAACAGGGAACATGCCCACATGGAGTGACATGAACCAACAACTGAGGGGTGTGCCTAAGCAGCCACCTTTGGGGAAACTTCGAAAACCCGTAGAAAACCACGGACGGGGAACATTGGGCTAATGCGGCCTAAGGATATCCTGACTGGAAGGGGGAGAGCCAGGTGTGCCGGGTAGAGGCAGGCCAAGGGTGTGCCGCTCAAGGAGTGGGCCACCAGGGGAGGCGTGCCGCTGAGGCAGCCAAAGGAGGTGTATCGCTGAGCGAGAGAATAGGAAGGGTGCACCGCTGAGCAAATACAGGGAAGGCTGTGCCGCCAGACAGACAAATGGGAGGGGTGTGCCGCTGGGCAATCCCAGGGAGGAGTGTGCCGTGGGCAGACCCAGGGAGGTGTACCGCTGGGCAGACCCAGGGAGGTGTACCGCTGGGCGAACGGAAGGAGGGGGAGGCTAACCTCGCATCATCAAGCTAGAGGCACTAATCATCTGTCTATGCAGGCCAATGACATGGGAGAACCAATGCAACAGAGAGTTAGAAGACTGGGGGGAAGAACACAAACCACGGGCCGATGGCGCAGGAGAAACTAACAGGAACAACAAGAAGTAAATAAATAAAAAAGGGAAATTTCATTCATAGAGAACGTGATGACAAAAGCTCATGGCCAAAGGGCCAAATACAATGCAATGCATCCAAACGGAAGGGGGAGGAGAAACAAGGAAGAGACAGAGAGGAAAGAAAGAAAAAACAAAAAGTGGGGAGGGGAACGGAGCACATGCTCCTCCCCTCCCGGACCTCTCTCTCTCTCTTTTCTTCTTCTTTTTTTTTCTGCACTCAGGTGGTGGTGGCAGAGTAGCATGGGGGGGGGGAAGCAAGAGCTCCCCCTCCTCCTCTCTCTTCTTCTTCTTCTTCTTCTTCTTCTTCTCCGTTCTCTGGGGAGCTCACCAGTGTCGAGTCCCCTCTCCCGAACGGGTGCCTCTCTTCCTTCTTTCTGTCTTCTCTTCTCTTTCTCTTCGTGAGGCTTTTTATACGCAGACGGTTGACGGGGGAGCCTCATGATGGCACTGCCATCCGAGGTTGACTTTGGTATCTTCCTTGTCAGGTGAAGATCTCCCCCCCTCCAGCCAGAAGGTGACACGGAGATAGGTGCTAGCTGGCTTTGAAGTGGATGGACTGTGCGCCAATGGGTCTACCTATTGACCGTTGTATCTTCTGCCGGTGCGTGCCGTTTGGGAGGATTTCAGCGCTGTGCCGCTGGGGAAAGGGTGCTGGGCGTTGAGGGTAGAACACCCGTACCGCTGGGAGCTTGAGACCGTGCCGCTAGAGGGCAGAAGGGTCGTGCCGCTGGAGGGCTTGAGGCTGTACCGCTGAAGGGCAGAAGGCCACGCCGCTGGGAGCTTAAGGCCATGCCGCTGGCAGTCACGAGATCTATGGAGGCAAATTTGAACTTATGGCTGGGGTATGTATAGGCTTTGCGTGTGTGCTAGCAGACGATGTACATACTTTGAGTTTGGATGTATAGTCATATTGTGCACGTATGAACTCTGTACAGACTTTACACCGTGAGCATGCATGAGCCTGTACAGACTTGCCACATGAGTGTATAGACTTCGTGTGCACGTATGAACTCTGTACAGACTTTACACCGTGAGCATGCATGAGCCATTGAGCCTATACAGACTTGCCACATGAGTGTATAGACTTCGTGTGCACGTATGAACTCTGTACAGACTTTACACCGTGAGCATGCATGAGCCTGTACAGACTTGCCACATGAGTGTATAGACTTGAGCTGATGGATGTATAGACTTTGCGTTTGAAGCAGCCAGCCAATGTACAGGCTTTGTTTTGCAGCAACCAGCCGATGTACAGACTTCGTTTGTGCAATCAGCCAACGTACAGACTTTATGTTGCAGCAACTAGCCAACGTATAGACTTTGTGTTACAGGATGTATAGACTTTGAATGCATGAAACACACGGGATGTACAGACTTGGTCCAAGAATGTATAGACTTGAGCTGATGGATGTATAGACTTGGTGTGCAACCTTGACAGAAACCCTGAATGAGGCGTGCCGCTGAAGGGCTAAATGGTCGTGCCGCTGAAGGGCTAAATGGTCGTGCCGCTGAAGGGCTGAAGGGTCGTGCTGCTGGAGGTCCAGAATAGTGTGCTGCTGAAGGCTTGGAAGAGGTGTGCCGCTGAGGGCCTCCAAGGAGTGTGCCGCTAAGGGCCTCCAAGGAGTGTGCCGCTGAGGCTTAAAAGAAGTGTGCCGCTGGAGGCACTTCGGCGGCTTCTTTTCCTTCTTTTCTTATTATCATCTTCTCTTCTCTCTTCTCCTTTTCTTTATTCCCCTGCGCGTAAATATGGGGTGAGAGTTTTCTAGTGTCCACACCTCCACGCACAGGCGTCACTCTTCTGTCCTGTCTCATCAAATCCTATCTCAATACATCCAAGTGGATGCCTGCCAATCCCGATTCCGCCCTCACTACAGAGCCACGGGGCACCATCGGAATAATTCATGGCACACGTCTCTAGAGGAGGAAAGTGCCATCCAAAATTACGGCAACCTAGTCGCCAACACCACGACCAATACACACGGGTCCCCAACAATACACATCTTACCATGGTCGACTACGAGACTAGCCTTACCAGTCACTCGCGGCTACCAACAGGAACCCATAATCTGCCAGAGATCACTCCCTCAAAACATGATCTCATCCGAGGACACAACCTCCAATACAAGTCAGGCACCAAGCCACCGACTCTGCCCAATACGTCCTCGACCTCCGTCAGGCGACATCCTCGACAACCCCATCCGGGTCTAACACCGACGCTTGACACAGCTTCCATCACAGGAACATGGTACTCATGCGACGCACTAGATAGCACATTCCCCAATACTCTATCCTGCCAGTGCCAAGAACCATGATATCTCGAGCAACGGCACGACAGCAACACGTCTCGCACAGAGGAACGAATCCTCACATGCTCAATGTAAACTCAGGAATCTGCCCATAGCAACCAACGCTACGATCCTGAACCAGTGGGTCTCAGGCCCACCAGGCTTCCACTGCGCACTCTGATCCGCACGTACAGCCAAACACGGCAACTCGGGACTCGCCATCCCGACAATCCACAACTCGGTTGGTCAACCTTCGAAAACAAGGTGAGGAGAGCTCCCTTACCTCGAACCCCAAGCACGAATTCACTCCCAAATCTGGCAATCCTCTGCAATTCTACAGGCTCCGAACTGCCACGCATCGGAAAGTTCCAACACCAGCCAAGAATTCGAACACCGCCCAACCAGCACTCATCCTTCCGGGACAGCGCCAGCACCTCACACACCATGGGAAATGGGCACAACTCTCACAGGCAACCACCTTGCCAAAATACAGATCACGTCTCGCACGGACTTCATGGCACACAGAGGCCAACCAATTCGGACACACAATGCAAGACGACGAACCTTAGCCAAACACAATCTCTCCAACCAAAGGAGAAACCGACATACCTCCGGTGAACGGAAGAATCACCATGCTCGACCTGACCTTAAACCTCACACATGCTGGGAACAGCACCTTCCAGCATCGAGAAAACCATCACTTCCATCAGGTTAGCACCTCCGACACACTCAGCAAGTGTCACGTCAGACCACGATCACATCATCTCTCGATCCACCACCACTGCAATTGCTCGAACTACAACATGACACACCAAGAGCCGCACACGAGCCATAATCGACAACCACCGACGCTCATCCTCGAGCCCCGAAACTACCGCGAAACCTTCTCATCTCAACCAAATCCAAAGCGAACACAACCCATTCGCACACAAGAGCACAAGAGCAAGACTTAGTGGGACACCACAGCCCAATCCTACCTCGAAATCTGCAAAAATAATCAGGACAGACACATCATTTCTGACGCCATAGAGCACAACAAGAACATCAGGCTCGAAAATCAGCAACTCACTGAGAAGATCCTCCGCTCACCTGAGCGCACTTCTCGATCAGAACACCTGCTCTGCCACCTTAAAACACAACCTTAACACCTCAGGGGCTGGATAAACCCACGTTGGAGTGGCCAGATTCAACAACAACTCCCTCAGAGCACGCTCATGGCCACTTTACCACGAACAGCCCTCGTCAGCCACCTGACCTCACTGCAGAAGCCTCCAACGTAGCACCGCAGCAACGCACCTACCGACAACCTTTCCTCAACGTAGCACAACCGGGGCCACGATCAATGAGGGAGAAACTCTCAACCTCGATCCTTAGACCCCACGCCGGCACGAAAGCCGCGAGCAGCAACCACCTTCATAGCACCGTGCGGCGCACTCAAGCTCTCAAGCGAGAAACCAAGCGGGAAAACATGCATGAAACCCTAAGCCAACTGTCGACTGTACTGGACCTTATGGACTCTGATCACTGCAATATCTCGAATTCCTATGTACGTCCACAACCACCGCTCTGATACCAACTGTAACGACCCAAGATTCGGATACCGGGAAGAACCCGATACCATTCGAATCCTGGCCCGCCGCCCACGAACCGGGAGGGTTCGGAAGGGCTAAAAAGAGTGTGGAAGTACAAAGAAATAAGAAATAAGGTAGGATAATTCAACAATTAATAGAAATAAATAAACAACTACTACAATAGAGTCCAGTCCAACAGAAAGTATAGTCTAAAGTAGTAAAACGTACCACATGCCAAGTGAACACTCGGCCCGGCGAGCTGAAAACTAAGAACCTCTGAACAGCATCCTCGAACCTCGAGAAAGAATCACCACACCTGAAAAGCAGGGATGAGTCTCCAAACAGAGACTCAGCAGGGGTCCCGAGGAATCCCAACCGGAAACAACGGCGGTAGCGGAAAGGAAAGCTACAACTACAGCAGGAACAGCAAACCGGTGGCCGGTCAAAACTTAGCACTACAGCTACTCCTATTGTACTGGAAAGGAAGACACTGATCTCACAATTGGGATCCGGACCACACTAACACTACCTATCAAGGCAAAACCTATGGCAACTCCACCGTAGAGGCCTGTCTCCATGGACAAGGCCAACCTGGACATGCTGTCCAAAGCGTAACCCCGACCACCTAGTCGCGGACACCACGCTAACAAGATGCAACCTTGGTAAAGCTACTAGCACCCTAGCCACTACCTCGGAAACACCGGACGGTCTAGAAAGCCATGTCTCGCAGACGGGAAACGGAACCCGAAAATAGGAGAGTCACGTCTCACGTGACAGGAGTACCTGTCCACTAGAAGTAAAGCCAGATGCATCCACTAACGACTTAGACCGTGCCTCAGGTGTCTCCCTCCGACCCAGGGGGAACTAAGACACCGTACAAGTAACCACAGAACAAGCGACTAGCTGGGGTCGCGCTGGCCGGCGCGGGTCCACTGCCCCCAACCACGTGTGCACACACAGACCATACGTCGTAGGTCTGGCCCTCTGACTGGTTTTCCCCTCAACCGGACTCTGGCGTCAAACGTGGGGCTCGACGGTAACCAGCCTAAAAACTGTCTCTCGGGGTTGCCTCGCCACCACTCCCTGGTGGGACCACTCGCTTGTCGGAAGGCTACGACTAGTGGTGAGTCACTGATGTGACCACTCTCCGAAGAGAAGCTCCAAGAACCACACACGCACCCTGCGCAAAAGTCACGAGGAACCAAGTGGCGCTGAGCCACTAGACTCTATTGTAGTAGTTGTTTATTTATTTCTGTTAATTGTTGAATTATCCTGCGTTATTTCCTATTTCTTTGTATTTCCACACTCCTTTTAGCCCTTCCAAACCCTCCCGGTTCGTGGGCGGCGGGCCAGGATTCGAATGGTATCGGGTTCTTCCCAGTATCCGGATCTTGGGTCGTCACAACCTCTCTCGGCGAGGCATCTTCGTCTGAAGTTGTTGAAGACCTACCTCGGCGAGGCATCTTGGTCTGGAGTTGCTAGAGACCTACCTCGGTGAGGCGTCTTGGTCTGAAGTTGTCGAAGACCTGCCTCGGCGAGGCATCTTTGTCTGAAGTTGTTGAAGACCTGCCTCGGCGAGGCATCTTGGTCTGAAGTTGTTGAAGACCTGCCTCGGTGAGGCATCTTGGTTTGGCGTTGTTGAAGACCTGCCTCGGCGAGGCGTCTTGGTCTGAGGTTGTTTAAGACCTACCTCGGCGAGGCATCTTGGTCTAAAGTTGCTGGATTTGCCCCCAGAGAGGGGTGTTGGCTTGGAATCGTATTTGGCAGATCCTCACGGGGCATGGCCAAATGTTGATGCTGCTGGCTAACCATCATGGTGAAATAGCCGAAGTCGAGGTCGCCCGACCCTTTAAAACGTACAATGACCACAAATGATGTTAGACACATAATCATCATAATGTGGTGGATGGTACCTGTTAATGTGCTGGTTGACCGCCGAGGTGTATCGACTAGGAAGTCCACTCGGCTAATTGCTGAGGTATATTGACTGGGAGCCATGATCAGCTGATCACTGAGGTGCCGATGAAGGGATTGTCGCTAGCCGACCATTGAGGTGTAATGATCGGAGTGTGTGATAGACCGACCCTCGGGGGTGCATTGGACTAGGGTTGCTATGGACGGGCCTTTGAGGCATGTCCATCTGTGAGGTATTTTGACTGGTTCATGTGGTTTTTATTGTAGGTCCGCCTGCGAGGTGAAGTGGCCTATTGTTTGAGACCGGGGACTGGATATTAAAGGTATGCCTTATTAAGGCGTACTAGCCTATTGAAGGCAACTGGAAGTTGGGGGCTGGAAACCTTGATGCTTAGACCGGAGACCTGCCCGGCTGAGGCGTGTTGGTCTGTTGCTGGAAACTAGAGGTCAGAGGCTGGAGACTAGAAGGCAAGGATTGAATACTGGGACTAGAGATCGTGACTCAGATACTAGAAACTGAGTACTAGGGCTGGAAACTGGGAACTAAAGGCTAGAAGCTGGGTGTTGGTACTGAAAATCGGGATTTGGAGGGTAGATACTGGGACTGAAGATTGGGTATTGGGACCGAGAGGTGGCAACTGGAGGCTGGGAACTGGATGTTGGGATGGGAGACTAGAGACTGGGACTAGAAACTAAAAATTGGGAGCTGGATATCGGGACTGGATACCAGGATTGGAGACTAGAATCTGGCTACTGGGTGCTGGGATGGAAGGCTGAGACTGGGAACTGGATGTTGGATATGGCGACTGGTACTGGATACTGGACGCTGGGACTGGAGGCCTGCCCCTATGAGGCGTGCTAGCCCATTGCGGGAAACTAGAATTGGAAATGGGAAATGGGAAATGGGAAATTAGATGCTAGGAATTGGGCATTGGAACCGGAAACTGGAACTGGGGACTGGCAGCAGAGTACTGGTGCTGGATACTGGGAATTGGGGTACTTGAACTGGATGTCGGAGGCTGGGTACTGGAACTAGGCACTGGAAACTGGATACTGGAAGCTGGATTTTAGAGCTGGGTATTAGACATTGGATACTGGAGGTTGGATACTGGAAGTCGGGTACTGAAAAATGGGTATTGGAAGCTGGATATCGAAGGCTGGGTGCTGGAGGACCTGCCTGAATGAGGCATGTTGACCTAGATGGGTGGAGACTAGAAGCTAGAGGGCAGTCCATAAGGCGGTGTTGACCCAGAGGACTGGGGACTGGAAGCTAGAGGCCGACTCATGAGAGTGCATTGGCCGGTGTGACTGGGAACTAGAAACGAGAGACTGGAGGCTGACCCGTAAGGGTGTGTTGGCCCATATTATCGGAGGGTGAGGGCTGGAGGCCGGCCCTTGAGGGTGTACGGGCCTATGTTGCTAGAGTCTGGAAGCCGGAGGCCGACCCGAGAGGGTATGTTGGCCTATGTTGCTGGAGTCTGGGAGCTGGAGGCTGACCCGAGAGGGTGTGTTGGCCTATGTTGCTGGAGTCTGGGAGTTGGAGGCCAACCCGAGAGGGTGTGTTGGCCTATGTTGACGGAGACTGGAAGCTGGAGGCCGACCCGAGAGGGTGTCTTGGCCTATGTTGCTGGAGACTGGAAGCTGGAGGCCGACCCGTGAGGGTGTATTGGCCTATGTTGCTGGAGACTGGAAGCTGGGGGCCGACCCGTAAGGGTGTGCTGGCCTATGTTGCTGGAGACTAGAAGTTGGAGGCCGACCCGAGAGGGTGTGTTGACCTATGTTGCTGGAGACTGGAGGCTGGAGGCCGACCCGAGAGGGTATGTTGGCCTATGTTGCTGGAGACTGGAGGCTGGAGGCCGACCCGAGAGGGTGTGCTGGCCTATGTTGCTGGAGTCTGGGAGTTGGAGGCCGACCCGAGAGGGTATGTTGGCCTATGTTACTGGAGACTGGAGGCTGGAGGCCGACTCGAGAGGGTGTGTTGGCCTATGTTGCTGGTATTGTTTATTCTGGGGAGTTACGGTTGAGGTTGGGGTTGGCTGGCACGCTGCCATGGTGACGTATCCAGAGACCGGGACTGGGACTAGAGCTGGAGCTGGGAGGCTGACCATTAAGGTGTTGTAGCCGGAGACTGAGACTGGAGCTGGGATTAGAGCTGGAGGTGGCCGGCTGACCGCTGAGGTGTTGTAGCCTGAGACTGGGACTGGAGCTGGAGCTGGCCGGCTGGCTTGTGACGGCATTGTATCCGGGACTGGGACTAGAAGCTGACGGCTAGCCTGTGAAGGCGTTGTAGCCGAGACTGGGAGCTGGGAGCTGGCGGCTGGCCTGTGAAGGCATTATACCCGGGACTCGGACTGGAAGCTGGCGGCTGGCCTGTGAAGGCGTTGTAGCCGGGACCAGAGTTGGAGACTGGGCGGCTGGCCTGTAAATGCGTTGTAGCCGAAACTGGAACTGGGGACTGGGCGGCTGGCCTGTAAAGGCGTTGTAGCCGAAACTGGAACTGGAGACTGAGCGGCTGGCCTGTAAAGGCGTTGTAGCCGAAACCAGGACTAAAAATTGGCCGACTGGCCTGTAAAGGCGTTGTAGCCGAAACCGGGACTGGAAGCTAGGCGGCTAGCTTGTGAAGGCGCTGTAGCCAAAACTGGAGCTGGGGGTTGGGCGGCTGGCCTGTAAAGACGTTGTAGCCGAAATTGGAACTAAAGACTGGGCGGCTGGCCTGTGAAGGCGTTGTAGCTGATAATTGGGACTGGGAGCTGGCGGCTGGCCTGTGAAGGCATTGTAGCCGAAACTGGAACTGGGAGCTGGTGGCTGACTACTGGTGTGTAGTTGCCGGAATATTGGAGCTGGTCGGCTAACTATGGAGGTGTATAGCCAAATACTGGAGCTGGAATTGGCGATGGCCGACCCTCGGGGGCTAGTGGCCACCGGTGTTGTGGAGTGATGCTGAGGTCGCCATCGGCGAGATGTCGCGGTTGATGGCTTCCATCAGTGAGGAGTAGAGAGGGAGAGAGTTTTTTTTTGGTTTTTTCTTTACCAGCTCTACCGCCCTTGCGGGTTTTTGCAAGAGTTGGCCCCTTTTTGCTTTTTCTGGTGCGCCCTTTCGAGTTTTTACACTGAGGGGTTACCCGATTTTGCCTAAGGTGCCCTTGTGGGTTTTCACCTTAGCTGGGTTGATGGTAATTTTTGCCCTCAGTAGTCTCGTAGAGGGAGTCGACTAAGGCCGCCGAAGTATCTCTATTTTTAGCCCCATTTTTCTCTTCTTTTTTTTTAACCTGGGAACCGTGTGGCTGTCGTCCATAGCGTGCTGCTGTCAGGGGACGTGACCTGGAGTTTGTGCTGTTGACGGCTTGTCACCGTCGTAGCCATGGTAGTGGCTTTGACTGATTACTGAGCAATCTACAGTTTGACTGGTGATCTGGGAACAGGTAAGCCTTGGTGGCGTATTGCTGGAATCATGATTGGGATCTGGGAACTGGTATGCCTTTACAGCGTATTGCTGGAGTTATGACTAGGTTCATGATGACTTGACCATTATGGGTAGGTGACTGGGAATTATGGGTTTATGGATCCTTACGATAGATGGATCTAAGGTTGATGTGGTTTAAAGGCCAATCGAGGTGGTGTGTAGGCCGAGGTTTGCTGGAATGAATGATTGGAATGGTGCATGAGTTGTTAGTGTATATGGGCCGACCGTGGAGGTGTGAGATCGGAGGAAGTGTGAGCCAACTAGGGTGGTGTATGGCTAAATAGGGTGTAAGATCAATGAGCTAGAGGGATGTACTAGCCAGGGACTGGTATAGGCCACCAAGGGAGGGGAGTGGCCTGGGGAGCTGGTTTAGGCCGAACGTGATGGTACATGGCCGACAGGAAGGTGCAGGATTTACAAACTGGAGCAGGGGATTGGTCAGGGACTCGTACGGGCCAACTGGCCGGGGATATGATTGCTGGAAGGTGGGTAGCTGGTTTCCCCCGATGGAGGAGGAGAGAGTTTTTTTTTGTTCTCTTTACCAACTCTGCCGCCCTTTCGGGTTTTCGCCAGAGCTGGCCCCCTTTTGCTTTTTCCGATGCGCCCTTATGGGTTTTCACATCGAGGGGTTACCCAATTTTTCATGAGGTGCCCTTGCGAGTTTTCACCTCAACCGGGTTGCTGGCCTTTTTGCCCCCAGCCGCCTCCTCGAAAAAGAGGACGACTGAGTCTACCAGGGTATCTCTATTTTTAACCCCATTTGTTTTGTTATTTTTTTTGTTACCTGAGAGCCTCTCAGCTATGCGGTGACTGGCACTGGGTGTTCTTAGCTTGTTGCTGTCGAAGAACACTATTGGCGGGATTATTGCCATTGATCCGATGTGCTGATGCTGGAGTTGCTCCCGGGGCTTGGCTGGTTGCCAAGCAATCTGGGGCTTCACGTAGACCTTCAGGCTGGCTGATCCGTGTAGCTTACAGCTGGAGCTTGGACTGAAGCTTGAACGGGTCGACTTTGACGATCCAAAGGCTGAGGTTCAGGGTTGTAGCGACGTATAAGCCATGAATTGACGTAGGCCAACCAAAGAGGTGTATTGGCCAAAAGATTAGGGATTTAACTGGCCAAGAATGTATATTGGTCAGGAACTGGGTGATATGCAGGCCAACCATTGTGGTGTTTCGGCCAGAGATCAGGTATTTGACCGACTGTGGAGGTGTTTTGGTCAAGGGTAGGTGTAGGTCGACTGTGGAGGTGCATGGCCAAGGTGGAGGCTTGACCGGCCGTGGCGGCATATTGGTCAAGAGGGTAGCGGCAAACGGGGATAGTGTGAGACTAGGAGGAAATAGGTAGGTCGACCGTGATGGTGTATTGACCTGGATGCTGGGTGGTGACCAACCATGATGGTGTCTTGGTCAAAGACTGGGTGTAGGCCAACCGTTATGGTGTGATAGCCAGAAGAAGGTATGCTGACCCACTATTATGGTGGGCCGGTCAGGGATTTAGAGTGAGGTGGTTGGCTATTCCTAGAGAGGAAGAGATATTTTTCTTTTTCTCTTTACCAGCTCCACCGCCCTTTCAGGTTTTCGCCAGAGCTGGCCCCCTTTTACTTTTTCCGATGCGCCCTTACGGGTTTTCACACCGAGGGGTAACCCGATTTTACCTGAGGCACCCTCGTAGATTTTCACCTCAGCCAGATTTGGGCCTTTTTGCCCCCAGCCACCTTATGGAAAGAGTGGTTGAGTCCGCTGGGGCATCTCAATTTTTAGCCCCCCCCCCTTTTTTTTTGTGTTTGGTACCTGCGAGCCTTGCGGCTGTCGTCCTTAGCTTGTTGCTGTCGGGGGACGTTGCCCGGGGGTTGCGTCATTGGCGACTTGTTGCTATTGTAGAAGCGACCGTGGATCGACCCTCGACTGAGTAGCTCGGAGCTTTAGGGTGAATCCGGAAGCTGGCTAGTCTTTGCTGTAGATGGCTAAGACTTTTACTGGGGTCCGGGTGACTCGGCCATATTGAACATGATGGCCGAAGCCGCACTTGGACTGAGTGTCTGCCTGGGTGTTGCTACTCCTTGGGACATGATAAATACTGAAGGGATAGACCTCCCGCCAGGGTTTGCTAGTAGCCACCGATGGGGACCCGATGAAGCTTTGCTGGTGTCATCAGTTGGCGTTGCCCAGGATTCCACCGAGTCGTTGGCCAATGCAGGTGGAGCTTCTCGAGCTACTGGGCGGGTGTCGACGGGATTCACCACGAGTCGTTGATTGACGTTGGCAAGGTGAGTTCCTAGTTGATGTCGGTTCCCCCAGTCTATCAAGATCTAGAGTCTACCCTAACGGATGCTTCACTGGTTAGTAAGATCTTGAGCCGACAACCGCTCTATTGGATTTTGGGCTTGGTGCCATTCTGGTGAGTGGAGAGATCTCTTGACTCGTGACCCCCAAATGGGTTGGGCCTCTTTTCTAATGACCCATATTCATCTGAGGGAGGACGGGCGCTCCTCCTTGTAGTTGCCCCCATTGTTTGGGCTTGGAAGGCCAGATACTGGACCGGGGTGATTGCCCCTGGTGTGATACTGGTGCATCGGCTCCTTTGAGTCTCGTCTTGTCTTCTGTTTTGCAGCCGCAATGACACCCCTTCCTTTTTGCAGGGCCGAGGTTGACTCAGCACCAATGTGGTGGACCGAATGAACCCGGTCCGGGGCCGTCTGGAGCATGGCATCTCTGGTGAGTGTCAGTGTAGTTGGAACTCGGGAGTTTGATGCCCAAGCTGGGGCCGACAGAGTGGCGACCGGGAGCCTGGCATTCGCTTAGGCCCTCGGAGTTGTTACCGAAAACCCGGGGTTTGTGACTCACATTATGAACTGAGGATGTCAGAGGGATGGTGACCCAGAGCTTGACGCCCGTACTGGGTGTTGATGACACTGGTACCCGAGGCAGGAAGCCTGTACTGGGAGCTAATGAAACTGGGATATGGGAGTGGAAACCCAAACTGAGTGCTTGAGAAAGCTGGGATCCAGGGCTAGAAGCCCGTCTTGAGTGCTGATGATGCTAGGACCCAGAACTGGATACCGATCTTGGGCGTTGTCGAAACTGGAACCCGGGGCTAGAGGGCCGTCTCGGGTGCTGATGGAACTGGGGCCCGGGCTGAACGCCCGTCTTGGGTGTTGATGGAACTGGATCCCAGGGCATGCGACCCGTCTTGAGTGTTGATAAAGCTAGAACTCGGGGCTGAACGCCCGCCTTGGGGGCTGCTGGAGCTGACTCCTAGAGCTAGACGGCCCCCTTTTTTTTGGTATTGCTGGAACTGGAACCCGAGGCTGAACGCCCGTCTTGGGTGTTGGTGATGCGGGAATACTGGGACCCAGGGCGGAGTGCCCATCTTGGGTATTGATGTAGCTGAGACCCAGGGCGGAAAGCCTTTCTTGGGTGTTGATGTAGTTGGGACCCGGGGTTGGAAGCCCATCTCGGGTGTTGCTAGAACTGAGACCCAGGGCTAGATGCCCGTCTTGGGTGTTGCTGGAACTGAGACCCATGGCTAGATGCCCGTCTTGGGTGTTGCTGGAACTGAGACCCAGGGCTAGACGCCTGTGTTGGGTGTTTTTGGAACTGAGACCCAGGGCTAGACACCCGTGTTGGGTGTTGCTGAAACTGAGACCCATGGCTAGACGCCCGTCTTGGGTGTTGAGGTGGCCTTGTCCCGAAGAGGAAACCCTTTGTTGGGAGTTGGCATTGTTGGATCGTAGGGGTAAAGACCACGTCGTAGAGCTGGGAGGCCAGGGGCCCAAAGCGGAGAGTCCGCATCGGGGACCGACCTTCTCTCGACATTCCAACTGGAGCGTGATGCACGTACTAGGTGGGATTCTATCAACGCGACTCTCGGTGATCAACAGGTTACATGGGAAGAGTTCAAGAAATTCTTTAACAGCAAGTATTTTTCTGATAGAGTACAAGAGAAGAAAGCGGCGGAGTTCGCGGCCTTAAAATAGCGAGATCTATCCGTGGCGGAGTATGAGGCTCAATTTGCACGGCTTTCTCGTTATGCTACACACCTTATTTCCACCGAGAAGATGAAGGCGAAGCATTTTCTCAACGGTCTGAGGCTGCATTATATCAACCAATTGGCACCGATGGAAATTTCCACTTATTCCGAGATGGTGAAAAAAGCTCAAGTTCTGGAGGATACTTTAGAAATGACGGAGAGAATCCATGGAAGAGGTGCAAAGAAGGAACAACCTACGGGTTCCGGGAATGTTAAACCCGGTTATACCAAGAAGAGGCCCGTTAGTGGACCTGGTTCGTGGAGCTGGTCCGGATAGTGGAAGGGCAAGATGCTGAAGCGTGAAGACAAGAAGCCTGACCCTATTGTCCCATTTACGGGCGTGTGCAAGTTTTGTAACAATCCTGGTCACAAGATGGAGAATTGCTGGTGCAAGCTAGGCGCATGTTTGCGATGTGGAAGCAAGGAGCACCGTATCTCTGACTGTCCTCGTTTGTCGGAGCAAGCTACCCCGGCGAAACCTCAAGTCTTCAAGAAACCACAAGGCAAGCTCCAAGCTCTGCATGCAAGTGAAGCGGAAACAGCCGAGGATGGTGGACTCGTCGAAGGTACTCTTATTATACTCGACAAGTCAGCATTTGTTCTTTTTGATACTGGTGCCACGCATTCATTTATTTCTCAGAGATTTGCTAAGTCTTTAGTTGTGGAACCTATTTTGATGGATTCTCCGTTAGAGATATCAACCCCTATTGGTACTAGATCAGCAATCCAGCATTTCTATCCTTCTAGTAAGGTTATGATTGGCGAACAGAACCTTCCAGCTGATTTGATTTGCATGGACATGAAGGATTATGACGTAATCCTAGGAGCAGATTGGTTGGCTAGATATGAGGCCAATGTTCATTGTAGTTCTGGCTCGGTGTCTTTTACTAGGCACCCAAGGCTTTCTTTTGTGGGATTTAAGCACCATAACTTTGTATCACTCATTTCGGCTCTTCGAGCTGATAAGCTGATGAGACGAGGATGCGAGGCTTTTCTAGCCTTTATCTGTGCAACCCCTGAGCAGCAGATTGAGATCAAGGACATTCCTGTTGTCCAAGATTTTCCTGATGTCTTTCCAGAGAAACTACCAGGACTTCCGCCTGAGCGGGAACTTATCTTTTCTATTGATCTCTTTCCGGGCACATCTCCTATTTCCAAGGCTCCTTACCGTATGTCCCCTGCGGAACTGAGGGAGTTGAAGCAACAGTTGATGGAATTACTCGAGAAGGGCTTCATTCGTCCTAGTACTTCTCCGTGGAGAGCCCCTGTATTATTCGTCCGGAAGAAAGATGGTTCGATGAGATTATGCATCGATTATCGGCAATTGAACCAGTTGACTGTCAAGAACAAATATCCATTGCCGAGGATTGACGAGTTATTTGACCAGATAGCGGGAGCTCAGTATTTCTCTAAGATCGATCTTCGATCTGTATATCACTAGTTGCGGATTAAGGAAGAGGGTATCTATAAATCAGCTTTCCACAGCAGGTATGGTCATTTCGAATTTGTCGTTATGTCTTTTGGTCTAACGAATGCTCCAGTAGCTTTCATGCAGTTGATGAACAATGTATTTCGGCCCTATCTTGATCAATGGGTCGTGGTATTTATTGATGACATCTTGATCTATTCCAAGAATGAAGTGGAACATGCTGAGCATCTGAGGTTGGCTTTGCAATTATTGAGAGATCATCAGCTATATGCCAAGTTTAGTAAGTGTGAATTCTGGCTGCAAGAGGTGTCCTTTCTCGGACATATCATTACGAAGGAAGGGATTTCTGTTGATCCTTCGAAGGTTGAGACAGTGAAGAATTGGGAGCAGCCTACCAGTGTGACGGAAGTTAGAAGTTTCTTAGGCCTGGCAGGCTATTACCGAAGATTTATTCAGGATTTCTCTAAGATTGCGGTACCTATGACAAGATTAACCCGCAAGGAGAACAAGTTTGATTGGTCAGATGACTGCCAGCGAAGCTTTCAGACTTTGAAGGAATGTTTGACCACTGCACCTGTTTTGGCTTTACCTTCTGGTGAAGGAGGTTTTGTTGTTTATACTGATGCTTCAGGTATTGGCTTAGGCTGTGTACTTATACAGCATGGGAAGGTGATTGCCTATTCTTCTAGGCAGTTGAGGAAGCACGAAGAGAATTACCCTGTTCATGATCTGGAATTAGCAACAGTGGTGTTCGCATTGAAGATTTGGAGGCATTACTTGTATGGAGAAACCTTCACAGTGTTTTCAGATCATAAGAGTCTGAAATACTTATTTTCTTAGAAGGAACTCAACATGAGGCAGAGGAGATGGTTGGAGTACTTGAAAGACTTCGACTTCTCGATTGAGTATCATCCTGGCAAAGACAATGTTGTGGCAGGTGTTTTAAGCCGAAAGCCTGTAGCTAGATTGTCAAGTCTCATGTTACAAGAATGGAAGTTACTGGAACAATTGTCTAGTCTGGATCTTAATGTTGACAATGATCAGGTTATGATTGCTCAGATTCAACTTAAGCCTGAACTGTTGATGGAAATCAAGTCCTTGCAAGATAATGATCCCGAGCTGGTAGAGATCAAGGGAAACTTGAGCAACAGACCTGACTTCATGTTGGCTGAAGATGGAAGATTATTATTCAAAGGCAGAACTTGTGTACCTGATGAAGCTGGAATAAAGAACAAGATTCTTGAGGAAGCTCATAGATCCAGATACACCATTCACCCTGGAGGCACTAAAATGTACAGAGATTTGAAGAGATCCTTTTGGTGGATAAATATGAAAAGAGAAATTGTAGACTTCGTGAGTAGATGCTTGGTTTGCCAGCAAGTTAAGGCCGAACATTTCAGACCGGCAGGAAAACTAAAACCACTCGACATACCCCAATGGAAGTGGGAAAGTATTGGCATGGATTTCATTATGGGTCTACCTAGGACTCGTGGAGGATTTGATGCGATATGGGTGATTGTCGATCGATTGACAAAGTCAGCTCATTTCTTACCAATTAAGTCCAAGTGGACAGTTGATGTATTGGCTGCTTTGTATTTGAAGGAAGTGGTAAGACTCCATGGCATACCAGTCAGCATTGTGTCTGATCGAGACCCTAGATTTACTTCACATTTCTGGAAGGGACTGCAAGAGTCTTTGGGTACTCGTCTGAATTTCAATACTGCTTTTCATCCGCAGACAGATGGACAGACGGAAAGAACCAACCAGATAGTGGAAGATATGCTGCGAGCATGCATGATTGATTTTGGAGGCAGTTGGAGTGATCACCTGGCATTGATTGAATTCGCCTACAACAATAGCTACCAATCCAGCATACAGATGGCTCCTTTTGAAGCATTGTACGGGAGAAGCTGTCGTTCCCCGTTGTGTTGGGATGAGGTAGGTGAGAAACAGTGGCTTGGACCGGATCTTGTTTCAGAATCATCACAGAACATCCGTATTATCCGAGACCGGTTACAAGTAGCCCAATCCAGACAGAAGAGTTATGCCGACAACAGAAGAAGAGCATTGGAATTTCAGGTTGGCGAGCATGTGTTCTTAAAGGTCTCTCCGACGAGAGGGATCCGAAGATTTGGTATTCAAGGCAAGCTAAGTCCGAGATACATTGGTCCATTCGAGATTCTGGATAGAGTGGGAGAAGTTGCTTACAGACTGGCTTTACCACCGCAGTTGTCCGGCGTGCACAATGTTTTCCATGTGTCTATGTTACGGAAATATGTGTACGACCCCACTCATATCATTCAGCAAGTGGATTTCGAACTGAAGGAAGATTTGACCTATGAAGAAAGACCTATCGAGATTCTGGACTGGAAGCAACAGCAACTCCGGAATCGTTCTATACCGATGGTCAAGATTCAGTGGAGTCGGCGTGGGACCGAAGAAGCTACTTGGGAGTCTGAAGATACTATGCGGAAGCGGTATCCCGACTTATTCTAGGTGAGCGATCTCATTCCCTACTCTCAGTTATAGTGCAGTGAATTTGGAGGACCAAATTCTTTAAGTAGGGGAGGGTGTAATACCCCGAATAATTATTTGAGCCCAATATAATTATTAAGCTTTTATTAACTAAAAATTGAATTTTTATTGAATTAATAATGGAATTTCGGATTATTAATATTTAATTCCTTAGAAATAGAATAAGTGAAAATCTGACTACCTTATAAAAATCTATAAAAATGGTAAACAGGTTAAGGTCGATGTAGTTAGTAACTTTGTCTTCTGTAATTAAGCCATTAAAAATCCGTGGTTAGATCTATTTAGTGATTAAGACCAAAAGTGCACACTTTTTGACCCTTACCTAACCTTAGTTTAAAACGCGAAATTAAGGCTTAATACTTAACCAAATGAGCTCAAACCAGAGGCAAATGGACGGTCTTGATCTGAGGATCAAAAGCCCTCTACCAATTTCTCGAAACCCTAACCCTAGAATGCGCAGCCGGCTGAGTTTGGTTGAGTCAACCTTTTCGGCGCCGTTTCTAACACGTCACTTGCCCCGTCGAATTCTCTCAGCTCTGAACTCTCCAGAAGATGTGTGAGCTATAGATAGAAAGCTCTTCGACCCTAGTTTCGTTTGGTAGCAGCTGTGTCCGCAGAGGAGTCAGATCTGGGGAGATATCCAGCGATTACTGAAGGTGTGTCGGCAGACCGTCGTCTACCTTCTTCCTTCCTTGTTTCTTCAATTGAGGTAGGAATTCTCAACCAAAATTCAAACATGAATACATCATTTTATTCCTCTCGACGAGATCTATCCAGTGGGACCGAAACCCCAATTTTTATCAGGTGTCTAGAGAGCTATCGAGGTTTTTGTGAAGGGTTAGCAAGTTCGTTCTTCTTATCTAGCATCTTATTTCAACCTTCGATTGAGGTAGGTTTAACAGGCTAAACTCTAATTAACTTATATGATGTAATCAACATCTTATTAGCTTTCTTTAGGCGTAGAAAGCCCTAAAATTCATGAAGCATGTTTAGAGAATTTCTGTTCGTAGTAACAGCATGTTTAGACCTAGTTTTGATATGTTCTTCCGAGTTGATTTCTGATTTCGAAGTATTAATCTTGATCTACATGAACCATATTGTATATGGTTGGATTCAGCATCGTAGTAGCTTTCTTTTGATATAAGAAGCCCCAAATTTCATTCTGTATATTGAGAGAATTTTACGTTTTAGTCACAGCATGTCAAAATTAGGGTTTCCCGTGTTCTTGCCTTAGTAAATCATGATTTCAGTAAGATAATTTGAAATTGGCCTTACTGTTAGATAGTATTCTCTGTTAGCTTTCCAACGGTACCAAAATCCCCTTATTTGGAGTCCATTCCATTAGTTATTAGCGTTTTAGTGCAACCCTAGCAAACCCCCTACTTCCCGGCGTTCATCGGACGCGGAAGGGACGACCGGAGACGACCAGAGATGGACGGTCGCACGATAGACCGCACAACTCAAGCCCAGACATGACTCTGGCATAGACAGGAGTTAAACGGTTCCTAAATGACCACACAACTAGTTGGACGGTTCAAAACTGACCACATATCCACTCCCAGCAGGTTAAACGGTCCAAACAGGACCACACAAGTTGAACGGCCCTGCAGGTGGCCGCACAAGTAGATGGGCGGCCCTGTCCTGGGCCGCACAACCCTGGGATGGGCGGCCCTGCCCTAGACCGCCCATCACATGGGCGGCCATGTCCTAGACCGCCCAACTCCCAGTGCTCCATTTGAACCCCGTTTCAGCCCCTATTAAGCCCGATAGATATACGGCCCTTTACCAACCGTTTATCTAGATAGAAAACCACTTAATACTAGTTCTAATGCATTCATCTTAGTGTTCTAAATGGTAATTAATAAAATAGAAACCCACTTGATAAACGATTAATTATGCAACTAAATTTCTGTTAATTGCTTGTTATTCGTGCCTATGCGACTTACACGATCTTGTTCGTTAGCTTATCATCTTGAATCATTCTTTTTGGCATCTTGACTTAATGTATAACTTAATTCTTGTTAATTTGACATGAAATTAGGATTAATATGGTCATTAGCTTGCTGTTTAGCTGCTGTACTATAGTAGAACAGCGTGTTCAACTTGCCGACTTTTATCAAGTCGTTAGCCGATTAGCGTGCTAGTCTTGGTTTTACCCCCGGAAACTCTATCCGGCGGCATTACCATCATCACAGGATTTCTTTATATCCCTGTTATGAACCTAATGAACTACCAAAACATCATTTTATGTGTTTAAATCGCTGGTTTAAGTCTTGGATCAAATTGGACGACGAGAGGCATGCGCGGCTAGTAGTTGACCGCATATCCTCTTCGGCGGCCCGATTATGACCGCATACCTTTATACGGCCCAGTATGGACCGTACATCTTATTCATGGGTCTTAATGTCTTCTGGACATGAGCGGCCCATAATGCACCGTTCATACCTTCGAGCGGCCCACTGTCAGCCGTTCTTTCTTGACCTCGTGGCTAAGTTTTGGCCCAGTTCCTGTATGCACGGCCCGGTGTTAGCCGTACATACCCTTGCGCGGCTTCTGTATGACCGCACATCTCTTGGAGATGAGTTTGACCGTGTTTTTGTGCTCTTGAATCCAAGGACAAGGTTAGTCCTTTAAATCTTGAACTTATGGCAGTAATTCCTCTGATTAAATTGGCCATTAAAATTGACTGAATGTCTAGACGCGTGGGATCTTGGATCCAATAAATCGATGCCAACGCACCGTAGGGGCCCGGTCTGGTCCTGGGGAGAGCGCCCGAAAATTATTGAGCCCATGGGATGTTAATGACATGGTGAGGCATTGCACCGAATACTTGCTTGCTTGTTACGTCTATGACAAAAATCTCTTGTTACTTGTTACTTGATCGTGATTGAATTGATGTTAATTACTGCTTGTTGGCCAATTCTTTATTACTATCTCCTGTTGTAAATTCTTGTACTTGTTATCTTGTTAATTCTTGGCATCTTATATTTCTTGACCTTGCAAGATCTTTTATTACGTCGTTTCATTATATCGTTATCGTCATTTATTTCTTTTTAGCATGGCATGTGAAAATGTAATTAACTTGTTAATCATGTAAACTTGCCTGTTACTTCCTACTGAGCGTCAGCTCATAGTTGTTGTTTCCCCCTTTCCAGGCTATTCAGGTGACGAGCTTACCATCGGGGATGGGCAGGAGTGATGTCTTGAGTGCACCAGTTCTAGAGTGGTGTTGGCAGTGTTATCCTATTAGTTGTGCTTTAGAGAGTATTTAGCTTCAGTTATGTTGTTAATGTTTAGTGTTTAATGTCTCAGTTGTATTAAGTTGGTTTGAGGATTATTGTATCAGTTGTGGTTTGTTTAATGATCAATAAGTTATTTCCATTCATAGCACTTGTGTTATATTTAGATTAGCTCTCTCTCTCTCTCTCTCTCTCTCTTTCCTGCTAGCTAGTTTCTAACTGTACGTCCCGAGTTTCCGCATCGGGGCGTGACAGTTTAGTTGGTATCAGAGCCCTAGGTTTCACATTCCTAGGTTTCTCTAAGTGCTAGGTTTATTAAGTTCTAGGGTTCTAGTGTTCTCGTAGAACCCCTGACCTTGTAAAAGTCTAGAAACTACCTGGTGAGATTGGGTAGAAACTTGGGTTAAGTTCGTATCTTGATCGTGTAATTATCTATCTTATTAGACCTAAGTAATCGTGTTCCCCATGTAGGCTTTTGCAATGGCAGCTGATCGCGCTGAATGGAGGAATCTGCAGTGCACAGTTCAAGGCCTTACTCAGGCGCTGCAGCAGGTGGCTCAAGCAGGAGCTGCACAGCATGGCACCGGTGATCTATACCAGAACTTCCGAGGGATGAATCTGCCAAGGTTTGCGGGTTCGACCGACCACGACCAAGCCGAGCACTGGCTAGATGAGATGGGGAGGATCTTCGAAGTTATGCAATGCACCAACCAGGAACGTGTCCTTTTGTCTACATTCAACTGGAGCGTGATGCACGTACTTGGTGGGATTCTATCAAGGCGACTCTCGGTGATCAACAGGTTACATGGGAAGAGTTCGAGGAATTCTTTAACAGCAAGTATTTTTCTGATAGAGTACAAGAGAAGAAAGCGGCGGAGTTCGTGTCCCTAAAATAACGAGATCTATCCATGGCGGAGTATGAGGCTCAATTTGCATGACTTTCTCGTTATGCTACACACCTTATTTCCACCGAGAAGATGAAGGCGAAGCATTTTCTCAACGGTCTGAGGCTGCATTATATCAACCAATTGGCACCGATGGAAATTTCCACTTATTCCGAGATGGTGAGAAAAGCTCAAGTTCTGGAGGATACTTTAGAAATGACGGAGAGAATCCGTGGAAGAGGTGCAAAGAAGGAACAACCTACGGGTTCCAGGAATGTTAAACCCGGTTATACCAAGAAGAGGCCCGTTAGTGGACCTGGTTCGTGGAGCGGGTCCGGATCGTGGAAGGGCAAGATGCCGAAGCGTGAAGACAAGAAGCCTGGCCCTATTGTCCCATTTACGGGCGTGTGCAAGTTTTGTAATAATCCTGGTCACAAGATGGAGAATTGCTGGCGCAAGCTAGGCGCATGTTTGCGATGTGGAAGCAAGGAGCACCGTATCTCTGACTGTCCTCGTTTGTCGGAGCAAGCTACCCCAGCGAAACCTCAAGTCTTCAAGAAACCACAAGGCAAGCTCCAAGCTCTGCATGCAAGTGAAGCGGAAACAGCCGAGGATGGTGGACTCGTCGAAGGTACTCTTATTATACTCGACAAGTCAGCATTTGTTCTTTTTGATACTGGTGCCACGCATTCATTTATTTCTCGGAGATTTGCTAAGTCTTTAGCTGTGGAACCTATTTTGATGGATTCTCCGTTAGAGATATCAACCCCTATTGGTACTAGATCAGCAATCCAGCATTTCTATCCTTCTAGTAAGGTTATGATTGGCGAACAGAACCTTCCAGCTGATTTGATTTGCATGGACATGAAGGATTATGACGTAATCCTAGGAGCAGATTGGTTGGCTAGATATGAGGCCAATGTTCATTGTAGTTCTGGCTCGGTGTCTTTTACTAGGCACCCAAGGCTTTCTTTTGTGGGAGTTAAGCACCATAACTCTGTATCACTTATTTCGGCTCTTCGAGCTGATAAGCTGATGAGACGAGGATGCGAGGCTTTTCTAGCCTTTGACTGTGCAACCCCTGAGCAGCAGATTGAGATCAAGGACATTCCTGTTGTCCAAGATTTTCCTGATGTCTTTCCAGAGGAACTACCAGGACTTCCGCCTGAGCGGGAAGTTATCTTCTCTATTGATCTCTTTCCGGGCACATCTCCTATTTCCAAGGCTCCTTATCGTATGTCTCCTGCGGAACTGAGGGAGTTGAAGCAGCAGTTGATGGAATTACTCGAGAAGGGCTTCATTCGTCCTAGTACTTCTCCGTGGGGAGCCCCTGTATTATTCGTCCGGAAGAAAGATGGTTCGATGAGATTATGCATCGATTATCGGCAATTGAACCAGTTGACTGTCAAGAACAAATATCCATTGCCGAGGATTGACGAGTTATTTGACCAGATAGCGGGAGCTCAGTATTTCTCTAAGATCGATCTTCGATCTGGATATCACCAGTTGCGGATTAAGGAAGAGGATATCTATAAATCAGCTTTCCGCAGCAGGTATGGTCATTTGAATTTGTCGTTATGCCTTTTGGTCTAACGAATGCTCCAGCAGCTTTCATGCAGTTGATGAACAATGTATTTCGGCCCTATCTTGATCAATGGGTCGTGGTATTTATTGATGACATCTTGATCTATTCCAAGAATGAAGTGGAACATGCTGAACATCTGAGGTTGGCTTTGCAATTATTGAGAGATCATCAGCTATATGCCAAGTTTAGTAAGTGTGAATTCTGGCTGCAAGAGGTGTCCTTTCTCGGATATATCATTACCAAGGAAGGGATTTCTGTTGATCCTTCGAATGTTGAGGCAGTGAAGAATTGGGAGCAGCCTACCAGTGTGACAGAAGTTAGAAGTTTCTTAGGCCTAGCAGGCTATTACCGAAGATTTATTCAGGATTTCTCTAAGATTGCGGTACCTATGACAAGATTAACCCGCAAGGAGAACAAGTTTGATTGGTCAGATGACTGCCAGCGAAGCTTTCAGACTTTGAAGGAATGTTTGACCACTGCACCTGTTTTGGCTTTACCTTCTGGTGAAGGAGGTTTTGTTGTTTATACTGATGCTTCAGGTATTGGCTTAGGCTGTGTACTCATGCAGCATGGGAAGGTGATTGCCTATTCTTCTAGGCAGTTGAGGAAGCACGAAGAGAATTACCCTGTTCATGATCTGGAATTAGCAGCAGTGGTGTTCGCATTGAAGATTTGGAGGCATTACTTGTATGGAGAAACCTTCACAGTGTTTTCAGATCATAAGAGTCTGAAATACTTATTTTCTCAGAAGGAACTCAACATGAGGCAGAGGAGATGGTTGGAGTACTTGAAAGACTTCAACTTCTCGATTGAGTATCATCCTGGCAAAGGCAATGTTGTGGCAGATGCTTTAAGCCGGAAGCCTGTGGCTAGATTGTCCAGTCTCATGTTACAAGAATGGAAGTTACTGGAACAATTGTCTAGTCTGGATCTTAATATTGACAATGATCGGGTTATGATTGCTCAGATTCAACTTTAGCCCGAACTGTTGATGGAAATCAAGTCCTTGCAAGATAATGATCCCGAGCTGGTAGAGATCAAGGGAAGCTTGAGCAGCAGACCTGACTTCATGTTGGCTGAAGATGGAAGATTATTATTCAAAGGCAGAACTTGTGTACCTGATGACGCTGGAATAAAGAACAAGATTCTTGAGGAAGCTCATAGATCCAGATACACCATTCACCCTGGAGGCACTAAAATGTACAGAGATTTGAAGAGATCCTTTTGGTGGATAAATATGAAAAGGGAAATTGTAGACTTCGTGAGTAGATGCTTGGTTTATCAGCAAGTTAAGGCCGAACATTTCAGACCGGCAGGAAAACTGAAACCACTCGAGATACCCCAATGGAAGTGGGAAAGTATTGACATGGATTTCATTATGGGTCTACAAAGGACTCGTGGAGGATTTGATGCGATATGGGTGATTGTCGATCGATTGACAAAGTCAGCTCATTTCTTACCAATTAAGTCCAAGTGGACAGTTGATGTATTGGCTGCTTTGTATTTGAAGGAAGTGGTAAGACTCCATGGCATACCAGTCAGCATTGTGTCTGATCGAGACCCCAGATTTACTTCACATTTCTGGAAGGGACTGCAAGAGTCTTTGGGTACTCATATGAATTTCAGTACTGCTTTTCATCCGCAGACAGATGGACAGACGGAAAGAACCAACCAGATAGTGGAAGATATGTTGCGAGCATGCATGATTGATTTTGGAGGCAGTTGGAGTGATCACCTGGCATTGATTGAATTTACCTACAACAATAGCTACCAATCCAGCATACAGATGGCTCCTTTTGAAGCATTGTATGGGCGAAGCTGTCGTTCCCCGTTGTGTTAGGATGAGGTAGGGGAGAAACAATGGCTTGGACCGGATCTTGTTTCAGAATCATCACAGAACATCCGTATTATCCGAGACCGGTTACAAGTAGCCCAATCCAAACAGAAGAATTATGCCGACAACAGAAGAAGAGCATTGAAATTTCAGGCTGGCGAGCATGTGTTCTTAAAGGTCTCTCCGACGAGAGGGATCCGAAGATTTGGTATTCAAGGCAAGCTAAGTCCGAGATACATTGGTCCATTCGAGATTCTGGATAGAGTGGGAGAAGTTGCTTACAGACTGGCTTTACCACCGCAGTTGTCCGGCGTGCACAATGTTTTCCATGTGTCTATGTTACGGAAATATGTGTACGACCCCACTCATATCATTCAGCAAGTGGATTTCGAACTGAAGGAAGATTTGACCTATGAGAAAGACCTGTCAAGATTCTGGACCGGAAGCAACAGCAACTCCGGAATCGTTCTATACCGATGGTCAAGATTCAGTGGAGTCGGCGTGGGACCGAAGAAGCTACTTGGGAGTCTGAAGATACTATGCGGAAGCGGTATCCCGACTTATTCTAGGTGAGCGATCTCATTCCCTACTCTCAGTTATAGTGCAGTGAATTTGGAGGACCAAATTCTTTAAGTAGGGGAGGGTGTAATACCCCGAATTATTATTTGAGCCCAATATAATTATTAAGCTTTTATTAACTGAGAATTGAATTTTTATTGAATTAATAATGAATTTCGGATTATTAATATTTAATTCCTTAGAAATAGAATAAGTGAAAATCCGACTACCTTATAAAAATCATAAAAATGGTAAACAGGTTAAGGTCGATGTAGTTAGTAACTTTGTCTTCTGTAATTAAGCCATTAAAAATCCGTGGTTAGATCTATTTAGTGATTAAGACCAAAAGTGCACACTTTTTGACCCTTACCTAACCTTAGTTTAAAACGCGAAATTAAGGCTTAATACTTAACCAAATGAGCTCAAACCAGAGGCAAATGGACGGTCTTGATCTGAGGATCAAAAGCCCTCTACCAATTTCTCGAAACCCTAACCCTAGAATGCGCAGCCGGCTGAGTTTGGTTGAGTCAACCTTTTCGGCGCCGTTTCTAACACGTCACTTGCCCCGTCGAATTCTCTCAGCTCCGAACTCTCCAGAAGATGTGTGAGCTATAGATAGAAAGCTCTTCGACCCTAGTTTCGTTTGGTAGCAGCTGTGTCCGCAGAGGAGTCAGATCTGGGGAGATATCCGGCGATTACTGAAGGTGTGTCGGCAGGCCGTCGTCTACCTTCTTCCTTCCTTGTTTCTTCAATTGAGGTAGGAATTCTCAACCAAAATTCGAACATGAATACATCATTTTATTCCTCTCGACGAGATCTATCCAGTGGGACTGAAAGCCCCAATTTTTATCAGGTGTCTAGAGAGCTATCGAGGTTTTTGTGAAGGGTTAGCAAGTTCGTTCTTCTTATCTAGCATCTTATTTCAACCTTCGATTGAGGTAGGTTTAACAGGCTAAACTCTAATTAACTTATATGATGTAATCAGCATCTTATTAGCTTTCTTTAGGCGTAGAAAGCCCTAAAATTCATGAAGCATGTTTAGAGAATTTCTGTTCGTAGTAACAGCATGTTTAGACCTAGTTTTGATATGTTCTTCCGAGTTGATTTCTGATTTCGAAGTATTAATCCTGATCCACATGAACCATATTGTATATGGTTGGATTCAGCATCGTAGTAGCTTTCTTTTGATATAAGAAGCCCCAAATTTCATTCTGTATATTGAGAGAATTTTACGTTTTAGTCACAGCATGTCAAAATTAGGGTTTCCCGTGTTCTTGCCTTAGTAAATCATGATTTCAGTAAGATAATTTGAAATTGACCTTACTGATAGATAGTATTCTCTTAGCTTTCCAACGGTACCAAAAGCCCCTTATTTGGAATCCATTCCATTAGTTATTAGCGTTTTAGTGCAACCCTAGCAAACCCCCACTTCCCGGCGTTCATCGGACGCGGAAGGGATGACCGGAGACGACCCAGAGATGGACGGTCTTACGATAGACCGCACAACTCAAGCCTAAACTTTGACCATTTTTGACTCTGGTATAACCATAGATAAACGGTTTTTCAGGAACCACACATCCCAGGATGAACGGTTCAAAACTAACCACATATCTAGATATAAGGTCCCGGAGCAACCACATAACTTGGACGGCTCAGAACCAACCACACATCCTGGGGGATGGGCGGCCAGCCCAGAACCGCCCAACCCACATGGGCGGCCCAACAGGAACCGCCCAACCCTTGGGCGGCCCTGACAGAACCGCCCAAGTCCCTGGCTTGGCCATTTGACCCCCGTTCAGCCCTGTGAGTCCAGCAGGATATAAGGTCCATCCAGAACCGTTTATCCCCTCAGAGAATGACTTAATACATGTTCTAATTGATTCATTTTCATGTCATTAATGGTAATTAGTAAAATAGAAACCCACTTGATAAATGCTTAATTATGCAACTAAATTTCTATTAATTACTTGTTATTCGTGCATACGCGACTTACGCGATCTTGTTCGTTAGCTTATCATCTTGAATCATTCTTTTTGGCATCTTGACTTAATGTATAACTTAATTCTTGTTAATTTGACATGAAATTAGGATTAATATGGTCATTAGCTTGCTGTTTAGCTGTTGTACTACAGTAGAACAGCGTGTTCAACTTTCAGACTTTTAACAAGTCGTTAGCCGATTAGCGTGCTAGTCTTGGTTTTACCCCCGGAAACTCTATCTGGCGGCATTACCATCATCACGGGATTTTTTTATATCCTGTTATGAACCTAATGAACTACCAAAACATCGTTTTATGTGTTTAAATCGCTGGTTTAAGTCTTGGATCAAATTGGACGATGAGAGGCATGCGCGGCTAGTAGTTGACCGCATATCCTCTTTGGCGGCCCGATTATGACCGCATATCTTTATACGGCCTAGTATGGACCGTATATCTTATTCATGGGTCTTAATGTCTTCTGGACATGAGCAGCCCATAATGCACCGTTCATACCTTCGAGCGGCCCACTGTCAGCCGTTCTTTCTTGACCTCGTGGCTAAGTTTTGGCCCAGTTCCTGTATGCACGGCCCGGTGTTAGCCGTACATACCCTTGCGCGGCTTCTGTATGACCGCACATCTCTTGGAGATGAGTTTGACCGTGTTTTTGTGCTCTTGAATCCAAGGACAAGGTTAGTCCTTTAAATCTTGAACTTATGGCAGTAATTCCTCTGATTAAATTGGCCATTAAAATTGACTGAATGTCTAGACGCGTGGGATCTTGGATCCAATAAATCGATGCCAACGCACCGTAGGGGCCCGGTCTGGTCCTGGGGAGAGCGCCCGAAAATTATTGAGCCCATGGGATGTTAATGACATGGTGAGGCATTGCACCGAATACTTGCTTGCTTGTTACGTCTATGACAAAAATCTCTTGTTACTTGTTACTTGATCGTGATTGAATTGATGTTAATTACTGCTTGTTGGCCAATTCTTTATTACTATCTCCTGTTGTAAATTCTTGTACTTGTTATCTTGTTAATTCTTGGCATCTTATATTTCTTGACCTTGCAAGATCTTTTTATTACGTCGTTTCATTTTATCGTTATCGTCATTTATTTCTTTTTAGCATGGCATGTGAAAATGTAATTAACTTGTTAATCATGTAAACTTGCCTGTTACTTCCTACTGAGCGTCAGCTCATAGTTGTTGTTTCCCCCCCCCTTTCCAGGCTATTCAGGTGACGAGCTTACCATCGGGGATGGGCATGAGTGATGTCTTGAGTGCACCAGTTCTAGAGTGGTGTTGGCAGTGTTATCCTATTAGTTGTGCTTTAGAGAGTATTTAGCTTCAGTTATGTTGTTAATGTTTAGTGTTTAATGTCTTAGTTGTATTAAGTTGGTTTGAGGATTATTGTATCAGTTGTGGTTTGTTTAATGATCAATAAGTTATTTCCATTCATAGCACTTGTGTTATATTTAGATTAGCTCTCTCTCTCTCTCTCTCTCTTTCCTGCTAGCTAGTTTCTAACTGTACGTCCCGAGTTTCCGCATCGGGGCGTGACACTTCATGTGCTTGATTGAATGCCACGGTTGCATATATATATATTGATGTGCATTTAACTGTTGGTCTAGGTCTGAGCATGTCTCGAATGCATACATTGCTCATGGCTTTAAACGTCTATGCATGCACGCAATCAGTTATGTCGGTGCATTCAGGTTATGTCTAAGGCTCGGTGCATTCAGGTTATGTTTAAGGCTCGTGCATATATCTCAGTCAGGCTGCCCAACAAAATCGATGCATATCATCATTCATGGGCATTAAGGTCTATGCATTCCATTCTCTATGCACGCAGCCTTGGCGAGTGTTAGGTCGGTGCATTGCTCAACTTTGCGTCTCATATGGCTGAAAGTTGGTGCATGTATCCGTCCGTCTTATCTTGCGTCTCATTAGGCCTAGGTCAGTGCATGTGTCCGTCTAACTTTGTGTCTCGTATGGCTGAGGGTCGGTGCATGTATCCATCTTACTTTGCGTCTCATATGGCTTAGACTCGGTGCACATCCTGCGTCTCACTCTGCGTCTTATGTGGCTTAGAATCTGTGCAACTTTTTGTTTCGGTGCAACGTCCATACAAAGTCCGTGCTATTTTCTATAGCTCTGGTCGGTGCAATGTTTGGTCCGTGCATACTTAGTTCATAGAAGGTCGGTACAGAGTTGGTATTAGCTTTGTTAGCGTCGGTGCATATTGGTGTTATCTTGAGTCGGTGCAGTTTTTGCTGCGAGCACAAGTCAGTGCAAGCTTTGTCTTGTGCAAAACACGGTTCCATTTGTTCTTTTCATAGTCCGTGCATACTTTTGTAGAAACACATGCATACTCGGTGCTGTTTCTTGCTATAAGCATATAAAGGTCCGTGGATGGTTTGCATCAAGCATACACATAGTCTGTGCAATTTATAGCTCCGCATTCACGACAAGTCTGTGCATATGTCTGCTTTGTAAACTTGAGTCTGTACATACATAATCTCATGCTAAACCGAGTCTGTGCCCACCTGCAACTAACTCAGTGCAGAAGAGATTCATGCATCTTAGTCCATGAAATGTTTGTAGTCTGCATAGTCAGTGCATCCCTCTCTTACTCGCACACACGGAGTCCATGCAAGGCTGTTCACGACCCGAGCAGGTCTGTGCAATGCTTGCACATTGCATACACATAGCTAGTGCATCCGTTAGTCTTGTGCTGCAAATAAGTCTGTGCTTATGCTAGTGTGATAGTACTGAACTCGTGCATGAATGTACATCACAATTAAGTCTGTGCACATCTGGCTTATTCACCTATTGACTCCGTGTAGTCCTGTTTAACTTTTTACTATATGTATAACTGTCTCGAGTTGATATTTCTTTCTGACTGTATGACAGGTATTTGTTCTCGAGAAGAATAAGAATGGCACGTGATCCAAGAGTGGAGGAGGTGCCAGGATCGTGACACGTGGAAAGCATTGAGCTAGGATGCTGCCACTTGGGCCAAGGCATTTGGGCGGGAATCATGGAAAGCACACGCCCTACATCTGATGCTCATATAAAAAGGAAGCCTCTCCTTCCGGAGAAGGGTGATCGAAGCAGAAAGATCTAGAGCCAGCACGACCCAGAGAGGAGAAGAGAAAAGAGAGAGCAGAGCAGAAGGAAAAGAGAGTTCATGAGAACAAGGGAAGAAAAGAAGTAGAAGAAGAGGAAGAAAGAAAGAGAGAGATAGAGAGCTCGAGGAGAGGAAGTAAAGCCCTAGCTGAAGATTTATCTCTACTGGAATCTGGATCAAATCCAATCCAGTCAGCTCTATGGGAGCCACATCTGTGTTGCTATCGTTTACAGCAGTTGCAGAGGAGGATTCCTATGGTCGGCTAAGCTGTATTGCCCAGCGGATCAAGCTGTCAGGGAGCGGATGGCTAAGCTGTATTACTCAGCAGAAGCAAGCTGTGATGCTCAGCTGTTTGTAGGCAAGCTGTGAGGCCCAGCCGTTCAAGCTGTGAGTCAGAAGGAATCCACACTCAGGTTGAGTGTGGGGTGGACGTAGGTCTAGAGGACCGAACCACCTAAAAATCCTTGTGCTGTGTGGTTTGCATCCTTGTGTCTTCAGCGCTAGATGAATGCTTAGGATCGTTCCTTCTATAGTTCTAACTGAATAGATTTTTGGCACACGCACTTTTGATTTGGTTCTGTCTACGGCGTAGACTTGCTTAGGTGTCTGCAATCTAGCAGTCCAACTAATTGATCAAGCGCTTCTTTGAATCTCCTATTTTGAAAGGCTCGATTGGTTATTATTCCTCATCATTATCCAATATAGTTTTAATTGGGCAATTTTTAGGAGGGATTCATTCAGCCCCCGTCTGAATCCATCGCACCAGCACCAACAATTGGTATCAGAGCGGGTCTCTGTGCATTCAGATCCAACGATCTGTAGAGGATCCTACTGTTTAAGGTGCTACTCCTGTTGCTATTTGTTCGATTTTGATCGAGGGATTTTGGTGCATTCATCTGTGATTGCTTTATGTGCTAAGGCTATTTTTCTATCTTTCCATATGGCTCGTCCTTGCGTCTTTGATGGTTCTAACTTCAGCAAGTGGTTGGGAGGTCTCTGCGTCTACATGAATTCCATTGACCCGAGTCTATGGAAACTCGTATCGAATGGCCCACATAAGTTATCCCGAAATGAGACTAAGTGGTCCAGTGAGGACAGATCAAAGAACTGTGAGAATATCACAGTTCTTAATATTCTAAGAAATGCAGTGAATGCTGACAAATTTCCTTTTGTTCTCAGGTGTGCGTCAGGAAAGGAAATCTTGAACAGAGTAACTGCTGCAAACGAGGAGGAAGAGGATCAATGCTTGATGGCCAACCGGAGAAATGATGATGATGATACTCCTTCTCAGGTAAGCTCCGGATCTGATGAACCCTCGTTTGATGAATTGGTTGCAATGTATGAAGATTTGTTAGATCTGTCCAAGAAAATGAAATCTGAGAATAAAAGGCTAAAGAAAAAGATTGAGCAACGCAAATCTGAAATCATTTGTGATGTTTGTCCTACATTGAAACAGTCTTATGATACTTGCTTAATAGATGTTCAAAATTTTAAGGGACAAAATGGTTATTTAAAAATTGAAAATCAAATATGTTTGAACAAGATATCAGAACTTGAGAATCAGCTGAATAAGAAGAAAGATGAACATCTAAAAAGCATGCAAGAATTGATCGAGATTAATTCTGTAATGGACAAACTGAAGTTTGAAAATGCAGAAGTTCAAAAAGATAATGAAAATCTCAAGGCTAGAATGAATGAAGTCAATAAGGAAGCTGTACATATTTCTTCTGTAGAGTCAAGCTACAACAAGTGCTCGGTTCTGCGAGAACGTAATAAGGAACTCTACAGTGAAAATGAATAGCTGAATAAACTAATTGCTTCGTTTAAAGAGGATCACAAAAATCTGCTTACTGAGAAAATTAAAGTGGAAGAAAGAGAAAAGAAACTAATTAAGAAACTGGAGTTGATGTCCAGTAGTGAAAAATGTGATGAAGAAATTAAAAATTTGCATGAGGAAAATAAAGAACTGAAGGAACAAAATAAGAAACTCAAGGTCTTGAATATTGTCGCATCCGAAAGATGGTTAACCCTTGAGAAAGAGAAAGCTGCAATTAAAGAAACTCAGTCTGAGAAAGAATTGAAGCTGAAACTGGAATTAGAAACTGTTAAAAATTTGAATGATGCCATGCAGAGACAAATCATCACATGTGAAGAAGACTTAATAAATTCAGAACTCAAAATCTCTTCTCCGCAATCTAAGGTAAATGAATTAACTCATTCCATGTCTAAATCTATCAAGGGAAAAGAGAAAATCAATGTCCCCTTGAATTATAAAATCACGGAATTAAGTGAAGAGGAAGGGTGCAATTCTCAAATTGAGAAGTCTGTTAAGAAAAAGTTGTACACTACATTTGTTCGCAGCTCTGATATTGCAAGCTTCTTTGGGCCTCCTAAAACATATACATCATCAATATTTCAATTCAAGGCCCAGAAAAATGAAAAACAAACAAAAGTTATGAACAAGGGTAAACAATTGAACAAGAATGGTAAGAAAAATAAGGTCAAAAATGTCCCTACTTATGCCTTGGAATCTACTAGCTCTGCTGCATCTGATGAGTCAATGCATACTGCTCATAACTCATTTACTTATTCGTATGCATCTGATAAGAGTGTTTCATGCCATTATTGTGGCAAGGTAGGCCATGTAATGGATGTTTGCAATTTGATGGCTGAGGATGAGCACCTCTATGAAACAATGCATTCTAAGAATTCATTTGTTAGAAACCATGCAACTAGGAAATCGATGCTTCATGCTATTACTATGGTAGGCGTGGTCATTTAATGGATGAGTGCTCTGTTATGAAATTCGATGATAGGATGCATGTTAGATATTCTACTAATCATCATGGCCCCGAAAGAAACACGTTTACTTCAAACCAACACATTATTTGTTTTAACTGTAACAAATGTGGTCACAAAGCCATTAAGTGCTGGTTTGGATCTACTTGAGGTAAAAATGATTCTAAAGGTAAGGACATCAGGTGCTTCGAGTGTGGGAAGCATGGCCATACAGTCGAGGACTGTTGGCATGTTCAGGAAAATTCTGTTAATCCCTATTTTGTCAAATTCTCTGCAAAACGATCTGTGAACTTTTCATGCTTTAACTGTGGTAAGCCAGGTCACAAATCTGCTGAATGTTGGCTGATTAAGAATAAGAAACAAAATGTCCATGTAAACAACAGAACATTTCATGCTCAGGTTCATAGGTCTCATGCTGCTGTTGATATGCATCATAGGACCAGAAAATCTGTTGTCTCATGTATATATTGTGGTAAATTCGGTCACTTCATGGCCAATTGTTATCTGATGGATTTTGATGACAATGTCGCTAAGAAACTGTTCATAACTCCTGTTAGGGCTAATACAGGACCCAAAGCTGCTTGGGTTCCTGCAGGATTAAAATGATTACTTTGTTGCAGGTGTGCCTTGGAATGAATAAAGAGGGGTCAATAAACCAAGGCACTCAAAAATTGAAAGACCCCATGATCCTGCTCTTCAGGTCTGTTCTGAGCACTTACTTCGAATTCTGTCATATGAAATTATGAGTTTGAAAGGTTTGAATATCATGTTGATTCGGTCTGTGCTGAATTGAAATCATCTGAAAATTTGAATTGCACATAATGTTTATGGTAATCTCCTTTTGATTGAATTGCATGTCTGTTTCATGAGCTTTCATCATAAAACCATGTGTTACGTTTTCTTTGTATACCATGCACTTAGTCAGGGGGAGATTGACTACTTTCGTTTAATCTTCATGCTGCTCATGTGTAGTTTTATTACATATTACGTCTAGACAGGGGGAGCATTCCTGTTTCATCACTTCTTCACCTCTTGAACTCTTTCTATCTAGCAATCTGATCCATTCTCTGCATTTAGGTGGTTCACCTAAATTCTCTACTGTCTCTACTTGCATAGCTGATCTGTCTGTATTCCAGACTCAGCTACTGAAATTGATTTTGCTCTGCATATTTTTGATGCTCTTTTCTCCTGCTGTTATTTGCTCTACCAGCTTGTACCTATCCAACACTCACATCCTTTCAAGCCGGTCTGATTAATCTGGTTCTTGTTCCAGGAATGATAAGTTATTTAGTTGCATTGATTGGACTGATCAGAGATCCTTATGTTGTGTACCGTGTTTTAGTCTGAATTCATAAAAGAAATTCCTATCATATAGGTTTAAGAATGTCTACTGATTCAGACTGATATAAGTTTAATGTATTCTCATATTTGTATTCAAATGTATTGAAAGTATCTGAATGATGAGTTTTAATGAATTTTAACCAACTCTGTCATGAATACTCTAGTCTCACTCATCTATAATCTAAAATGTGATATCAAGGCTACTTTGGTAGAGTCACATAGAGTGAGTATTATTTTTAAACATTAACCTGAAAAATGTTGACTAAAAGGAAAAATTGAATTCAGAGTAATGACTTGGTCACTGAGAAACTGGGTTCTCTATCAATGAAATAGAGTAAACCTATGTCATGAAGTGCCATAGTTATCTCTGGTGAAAATTTATTGAAAAAAATCTGACAGAGCAATAGCATGTCTGTGTTGAGTAACTAGGGAGTCCGACCTCGGATCAAGGTGTCTCCTCATGTAAAAAGACACTTCTATTGTTAACTCTGCTCTCAAAGTTGAGAGGCAATGAAGGTTATCACACTGAGTAACTGGGTCACTTCACCTAAGACGTGTTATGCCTCATGTAAAAAGGTGTTGATCAACTCAAATTGCTCAGAAAAAATAACGTGTTAATCAAAATAAAATATCTTGCAAAAATAGTCAACTCACACTCTAGTAAGGGTGTTTAATCTCAATACTGCTCTATGTGACTCTCAAAGGAGTCATCAAGTTCATATGAGTAAGATGGAAGGTGGTTGTTCTTGAGTATTGCTTGATTAATTGGTTCACCTTTATTAAAACCTATCTTCAGATATGAGTATTGAATTTAATTGACAAATTTGGTATACATCATGGTTAAATCAGTTGGGTCATGTCGGGTAATTCATAACCCCCTATGATAGGAGAGTCTTTCCTTGTGAGGACTTATTACTGTGGTACCTGCCATACAATTTCCTCTGATCAGGTTCACCTCTGACAACTTAATCATCATGATAACTCACCTGTTTGAGATACTGTGCCTTGCTTGCTATTTTTTACTCCTACCCTTGGCCACATCTACTTCATTTACATCATCAGTTTCACTCTCCACACTGTTGGAATCTTCCATCTTGTTTCTGTATCCCTGACGAATGACTCTTGTAACCAGCTCTGGTTCTGTGGGTCTTTCACCTGCATTGTTCTGTCCATACAAATGTAAGGTGCCACAACTAACTTTGCTTCAGAATTCTTGTGGTGGTGGTTTCCAGATTGATTCATTGGATAACCAGAGTTCATCCCTGTAGATACATCATGTGCTTGCATTTTCGATTCCTTTCATGCTCTCAGGAGGAGTTCTGGGCATTATAGATATTCATGATTATGTCAAAGGGGGAGGACTGTATTTCAAAGGGGGAGAGTAGTCCTACATTCATGTTGATAAGGGGAGTATTACTCTTTCACTGTCATGATATGTTTGATTATTTAAAAAGGGGGAGAATAGGTTCATGCATTATATTTTTTCTCGCAAACTACCTTCTTTTTGCTGAAGTCAAAGGGGGAGAATAGTTTGACGAGTCAGTGTGACTCATTGTGTTGCCATCATCAAAACGTGAGAGATTGTTATGCCCCTATGCCTTGATGATGTTTTGCTTCATGAGTTTTGATGATAGCAACACTATGAGTCACCACTTGAGAATGAATGGTTGAAGAATGTTTTGATGATTGCTGAGTCACTTCATGTGCTTGATTGAATGCCATGGTTGCATATATATATTGATGTGCGTTTAACTGCTGGTCTAGGTCTGAGCATGTCTCGAATGCATACTTTGCTCATGGCTTTAAACGTCTATGCGTGCACGCAATCAGTTATGTCAGTGCATTCAGGTTATGTCTAAGGCTCGGTGCATTCAGGTTATGTCTAAGGCTCGTGCATATATGTCAGTCAGGTTGCCCAACAAACTCGGTGCATATCATCGTTCATGGGCATTAAGGTCTGTGCATTCCATTCTCTATGCACACAGCCTTGGCGAGTGTTAGGTCGGTGCATTGATCAACTTTGCGTCTCATATGGCTGTGAGTTGGTGCATGTATTCGTCCGTCTTATCTTGCGTCTCATTAGGCCTAGGTCAGTGCATGTGTCCATCTAACTTTGTGTCTCATATGGCTGAGAATCGGTGCATGTATCCGTCTTTTTTTGCGTCTCATATGGCTTAGACTCGGTGCACATCCTGCGTCTCACTCTGCGTCTTATGTGGCTTAGAATCTGTGCAACTTTTTGTTTCGGTGCAATGTCCATACAAAGTCCGTGCTATTTCCTATAGCTCTGGTCGGTGCAATGTTTGGTCCGTGGATACTTAGTTCATAGAAGGTCGGTACAGAGTTGGTATTAGCTTTGTTAGCGTCGATGCATATTTGGTGTTAGCTTGAGTCGGTGTAGTTTTTGCTGCGAGCACAAGTCGGTGCAAGCTTTGTCTTGTGAAAAACACGGTTCCATTTGTTCTTTTCATAGTATGTGCATACTTTTGTAGAAACACATGCATACTCGGTGTTGTTTCTTGCTATAAGCATATAAAGGTCCGTGGATGGTTTGCATCAAGCATACACATAGTCTGTGCAATTTATAGCTCCGCATTCGCGACAAGTCTGTGCATATGTCTGCTTTGTAAACTTGAGTCCGTACATACATAATCTCATGCTAAACCAAGTCTGTGCCCACCTCGCAAGCAACTCAATGCAGAAGAGATTCATGCATCTTAGTCCATGAAATGTCTGTAGTCTGCATAGTCAGTGCATCCCTCTCTTACTCGTACACACAGAGTCCATGCAAGGCTGTTCACGACCCGAGCAGGTCTGTGCAATGCTTGCACATTGCATACATATAGCTAGTGCATCCGTTAGTCTTGTGCTACAAATAAGTCTGTGCTTATGCTAGTGTGACAGTACTGAACTCGTGCATGAATGTACATCACAATTAAGTCTGTGCACATCTGGCTTATTCACCTATTGACTCCGTGTAGTCCTGTTTAACTTTTTACTACATGTATAACTGTCTCGAGCTGATATTTCTTTCTGACTGTATGACAGGTATTTGTTCTCGAGAAAAATAAGAATGACACGTGATCCAAGAGTGGAGGAGGTGCCAGGATCGTGACACGTGGAAAGCATTGAGCTAGGATGCTGTCACGTTGGCCAAGGCATTTGGGCGGGAATCGTGGAAAGCACACGCCCTACATCTGATGCTCATATAAAAAGGAAGCCTCTCCTTCTGGAGAAGGGTAATTGTAGCAAAAAGATCTAGAGCCAGTACGATCTAGAGAGGAGAAGAGAAAAGAGATAGCAGAGCAGAAGGAAAAGAGAGTTCGTGAGAACAAGGGAAGAAAAGAAGTAGAAGAGAGGAAGAAAGAAAGAGAGAGATAGAGAGCTCGAGGAGAGAAGTAAAGCCCTAGCTGAAGATTTATCTCTATTGGAATCTGGATCAAATCCAATCTAGTCAGGTCCATGGGCGCCACATCTGTGTTGCTATTGTTTACAACTTTCAGTTGTTGTGTTCTCTTATCTTTTGTTTTCTTTTGAACCTTATTTCAAGCTGTTCGTCAGCGGAGCAAGTTGTGTTGCTCAGCAGTTGCAGAAGAGGATTCCTCTGGTCGACTAAGCTGTATTACCCAGCGGATCAAGCTGTCAAGCAGCGGATGGCTAAGCTGTATTGCCCAGCGGAAGCAAGCTGTGATGCTCAGCTGTTTGTAGGTAAGCTGTGAGGCCCAGCCGTTCAAGCTGTGAGTCAGCAGGAATCCACACTCAGGTTGAATGTGGGGTGGACGTAGGTCTGGAGGACCGAACCACCTAAAATTTCTTTGTGCTGTGTGGTTTGCATCCTTGTGTCTTCAGCGCTAAATGAATGCTTAGGATCGTTCCTTCTATAGTTCTAACTGAATAGATTTCTGGCACACACACTTTTGATTTAGTTCTGTCTACGACGTAGACTTGCTTAGGTGTCTGCAATCTAGCAGTCGAACTGATTGATCAAGTACTTCTTTGAATCTCCTATTTTGAAAGGCTCGATTGGTTATTATTCTGCATCATTATCTAATATAGTTTTAATTGGGTAATTTTTAGGAGGGATTCATTCATCCCCCCTCTGAATCTATCGCACCAGCACCAACAGATTCCGGTGGGTTTACCCAGGTTTGACCACGGGTTTGACTGGGGGTTGACTGACGGTTTGACTAGGGGTTGACTGAGGGTTTGACAGGGGGTTTGACTGGGGGTGTGACTGAGGCTGTGACTGGGGGTTTGACTGAGGCTGTGACTGGGGGTTTGATTGAGGGTTTGACTGGGGGTTAACTGAGGGTTAGGCTGGGGTTTGACTGCGGGTTTGACTGGGGTTTGACCAGAGACCCCCGTAAGGGGCGCTGCCCCCTTGACCCCCACAACCTGACCGCTCAGGTCGATCCGTACGACCTGACCGCGCAGGTCGATCCGCGTGCAAGGGCGCACGATGGTGGTGCATGACGCGATGGGTTACTGGGAGTCCCGAGTTGGGCTCGAACTTACTGTAGAGTGGCTGGAGCATACGCTCCCACCAGGTGCTCCGGGAAACTCCCGACACGCATGTGTGGGCCGTATAAGGTTGCTGTGAGCTCTTGATGCTTGTGGTTGGCCGAGATGGGTCTTCCATTAACTTCAAAGGGCTGGAGGGAGGCAACTCGAGGGTAGACCCCGGCCTTGTTGCTGGGTGCCACATGGCGCGCCCCCGGGTCAGCTCGGGTAGCTGTGTTGAACGCGGGTAAATGCGTAGACTGAGTGATCGGGGGTGGGCCCGATCGATTGTTGATGTTGCCATGCGTCACGGCTAGCTGGTTAGGACCCTTGGTTGGGCCCGGTGACTGGGGTGTCGACATGATGATGCCATTTGTTTGGCGATCGGGGTGACCCTCGCTCCTTGGCGAAGAATCGTATGAAGCGGCAGGCTGTTATGAGTCCCGAGTTAACTCGGTTGTTGAAGCGTCGGTGGTGTGATACCGTATGCAGGGTGTCCGGGGGTGATCCCCGAATCTTCACAGAGTGCCTTAAGATACGGCAGGTTGTCCCGAATCCCGAAACCGACCCGGTTGTCGTGAAACTGGCTGGCATAGTGCCGTTTGCTCTAGGCTGATCTCCGGTTGCTATGTTATGCCACTTGACCTGACGAAGTGTCTCGATTTTTGAGTCAAACTCGACTGGTAGAGCAGCCTTGGAGATGTGCCGCTTTGATCTATTTAAGGAGTATTTCCCTATGCTTAATCCTCAATTAATTCAAGAAAATAAGCCGGTGCCAACAACAACATAGGTAAGAATTCTCAAATTCTTATCGAAAATGTGCTCTTGGTGAAGGGTTTAAATCACAATATGTTAAGTATAAGTCAACTGTGTGACAAGGGTTTTAAAATTATTTTTGAGGAAGCTCATTGCCTTGTCATGAATAAAATCTCTAATGAAATCAGATTCATTGGCAAAAGGAACAATAATGTGTATACCGTTGATCTTGATGATGTTGCCGATGATGATGTGTGCTTGGTAGCAAACAATCATGATAATGCATGGCTGTGGCACCGAAGACTAGGTCATGTTAGTTTTGGAGTTATCTCCAAATTATCTAGACATGACTTGGTAAATGGGTTGCTAAATTAAAATTTGAAAGCAATAAGATCTGTGAGGCTTGCACAAAAGGCAAGCAAACACATATCTCTTTCAAAAATAAAAACATTGTTTCTACCGCTAGGCCCTTAGAACTGCTCCACATTGATCTTTTTGGTCCTACTAGGACATCCAGCCTAAGAGGAAAATCTTATGGATTTGTAATTGTTGATGATTACTCCATATTTACATGAGTGTTATTTTTAGCCAATAAAAGTGATGCCTTGATGGAGTTTCAAGTGTTTTGCAGGAAAATCCAAAATGATAAAGGATACCTCATCACTACAATTCAGAGTGATCATGGTGGTGAGTTTGAAAAGCATGATTTCAGCAGTTTTTGCCAGGAACAAGGATATACGCACAACTTCTCATCACCCAGGACGCCTCAACAAAACGGAGTAGTGAAGAGGAAAAATATGACCTTGATAGACATGGCACGGACCATGTTGAGTGAGAACTCCCTACCCAAATACTTTTGGGCTGAGGCGGTAAGTACAACATGCTACATTATCAACAGGGCAATGGTAAGGCCCATTTTGAAGAAAACACCATATGAGCTCTACAAGGGTAAGAAACCAAACATTTCCTATCTTAAACCCTTTAGGTGCCCATGCTTCATCCTGAATAACAGTAAGTCCAACCTAGGTAAGTTTGATGAAAAGAGTGACAAAGGAATCTTCCTAGGTTATGCATCAAATTCTAGAGCGTACCGGTTATTCAATAAAAGGACTTTGGTTGTTGAAGAAAGTCCCCATGTTTTGATGAATCTGAATTAAAACTGACAAATCAAATTTCTTCTACCTTAGATGCAGATGAAGCTCCTAAACAATTAAATGACGCTGGAACATCTGCGGTTAAGGATGAACCAACTGGAGGGACCTCGAGTAAGAGTGAAAAGGATGAAGACCCGTCAATTGAAACACTTCAAGAACAGCAAGTGTAGCACCCCGAGTTGCCAAAGTCCTCCACGTTCTTAAAAGATCACCCCGCTAAAAACTTCATAGGTAATCTTGAAGATGGGATAAGAACTGGATCTTCATTAAGGCAAGTAGAAGAAGAGGATTTGATGGCCTTTATTTCTCAAGAAGAGCCTAAGGATCCAGGCCATGCATGAAGCTCTTCAAAATGAATCTTGGATCCAGGCCATACATGAAGAGTTGCACCAGTTCAAAGAAACAAGGTATGGACTCTTGTGCCGCGTCCTAAGAATCAACCCGTAATAGGAACCCATTGGGTTTTCAGAAACAAGTTGAGTGACACAGAATTGGTTGTTAGGAACAAGGCCCGACTCATAGCCACAGGGTATAGTCAGAAAAATGGGTATTGATTTTGATCAGTCATTTACACCGGTTGCTCGGTTAGAAGCAGTCCGGATTCTACTGTCCTTTGCTTGCTCTCTCGACTTTAAATTATTTCAAATGGATGTTAAATATGCCTTTCTAAATGGGTACATCAAAGATGATATTTTTGTAGAACAACCTCCAGATTTTGAAGACTCAAAACATCCAAAGCATGTGTACAAGTTACAGAAGGCCTTGTACGGATTGAAGCAAGCTCCAAGGGCATGGTATGAAAGGCTCACTTCATTCTTGACTGAAAATGAGTTCAAAAGAGGTAAGGTTGACCAAACACTCTTCACAAGAAAATCAGGTAAAGACATATTAGTAGTTCAAGTGTATGTTGATGACATTATTTTTGGAGCAACTAATAATGCCTTATGTGATGAATTTGTAGAAATTATGCAAGGAGAATTTGAGATGAGTTTAATGGGTAAACTTACATTCTTTCTTGTATTGCAGGTGAAGCAAACATCTGAAGTTATTTTCATAAATCAAGCTAAGTACACATTGGAGCTGATAAAAAAATATGGGATGGCTGAAGCAAAACCCCTGTCAACTCCGATGGCCACAACCACGAAGTTAGAGTAAGATGAAAATGGTAAAACAGTAGATCCCACACTGTTTCGAGGTATGATCGGATCACTACTGTATCTCACAGCATGCCGCCCTGACATTTAATTCAGTGTATGTCTATGTGCTCATTTTCAGTCATGTCTTAAAGAGTCTCATCTAATGGCTGTTAAACGCATTTTTAGATACTTAATTGGCACAATAGATTTTGCCTTGTGGTTTTCCATCGGTAGTTCATTTGATTTGATTACATACACCAATGCAGATTATACCCGATGCATTGTAGATCGCAAAAGTACTAGTGGGTACTGTCAGTTTCTTGGTGGGTGCCGATCATGGGCCTCCAAGAAATAACATTCAGTAGGTCTCTCAACGGCCGAGGCTGAATATGTAGCCGCCAGAAGTTGTGGAGCCCAAATATTTTGGATCAAAAATTAATTGCTTGATTTGGATGTTGAAATGAAATGTGTTCCAATCTTGTGTGACAATACCAGTGCAATCAATTTGTCAAAAAATCATGTTCAACATTCTAGGACAAAACACATTGATATTCGACATCATTTTCTGAGAGATCATGTAGGAAAATGGGTCTTTGAATTGAATTTCATTGACACACATAATCAGCTAGCTGACATTTTCACAAAACTCCTAAACTAGGATCAATTCAGCAAGATAAGAAGAGAACTTGGCATGTGCAAGGGTGAGAGCATACATACATAGGTCCGCACTTAGGGTAAGGGTTGTACTTATTGTAGATCATGAATAATCCACTACTAAGAATAATAATGGGAAAAGAGGGAGAAAAGGGGAGCATGAGAGGATGCTAAGGGGAATGTGATCGCCCGAGACGCGAGGGCCTCAAAGGATATAACAAATAATCAATGGAGGGATCGCGATATAAATACCTTAAATGCGGGGGAGATTGTGAGTGCACCTTCTCTTCTATCGGCCGGCCGATGAAGAGAGTTTTCCTTGATTGATTACCCTTGCAAAATTAACAAACACCAATAAACAAACATGGATTAGAAACCAAGATGTGTAGCATCAAATCCAAATGTAAATATGGACATAGAAAGCATGGATGTGAACACACCTTATTGGTGTTTGACCTTTAAACCCCTATGCAAAAGGGTAGGTAAAAGATGATGATGATATGTAAAATAACAAGTGTGCAAGTGTTGCACCAAGGAGTCTCAACGTGGTTGAGAAGAAAGATTAACAGAAGATGCAATATGCATGCATATGTATGAACAAAAGAAAAGAATTGAAAAAAAGAAAAGAAAAGCCTGCGCTTTTGATCTTTGACTTTGATGCTCAATGGGGAGGAAGACTCTGTCGGATGAACGATGATGTGCAGGAGCTTCCTCCTTCAGCCAAGCAGCAGCAGCACCACCCTGCGTAAAATCGAGAAGAAGAAAATCCCCCCCGAACAGAAACGCAGGGCTCTATTTATAGGGCAAACAAACATATCTTAATCGGATCAGAACAAGCAATAATCAGCTTAGGCAAGGACTCTAATTCCCTAATGGAGCAAAGTGATCAAACACTGCAAGGAACTGTTCAGGAAAGCTGCGTTTGTAAGGGCGTCAATTCACAAATTGACGACCTTCCATAGGGCGTGAATTGAAAACACGTCTGGGAACAAGGCGTCATTTCCTGAATCAATTTTTAGAAATAAAACCTCCCTGTATTTGAAAATTGTGAAAGACGCCTGAACTAAAGGCGTTAATTAAAAACGCGCCCTACCAAGGGACGTTAATCAATATGATAAACAGTCAAAAGAGAAAGGACGACTGTCGATTCGGGCGTCAATTTAATTGACGTCCGAATCAAGGTCGTTAATTCAAAATATTCAAAACAGGGTCATTTTTCATTTCTCAATATTATTTTCCCATTTTTTAGGTGGAGGTGCATCATGTTGTGCTGATTCCAATGACTATTTTTTCGTATTTTTCTGACACCCGGAAGGCCACCAAATCACCTCTGGAAGAGGGTTTAAAAATAATATTAAAATAATCAAATTGAAAGTAACGGCCTTGCATGTGTCGTGAATTCCATTTTTTTTAATTTTTATTTTATTAAAAATCAAAATAACATCCCATGCTAAGTCGTTAATTCCAAAATAATTCCGAAAAATCTTCAGAAAAATCCAGAAAATTAGGAAAAGAGTGGAATTGACGTCTGATGAAAGTGGCGTCAATTTTCTTTTTATTTTCTTAAAATGAAATGACGCCCCTCTTCATGTCGTTAATTCCGTAAAATTCATAAAAATAGAGAAAAATGCCCAGAAAATTCAGAAAAATAGGAAAAAATAAGAAAAGGGAGGAAAAATAGAGAAATTCAAGGAAAGTGAGAAAAACACTCAAACAAAGTTAATTTGAGGGTCAAATTAGGGTATTACAAGGTAATATGAGATGTACTCACAGTAACGTCAATTTTGGCGTGTCTACAGCTGCCCCGCCTTGGCGTCTACTTTGCAAGGAAGCAGAGCAAACTGAAAAGTAGATGCCAAGGTGTGATGAGACACGCAATCAACATCACTTGATGAGAATGAAATCAAAAGCTCGAGATGAAGTAATCTCGGGAAATTCAATGAAATCAACGATATTTGGATAAAAGAGGGAGTGTGCACGCGGGCACGAAGGAGAATGATCAACTTCCAGCGCGGTGGAAGTACCCCAGGTCACAAACCTATAGGTTTCACCATTGGGGAGCGATTACCAGCCAATGTGGACGTGCTGCAGCCAAGGTGGATCAAGGGAAAAGGATTGAAATTAGATGATAGAAATCCAAACAAGGAGCTTTCGAGAAAATGACCCAAAATAGTGACAAAACGAACTGAGGATTCCATTCAGCAATGAATATCTCATATGTGGAATGATTAAGATCAATTTGACTCTCCAAATCAGCTTATCAGAATGATTTTCCAAAAATTGTTTCAAACTCCTATATGAATGCATGCTGGGTTTAAAAATAAAAAATTAAAACAAATAAAAATATAAGATAATCAAGGATAATATTGTTAAACTGCCAAGACTGGGTCAAGAAACCCATTCTGCGAGCCGATACTAAGCCGAAGCCCGTTTATCCACGCATCAACTCGTAAAAGGGAACCATCGTCTCCAGTCTCGGACGGCTCAACGGCCTATCCGTGTGACTAAGACTCCTCTGGAATCATCATTATTTTTTGATGAAGGGGAACTCAAATCCCATATTTACCAAAGTCACAAGGTCCTTGATATAATCTAGTAGCGTATGTAACATATAGTAAAATGCATAAAGGGGGGATGGTGATAGCAATGAGCATGGGGGAACTGAGAAATGAGGTGCAAGCACCGTGGGGCTTGGATGATGATGCCCAGTCGGTGGGACCAAGAGCTTCTTCCCTGTGCTCAAAATTTCATTAGCCAAGATATAAAAGATAACAAGCAATGAATAAGACATTTAAGCATAGCAAGCATAGCATGAATCAAAGCATCAATAGCATGTATGTATCATATCATGAATAGCATTCAAGTGTGCACAGCGTGAAAGGCATGAATAACATAGATAGCATCATTAAAGCATAGATATCATAGTATCATTGTTTGTCGTTTGTCATGAGGATGACAACTTGGCTAATCAAGATTTGGAGTTGAATGATCAAGATCTGATAATACCCATCGGCGGAGTGATCAGCAAGATTTGATAAAAAAGATTTGGAGATGAATAATCGGAGTAATGCGTAGCAAATTATGAAGATGTGATCAATTGTGAACATGGGAAGAATCAAAAGGTAGATGGCAATGAATGGAGAGGACTCATCCCGTGCTCTTGGTCCTTGCAAAGTTATCGTTCCTGCAAAAGCACCATCAGAAAAATACAATGCAATTTTTTGGATTTTGAAATATGCAAATTTTTATGAGTTTTGAAAATATTTAAATTTTTATGTGGATTTTGAAAAATATTTGAATTTTTATTATGAATTTTGAAAATATTCAATTTTTGTTGGATTTTGATCAGGAAATATTCAATTTTTTTTGGATTTTGACTTAGGAAATATTCAATTTTTTTTTTTGGATTTAGACTTAGGAAATATTCAAGTTTTTTTTTATTTTTTTCTTTTGATTTTTTTTTTGTTTAGACATTGTTAATGTAGCATCAAAGAGTGTTTTTGAACCACTGGCTAGGGGTCCTTGTTCCTTCCCCTTTCGCTAAAACTGCCCAAAGCCAGGCGTGCATTAAAGGGTGACGCCCTATAACTGACTGCCCTTGATTAACGGTGCTTCTACCAAGGCCATACCCGAGAAACATTCGGTCTTAGAGGGAGAAGAGAAGAATAAGTGAGGATAAGCTTTATGCAGGATGGGAGATGTCGGGACTTGAATTCCTTCCCAGGTGTTTCCCCTCAAAGAGGTAGTCTGTTGTGCCGGGACTTTGTGCCTTTGATTTTTAGACCCTTGACATGCATACGACCAGGGTTTTCCCTGCGGGGACTTTGCCACTCTTGACATGCCATAATTCACAATTTTGCTTTTATCGAAATTTTGACTTGATTTTCATAATAGCCCTTTTGGCGAGATGTATATCATGAAATTTGTATTTATTTTGGGTCAAGACTGCCCCTATTTGAGACTCCTCTCGTATTGGGGAGTACCGAGGTTGGTCATCTCATCCGTCAACCTCTTGCCCCTGCACGCGGCCGAGTAAAGAAGAGAAAAAGACTTTCAGGAATTCTCATAGCATGGCCAAAGTAGCAACGGTGTTTTATCAAGGAGCCGGCTAAAGGGCGCCGTCAAGTGTGTGCGGTGACCAGCTAAGGGTTGCTCTTAACAAGCGGGGAGAGAATGTTGAATTCCTAGCGCGGGGTTCTTATTAACCAAAAGTGCTACAAAAGCAAGCCTAAAGACTCTTTTTGGAATATTTTAATTAAACAAAAGCCTAAGATAAAGGTCAAAAACACCACTTTTAATCTTGTTAAGAAGCACTTCATTTTAAAAATCATGCGTGAAGTAATGAGAAAATGATATCATAAAAATGCTTACTTACGTCAATATGTTACCTTGCGATCTTTGTTGAAGCAGCTACCGCAAGAGGCGAGGTTGATCATCATGGGATTTGTCCTCTTTGGCAGATAAAAAGATTGGAAGTAAAGGATTTGGAAGTGGCTTAACAAGAAGGAGTGGTGCTCAGACCAGACTCAGACGAACAAGGATAAAAAGGAAGAGAGGCGAGGGATAGAACTCCCTCACTAAGGTGTGGAGACCCTGATCACATGAAAGGTCTACAGAAGGAGAGAAGAATTAGAAGGAGGAGTGAGGACTAAAGCCTCGAAAGCAGTGGGAGAAAGGGCAGGTGCCCAAAGCAGTGGACGTGGAAGAAGTTGGGTCAGACCCAGGATTAGGGGGAATCAGAAGAAGAAATTGATAGATGGAAAGAGGCGGATCTGGAGGGTCTGGGGGTTGTGGAGGAGAATCCTGATAGGAGGAATCCAGAGGATCCAGAGGAGAAGAATCTCGAGGGACGCGATGCCCTGGGAAGAAAGATGCAAAAATATGGTGAAAAAGGAAGAAGGGGACAAAGGATGTGATATCCTGGAGAAGCAGGAAGATGAATTGGAAAAAAGAGGGATGGTCCGGAGGTTCCGGAGGTTCCGGAGGAAGAGAATCAGAAAGGGCGCGATGCCCTGGTAGGAAGGAAAGAGAGTCCGGCGGTTCTAGAGGGGGAAGGTACCATGGGACGCGATGCCCAAGGAGAAGAGATAAGAAATCCAGAAGATCCGGACTTGAGGGTGTGTAGGGGCGCGATGCCCAAAGAGTAGGATCCGGAGGTTCCGGAGGAAGAAGACGGAAAGGGGCGCGATGCCCTGGGAGAAGAGAAAGATCCGAAGGTTCCGGAATAGTGGAATCAGAAGGGGCGTCATGCCCTAAGAGGAGGGATAAAACACCTGGAGGTTCCAGGGAAATAGCAGGAAAGGGGACGCGATGCCCCAGGGAGAGTGGATTAGAAGAGGATGAAGGTGGGAAATGTGGAAGATCTGGATGTTCCAGAAGGTGGGGAAGATACGGGTCCGGAAACCCGGGAAAGAAGAAGTGCCAATGTATGCGAGTGCAATGCAACAAATGCGATGAATACATGGATGTGACAGAATGCATGAGATGCAAAGAATATGAAGAACATGAAGGGCGAGATGATGAGATCCTCCTCCTTACCCCTGGAGTGGCCCATGTGGATGGCGTTGAATGGAAGGTGGGTAGAATAGTAGAAAGCCCTTTGACACCAAGGTAACTGCCCCTCGATGACAGTGAAAGTGTATAGCCAATTGGCCCAATGGATGAAGCTTCAATGGTAAGTGACAACTCTCTTGGAGAGTGGAAAGCAATAGTGTGAGAGAGTTGGAAAGTTGGGATAGGAAACATCGTGTTGCCCAAGGATTTTAGTGTATGAAGAATATTGATCAAGATGGGCGTTCGTCCCTTGTATGGAAGAAACAGTTCAAGATTTGAAAGTTGGAACAAGGGGTGCCCTGCCCGGCCCTTGGGCACAAACTTATACGGCATCAACGCTTGGCATTCTCTTCTAGCGAGCAGTGGCGGGGACTCAGCCTCTTCAACCATGCTTGGCACAACAACCCAGATTGGCATCCGGCAAATAAACTCTTGCATCTTGAACAGCATGGCCATGGCCAAATCTTTCTTTCCCGGCTCTTGATCATCTTCGGCACAAGTATTTACAGAAGGACGCCCGTTCCGAGTAGTAAAGGGGGGTGAAGCAGAGGCGGAAGGTTCCATGGATGGTGGAGGTGAAAGGGTGAGTGAAAGCAAAGGTTCAAACACGTCGAGCTTCTCCCTTTGCTCGGAAGCAGTCGGGGTTGGCTCGAGTGCAAAAAATGGTGAACCTTGCTCAGGACTAGCCACAGGTAAGGGTAAAGGGTTAAGTAATGGGGTAGGGGTCATAGGCATAGTGGACGGCTGAGGTGGCGAACAAAGAGGAGGTGTAATGGAAGGCTTGGCGGAGACTGGCGTAATGGAGGGTAATGGAGGTTCGGTGGAGGCCGGTGGAGTGGAGGCTATTGGGGTGGTTACGGGAGGGGTGAACGGAGAAGGTTTAGTGTGTTGAAAATGCCGGATGGGGCGAGAGGTGTTAGGGATAGGAGACATGTCTTGGTGCAATGACATGGGTGATTGGAGTATTGACCCATCGTCGTAACACCAATTAGTCTCATAAACGGGGAATGTGTTGGGGACGGTGACTTCGTCCTGAGCAGGGGGTTCATCAAGCGGTAGTGGAGGGAGAGGGAAGCGAAGGAAAGTCGGAAGGGGTGCCTGCATAGCTTCATCATTGTGCGCCTCAGATTCTTCAATTGGCGATTCTTCATCAGCCGGTTCAAGTGGACACCGTAGTGGAGGCGTATATGTGGGTGGAAAAAGGACAGCGTCCACTTGAACATTGAAATTTGCCGACTCTTGCTGGCTTGAACTGTCGACGCCGCAACCGTCTCTCCTATCCTTCCAATCTTTCTCCATCTTTGTAATGTCGTTTAGAGCCGCGTAAAGGGGATTAACTGGAGTAGGAGGAGCGGGCCGTGGGCTCGTAACCCTCTTTAATTGTTCCTCCAACGAAGTGACTTGGTTGAAAAGAGTTTGTTGGAGGGGCGTGACCTGAGCAACAGAGGGTTGGCATGGCCTTGAAGGAGGGGCCGCATAAGAAGGCCGTGGAAGGGAATTAATGGGCCGACCCATAGAAGGACCCAGATGGGTCGGGTTGCAAGGAATAAATAGGCCTTGGGGCCGTGATGGAGGAGGAATAGAAGGAGGCGGGCATTGGACCACCCGAGGAGAAGTGTGAATAGGAGATGGGTGATGGGCCACCCGAGTAGGAATGTGAATAGAAGAGGGAAGGGGGTGATGGGCCACCCGCATAGGATTTGAAGGAGGATGAGAGGAATGAGATGCACCCTCAACAACGGCCTTAAGGGCTTGGATTTGTTGAGGGGTGAGATGATCTAATGCATGCAAGATCTGGGAGACCTTCTCATCGTTGGGAGGAGACGGTCCCGTAGGAGTAGTGGCTCGCGATTGAGACGAGGGACCATGAGATTGGATATTGCCCATGGGTCGGGCAACACCATAAGAATGAGGGCGTGGTCCCTTAAGAATATGGTGAGAATTATGATGAGTATGTTGAAATTGAGGAGTATAAGATGTGCTAGGTTGTGCATCCTCATGAGCAAAGTTTGGATTAAACATGTTGTTTTCTCTATCAAGGTAAGTCATCAATCAAAGTTCAAGCAAAATAATTTGCAAAGAAGCACACAAGTTGGAATGGTTACCTTTGATTTCTTTTTGTTTGAACCTTGGTGAATTAATGATTTTTAACCAAAATTGGAGTGATTCACACAAGGGAGGAACCTAGTTTCAATGTAAGTTCACTTCGATGCCAACTAGGAATACTCTCTCACCGTGTATAGGCCAACTAAACCCGGGACTTCAAAGGTACCACCTGTCCAGCGTCCGTGAGGGAATCCACGGGTGCGGGGACTTACGGAGGCTTGGTTTAGGAATTTCCGATCCAATGAGACGGAGTGCTCAATGGAGGGTCCTTCCTTCACCAAGAGGGGGTGTGGCTCCTAATGTAGAGAGAGGAGGTCTCCCAAACCAATGCAAATGGATGAATGCAAGATAAGATAAGCAGCTCACACCAATATAATCAAATAATAGAGGTAAGTATCAATCCAGCATGAATGATCACAAGAAACAAGCCTCTGTAAACGCACAGGAAAGAGGCGACCTGACAGCAGTCGCTACCAGTAAAAGAGACGACAGCGTCGCTGTCGTGAATCACAAAATCACGCCTTAGTGTAAGGCGCTAAATGTGAAAAGACGCCTCTGGCAGAGGGCGTCAAAGGTGTGTGGTGCGCACGCTCAAAGAAAAACACGCCTTGATGGGAGGCGCTTCTCAACAAAAGGACGCCCTCAGGGAAGGACGTGAATCCTTAGACAGAATAAAACACCAGGGATATGTGATGAAAGACGCCTTCGTAGGAGGCGTCGAATATATAAAACACGCTCTGGATAAAGGCGTTAAATCAAAACGCGCCTTTGTGAAAGGCGTTAATTCAGAAAAATCACAAACTGGCTCATCTCGGGGAGTATGCAGTGTGCACAGTGGAGGGTGCCCGTGGGGCACAAAGGAGAGGTACTGTGGGTACCAAAGGGAAAGGGCACACGTGGGTGCCAAAGGGGAAAGGGGTAATCAATAGAAAAACAGTGGAAGTCCCACCGTGATCGCCAATTTGTAGATCATGAATAATCCACTACTAAGAATAATAATGGGAAAAGAGGGAGAAAAGGGGAGCATGAGAGGATGCTAAGGGGAATGTGATCGCCAAAGACGCGAGGGCCTCAAAGGATAAAACAAATAATCAATGGAGGGATCGCGATATAAATACCTTAAATGCGGGGGAGATTGTGAGTGCACCTTCTCTTTCTATCGGCCGGCCGATGAAGAGAGTTTTCCTTGATTGATTACCCTTGCAAAATTAACAAACACCAATAAACAAACATGGATTAGAAACCAAGATGTGTAGCATCAAATCCAAATGTAAATATGGACATAGAAAGCATGGATATGAACACACCTTATTGGTGTTTGGCCTTTAAACCCCTATGCAAAAGGGTAGGTAAAAGATGATGATGATATGTAAAATAACAAGTGTGCAAGTGTTGCACCAAGGAGTCTCAACGTGGTTGAGAAGAAAGATTAACAGAAGATGCAATATGCATGCATATGTATGAATAAAAGAAAAGAATTGAAAAAAAGAAAAGAAAAGCCTGCGCTTTTGATCTTTGGCTTTGATGCTCAATGGGGAGGAAGACTCTGTAGGATGAACGATGATGTGCAGGAGCTTCCTCCTTCAGCCAAGCAGCAGCAGCAACACCCTGCGTAAAATCGAGAAGAAGAAAATCCCCCCCGAACAGAGCCGCAGGGCTCTCTTTATAGGGCAAACATCAGAACAAGCGATAATCAGCTTAGGCAAGGACTCTAGCTCCCTAATGGAGCAAAGTGATCAAACACGGCAGGGAACTGTTCAGGAAAGCTGCGTTCGAGCAGGAGACGAAAGGTGGAAGACGACCTCGGTAAGGGCGTCAATTCACAAATTGACGACCTTCCATAAGACGTGAATTGAAAACACGTCTAGGAACAAGGCGTCATTTCCTGAATCAATTTTTAGAAATAAAACCTCCCTGTATTTGAAAATTTTGAAAGACGCCTGAACTAAAGGCGTTAATTAAAAACGCGCCCTACCAAGGGACGTTAATCAATATGATAAACAGCCAAAAGAGAAAGGACGACTGTCGATTCCGGCGTCAATTTAATTGACGTCCGAATCATGGTTGTTAATTCAAAATATTCAAAACAGGGTCATTTTTCATTTCTCAATATTATTTTTTCATTTTTTAGGTGGAGGTGCATCATACTGTGCTAATTCCATTGACTATTTTTTCGTATTTTTCTGACACCCGGAAGGCCACCAAATCACCTCTGGAAGAGGGTTTAAAAATAATATTAAAATAATCAAATTGAAAGTGACGCCCTTGCATGTGTCGTGAATTCCATTTTTTTAATTTTTATTTTATTAAAGATCAAAATAACATCCTATGCTAAGTCGTTAATTCCAAAACAATTCCGAAAAATCTTCAGAAAAATCTAGAAAATTGGGAAAAGAGAGGAATTGACGTCTGATAGAAGTGACGTCAATTTTCTTTTAATTTTTTTAAAATGAAATGACGCCCCTCTTCATGTCGTTAATTCCAGAAATTTCATAAAAATAGAGAAAAATACCCAGAAAATTCAGAAAAATAGGAAAAAATAAGAAAATGGAGGAAAAATAGAGAAATCCAAGGAAAGTGGGAAAAACACTCAAACAAAGTTAATTTGAGGGTAAAATTGGGGTATTACAAGGTAATATGAGATGTACTCACAGTAACGTCAATTTTGGCGTGTCTACACTTATATAGAAACTCATATGCATAAAGGGTAGATTAACATGCATATTGTCTGTACTTATTTTTAATACCTTGTGTGTATTTATATCCCTGCATGTTTGAGTGTATTTATACATACAGCCCTCCTTGAAAATCCTTCTAAAGATGAATATTTCTTGATTAAATAAATGTGGACCCGTATGACTTCTAGATCTAAGGCACCTTTTGAGGGGGAGTTAGAGAACTTTCCTCGAAACCCCATCTCTTCTCTTTCTCTCTACTTCATGATGTTGGTTCTATTTAGAAGGTCGGTTGATGGTGCTCATATCAAAAAAAGGAGAAAAAGAAAAAAAAATAAAAAAACTAAAATTTTAAGGCACTTCGGTCGACCGCCAGCCCCTGTCCGGTCGACCGAACCCGGCGAACCGGGCTGGCCGAACCAACATCTGAACCCCTTTTAAAGAGGCCTTCAAACTCCATTTCTTCATTCCAACTCCCCTACTCTCTCTCCTACCCTATTTCCTAACCCTAGAACACCAAAACTCCACTTCCCTAGCCCAAAAACCTACTTCTTCCTTCACCCGACCAAGATCCGGTCGATTCGTCACGGTTTCAGGACTATATCTCGACGGCCGTTCGTGCGTTCGTGAAAATCTACCCAAGGTTCCAGATTATGGAGAAGATCATTCCAAGTCCTAGGAGTGTCTTTTGGTTCATCTTCATCCCCTGGGTTGAGATTGATCCTTCAAGGGTTTCCCGGTGAGTCTTCTAGTCTAGGATGCCGTCTCGACAGAGTTCTCGGTGTTCTGCCCAAGGGGAACCCAACGGTCAGAGACGAGAGGCCCAGGCTCTTCCACCACAGTGGGCACCTGCACCTCGTCGTGCATCTCGTTTGCCTCCACGGCCCATTATCGACCCTCGACTGGTCGACTTCGATGAGGTGAATGATATGTTGCCCGATTTATGTGCACTTTTTGAGATTCAAGAAGGCTGGAGTGATTTTGTCACCAGATACACTAGGTATTATCCTAACCTAGTGCAACAGTTTTATGGCAACTTGATTGAGAGAAATGATGAGCTATACACAGTCGTTCAAGAAGTTGAGATACATATTACACCCGATCTCTTTCAGCGAGCCTTAGGAGTCTCGGCCAGGGGTGCTAACATGACCTTTGCTCATGGTGAAGTTGATGCTACTTTTATTGCCATGACAAACTGTGATTATGTGCGTGGTGTCGGTGATTTGATTTAGTTGAATGCCAACTATTTTCCACCACTACAGCGGATTCTACACCACATGTTTACATCACTTATCTATCCAAAAAGTGGGAGTAGAAATGAAGTAACAGAGGTTCACATATTTCTATTTTATCATGTTATGAATGGAAACTTAATAAACATGGGTTGGCTTATGATAGACTTGATAGGGACATGTTGAACCCAACTGAGGAGGTCATTGCCTTATGCTTCACAGCTGACATGAGTATTTGTATATGCTGGGATTCACCTTGGTGATGAAACATTTATTCGAGTCAGACAAGATGATATATACAACCACCATAAAATCTTCTCAGATTTTGGATATTACTATGGTCCCGATGGCGAGCTACGCCAAGATATACCAGTTTATGGGGAAGAAGCTGACAGTGAGGAAGAGCAAGAACAAGAGCAGCATCAGGGTCAAGGGGATGTCACCCCTCCAGTTCAGGCTGAGGGCCAGCCTCCTCCACCTTCACATCATCACATAGTTCTAGAGATGCCTCCTCCACCACATTTCTTTCATGGGGAGTCTTCTACTCAGGGGGCCGGACAGCACCCTTGGGTAGACTATGAGGCTTTTGACATGCGTCTTACTGGGATAGAAACTCGAGTGGATACTTTTGGGGGTCACCTCTCTACCTTTGGGGAATGCATAGACACTATGGGTAATGCGATTGACACTATGTCAGGTCGTATAGATTCGTTCTCCACAACTTTGGACATCTTAGTCACTCAGATGCATACTCTTCACCCACATGACCACCCTCACACATAGCCATGAAGATTCCCGTGAGGCTTTTCATACTATGAACCACACTTTCCTGAATATGCAGCGCCGGGACTATGATAGGGATCAAACTCTTGCCCATATCCAATACCGCCTTTAGTTTCAGGACCATTCTATTGCGGATATTCTTTGCCATATTGGATATCAGCCTCCTCCTCTAGAAGACCAGCCTCTTGCAGATGATCCTTGAGGATTTTCTTTTGCTTCGTCTCTCTAGTCTGTTGTACTTGGGTCAGTTGTCTTTTGGGTCTACTTTTTGTCTATCATATTTCCTTCTTTGATGATTCCAAATGGGGAGAAGTAGTTAGTGCAGGTCTTATATTTTTTTTTATGTATGCCTATTCGTATGTTTGTATGCATGTTCATTTGTGGGTGTCATTGTGTCAGTTCAGCATTTGCTTTGTCGCATGTGTCTAGAGTGTTGCATTCTCTCAAGCATCAATGTACCTTGTAATGAAATGATGAAATTAATGCAATTGATATTTGATATCAAATGGTTGGCTCTTGTCTCTCATTTCCCATCTATCATGGCAAATAAATATTGAATGGTTTGCGTTGCTTTGCACAATGAAGAATCCTTGGTTTGTTGCATTACCCATACGCAATTTGGTTATCGAGGCATGCCATTACTCTTATAATCCAATATTTTGTCATCATCAAAAAGGAGGAGATTGTTGAGTCTCTCCAAGTGATTTTGATGATAACAAAACTTTGAACTCAGTTTTCATCTCGTGCCATGTCGAAGTAATCACGAGCAAGCTTTGAATGTGTTTAAGGCCACTTTGTGTAATGCTAAAAGCTTAAATGTAAGAATGGATATGAAGCTCAAATGAATATCTCCAAATGCATAATCAAAGCTAGATTAAAACCAAAATGCATGAATTGAATGAGGACATGAAGCTCTTGTCATATGGATATGATCCACTAGGCTAACAATTCATTTCTGCAGGTTTTTCAGAGTTCGGTCGACCTTGCCAGCATGGGCGGTCGACCTAATTTCCCAGAGCTGAAAACTCTGTAAAATTATAGAGTTCGATCGACCGCCCCCACTGGACTGGTCGACCGGTTTTCCCAGTGTTGAAAGGTTCACCTTCTATAAAATTCCGGTCGACCACCCATCTATGCCCGGTCGACCGCCAGCTTTGAAGCCTCCATTGTTGACTTTATTTTCTCCACGAGGCTGAAGCATCTATCAATGGTTTTTTAATCCCAAAAGTCTCCAGACATCCCTGGAATTGTGGATCTGTGTCTTGGCTTGTCCTTGACCATCCAAGTTATATAAAAACATCTCTTGGGGGAAAGAAACCCTAATCACTCAAGGGAGATCAAAGGGGGTTGCCAAGGGAGAAAGAGTGATGTTGCTGTAGCTCCGTGAATAGTGTTCCGTGCAAGAAGTTCTTCATCCATCTCTAAGCTTCTCAAGCTCAATCTGAGGCCAATCAACCCAAGTCAAGTGGAGATCAAGCTGCATCCAAAATCTTCTTCATCCACTAAGGGGGAGCTTAAATATGAAGCTTTTATTTTATGTTTCTTCTTTCATTACTAATTGAGCTTCAAGTGTGTGTTCCTGTAATATCTTAACACTTGTGCGTGTGGATCTATGTAGATCCGTGTGTATGTGTGTGTGTTTCTCTTTCTTTACTTTTTTGTGTGATTTGGTGCTTGTGCACCTTCATGGGAGTTCCGAACTCCTTACGAGTGTGTGTGTGTGGTTTGATCTTGTAATATTTTACAAGTGAGTCTGGGAATCCTCACAGATCGTGAGGGGTGGACATAGGTTGCCGTTGTTGCATCTGAACCACCTAAAAATCGTGTCTCTTGTGTGGTTTGATCCTTTTCTCCTATCACCATTCTATGCAAGCACACACATAGATTAATTCGGTTGTATTGATTAAGTTAGATTTAGCATAATCTATCATTTGCACAGTACATCTCTAGTATATCAAAAGGTGAGTTCGGATCAACAAGGCAAACCTTGTCAGGAAGATACCACTTTGCGTGAGTAGAATCTTCAGATTCCCACCTCCGCCACGGTACCAAAGATCAGTTGAGTGTGGTAGATCTTGCTAGATCTGATGGTTTCTTATTTAGATATGATCTTCTTTGTGGCTATTCCTCACACTTGTTTAAATCGACTAAAGTTCTCTTAAAATTTGCAAACACCTAATTCACCCCCCCTCTTAGGTGTCATGGATCGCGGGACTTCAAATTCTTCCTCCAAATCTGCGGCTGCTTTATAAGCTGCCTCCATATTAGTCACACGGGTAGCAACCACCACATGTCTGAGCTCAGCCCTCAATCCTCTAATGAACTGTCGGGTCTTCATCCTCTCATCAACCATAATGTGAGACACATAACGGCCCTATTCAATAAACCTAGAGTGATACTGCATTACGGACATGTCTCCTTGAGTCAACTGTTGTGTTCGGTGCAATGTATTCAGAGGGGGGGTGAATGAATACCCTTTAAAAAACTTTCTTCCAATTAAAATACTAGTGCTCAGAACTGCAGAATAAAAGCACTAAGACTAACTGAAGAAAAACTAATCCAGTCATCTACTGAACCTGTATACAAATATGAAGTGCGCTCTTAGCAAACATCTAATGTGGGCAGCAATTAGACAAATCATGCAAACACGCAAAACCACTGTCAAGCATATAGAATGCGCATCAATGAAATGAACACATATGGAAGATCAACCTATCTCGACCCTACGCATTCATCTAGCGCCAAACACACAAAGAAGACAAACCACTGCACAAAGGGTTTTTAGGTGGTTCGGTCCAACAGACCTACATCCACCCCTCACTCCCAACCGGAGTGAGGCTTCCACTAGTCACACTAGCACAGCAGACTCAGTCTGCAACAAATGCTGCCAAACAGCTTGACCAGGGGAACAACCTCCCCTCTTCCTCCCAACCGGAGGGAACCACTAGTGACACCAGTCACTAGCAAACCAGAGACGCAAGTCTCTCTTCCTCCAGACCGGAGGGAACACCTAGTCTTGCAACCCACAAGACTAGAACCGGAGGACCAATCCTCCCTTCCTCCAAACCGGAGGGGAACCTAGAGACCCAAGTCTCTCTTCCTCTGAACACCAGAGGGAAGCACAAGTGACACTACGTCACCTGCAAACCAGAGGTCTAGGACCTCTCTTCCTCCCACCCGGAGGGACCCCTGGACTTGAAATCTACAAGCCCAGAACCGGAGACGAGCCTCCCTTCCTCTAACCAGAGGGAACCCACAAGTAGCACCCAGCTACTTGCAACCGGAGATAGCGATCTCCCTTCTCCTGAACCAACAGGAGGGACCCCGACCTCTCTACAGAGAATCGGAAAAACAGCAAATGGATAGTTTAAAAGAAAAATGAAACCAGCAACAGAAAGCTGAAAAGATAAAAACAGATGTGGCTCTCGCAGGAGCTGGCTGGCCTGGATTTGATCCACGGTCCAGCAGGAACAAATCTTCAGTTGAAGCTTCTATCACTCTAGCTCACTCTTCTTCTCTGTTCTCCTTCCTCTTCTACTCTTCACACTTCTGCTATCTCTATCTCTCGCTCAAATCTCTCTTTCTCTCTCTTTCTCACTCTCTTTCTCTTCTTCTTTTCCTTTTCTTCTTCTTCGTCTGGATCGTGGCTCTCTGTATTGACTTCACCTTTCGCCCATTCGATCTGCCTTCTTCTGTGGAAGAAGGTTCATATATATAGCAGGAGCAGCAGCAGCAACGGCAGCTCCATCGTGTGACCTCAACACTTTCAGCCCTAAATATTAGGACCACGTGGCAGTCTCTCAGCAGGCTTCATTCCAGCCTCGGATTCACGTGCTGCCCAGGCACTGGGAAATGTTCTTCCTCGAACCTGCAAGGAGATATAAACCATTAAAACTGAGGGCCACAATAACTAAAGTTGCACGAGGTATGTGGTAGCAGTTCTAGATGCACTGAGAACGACACAACATTCAGTAGTGACAAAAACAAACACTACAATGAGAACGACACGAAGTCACTGTAACAAAACAATCACTACGAAAAGAACAACACGAGGTAGGATGAGAACAGCACGAAGTGAGAAGGAAACAACACGCGGACATAATAACTAAGAACGACACGAGTACACTGTAACAGATCAGACACAACGAAGGGAACGACACGAAGTGAGGTTATAAAACAAAAGAGACACGAGGTCTAGAAAAGGCAACACGAAGACACGAAAATAAAAACAACAAAAACACAAATACTAGACCAACACGAGGTTACAAATGCAAAAACAACACGAGGACAAACACGGGCTGACAACAGAAACCGACACGAAGTGGTTGCAAACAAGCAAGACACGAGGTCTACGTAAAGCAACACGAAGTGTGGTCAAGGCGAGAAAGACACGAGGTCTAACGAGAAAGACCAACACGAAGACAGTGAAAACATCACGAAGTAAAGAACAACGACACGAAGTGTAGTGGTGACAAAAACATACACTACACAGAGAACGACACGAAGACACAATAAGGAAAATGACACGAAGACACAACAAGGAAAATGACACGAAGACACAAAAACAACAGTAACCGACACGAAGTGTGGTTACTAAACAGGAACGACACGAGGTCTACAGGGAAACGACTCGAAGTTCATCAGAACTATTAGAGCTGCTTCAGTAACATGACACGAAGACATGAGAAGGAAAACGACACGAAGTGAAAACAACACGAAGATGAAGTTGACACGAAGTGAAAACGACACGAAGACGAAGACAGAAGTTGACACGAAGTGAAAACAACACGAAGACAATGGATGCTACAGTGCAATGTCTAGACTTGAAGTTCAGTTGAGTGAACAGACTTCACCAATGAATCACTCACTGTACAGACTTACTATAGCAGTCTGATGTACAGACTTTGATGAACAGTCCAATGTATGGACTTGTACTGCAAACAACAATGTATAGACTTCATGTAAAAGCCCAATGTATGGACATTGAAATCAAAGACCAATGTGCAGACTTGACAGTGAAGACTAGTGTGCAGACTTCAAGTTTAACTGTGGATGTACAGACTTGAAGAATAAGCCAGTGTATAGACTTGAAGATTGAAGGCGATGTACAGACTTTGATGACCAACACCAATGTATAGACTTAGGAGCATAAGACACGGCTGTACAGACTTGAAGATGTGAAGCCAATGTACAGATTTCGTGAACAAAATGCAATGCTGACTGATGTATACACTTGGCAAATAGAGTAATGCATGAACAAACAATTAGCCACTACGTTAACCCAATCTAGCCATATTCATGAATTAACTATTCAAGCAAACAATCAGATAAAGCAATCAGATTTTCAAGCAGTCAATCAGTCATCTATATTAATTAGCACACCTCAGTGTGACTCATGGTGTGTCAGTCATCATCAAAACCACACAGGGGCACAACAATCTCCCCCTTTTTGATGATGGCAACACTATGAGTTACACTGACTCAGATACTATGAGTTACACTGACTCAGATCTCAGATTAGATTCTTCTCCCCCTTTGCCTTCAGCAAAAAAGACATGAGTTGAAGAGTGAATTAAAACCAATTGTTAATTAAAAACTCCCCCTTTTGACTAAGCTGCCCCTTTTACTTTAGCAAAACGAATAAACCAGAGATGTCATATGAGACACTCATGATAGTTCAGCAGAAGATGGCAACACAATATCAGTAGCAATTAAAAACAATTCTCCCCCTTAGTCAAACAACTTATGCAATCATGCATATGCAACAATACTCCCCCTTTGACATGGTAGATGATATAGAGCTAATGTAGACAAATAACATGATCAGACAATCTAGCACATTGTCCCCTTATGCATATAGTCTCTCAAACAGACCAGAGAATTCTACCCTTATGATCCATGAAGCAAGAGAAATCTACAAGGATGAACTCTGGTTAGTCAAAGACAGCAACTCTCATATATGACAACCAGTCTGAATGAAATCACAGTGATAAAGGGCAATAGGATGAGCAGATTCAACGATTTGTGAAAAATTGAGATAATGAACTTTTCAGCAAGATACCAACTTCATAAAATCAAAATCTTAAGTTCTGGATTTCTCCATCATAAAAGCTTATGAACCCTTGATTGTCAGATATGGTTTAAGAATGATGTAAACTGAAATTTTTCAAAAGAAATTGTACTCATATCTGAACCAACACTTAATAAAAAAGGAACTACAAGCTCATATAAGATTCTAGTTCAACCAACTTCTATCTTAATTAGTTTACTTTCCATGACAGCTTTAAGAGAAACATAAGTGAATGCTCCTGAATTTTACTTGTTCTTTCAGAATTTGATTTACACTTGTTCAAATCTTTCTTTAAAGAACAATTTTGGTTTATCAACACCTTTTGACGTGGAGAGACACCTTGATCAGAGGTCAGAGTCCCCAGTTACTCAGTGTGACAACCGTATTGTTTCTCCCATTTTAGAGAACAGAGATAGCATTAAAAGTATCTTTGGCATGAGGATACACCTTGATCAGAGGCCAGAATCCCCAGTTACTCAATACAACTATGCCATTGCTCTGCCATGTTTTCACAATAATTTCCAATCATCTCTTTAAACAGAGTTAACCATGGTACTTCATGACACAATTCTTTGGACAGGTTTCTCAGTAGCCATAGTCATTGCTCTGTCCATACTTTTACTTAAAAGGATTCAGAACAAGTTAGTTGTTTAGGAACAACCACATACACTATATATCTCAGTCAACGTAGACATGGATATCAACTTTTCAGATTTCAGAAAGTCTTACATGAATTTACATGAAGCAGACAGTTAAAGTTTATTAAGAGGTTGAAACAGATATTTTCAAGTTTCTTGAGACTAAACAAGAGTACATAAGACTTAAACCACTTCCAGTTAACAAATGTTCTTAAGCATGTATAATGGAAGGCTCCTCATTAAAGGTATTTTAACTTTTATGAAGTAGTATTCAGGCTGAAGGTTTACTTCATATCTCAGCAGAGTAATTCAAGTGAGAATATTCACTAAACAGCATGATTCTGAAGAATTTTAGCAATTGAGCTGCTCTTGAGCAAAGAGGTTCAAAGTTGACTGAATAGAGAAAGAGCTCTCATTCAGCAGATTTAGGAGAGACAAACAGATACCAATAAGGTATGCATTCGGATTTTGAACAACTTCAGAAGTAGTCAAGAAATCATTTGATACCACTTTAAATGATGGAATCCCTGACACTTCAGATATGACAAGATGAATCATATAGCTGGAGAAGAACGGATTAAGCAAGCTCCCCCTATCTATATGCAGTGATATTTCCCTTCCCTTTTTTTTTGATTTTTTTCAAAGAAGTGATATGCTATGCAATGATTCCCTCTAACTAAAAACACTGAATCATCCTATATGTCATGCAGATAATGTAGGTGATGAATGACTATGCAAACAACATATTTAACATGCTATGCAGTAAATAAAAAAATGTTGAGTGATTTCAGATGTATGAATAATGCTCCCCCTAAATGTATGCATTCGAATTTATCTTTTGACATTTTCAATGGAAAGAAATGCAATGCAATTAACTTCTTGTATGCAGGGGCATGAAGTAAAATATTCACATGAAAATGCAGACATTCTCTGAAATGCAGATTTGACCCTTGGTACTTGGCGGAGAACTTGGCCTAAAAGACCATCTCACACATAGTAAGAACCTCTAGACAGATTTCCTCTGCCCTTTAGTAGCTTTCCATTTATATACCAAGTGGTCATGCATGATAATGCAATACAAACAGTCCTATATGCATCAGATTTTCAATGAATGTATGTCATGTGCATGTTTATGCCATTCTCATATATGCACACAGCTCACAGTACAAACAAGAAAGCCCACAAAGATCAATGCGAGAGTCAAACCAATTAAAATAAAATATGTATGCATGAAGCTATGACTTCTCAACTCAACCATAATTTTCATTTGAACAGATTTGAGAAATTTACCTGAATGGGGTTTATCAACTTGGGTGCCTTGGTTTATTTCCCCCTTTTTATTCTTCAGCTTCCAAGGCACACCTGCAAGTTAGCACACTATTTTGCATGGGCAGGTACCCAAACAGTCTTGGGTCCTGCATGGTTAATAGTGACACCTTTGGTAGGTGTTCTAAACAACCTTTTCGCATTTAGGTCATCAGATCTCATCAGATGGCAATTATTCATTGAATGACCTAATACACCACAATAATAGCAAGAGACAGCAGATTTCAGATTTGTTTTATGCACATTCTGATTAGTATGAGTTCTATGTGCATATGTATGAAATTTTCTGTTAACAGAATTAGGATTCTGTTTACCAACATAAGCCAGCCAACAGTCAGCAGCTCTATGGCCTGGCTTCCCACATTCAAAACATGTAAGTGTTTTCTTCTCAAACACAAATTCATTTCTATCAGAGATATTTCTATTGACAGGGAATCTACCAGATTTATTGTTAAACTTCCTTCCCTGAGCATGCCAACATTGGGCTGCAATGTGGCCCATCTTGCCACAGTGAAAGCATGAATTAGAATTTCTTCCACCAGCCCTCAGCCAGCATTCAATGGCTCTGTGGCCTGTCTTTCCACACTCAAGCATGTAATGAGATTATCTTTAAAAATAAATTTGTTCTTATTAGGACCATGTTGGCTAGCAGGAGATTTACTATGATATGAATGAGATGTTTTCTTATCATTTGCAAACCAGCATTGTGCAATTGTGTGTCCTGATTTACCACAGTGAAAACATTCAATTCTCTTTTTCTGAAATGAAAGATTTCTATCATTAAGGTTCCTGGCAGTCATATCATCTTTCTCCATCAATTTACATTCATGCATCAGATGACCAAATTTATGACAATAACGGCATGACACTGTCTTTTTAGATGCATGTGAATGTGTGTGTGAACTTTGATCAACATGCCCTAATGAACCCCTTTTATTTAATTTCTGTTTTCCAATCTTTTTCTGATTTTTGTTCTGCTCTTCAGTTTTCTGAACAATGGGCTGTTTATCTTTTGAAGTGGTGGCTACATTTGAAACCTTTACAAAAGATGTCATCAACTTGCTCTGAAATTCTTTCTTGTTACCATTATTGTAGCCCAGCCCTTCCTTCCTAGTGTTGATTTTTACACCTAGTAGCTTGTCTAGGTTTTTCTGCCCACTTACGAATTTTGACAAAGTATTGTTCAGATCATTTATTTCAGATTGAAGAGAAGAAATCTGATGTTCATAGTTGACTATATCTTCTTCACAGACCAGAATTTGTTGATGCATCACATCATTCAAAGTTCTAAGAGTTTCAATCTCTTGTTTCAATTTGAGCTCATCTTGATTTTCATCAACGGATTTTCCTTTTTCAAATGTCAGCAATCTCTCTGACATGGTGGAGTTCAACTGTTTCAGTTTCTCAATTTCTTCCTTTAGACTAGTGTTTTCCTGCTCAAGTTTATCATCATCAAATATTACATCAGTTAGGAAACTTGGGTATTCTGATGTACAGTTTTCAAAGTTTTCCTGAAATTTTAAGTTTGGAACACTAACTGCCTTGAGCTCTTCATTGATCAATCTGTTTTCTTTTTCAAGACTGATTAGTTTTTGGTCAGATTCCTGACATTGTTTTCTAAGTTTAGTGTTTTCAGATTTAACATGATCAAGTTCTGATTGGATTCCATCTAGTTTAGACACTTGTCTTCTGAGTATTTCATTTTCAGTTTTCAAAACTTCAGTATTTTCAAAATCTTCAGTCCCAGAAACTGGATCCCCTAGATTTGTTATCTTCTTTATCAGACTTTTATTCTTCTTCCTCAGTTTTTCATGGGAGTGTAACAGATTAGCATATGCATCTTCCCAGTCATCTAAAGTGAAATTCTCGAAAGGGTTTACCTCCACAGCATCTTCAAATTCATCTTGTTCACTGCTATGGTCACTCTTATCAGTCATCAGACAGCTGTTCTCATTCATCCTCTGAACTAGTTTCAACTGATCCAGAATGTCCTTTGCAGACCTGCAGTCAAGAAAAACAAGAATGTAGAGCCTTGTCAATAGCTTTTTTTTTCATTAATCTCAAAACTTTCTGATTCTCTCCATTTCTTAATCTATCACTTTTAGTCCATTTGGACTCTTCCTTTGGCAGTCTATGAGGACCATGTGAAATTAACTTCCACATAATTGTGTAGACTGCTAACCCATGAATTAAAGTTAGAACCATTGTAAACCGGTGGAGAACCCATGGATTAAATTGGCAAGTAGATTTATGCAGCAAAGAGTAAAGTCAGAAATGCACCAAGGGACAATAGGATCCTCTGCAGATCGTTGGATCTGATCAATCAGAGAACCGCTCTGATACCAATTGTTGTGTTCGGTGCAATGTATTCAGAGGGGGGGTGAATGAATACCCTTTAAAAAACTTTCTTCCAATTAAAATACTAGTGCTCAGAACTGCGGAATAAAAGCACTAAGACTAACTGAAGAAAAACTAATCCAGTCATCTACTGAACCTGTATACAAATATGAAGTGCGCTCTTAGCAAACATCTAATGTGGGCAGCAATTAGACAGATCATGCAAACACGCAAAACCACTGTCAAGCATATAGAATGCGCATCAATGAAATGAACACATATGGAAGATCAACCTATCTCGACCCTACGCATTCATCTAGCGCCAAACACACAAAGAAGACAAACCACTGCACAAAGGGTTTTTAGGTGGTTCGGTCCAACAGACCTACATCCACCCCTCACTCCCAACCGGAGTGAGGCTTCCACTAGTCACACTAGCACAGCAGACTCAGTCTGCAACAAATGCTGCCAAACAGCTTGACCAGGGGAACAACCTCCCCTCTTCCTCCCAACCGGAGGGAACCACTAGTGACACCAGTCACTAGCAAACCAGAGACGCAAGTCTCTCTTCCTCCAGACCGGAGGGAACACCTAGTCTTGCAACCCACAAGACTAGAACCGGAGGACCAATCCTCCCTTCCTCCAAACCGGAGGGGAACCTAGAGACCCAAGTCTCTCTTCCTCTGAACACCAGAGGGAAGCACAAGTGACACTACGTCACCTGCAAACCAGAGGTCTAGGACCTCTCTTCCTCCCACCCGGAGGGACCCCTGGACTTGAAATCTACAAGCCCAGAACCGGAGGACGAGCCTCCCTTCCTCTAACCAGAGGGAACCCACAAGTAGCACCCAGCTACTTGCAACCGGAGATAGCGATCTCCCTTCTCCTGAACCAACAGGAGGGACCCCGACCTCTCTACAGAGAATCGGAAAAACAGCAAATGGATAGTTTAAAAGAAAAACGAAACCAGCAACAGAAAGCTGAAAAGATAAAAATAGATGTGGCTCTCGCAGGAGCTGGCTGGCCTGGATTTGATCCACGGTCCAGCAGGAACAAATCTTCAGTTGAAGCTTCTATCACTCTAGCTCACTCTTCTTCTCTGTTCTCCTTCCTCTTCTACTCTTCACACTTCTGCTATCTCTATCTCTCGCTCAAATCTCTCTTTCTCTCTCTTTCTCACTCTCTTTCTCTTCTTCTTTTCCTTTTCTTCTTCTTCGTCTGGATCGTGGCTCTCTGTATTGACTTCACCTTTCGCCCATTCGATCTTCCTTCTTCTGTGGAAGAAGGTTCATATATATAGCAGGAGCAGCAGCAGCAGCGGCAGCTCCATCGTGTGACCTCCACACTTTCAGCCCTAAATATTAGGACCACGTGGCAGTCTCTCAGCAGGCTTCATTCCAGCCTCGGATTTACGTGCTGCCCAGGCACTGGGAAATGTTCTTCCTCGAACCTGCAAGGAGATACAAACCATTAAAACTGAGGGCCACAATAACTAAAGCTGCACGAGGTATGTGATAGCAGTTCTAGATGCACTAAGAAAGACACGACATTCAGTGGTGACAAAAACAAACATTACAAGGAGAACGACACGAAGTCACTGTAACAAAACAATCACTACGAAAAGAACGACACGAGGTAGGATGAGAACAGCACGAAGTGAGAAGGAAACAACACGCGGACATAATAATTAAGAACGACACGAGTACACTGTAACAGATCAGACACAACGAAGGGAACGACACGAAGTGAGGTTATAAAACAAAAGAGACACGAGGTCTAGAAAAGGCAACATGAAGACACGAAAATAAAAACAACAAAAACACAAATACTAGACCAACACGAGGTTACGAATGCAAAAACAACACGAGGACAAACACGGGCTGACAACAGAAACCGACACGAAGTGGTTGCAAACAAGCAAGACACGAGGTCTACGTAAAGCAACACGAAGTGTGGTCAAGGCGAGAAAGACACGAGGTCTAATGAGAAAGACCAACACGAAGACAGTGAAAACATCACGAAGTAAAGAACAATGACACGAAGTGTAGTGGTGACAAAAACATACACTACACAGAGAACGACACGAAGACACAACAAGGAAAATGACACGAAGACACAACAAGGAAAATGACACGAAGACACAAAAACAACAGTAACCGACACGAAGTGTGGTTACTAAACAGGAACGACACGAGGTCTACAGGGAAACGACTCGAAGTTCATCAGAACTATTAGAGCTGCTTTAGTAACACGACACGAAGACATGAGAAGGAAAACGACACGAAGTGAAAACAACACGAAGATGAAGTTGACACGAAGTGAAAACGACACGAAGACGAAGACAGAAGTTGACACGAAGTGAAAACAACACGAAGACAATGGATGCTACAGTGCAATGTCTAGACTTGAAGTTCAGTTGAGTGAACAGACTTCACCAATGAATCACTCACTCTACAGACTAACTATAGCAGTCTGATGTACAGACTTTGATGAACAGTCCAATGTATGGACTTGTACTGTAAACAACAATGTATAGACTTCATGTAAAAGCCCAATGTATGGATATTGAAATCAAAGACCAATGTACAGACTTGGCAGTGAAGACTAGTGTGCAGACTTCAAGTTTAACTGTGGATGTACAGACTTGAAAAATAAGCCAGTGTATAGACTTGAAGATTGAAGGCGATGTACAGACTTTGATGACCAACACCAATGTATAGACTTAGGAGCATAAGACACGGCTGTACAGACTTGAAGATATGAAGCCAATGTACAGACTTCGTGAACAAAATGCAATGCTGACTGATGTATACACTTGGCAAATAGAGTAATGCATGAACAAACAATTAGCCACTACGTTAACCCAATCTAGCCATATTCATGAATTAACTATTCAAGCAAACAATCAGATAAAGCAATCAGATTTTCAAGCAGTCAATCAGTCATCTATATTAATTAGCACACCTCAGTGTGACTCATGATGTGTCAGTCATCATCAAAACCACACAGGGGCACAACATCAACTCCATAAACTGGTACATCTTGGATTTGACATGCTCGGGGCTGAAAGCACGGTCAAACACTTCAAGAAATTCTTGCCATGAAATCTGCCGAAGAGGGCGAGACTAAAATGCTGACTCCCATTCTGTAGTCCACCATGACAAAGCTGGGCCATGTAGTTGATAACTAGCCATCAACATCTTTTCATCCTCCGCACACTCCATGGAGCGGAACACCCTTTCCATAGCATCGATCCAAGCTCTTGCTGCATCCAGGTCCGACTGTCCCTCGAATTGAGGTGGATGAAACTATAGAAAATCCTTCAATGCTCGCCCATGGCCTCCTTGAGATGAAGAACCCTCTTCGGTCACCCTACCATACTGTCTGTCACGCCTCGAGCTTTTAATACAGTGGAAGATAATCTCGAGAAACGTGAACAGCCGGCATGGTAAGGCTCTTGCAAGCAAGAATAATCAGAGCGTAATAACAATCACACATAAGTTACAATTTGCTCAATAATTTAATCAAACTCCAACTTTATTTCATAATAATCATGATCATAATTCAAGTACGCAAATTTCATTTAATCCACTAGACTCAATAAAAAGAAAATTACATGAACTCGATCTAGACATTTATTGACTTCCTAAGTCTTCACTCTCAATCTTATATGACTTTCATTCGCTCTCGGACCCATCACTTGAATAACTCGAATCCGAATCCGAACTACTTGCACCTCCTGAAAAAGATTAGAAATAGGTAATGAGCACACTTGCCCAGTAGGTATCTTCGCATCAACATATAGGCAATGTTAAAGTGATTAGTATTTTGGTTCTAAAGAATAAGGTACAATCATGTGAAATGTGATTAAACATGCGATTCAAACCAAAGTAACAAGATATAATCAAGCTTAAGATATGAGAACATGAATCGATCAAGTATAATCAAGCAAGAATGAAGTAATGGCCTTTCATGAACAAGAATGTACTAGCAAGTCAAGCAAGAATGTACTCTTCACTTAGTAACAAGTACTTCGTGAATTTCTATGGAATACCACTTAGTGGATAATTCTGTGAATACCTGTTGACACCCATTTTATGACCGATAAGTCGGGTCATCTCCTTGTTCATTCTATATGATGCTCCGAGTTGTTCACCTTTATTGAGCCTTCTTGGTCAATTTGAGGTCCATTTCGTGAGTCGTATCTCCTTGGTTGGCTCTGGTTCCTTATCCCTTTTCGCTGGGCGAGGTTTAGCAAGCTCTCATTTTCATTTGAACTTTATTATCTCTAACGGTCCATCATAGGGGCGTTACAGTCCTCTAACGCATCTACCCTGGTGCGTTACATCCTTCCAGAGTCCTTAAGCTTGGGACCTCCTTTCAAGCTTGTCTTTTGTCTATCCGTTGAGTGTGACGGTTTATCGTGCAGCCGTTACGTTGGTTGTGACGCATCTACCCTAGACCGTTACATTCATCTAGAGTCCTACGTTTGCAAATTTCTCCCGTTGATCTTATCTTATAAAGGATAGGGTTGTGTGACGGTTCCTCCCTGGAGCGTTACAACAGTGTGGTGGTATATCGTGCGACCGTTACATCCAACAGAGAGTCCTGCCAAGCCTGGCCTTTGCTCTGCTATTCCGTGATCGAACTAAGACTTTGATTCTTTGGTTTCTCTCTCGATACTCATCCTAAGGAGCTTCCGTTTGATTCTGTAGACTCTTGGGGGTATTATCTTCAAGAGTTTGCCAAGAAACATCCTACTTTCTAGCTGGATTATCCTCTACTCCAACCTAGACTTTGAGGGTCTATAAATAGAACCCTTGACTTCATGACTTGAAGAGGAGACATCTGGAGTTTACGTCGAAGTGCTGCCACATCCTGGAGCCAGAACCAACCAAGGAGAGCTGCTTCCCACGTCCATATACTTCCAAAGTTCATGGAGTATCATTTCCAAGGGTTTAATTCAGTCAAGTCTTGTTCTTAGTGTCTTTTCCCTCTTTTCAAACATCATAGCATTGTCCCTCTCCATCTCCCACGTTCTTGCACTAGCTGCATTCATTTAAAACATCCTCCCATCTTTTAAAACGCCCCAGAGGGGTTAAAAAACCAACCTCCCCAGTATTTCCCTTTCCTTTTGCATGTTCTTAAGTTTTTTGGATTTATTGATACTACTTTGTCTAAGGGCTAATCTGGGTTATTTTTTTTGTGTTCTACACTCTTTTGCAGGTTTACATGGTCCATATCACGAGGCCCAAGCTCTCTAGCCGGCTGGAAAGCTTGGAGATCAAAAGGTCCCCAACTTCTTATTCTGTAGAAGTTCTGACGGTCTGGCACAGGAGCGTTAGAGTCTTGTAGCGGTCTATCGTAAGACCGTCACACTTGCTGTGGCGCATCTTCCTTCGACCGTTACATATGACGGAGCTGCAGTTTCCTGGTTGTTCTCTCTCCCGTGGGTGGGTGCATCATCCTCCTATTCCAAGGTATTTATCAAGTCGTTGACTTGTTTCTACCTTGGTGGCGATCACATCTTTCCTTAGTTTGGGCATTAGCTTCCTCTTTCATCATATCTCTTCTTTACTTTACTTGTTCCACCTGTACGGTGTGCTTTCCTTTATTCCTTATTCCACGCTCCGGCGTGTGTTTTCTTTATTTGCTTAGCTTAGTCTTGATTGAGATAGCATGCCCATGCTAGAGCTTGTGTTGGTTGCCTAGGTTCATGATTCGCATGTTCATAGGTTGATTGATTTCATTACTTGGCTCATTATTTGTTCGTAGTTGGCATCATAGCCCATCTTGCAAAAGAAGGGACACATTAAAACCAACATTTTTTTTTGGCGATCACGGTGGGACATCTAGTGCCAATCGTGTTTTGAATCTCTGTTAAACATGCTTCCCTTTGTTTGCCCTTGTTCCTCTGGTTTTTTTCCGGATTTGCCTTCTATTTCTCTACTGTTTCTGGTTCTCTGGCTCCTCTGACGGTCGCCTGTGAGTGCGTTACATTTCTGTGACGGCCTGGTCTTCGACCGTCACACTCCTCTGACGCAGGTCTCCTAGACCGTCACATAGTCCAGACAAGTACGCATCCCGAGGTGCAGTTTACTTCCACAGTTTTTGCTGTGATTTTCATGCTTGGGTGCTATTTGGTCTCCTCCTTGGCTGGTTCACATGTTCATATCATTATGTGCATATTTGATTGTTAGATTCTAGGCTAGAATTTGCATGCACCCCGGTGCACATAGGTTCATGCATATTTTCATACATTAGATTGCATTTCTCCTACCTCGGTGCGTGGACCTCTCGTCTCCATATTCCTTGGGGCCGACTAGGAAAACACATCAGGGACCTCCATAAGTCCCCGTGAGCCGTGGATTCCCACACGGACACCGGGCCGGTTGTACCTTTCCTACCTCATGTCTAGGATTGCATAGGTGAAGGAGTGATTACATTTAGAGTCAACCAAGCCACACATCCTTTCCTATTAGGAACCTACTGGTGGAGAGCACATCCTAATCAAATCACTAAGGTTCTAAAGGAAGAAATCATAAAAATCTTGTTGCATCATCTAAGTAACTTGGTTGAATTTGAGTGTTGACATCTCATTTTCGCTTGCATCTTTGTCAAAGTTATCTAAGTTTGATCACTCATTATGTGTTTGTTATGTGTTGTTTGCTTTTGTTAAAGGTTTTCTGTTGCATGTGGAATTGTCTTCATCCATTAGAGTCGCCTCCTAGGGTCAATTCCTTCTCCAAATTCTACTTCAATCCGCTCTTCGAACCCATCATGGCTTCTTTCAATCCTCCCCGTTCCCAAGAGGATTCTCTTCCTCAAGGGCTTCTTGAAAACCCCCCTAGGGTTATCTCATTCCCATCTGGAGAGGGGTCCGCCTCTCTTCCGTCCTCCGTCCCTATGGAGGGCGGCCAAACCACTCCTTCCTTCTCTTCTCCTTCTGCTGGCTCCATTCTCCAAATGATGGCCCAGTTGGATCCAGCCCAACTCCAGGCTATCTATCAGGCCATGCAGGGGTCCAATACCCCACGTCCCACGATTACGCAAGGCCAATCTAATCTTTCCATCGACCAATCTAGAGTTGGTGGGCCCTCCATCCAGCCCACTCCAGTTGATCTTACTCCGGTGTAACCTCGGACCATCACCTTTTGTGGTATGGAAACGGGCCAATATTCCACTTCGGCCCAGCAATTTTCTGATAAGGGAAAGTCTACTCTCCCTTCTTTTATCCAGGTGGATCATCACATGCCTAGCCCATCGGTGCCACAAGTCCTTGTTGGCCCTTCAGATTTCTTGCGCCCTCAGCAAGGGGTTGCCCAAGTCCATCCTAATCTGGGTCCGTCTTCGACCCAGTATCCTTCTTATGGGCTCCCTACCTTGGCTATTTATCCTTCTGCTCCTTCTTATGGGCTTTCACCTCCTACAATAGTCCATCCTTCTGCTCCTCAATTTCAACCTTCGTCTCTCACTACCCCTACTCCATATAGGGAGCATGAACTACTTGATAAGTGGGCCGCTATGCAACAACAGATTGATTTCCTCCAAAAACGGGTTGGCCCACAATCCTTGGCAGATGTTCCAGTCCCCAGCTTCCAAAACATCTGATTCCCTCCTCAATCCGAGCTCCCTAATTACCGCAAGTATGATGGGAACGGTAATCCCTTTATTCATGTGAGGGACTTTTTATATGAATCGGCCCAATTTCAGTATGATGATCGCCTCATGGCGTATTTGTTCCGCCGATCACTGGATGGCGTTGCATTGGAATGGTTCTATTCCCTGCCGCTAGAGGATGCCGAGAGCTTCAAAATAGTGAAAGACAAGTTCATCCAACGGTTTCAAGATAGGGTCGGTCCAGAATATTCTTTCACAGACTTGGTGGCCGAGAAAATGAAGCCTGATGAAGAGTTTGCAACTTACGCCAACAGATGGAGGCAGATGGCCGCCAGGGTGCCAGGTCATATTCCGGAGGAAGAGAAGGTCAAGCTACTTATTTCCAATGCTACCCCGACCTTCCGAAACATCTTGGCGATGAATGATATAGCAAACATGCACCAACTCTATAGTCGGGCGCGGTTCATTCAAACGCAATTCAAAGACTCCCCTATCCACTCGCTCTTTGAGAACCAGAAACCAAAATACCACAAGAAACCTCAAGGGCCTGTCACCGAGGGGGTTCAAACCAACGAACAAGTTCAAGCCGTTACCTTCTCTTTCCAAGCCGTACCTTTCCACTTTCCGTAAAAACCCCGCACTCCTCAAAACCCCGCCCCATAAAACTTCCCAACCATTCCACAAAACCCTCCGCCTACCTTTGTCACTCCACAAAATACCTTTACCGCTCCACAACAACCTCCACAGCCTTCGCAATACCATAATGCCCCTCCACCCAACGGCTACAACAACAACAACAACAACAACAAGCGCCCGGCTCCTAAAAGAGCACAGTACCCACCTCTGCCAAAAACCCTCACGGATATCTTCTCAGCTCTCATGTCAGTTAGTGCTATACAACTCCCTCCAGAACGGCCCAACTGGAACCCGGCCGTTGATCAAACAAAGTACTGTATGTTCCATAGGCAGCCAGGACATACTATTGAAGGGTGTTTTCAGTTCAGGGATTTAGTCTATGACCTCCATGAAGGACAAAGGATTGATTGGGCCGAAATGCACAGGGCCATTACGGAAATTAAAGAGAAGAGGAGGCAGCCGCCGAGGCAGCAAGTGCAGCAACAACAGGCACCGCAGCCGCAGCAGCAGCCGCAACAGCAACAGCAGTCGGTTCAAGACTTGGGGATTCATCAGAACCCAATGCCCAACCATCTTCCCGCTCCACAGCCACAGCCACCGGCGCTGGCCCAGGTCAATGTAGTTCAACCCCCAGCCCCTGACGTCGGGTGGTCCTTTGATGATGACAGCTCTACGCCGCAAGTTATGGCCCTTCACCACAACTTCCACACTCCTTCCGCTCCTACCATCCTTACATACCAAAACCCTCCTCCGCCTGCTACACCGCTAGTCCTTTCATCTATTCCTACTCTACCGCCCGTCTCTCACACATTACTCACCCCCGCTATCACCATACCTCCATCTAACCCTCCACTTATTACGCCTCCGCCTACCTTTATATCCCCACTTCCGCTCGCACCCGCTACCACTAATCCCTCATCCATCATCCTTTCCACCACACCCTCTTCCGCTCCACTCATCCACCCCACCGGGCCTACTAAGTCACTTATCTTGAGCCCATCCGAGGTCGCGGCTGCCTATAACTTCGCCTTGCGGAGCGGGCGCATGTTTCACTGCAATTATCCTTCCACCTCCAACCCCCAGTCTTCCCAACCGGCTGCTGAGCAGGAAGAAGCCGAGCCATTACCAGGAACCCAATGCGATATATTACATCACTTGGATCGGGTTCCTGCTAAGATATCCGTGCTGGAGCTTATCAAAAGATCTACCCTTCACCAAGATGCTCTTAAGAACTTCCTTCAGAAGGTGATGGTTAGTGAAGATGTGGCAGCCGACAGTTTACCTACGGCATTGGCAACTATTTCAAAGGGACCAGCTATAACCTTCTCTGAAACCGAGCTAGCACCACCAGAAGCTTGGCAAATGCCACTTTGCATCACCGTTATCTTGAATAAAATCAGCATTGATGCGGCGTTAGTTGATACAGGGGCATCTATCAATATGTGCCCGCTCAGCACTCTCAGGGCCTGCAATCTGTCAGAAGAACTTCTACGCCTGACCCCCACTACTATAGCTGCTTATGACAATTCTCGGAGGGCATGTCACGAGATTGTTACTATTCAAGCTGAGCTTGGGCCTCTCACCATGCCCATTGAATTCTATGTGCTGGACATCGACCCCATGTTTAAAGCTATCTTGGGTCGTCCGTGGATCGACACTCTCAGTGCCGTACCCTCCACCGCGCACCAATGTCTCAAATTCCCTTTTCAAGGGAGGGTGGTTAAAGTAAAAAGCTCATCCACGGTCCAGTCTGTCAAAGTTATTTCAGAGAAGATTCTGCCCACATTATGGCCCAGCAGCCGGCCCGTTATTTCGGTACTAAGCCAGTGCCCAAAGGGAGAAAAATGAGTCGGAGAGGTCTTGGTTATCGAGAGTCCGCACTCTCAATGATGGGAGACTCAGGGCCACTTACATGGGACTACCGCCAACACTTTATAAAAGGACCCCTCCAGCCAGGTACACTGAATCCACCACCAGTGCAATCAGAAAAGAAAGATACAACTTGCACAGTTGCCAGTCCACCTCTGCTACCAAGAGGGCCTGTTGATGATATGCCAGATTTCAGTGAGTCATTTTCCAGAATGTTCAGCGAGCCAGACAGTTATGGTCAGAAGAAGAGTCAGGAAGTGCGGCTCGTTCAATGGAAGCCGAAGCCACTTGGCCGCCTACAAAAGAAGGGGAGCTCGCCCATCATTATTTCTTGGACTCCCTCCCGTCTCGCATCTCTATTTCAACAATTGGAGCCCATTCCCCGTTCACCCCCGATTATGGTCGATCCGTATTTTACGGAAAGATCATCCGAAATCTTGTTTGTTCCATGTGCATGTGGGCGCTGCCCACCCATTGATCTGTCAACTCTATTCACTCCTCCTTCCTCTACCACCCCACTCCACGAGATGTGGTTTCGATCCTCTGATCCATTCTTCGATTGCATCTTCCCTGATTTATTCCCCATGCAACTTCCTCCTCCTCCATCCTGCTGTATGATCTCCAAAAAAAAAACGTCAAATTTGAAACAGAGATTTCAGTGGAAGATTACGCTATCTTGTCTCCATCCTTCTCCCAGGGGCACGAGTCCCCTGCTCCTTCCTTTCCACTAGATTATATTTCTCCTAGGTTAGGCGTAGGGTCCGTCGAGTCTAGGGAAGTAGGGTCGATTAGAACTAGAGAAGTAGGGTCCTCTTCTAGGTCATCCAATCCTTCAGAGCTTGAGCCGCCCCCGCTTGCGCGTCCTTCCAAATCCATTCCTGATAGGTTCTTACAGGATCTGGCTCAGCGATGTCATGCTCTTTTGAAGTGTCCAGAGTTTGTCGCCACGGCAATCATGATAGAAGACGAAGAGGAAGTAGAAGGGGTGTGGAGCGATGATGGACTCGGTGTCTATGAAGTCTTGGATGAGAAAGACCCGATTGATGATGAGGACAGCAACGTAGATGACACTGTCGATCTGTATGCGCAAGGATTAAAGAGATTCGACGAGCCATCATCGGCAGTGGATGAACCTATGAAGGAAATAAATTTGGGAACTGAAGAAGATCCAAGGCCCATCATTATTGCCGCTAATCTCCCTCCGCAAGTGGAAGAAGATCTAGTCAACGTTCTGAGGGAGTATAGTGATTCTTTCGCATGGTCTTATGAGGACATGCCGGGTCTTGACCCCTCTTTAGTGGAACACCGACTCGTACTTAAGCCAGGGGCAACACCCGTAAAACAGAGGTCGAGAAGATTTTACCCCCACATGGCCTTAAGGATCAAAGAAGAAGTTGATAAGTTATACAAGGCCAGGTTCATTAGAGTTGTCTTATATCCCCAATGGGTGGCGAACATAGTCCCTGTTATCAAGAAGGATGGAAAGGTGGGTATTTGTATCGATTTCAGGGATCTTAATAAAGCATGTCCCAAAGATGATTTCCCGCTGCCTCACATAGACGTCCTGGTCGATAACACCGCTGGGTATGAAGCTTTGTCATTCATGGACTGTTACTCAGGTTATAATCAGATTCGTCTCGCTCCGGAGGATCAAGCGAAAACTTCCTTCACCACGCCCTGGGGTACGTACTACTACGTGGTTATGCCGTTCGGTCTGAAGAACGCAGGTGCCACCTATCAGAGGGCAATGATGGCCATTTTCCACGACATGATGCACATTTACATGGAAGCCTACGTGGATGACATCTTGGTGAAGTCAAGAATCAAAGAAGAACACCCCTCTATTCTGGCTAAGGTGCTGCAGAGAGCTAGGGAGTACAAGCTGAAAATGAATCCGAAGATGTGTATTTTTGGAGTCTCTTCAGGGAAGTTGCTAGGCTTTATAGTTAGCAAACGGGGGATCCAGATTGATCCTAATAAAGCAAAGGCCGTAATGGACATGCCTCCGCCAAAGAATATTACGGAACTTCGAGGACTGATTGGTAGATTACAATTCATCAGAAGATTCATATCCCAACATTCTCAGAGGTGCCGCCCGTTTTATGAATTGCTAAAGGCAGGAGTCAAATTTGAATGGAATCAAGATTGTCAAAAGGCCTATGAGGACCTAAAGGAATATCTATCCAATCTCCCAGTTTTGCAACCTCCTGTCCCTGAGAAACCCCTAATCCTATACATCTCGGTTATTGAGGACTCCTTAGAGGCAGTCTTAGCACAAGTAGACGATGAAGGAAAAGAGCGGGCAGCTTATTACCTCTCCAAGTTGTTCAACCCGGCCGAGGCTAAATACACCGCTATGGAGAAGACTTGTGCCGCCTTAGTGTGGGTAGCTCAGAAGCTCAAACACTACTTCCTTGCCCACCCAGTTAGGCTGATCTCTAGAATGGACCCGATCCGCTATCTCTTAGAAAAGTATGTCCTCTCTAGTAGGTTAGCTCGCTGGCAGAGCTTCTTATCTCAGTTTGATATCACGTTCATCGTTCAGAAGACGGTCAAAGGATACGCCATCGCTGAGCATCTTACCCATCTCCCGATTCCCTGCACGGATTCTATTCAGGATGACTTCCCTGATGAGCATCTTTCTGTCCTGACTCATCATCCCTTCTGGTTGCTACACTTCGACGGTGCACTCAATTCTCAGGGCCGAGGGATAGGCGATGTTCTGCTCACTCCGAAAGGAGTGACGATTCCTTTTGCTTATCAACTTCAATTTCCTGCTACCAACAATATCGCCGAGTATGATGCTCTCCTAGATGGATTGAAGCACGCCTACCTTCTAGGCGCGCGTTACTTGAATATCATAGGGGATTCTCAGCTCGTCCTGCGGCAAGTTCTGTCCACTTACCGCACCCGTGACCCTAAGCTTAAACCATATCAAGATTTGGTCACGCTCCTTGCTAGGCAATTCCGTAAGTTGATCTACATCCATACCCCTCGGTCTCATAACATTCTAGCCGATGCTTTAGCATCCCTCGCTTCCTCTCTATCTTTCCCTCTCAGTCGGAGTATGTGGACGCGGATTTAATTTTCATTTATTTCTATTTATTTTTTTATTATTTATTTATTGATTTGTTTATTGGCGTGCCAGTCACCGAAATGACGATTTCATTGTGCGCTCGACTTGACTTGGTCAGTCGATTGTGAAGTCCGAGTCGGGACCACAAGTCCGCCATACCATAAAGGCTATGACGTTAATTACGCCCTTCCTAAGAAGGACAACCCTTGATTAAACGCCAAAATAGGAGGCCGCTCGGGGCGGTTAAAAATGAAGTGCATGATATTAAAGCTATTATTATTCTAGGGAGGTAACTGGGTAGATGATAGGTTATTAAACCAGCATGACCCCTCTGTATAGGTCGTGCCGGGTAGAGATAGGACACCGTCCGCGCAGCGACGGGGCAGGGTCCGGACAGTCATCCGGGACATGTCCCCCTTCGCATTTCTCATCCGGCCAGAGGCCTCGCAGTGCTCATATTCCCCGAAGGATCGGGCCAGACGGGAGGTGCATGACATGTACTTCCCGGGGCTTATCAGGGTTAAACATCAGTCGACATCTCGGCAGCATCTCCCCATAATCTGGGTTATGCCCAGGGGAGAATAGGCTATCACCCACGGAGTGCCGGGATGAAAGCCGAGAAAAAGAGGGAGCGAACTTCCCACACTGCTGATGTATGCCCTGGGGCAATGTTCGACTTTTCCCTTATAGAAGCCGGTGACACTCATGCAGTGACAGAGCTCACTTTAGCTAAAGGGGCGGCTCATAAATCCGATGCGGATCAATGGAACATAAGAGAGTTTGGCTCCCTTCGATTTATCCCCGGGACAGGTCTGGTGACTCATGGGCATCCCTGGGTGGGTTTGATCTAGACGCCGGGAGTTCAATTGAATGGCAAAGCAGGCTCTCGGGGGAGCTTGGATGTGCACACAGGTTCCCGGCACGAAACAGCGTGGCAAGAAGGGTTTTCGGCGCGAGGGCCAAACGGCCATGGTTCCCGGCGCCAGTGGCAATGAGGCCAAGGGGAGCTTTTGGCGCCAAATGATATGGAGGCAGGGGCTCTCGGCGCGGGTTCTTCCCGGCGCGAAGAAGAGCAGGCCAGGAGGAGGCTCCGGCGTGGGGTCTTCCCGGCGCGAAGGAGAGCAGGCCAGGAGGAGGCTTTCGGCGCGGGGTCTTCCCGGCGTGAAGGAGAGCAGGCCAGGGAGGAGGCTCCCGGCGTGGGGTCTTCCCGGCGTGAAGAAGAACAGGCCAGGAGGAGGCTTTTCGGCGCGGGGTAAGGAGATGGGGTCTCGGTGCGAGAAGGCTCGCGCCGAGGGCTGTTCATCTCCTTTACTGTTTGTGGAGCCGAGACAGACGAGGGCGCCGAGGCGAATTCAGGGTTTTACGGCACTCTGTTTTCAGATTTATAGAGGATTGAGGGGGGGTTTCCTGATGGTTAAGGCTGAGATTGACGGGCCCTGAGGAGTCAAAGATGGATGCATTTATTGAGTACCAGCCAGCTTTGGAATGGGTTTAGAAGGAAATCCGAGGGCAGAGGGAAATGAAAAGGGGGAACTGAACATAAGGAGCCTCTGTCACCGTTACTTGAATAGACTTCCAGGAGGATGGCTTGATGTCATCATTCGTCGTCCTGGGAACCAAGGGATATCTGTCCCTGGTCCAGAAACGACTCTGATGATGTCGGTAAACAAATCGGGCATCAGAAATTCCGGAATCTCACAGACGTAAATCATCATATGGCTTGGCTTCGTTCTGAAGGCCAAGGGATGGCCTGTCCCTGGCCCTGGAACAAGCGCATGAAAGCCTCTTCACAGAATACATCGGAAGAAGAAGGAGTGTCATCCATCGAAATTACAAGAAGATGAAAATACAGAAATGGGGGGGGGGGGAAGACAGAACCCAGTAGCCCATTGGATAGGGATAGGGGTCCTATCTACGCTCCTCTGAAGAACAGATTCGTAGGGAGACTCTGAAGCGGGAGCGTACAACAATCGGACATTTCAGATAGAAGACAAATATGTATACATGGAGGGACGAAGGGAAGGGCTTTCAAATGCCCACTTCATTTCATCTCATAAGCATTGTTTACATCATCTGCAAGGCAAAAGCCAAAGAACAGAAGAGGAGGGGAACAGGGGGAAGCGAAAGATAACTCTCGACATCTTATGAATAATCAAACACGAAGCTATGAACTATTACATACGGAGGCAGATCAAGAAAACAGCAAACATAGGGGGGGAGGGTGGAGCATTGACTCCTCTCCCTCCCCCGAGCAGCCCACCTGGGGTTTCTCTTCTTCTTCTTCTCTCAGACTTCTTCTCTTTTCTTTCAGCCGAGGCCCTCTCTCTCTCCTTTCCGATCTCCTTTTCTGGATGGATTTCTTTCTTTCTTCCTGTCTCCCCTCTTTGATCGAGAGGAAGAGAGTTTTTATACCACCCCTTCTCCCCCCTATCGGCATGGGCGTCTCGGCGGGCTGCTTATGACCTCCCGGCGCGCCTTGTTCGGAAGTAATGGGCTCTCGGCGCATCACTTCTCGGCACGGACATTGTCGGGCTTTCGGCACCACACACGGATGGGCCCATTTAGGCCTTTTGGTATTTCATTCTTCTTATCTTAATAGTTGCTAAATCCCATTAATTGGTGAGCTAGCATGGTTTCATCAGAATATCTCTGGGGGTTTTCATCGGTCAGTGGACCGTAATTCTTCATCAGTAATGCCGTCTGAACGACGACAATACCGGACATCAGCTTGGCCGGGGAGGGCTTCAGCCGGGTGACAGCTTCAGTAACGGACTTTCCGCAATCCTGGCTTTGCAAGAGTTCCTTGGATCTTCGTTTCTGATTCAATCTCATCTTTTGTCTCATCTCTATCCTTGGTTACATTTCGGTGTCAACAAATGCCCCCCACCTGCGGACGGCGTAAGTGCAGAATAAGCGACACGGGGTCTGCAGGTGTCTTTCATCATTCGAGGGTATCTTCCTCAGTTTTATCTTTGACATTGTCCTTCAGCTTGATCATGTTGCTGCAGCAATATTATGCACATGTATCTTTCATTTTCATGTTTTTCATCTCCATATCTTCTGCTTTTACTGTCATCATTTTGGAGCCTTCTTGGCCTTGCCTTGGGCTTCTCGGTGCGAGGTATGACCTTTCTCGGCGCGGGCTGTTATCGGTGCGGCCGTCTCGGCGCGGCATTCTCGGCACGGGGGCCTTCAGCAGGCTTCTCGGCGCAGCGGTCTTCCGCAGGGTTCTCGGCGTGGCGGTCTCGGCGCGCCCCCCCTTTCTTCCGGCCGACGGGGGGGGTTCTCGGCGCGCTTTCCTTCGCGCCGAGAAGCCCCTCCCTCCTTTCTTTTTAACCCTCCCGAGAGGGTTTTCACCCTCATTTTTCACATCTCCCTTCTCTCTCTTCATCTCGGCGGCAGCGGTGAGCTCCCCCGCTCCGAGAGCTCCGTTTCATCTCCCCCCCTTTTCGACCGATTTAGTCTTGGGTAGGTTGTTATACGGGACTAAGTCCCCTTTTACGTTCGGGCTCACTCCCTCTTGGTGGGTGATTCCCTATCTTTCTTTGGGCAGACCCCGGACAAGAGGAGATGCTGCCGAAATTTTTGAGAATTGGTTGTCTCATTGTTTCATGCCCATTCATCCTTCTGATGCTTCTTTTCGTGTCTTTCCCTTACTGCAGGTGCTGACATGGCTTCCGGCACTTCTGCTGCGGCCTCTATGACTGTCGGGGCGAGTTCATCGGCTCAGCCGGATATATCTCGGGCTAAAGTCAACTGGCTGAATGTGTACACCCTGAGCTTCGGTTATGACCAGATTGCTAGTGTCGATGAATCTTCTGATTCCGAGACTGACACAGTGCCGTCTTCGGAGTCTATTCTTCCACAGAGGGTATTGATTTCAGAAGGGCTGCTGACTACCGTCCGGACCTGCCGAAGGATCGTCATCTGCTGCCATTTATCCGGACCTTCACCATAGGCGGAATGAGGGATTTCCTGCTTGCTCGGTCTGTGGAGGCGGCAATACTTGCTGACAGGGACAGCATGAAGGGTTCTGTTTATCGAGCCCGAGCTATATATCTCCCAGGCGAGCAGAGGGACTGGAATGCCGTGCTGGGCATTTCCGAATTAGAGCCGGAGAAGAAGATGCTGACCCGGGCTCCAGAGTTTACCCCGGCAAGGTGGGACCATGCAGCCGGTCGTGTCCATCGGGAGAAGCCCAACTTTGGACTTTTTCTAGCTCCTGTGAAGTGGGGTTATAGGGACGAGCCATTCATTCTGAACTGTCTGGCCGTTCAATTCAAATATCAGCTGGCTGCCGGCTGGTTTGGGGACGCTAAAGTGACGGACGCCCATCTCTTCAGGGTAGGAGCAGTGGAGTTTACAGAATTTGTCTTAAAGGAATACGCCCCTTTACTGATTAGAGCTGGGGTATATCATAGTGTATTTGCCTCCAGGTTCCGCTATCCCATCTCCCGGGGATTATGTTCGGCATGCTTGAAGTGTTCTGTCCACAGTTCAATACGTTCTATACAGCAGAAGGCGAGACTTCTCTCGATCTTTGGAGTCTTGCGCAGCTTTCAGGCCTGCCTATAGATGGGGAGCCATATGAAGAGGTCTGTCTAGACGACTCTGTAAAGGACGCCTCTGATGGAGAAGGCAGATATTCTTTTGGCTACGCATATCGGTACTTGATGAAGGCTTATCGGACCATTTGTTTGTCCTATAGCAGGGGATCTTCCAAAGGATATCAACCCCGGGCAAAGAGCAGCAGGTTGAGAGTCCGTGTAGGACAGTGGATACAGTACTTCTTCGGGGGTCCTTTGAAGTATACAGACTTCCCTTCCGTGGGACCGACTCCCAGTAAGCAGATCAGGGCCCCTCGTTATAAATCAGCATTGCAGGCTTCACTGCGCCGAGCAGGTGTAGATGGCCCGAACCCAGCAGGGGTTGACCCCGTTACTCATTGTGCAGCTTATCTGACCTTTTGGCTGTGCACTTTCACTCTCCCCCAAGGGGACGAGACTATTATCAGACCGGAGGCTATATATCCGGCCTGTCAGATGGCCTGGGGGATGAGACTGTCTCTGTGCCCGGCGGCTTTGTGTTTAATTTACAAATCACTGGGAGATTTGCATAGACATCGGGTTCCCCGTTCCTTACGGACTGTAGGCCCATTTCATTTCTTCAATGCTTGGGTTTGCAGCATTTTCCCCGAGCTGGCCCCGAGAACTTTGCAGTCAGACACACTGCTCCCTCGGATGATTGAGTTTGCTAGCGCCGAACCCGGCCTTTTCTCAGAGCAGCTGTTTAAGATGAGGGGCAGGTTGACAAGAGTGCCAGTAGATGCTCCTGGCAGCATTCATTTCTGGAGCTTGGCAGCAGGTTCGGCTCCTTTAGTAGACCCTCAGAGGGAATGCAAAATGGAAGAGGTAGAAGTTTATGTCCATCCGGTTTCGGGGGCCAATGCCACCCGGCCCATATTAGAACCAGAACTGGTAAGGTGGGCTATGGCTATCCGACCCAGTGTATTGGTCTTCAGGAAGGGAGGCTTGCTCATCTTGGAGCCCTATTACCCATTCCGTTTTAGCAGAAACTTCGGCTACGATCAGCATATTCCTTCATCAGCCGCTCAGTTCCCTTTGGACAGCCGTGCCAAGCATGGGTCCTCCATTGCCAGTGACGGTCGGATATGGTGGGATTTCTTTCATCGCCGAGAGGGCGTAACCTTCAGGATCCCGACCGTTTCTAATCGTATTCCCCGGGTCACATCAGAATACATCAAGTGGTGGAATACCCGCACCAATTTTTACAAGGATGGCAGAGGCGCCTTCTGGGACGTGGCCGAGCGCTCTTTCTTAAAGCGACAATCAGGGCCTGTATTTGAGATTGATGAGGTTCACCTGAAAAGGCTCTATTCACAGCATCCGAGGGAGGTGGACTCATACATCGCCAGGCGTCGGTCCTTAAAAGAGGAAGGCTCCGAAATACCCATGCCTGTATTTTCTGAGATCAATGAAGATGCTTTTACAAAGGACCTGAGGCAGCTGGGCCACATAGGGAGCATTCAGGTGGAGGTGCAGTATCCATTTCCCCCGGAGGAGCCTCTCCCGACAGCAGCCCCCTGGAGGGGCCCGGTAGACAGATTTCACCCTTATCGGACATTTGTGCGGAGGGAGGACCGCACCAACACATATTATCAGCACACTTCTTGGCTTTTCGTGCTGCTGAATGTTCACGGGCTGTCAGTAGAGAACCCGATAGCCGGTATTCTGAATAAGCCGCTTTTTATCTCTTTTCATTATGTGGACGGCTGGTGCATGGATTACCTCGGCCTGTTTCATTGCCTTGACTTCCACGGCCACCAAGATTTAGCTGCCTTGACAGAGAAATGCCAGACCATAGGTGACGTGTGCTGGCTTGTGAAGGAGGCTGCTTCCCGCTCGAAGGAGGTGGCTTATCTGTATTGGCCGCTTTCTACCTTCTATGACGGCCCAGCAGGTATGACCCTTCCTATGCACTCATGGCATTTTTATTTTATCGTCATGTTATGCATCTGTCGACTATGACTGCCTTTCTTGTGTCTTGCACAGATAGACCTGACATAAAACGGCAGGGACTTTACAGGAAGATTATTGCACAGGCTGAAAAGCCTGCTTACTTTGAAATTCCTGCAGCAGCACCCACGACCACTCCCCTGCCTCCGGGCAAGAGGAGGAAGCCTTCTGCGGTGAAAACTGCAGTTGTCAAGGCCAAGAGGCCAAAGTTGTTCGGGTCCAGCAGTCAGCTCCAGTTGTGACGGACGCCGGGACCCCTCTTCCAGACATCCCTTCTTTTGACGAGTTCAGGTCTCAGAGGGAGGCTGCTCAGGAACCCACTGAGAGTGGCGGTAAATATCCTACAGATGCAATCCTCACTGTTTTCTTGACTGTTCTTTTAAGGCACCTTTCGAGACTGAGCTTCTCTTCATCTGATACAGCCCCGGAGCAGGTTACAGTGCCTGCGGAGAGGGACACGAGGCTGCCTTCTCCTACCCCGGCTGGCGAGGCGGAGGGTAATTACGCTCTCTCATCTTCTCTCTTTATACTTTTGCTGTTATATTTTTTTTTTCATTACATCCCTCAGAGTGCCCCTTTTGTTGAGGTGGCAGTCAGGGAGCCGACTGGGGCTACACTAGCAGTGGGAGAGCCGTCTCAGCCGCAGGAAAGTGAAAGGACTCAAACAAAAGAGAGCCTTATTCCGGCCAGACGCATAATCACCCGGACTGCATCGCGGCATGCTTTAGAGGCGACCTTGCAGCACATAGCTAGAGTGGAGATATCCTCGGGCAGCTCCGAGACCGTGCCTGATAATGAGGAGGAAGTGACCTTCAGTGGCAGTGAGGAGGAAGTCCAAAAATCAGAAGCCCTGCCTGTGTTAGCAAAAGGCCTTCCGCCCTTTCAGCCTCCTAAATTGTTGATGCTATCTTATGAGGAGGAATTGCAAGAGGAGTTTGCCGGGCTTGACACTGAGGTCGACATAACCCCTCCATTTGTTGCTTCAACTACGGAGCTTGCTCCTCTTTTGTCTCATCTTGAGGGTACAGACCTCACTTTAAAGGTAAGCTTCTTTCTCTTTTTTTTTTCTTGCTGTTCTATTTATTTTCATCCATCCATTGATGAGGATCATTCTGCCTTGTCCTCAGGACCCTGTCACTATCGGCTCCGATGCGGCCGCAGTCTCCATGGATGTCTCATCTGCAGATTCGATCATCATCCCTGCTTTACCTTCAACTTGCATGGAAATTTCTGAGGTTATTCGCCCCGTGCCAGTGAGAAGACAATCTTCAACTGACTTAACATCACTGGACTTGGGCTCATCAGGAGAGATTTCCATCCCTGTCAGGGCCTCAGAGTTTAGAGCCGAAGTAGACCCAGCCAGAAGCTCCGCTTTTATACCGGCTGCCATAATGTCAATTGCGCCCGAGTCAGCAGTCCCTGCCACAGTGGCTATAGAGACTGGATTTCTACCTTCACAGTCTAGGGCACCTTTGTCTCCATCATCAGAAAGAGTAGCTGAAGGTGCAGCCTCCATTGAAGAGATAACTCCTTTACTTATTGATTCTCCTCCCGTGGATGTTCAAGCCGTAGCTCCCGAGGCAGCAACCGAGGAGGAGTCTTCAACCCAGCAGGAGAGTACAGAGAGGGACCGGCTAGCTCTTTTAGCAGATTTGGCTTCTTCGTCCTCCCAAGCAGACACTGGATTGTGGGCAGATATTGACGGAGAGGTGACTTTTGAGGTCGTCACGTCTACTTCTTTTGGCTTTACTTCTCCTGACAGCTTCGTCTGGCAGCATCTGGACATGTTACGCCAGTTAGTAGAATCCCAACCTGGCTTGACATATCTGCAACTGAAGGAGATTGCCAATCGCTTCACCGCTGGCCTGCAAGCCATGGGCTGCCCTTTGGACTTATGGGCTCAACGGGTCTTGCTTCTGTTGAAATTCGTGCATCGGAGAGATTTCCTAGCACAGACCATGGTTGACAAGCTGACGGCATTGAAGTTGCAGAGGTCAGAATGCAGATCTGAACTGGGGAAGTTGATGCTGACACTCGACGAACGCCAGGCCGAGCTACAGGGCGTTGTTCAGCGGGAGGAGGCCGTCCAGAGCTGGGTAGCCACTCTGGAGGCGGAACTCACCGAACTTAGGGCCGAGCTTCAGCAATTATCTTCTATTCGGCCACAGTCCGCCGAGGAGGTGGCTTTGCTGGAGGGACGGGTGATGTCTTTCCAGGACATGTCCATGAGGCTTCAGGAGGAGGAAGCGCGCCTTCATGAGCTAGGAGCCGCCCCCTATGTAGGTCTTCTGGCCTTTGAAGATATCTTTCGGCGGCCATGAATTATCTTCTCTTTATTTTCTTTTCTTTTGTGATACAATGTCCCCTCGGGGCCCTCTATGTACTCCCCTTTTTTAATGAAAAGGAATATCCGGCTTCATATGTATCCATCTTCTTTTCTATGTGGTTTCATTGCTTCGGGAAGCGGGGTAGTGGTTTTAGCGATCCCTCACGCGAACGGCTCGTACTTGGCAGGAGAGCGTCCACCCCTTCAGAGAAAGGATGGGGGACTCGCTCCACCGCGTGACGGCATCCGAAGAGGTGCTTAAACCGGATTTTGTGAGTGGCAGCAAAAATCCTTCTGGCCATGTGCGCCGCAAAGGAGACAATTTGCAGGAGTGTGAAAGGAGAGGTTCCATCAGAATAGACGTGAGGTCTAGACTGGGTAGAGGTTATAGTAGGTGGGACAATTAAAGGATATGTGGTTTTCATCAGGACAGACGTAGGGTCTGAACTGGACAGGGTTTCATCATTGATCGGGCGAAATGCCAGTCGATCAATAGTTGGTTTCATCATCGATACTGGGTTGATATCGATGCGAACAAAGGGTTCAAGTTTCATCAGAAAAGGCGAACGGTCTAAACTGGGTAGGGTTTCATCATTGATCAGGCGATGTGCCAGTCGATCAATGGCTGGTTTCATCATCGATATTGGGTTTATATCGACGCAAGGAAGAGTTTAAGTTTCATCAGGATAGACGAAAGGTCTAAACTGTGTAGGGTTTCATCTATTCCGGCAGGCTTTATCGCGGGTGGGACTTTGCCAAGAAATATGCAGGTTTTATCAGGATAGACGTAGGGTCTAGCCTGGGTAGGGTCTATTAGAATGGTGATGGGTTTCATTGTCGGTGGGACGTTAAAAAAAAAGGTATGTAGATTCCATCAGGGTAAACGTAAGGTCTATCCCGGAAAGACTTTATCATCGGTGGGGCATGGAACCAGATGACCGACGGATGGCTTCATTAATGAAGGAGAGGTAAAGACAGCGTGCCGGTTGGCATGAACTTTTGAATTACCATTTTACTGACCCAAGTGCCCTTTCAGGTTTTCACCGGAGCCAGCCCCCTCTTACTTTTGCCCAAGCGCCCTTTCGGGTTTTCACGTAGCGGGGTACCCGATTTTGCCTGCAGTGCCCTTTCGGGTTTTCACCACAGCTGGGTTTTGGCCATTTTTGCCCTTGTTCGGGATATCCGAATAAGCCTGACGGGGTATCTCTATTTTTAACCCCATTTTTTTATTTATATATACGTATATATATTCCTTGAATTGGGACTTCAGCACGGATCAGACGATGTGCTGCTCCATTAGTGACTGCTCTTATCATCGGTATTGGGTTTATACCGATGCAAGGATTTCATAGGCTTCATCAGGATAGACGTAAGGTCTAGACTGGGTAGGTTTTATCATTGATCGGGCAGGGCGCCGATCAATCAATGGTAGGTTTCATCATCGATATTGGGTTTATATCGATGCAAAGGGATTTATAAGTCTCATCAGAATAGACGAAAGGTCTAAACTGGGTAGGGTTTCATCCTTGGTCGGACAGGGTGCCAATCGATCAACAGCAGGTTTCGTCATCGGTATTGGATTTATACCAATGCAAAGATTTCGTAGGTTTCATCAGGATAGACGTAGGGTCTAAACTGGATAGGTTTCATTGCTGATCGGGCCGTGTGCCCGTTAATCAGCAGCAGGCTTCATCACGGTGGGACAGGAAGAGATGCAAGTTTAATAGGACGGGTTTCTTCGTCGATCGGGTAGGGTGCCCCATCGCTCACGGGGGGGTTTCATCATCGGTATTGGGTTTATACCAATGCAAGGATCTCATGAATCTCATCAGAATAGACGTAAGGTCTACACTGGACTGGTTTTATCGCTGATCGGGCAGTGTGCCAATCGATCAAAGCAGGTTTCATCATCGGTATTGGGTTTATAACAATGCAAAGATTTTATAGGTTTCATCGGGATAGACGTAAGGTCTAACTCGGATAGGTTTCATCATTGACCGGGCAGTGTGCCAATCGATCAATAGCAGGTTTCATCATCGGTATTGGGTTTATACCAATGTAAGGATTTCATAGGTTTCATCGGGATAGACGTAAGGTCTAAGCCGGATAGGTTTCATCATTGATCGGGCAGTGTGCCAATCGATCAATAGTGAATTTCGCCATGGTGGGAGATGAGGTTTTCTTTGGAATTACCACATTACTGACCCAAGTGCCCTTTCGGGTTTTCACCAGAGCTAGTCCCCTCTTGCTTTTGCCCACGCGCCCTTTCGGGTTTTCACGTGGCGGGGTACCCGATTTTGCCTGCAGTGCCCTTTCGGGTTTTCACCACAGCTGGGTTTTAGCCATTTTTGCTCTTGCTCGGAATGCCTGAACAAGCCTGGCGGGGTATCTTTATTTTTAACCCCATTTTTATATTCTCTTTCATTTCTTCTCTCTCTCTTTTTTTATCAAGAGGGAGTTAGACCGAAATGCCATAAGATCAAGACGAGTGGTAGCTTGGATAGGGCTGAGTGCCGCTAGACCAAGGAGGAGGGTAGCTCGGTTAGGGCAGAGTGCCGCTAGACCAAGGAAGAGGTAGCTCGGTTAGGACGGAATGTCGCTAGACCAAGGAAGAGGTAGCTTGGTTAGGACGGAGTGCCGCTAGACCAAGGAAAAGGTAGCTCGGTTAGGACGGAGTGCCGCTAGACCAAGGAGAAGGGTAGCTTGGTTAGGGCGGAGTGCCGCTAGACCAAGGAAGAGGTAGCTCGGTTAGGACGGAGTGCCGCTAGACCAAGAAAAAGGGTAGCTTGGTTAGGGCGGAGTGCCACTAGACCAAGGAAAAGGTAGCTCGGTTAGGACGGAGTGCCGCTAGACCAAGAAAAAGGTAGCTCTTGGCCCGATTACTCGGGGAATATTGGTTGGGCAGCATGATACAGCTTTAGGTGTCTACCGTTGAGTGGTGAGAATTAGATTTCCCCTCGATGGTTAACAACCATGTAGGCCCCTCCTTCGTAGACCCTATGTATCACATAAGGACCTTCCCAATTAGGATTTAGCTTTCCTTTTGGGTTGGACGCCATGACTTCTCTTTTCTTGACCATGACAAGGTCACCTTTCTTAAATTCTCGTCCTTTTACGAGTTTGTTGAATGCAGTGGCCATGCGGGCCTGATACATCTGGATATTCTTCTGAGCTTGGAGGCGCTTCCCTTCCAATTCAGCCAATTCTTGTAATCTTCTTTCTGCATTGGTTTGTTCGCCATGGGCCAGGTCATATTGGACTGCCACTCTGAGTGACGGGATTTCCAGCTCTAGTGGAACTACTGCCTCTGAGCCGTATACCAGTGAGTATGGCGAGCACCCTGTAGGTGTCTTGAAGATAGTGCGGTATGCCCATAGAGCTTCATACATCTTTTCTTCCCAGTCCTTCTTATTAGAACTGACGACTTTAGCCAGCAAGGTGCATAAAGTTTTATTGAAGGCTTCTGCCAATCCATTTGCCTGTGGATTGTAAGGAGTGGAAGTCCTCCATTCGATCTTATACTTTTCGGCAAGCCGATAGATCTTTTGATTTCTGAAATGACTTCCATTATCAGATATTATCCGGCTGGGGATCCCAAACCGGAAGATAATGTTCTGCTTGATGAATCTGGAGACAAGCTTACCAGTCACTTCTCGTAATGCTATAGCTTCGCCCATCGGGAGAAGTAATCTGTTATTGCCAGTATGTACTTATGTCCGGCTGAGGAGGTCGGTAGTGGGCCGACTACATCAGTTCCCCATTGTGCAAACGGCCAGCTAGGGACTGTAGGGTGCAGAACGGCAGGTGGTCTTCTAGGCACAACAGCATGCTCCTGACATCTCTGGCATGACTTTGCAAACTTGCAACAGTCTTCAAACATAGTGGGCCAATAGTAGCCCAGCTTCTTGATTTCTATCTTCATCTTAGGGCCAGCCTGATGAGCACCTGCCGTCCCGGCATGTATTTCTTTCATTGCTTGCCAAGCTTCCTCGGTAGACAGGCAGCGGAGCAAAATCTTCTTGCGTGCATCTGCCATTATTCGGAACAGAGTTCCATTTCTGAATTCATAAGAATCTTTGATCCTTAGAAGTTTCATCTTTTCTTCTCTTTTCTGCGGCAGCTGTTGGTGTAAAAACCATTGTAGCAGGTGTTGTCTCCAATCAGATGCCTGTTCTGTACTGATCGTGGCGACTTCATTTTCTTCGGGGCAGCCTTCTAGCATGCTGGGGACTTGCCGCCGATTTATAACAACAATGTTCAGTGTCTCATCTGGTGGGACTGCTATTGAGCTGGCTAGCTTTGCCAATGCATCAGCCTGGGCATTATGTGCACGGCCCACATGCTTGAGCTCAATATGATAGAATTTCGCCATGAGGCGCACAGCTTTTTGGTGGTAGGGGTTCAACTCCGGCTTTCGCACTTCGAACTCCCCTTGGATTTGCTTTATTATTAACATTGAATCCCCGAATACCTGAAGCATCTGGATATCCATGTTGAGGCTGATGTGCAATCCGATTATCAGAGCTTCATACTCGGCTTCATTATTAGTGCAGGGCTTATTTATAGAACAGGAAGTATGCACAACCTCCCCTTCTGGTGATCTTAGCACAATACCGGCTCCGGCCCGTATTCTGGTCTTTCCATCGGAGTCTGTCTCTGTTCTAGATGCTCCATCAAAGAATAGCTGCCACATAGTTGACTGAGCCTGGCAGGCTTCTAGTGTCTCATCATCGGGTAACTCAGTCCCCAACATATCATTCTCTGGCACAGGATGCTCTGCGAAGAAATCGGCCACGGCCTGTCCTTTTATTGCCCTCTGGGGTATATATGTGATATCGAATTCCATCAGAATTACTGCCCATTTGCCCAACCGGCCTTTCAGTACTGGCTGAGTCAATATGTATTTGAGTGGATCTGCTGTAGATATCAATCTGATTTCATGTGACAGCATATAGTGCCGGAGCTTTTTAACGGCAAAGACTAGTGCCAAGCATGTCTTTTCTATATAGGTGTAGCTTTCTTCAGTTCTAATCAGCCTCCGACTCAGGTAGTATAGAGCCTGCTCTTTGCCTTCTTCATTTATCTGTGCTAGCATTGCCCCCAGGGAACAGTGTGTGGCTGCAATGTACAGTATCAGGGGTTTGCCCTTAATAGGTGCCCCCAGCACTGGAGGGGTCTTGAGATATTCTTTCAGCTTCTCAAAGGCTTCCTGACAGCCATCGTCCAGAGGAACGGTACATCTTTCATCATGAGCTTGTGGAAAGGGTGGCATCTCCCCGACAGATTTGATATGAATCGTCGGATATAGGCCAAACGCCCTTGTAGAGATCTCAGCTCGTGGAGATTCCTTGGTGGAGGGAGCTCCTGGATAGCTTTAATCTTGGATGGGTCGATCTCAATGCCCCTATGACGGACAATGAACCCAAGGAATTTTCCACTGGACACGCCGAAGGCACATTTCATAGGATTCATCTTGAGTTCATATTTGCGCAGCCTCTGGAACACTATCCTCAGGTCTTGCAGATGATCTTCTCTTCTGCTGGTTTTCACCACCAGGTCATCGATGTAGCACTCCACTTTCTTGAAGAGCAAATCATCAAAGATCTTTGTCATAGCTCTTTGATAGGTAGCGCCGGCATTCTTAAGGCCGAACGGCATTCTTTTATAATGAAATATCCCCTTCGGGGTGCGGAATGCAGTGTGCACTCTGTCTTCTTCAGCAATCCAGATCTGGTTGTATCCGGATGACCCATCCATGAATGACAAGGCTTCATGGCCAGTGGTTGCATCGATCATTACTTCAGTGATCGGCACTGGGAAATCATCTTTCGGGCAAGCCTTATTCAGGTCCCTGAAATCTACACATATTCTGATCTGCCCATTTTTCTTCTTCATGGGCACTATATTGGCCAGCCATGTAGTATACTGGTTCTCTTCGACAAAGCCCACATCGATCAGCTTGTCGACCTCTTTGTTGATCTGATTTATCAGTTCAGGACGCATTCTCCTGGAAGGCTGCTTCACAGGGCTTGCCTCTGGGTTTATCGCCAATCGGTGCTGTGCCACATCAGAGCTCAGTCCTGGCATTTCATCATATGTCCATGCGAAGCAGTCTCAGAATTCTTTCAAAACTGAATATACTGTTCTTTGACAGCTGGCTCCAGCAGTGCACTGAGGAATGTCGGCCTTGGCTCATCTGCTGACCCCAGATTTATTTCTATCAGCTCATCGACGGTGGCTTGGCCTCCGTCTTCAACTTCGGGTGGGGCTTCTTGCAAATCAATAAAGCCTTCCGGGATATAATCTTCTTCATTCTCATGATTTTCTGTTTCATCATATTGATCATCGGCAGATGCTGGTGCATCGTATAAGGCCAATATGGCCGGATTCTGTTCAGTCTGCCCCGAGGACGTGACTGGCTCAGCGGAAAACTTCGAAGTGGAGTCTTCCGTGCTTAGAGGCTCTTCTGACGTGGGCTCCCCTGAGAGGTCATCATTATGTAGAGCTCGGAATTCTTCTAGAATGCGCCCAAACTCCAGGCACTCTTGCAGCTCTCTGGCTACTTGATCTTCATCCGGGGTTCCCGTATCAAATTTCGCTTCATCCTGGAACAGATCCTCCTTGCAAGATAGATCCTCCCAGTACCAATCTCTCTTTGTCTCGTCAGGTGTCCCCATCCCCGGCTGATTGTCTTGGGCTTCATTGTCTGTTATGGATTGATACATAATTTCTTCATCTTCAAAGGGGTATTGATCATATCCCACTTTAGGGGGATCTTCATTCTGGTAGAAGATAGAGATGACATCCACCTCGGCTTCATAGTATTCTTGCAGGGTATAACCCAGTCACGGGTGCTGTGTGATCTTCCTCAGTTCCTTGTTATCTCGAGGCGGATCCCATAGCTCCTTGAATGCTTTCTTCTGAGCAGCAGGCTGCATCGATGGCATTTGCATCTTGGAGAACATTTGTGAAACCCGTTGGGTAGTATAATCCAAGCCTGTAATCGGTACCATCAGGTTTGCAGCTTCTTCAGGGGCCATACAGTCTTGATCATCTTCTTCTACTGGCTCCCCGGTGTAGAATATAATAGGGGGTTCGCAGAAGCGAGGGATTTCCATAGTCTTCAGTGGGAGCACCGTTTGGTACTCAAGGCTGACGATGGGTTTAAATAAACCCTACGGCACCTCCACCTGAGTGTACTTTTGTTTCATTTCTTCATCAGTATCATCCGGGCGGATGCTGGGAGGAGTTATCCGAGCAAAGTCTCCAGCATAGGAGATGTGGGATACCTCATGCTTTTTAATGTAGCCCTTGGGTGGCGGCGGAGACCAACTTTTTGTCTTTGTCACCGGCTTCTTCTGGCTGACCACAGCCTCTCTTTCTTCGTCCTTCTGTGACACCTCGGTGTAATAGGATGCATCGAGCATATGGCACTCGAACACTTCGAAGGGATGTAGGTCTGCAAACACCCTTTCTTCTTTTCCTTCATGGCAGTATTTTATGCATTGGTGTAGCGTGGATGGCACTATCTGATATTCGTGCAGCCACGGTCTTCCCAGCAGGGCCTTATACGTGGTGTTGGAGTCGATTACATAGAATCGCACCACGGTAGTGAGGTCGCCCAGTGTGAGGTTGAAATCAGCCACCCCGAGAGGTGTTTCACATTTCTGGTTGAACCCTACAATCTTCATATCTCTGACCTTGGTAAGCTACAGGTCAAAGTAGTATTTCTGATAGATGCGATACGGGAGAATATTTACAGCAGCCCCGGGATCTATCAGTATCCTGCTCAGCGACTGACAGTTCAGGGAGCCCTTCATATACAGCGGTCTGTTATGACCGACATTTGGGATTAGCATATCATCTTGCGTGAAGGTGACCGATGGCCCAGCATTCACTTCTGCCAGGAGTGCTTCACATTGTGCCGGGGACTGCAGGGCATCCACGATTGCTTGACGAGCTTCTTCACTCAGAGAGAGAATTTCCTAGATGGAGAATTTGGTAGGGAACTTCTTCAGCATTTTCATGACTCGACTGCCCACCCAGACATTAGATAGTCTCATCTCCTCTGCCCATCGGGGTCTTGGAGGTTCATGTGGTGCCTGTGGCCTTTGCTGCCCAGTCCCAATTTCATCTTCTTCATCGGTCTCCCGGAAGGCTTCTTCTGTAGCGACTGCCCCTGGTTTTGCTAGAGGGTTACTTTCTTCATTTTCTTCATGCTGTTTCTGCTTTCTAGCTGCTGTCTGCTGGCATTTATTGCTTTTAGCTGGAGCAGTATGAGCCGGTTGCTCGTTTTCTAAGCTGGACAGGAACTCCAGGAATGAAGGGGCTTCATCTGCCTTCTTTTTGTCTTGGTACAGACTAGTAGGGGGAGGAACCTGGACACCTCGTATCTCTGGTTCTGGGATTTGATAGGGTTGCTCCCCTCTGAACATAATATTATGGTTGGCTGGTGGTGGGTGCCCCCATCTTCTCCCAAAACGTGTTGCATGGGCCGAGGTAGAGGCTTCGGCATGGTTAGCTTCTAGCGGGACGTCGGATGCTTCTGGCTCATCATCCTCCCGGGCAAGGAAAAGAGTACCGACAGAGTGTTACATTGTACTGTCGTGACCTTCTTTCCTTTCTTGGACTTGGGTCGTCTCCTCTTCTTCTGGGAATTTGGCTTTGCTAGCTCCTGCCCCCAGAAGGGTTCATTCTCAGCTTTTTCTTGTTCTGCCTCTGGCTGCTCTTTGATTTTCAATTCTTCGAGCTGTTCCCAGAGTATACAGTCCTTCATCAGCAGATGCTTGGGCTTCTTCTGCTCGTACTCATCGAGCTCATTAATATATTGCTGCAGACGCCTGGCTGCAGGGCTTACTTCTTTATGTGTAGGGAGGGGAATTTGTCTCCTCCGGTTGTGAGTAGGGATCCGGATGACTGGTCCGGTCTCAGCTGTACGCCATACTGGCTTTATTGGAGGCGGCTCGGGCCTTGGGGTAACACCCCGGATAACTGCTCCGCTGGTACTGGCTGCAGGAGTCTTCTTTCTGCTTTTTATGGGTATCATCTGCCATCCTTCCTGATCCTTCTGTGGGGTGAGGAAGCAAGCTTCATAGGTATGCTTGGTGCATTCTTCAACGGCTTCTTTGGGCAGCTGTTGGTAGACTGAGATCATATTGGCAGCCATTCTCCAGGGTGGAGGCTCATGTGGATGGGGCGGCTTTACCTGGTAATCTCCCAGCTGCAGCTCACCTTTCTTGACCATTCCTTCCATGATATCTTTGAAGACATAACAATCTTCAATTGCGTGCCCCAGCGCACGGTGAAATGGACAGAACAGCGGATCATCTTTCTTTGCTGCATCTGTTGGTCTTTTGGGTTCAGGCAATGTTATCTTATTGAACTTGTATGCCCAGTTGAACAGTGCGGCCGTCTTATCTTTCGGGAAGGAATATGCTTTTCTCATCTTGTCTCTCAGAGAGACTTTATCTTTTCTTTCTGCTGTATCTGCCAGTGGGGGAGCTTCATCTGCCCCTTTCTTCCCCTTCTGTTGCTCGAAGGTTCTGAAATCGACAGTGTTGGCCTCAGAGTGTGATGGCTGTCGCTCATTGGATTTTCCCTTCGGCACGGTGGGGACATTGGCGGTCGGACGCTTGGACAAGAACGTCTCGACTTCTGCCACTATATTGTTCAGTCGGTCAAATGTTCTGACATCTGCACCGATCATTTTTTCTAGCACCTCCCTCCTGAGGCTCTGCTTGCATATCTGCACCGCATCTTCTTGATGAGGAGGTCTTCGGCATCTCATGGCTAAGTTCCTCCACCTTTTGATGTAGTCCAGTGCAGTTTCATCTTACTTCTGCCTGGTCGCATATAGCTCTGCTATCGTGATTTCCCTTTCCGTGACATGAAATCTGTCGCGGAATTTTCTCTGCATATCAGGCCAATCAGCCACTGACCCAGCTGGCAGGCTTGAGTACCATTCAAAGGCCAACCCAGTGAGGGATGAGCCAAAGAACTTGAGCAGATAAGCTTCATCGACTGCTAGGTCGCCCATGATTGTAGTCTAGTAGGCTATATGCTCCCTAGGAGAGCCTTGGCCATTAAATTTCTCGAACTTCGGCGGCTTACTGACGCCTGGGGGTAGTCTCTTGGCAGCATACTGGGGAGGATATGGTACCTTGTACACATCATAGGTACCAGCATCACTACCAGTCTTTTCTGACAGCTTCATTTCCACAATTCTTTCAATCATCTGCTTGTGGGCTACAGCTGGATCTATGTCTTCTGGAAAGAAGTGAGCTTGTTGCTGGCTGTGAGGAGTTGTCATCACAGTGGCGCGCAAGATGGGCGCGGTAGGCTGTGTCTGAGACACAGAGGGCTGAGCTGCTGTTTGCTGTGGAACAGGTTGGCTCGGTGTCTTGCCCTTATCAGCTAGGAGAGGGTTAGCTGGGATAGCCGTCTCTGCTGAGCTGGATGTCTGCCCCGCAGGTTCAGCTTGCTTTGAGACTGATGTAGCTTCATGTCTCTCATTGAGCTGCCTTCGGAGAGCACTGATCTCCTGCTGGTATCTTCTGAACATCATCTGGATCATAGGATCCAAGGCTGATGGGATTTACATATCTTCAGAAGTCCCTTCAGCATCATCAATGAGGGGATTGTCTTCATCCTCTGTCGTCACCACATTGACTGTCATGGTGGTGATCTTGCGGGCTTCATCATATTTCTTCATCTTATCTTTTGCGGCCTGGCCTCTTCTTGTGACAGGACCAGGTCCAGTAGCCAACCTGAGCAGTTCATCTGGCTGAGTTGGTAGTATATCTTGCCCCCTGGCAAGTCCAGCCATGTTGCAGGCGAAGATTTGCATTTTTCCCTTCCGCCTGTAGACCTTTCTTTTCACCTGGTCAGGATATTTGAGCCCGTCAAAGACCGATATTCTTTCTTTGGCTTCTTCCTGGTACAGGTCTTCTTTGTCATACCCGGCCCTGAGACCTTCTTCATAGCGATTTGAATCGGAGGAAGAGGCTCCGATCATCGTTTCTTGAAGTGTTTCTTCTTTTTCTTCACCTCTGGTGCCCAAGGCACGGGATAGTCTTTGTTGACCGAGGGCAGAGCTCCCCAGGTAGTGGAAGTAGTCTTGGACTATCTGCTTCATCTCTTCAGAATTGTGCCTCTGTGGCTCAGGCTGGAGCATTAGTCTTTCCTGGCTTCTCTACTGATAGGCCAGTCTTGTTATCTGAGCATTCAAATGCTCGGCTTTGGAATATTTGAACAAGTCGGCCTGTCTGGCACAGGCCCTCGGTCTTCTTGGTATGGTGACCGTGACTGGTTCGCTCATTCCCACATTGCCGTTTCGACAGCAGTTGACAGTAGCATCATATTTCTTTCTTTTGCCATCTTCTGCCCCCAGCCCTGGGACGGGTGACAGTAAGGTCTTCTTTCTTCTCATCTCTTCTGCCCCTCATCATGGGGCGAGCAGCAGTCAAATTTCTTTCTTCATCATTTCTCTCATCTCTTCTGCCCCAGGCCTTGGGGCGAGCAGCAATAGTATTTCTTGTCTCTTTTCCCTCTCTTCTTCGGCTTCCTGCCCTGGAGCGGGCAACAGCATCTTCAGCAGCCTTCTCCTCATCTCGAGCTGGAGCCCAGCTCTGAATCCTCTTCGGTCGCCAGACCTATTTGTATTTTGCTGGCTTGGGCGCCAGCGGCTTCCTCTCATCAGCCTCCCAGTTGGCCTGCCTGGCGGCCAGAGTCTGGAATCTGTTGGTAGTGGGCACCATCGCGACGATCACGTCCGGCTTGACCTCCCTTGGGCAACCATTCATGTTTGCCCGGACACCTCCAATCATCATGGTCTTTCCGGAGTTGGAAAGACTACGGTCAACAACATCATACCGGCTCCTCCGGTTGGTTCTTCTCCCCTTCTGAGCAGCAGCAGGGACCATGTCCCTTTTTTGGACATGATGGACGTAGCAGGCGACGGCCGTGGGGACCGTTTTCTCTGGTAAGATATTCTTCTGGTCAGTGATCTTCACCGGGGCACTTGCAGCAGTGCCTTTCTCATTGTCATCGACCTGCAGAAGGTCAGTGAAGACGACGCCCAAGCAATTGGGCAGCCCAACGGCAGGCGGCATCGATCCGAACGCGAGAGGTACCGCGAGGTAGCCTTCTCGCACATGCATGTCAATCGGCTGCTGGTCGAAGCAAACGGACATGATTCCGGCTGTCATTATAGATTCCTGGAAATAAGGAAAGTACACAGAATCAGAATTTTGAGGGGGGGGGGCCGCTGGGCCTCCTATTTTGGCATAGAGATGAAGGGAGACTCGGTCCCACCGGGCGTGCCAGACTTGGCGTCCTAGGCGAGAATAGGCTATCACCCACGGAGTGCCGGGATGAAAGCCGAGAAAAAGAGGGAGCGAACCTCCCACACTGCTGATGTATGCCCTGGGGCAATGTTCGACTTTTCCCTTATAGAAGCCGGTGACACTCATGCAGTGGCAGAGCTCACTTTAGCTAAAGGGGCGGCTCATAAATCCGATGCGGATCAATGGAACATAAGAGAGTTTGGCTCCCTTCGATTTATCCCCGGGACAGGTCTGGTGACTCATGGGCATCCCTGGGTGGGTTTGATCTAGACGCCGGGAGTTCAATTGAATGGCAAAGCAGGCTCTCGGGGGAGCTTGGATGTGCACACAGGTTCCCGGCATGAAACAGCGTGGCAAGAAGGGTTTTCGGCGCGAGGGCCAAACGGCCATGGTTCCCGGCGCCAGTGGCAATGAGGCCAAGGGGAGCTTTTGGCGCCAAATGATATGGAGGCAGGGGCTCTCGGCGCGGGGTCTTCCCGGCGCGAAGGAGAGCAGGCCAGGGAGGAGGCTCCCGGCGTGGGGTCTTCCCGGCGCGAAGAAGAGCAGGCCAGGAGGAGGGTTTTCGGCGCGGGGTCTTCCCGGCGCGAAGGAGAGCAGGCCAGGGAGGAGGCTCCCGGCGTGGGGTCTTCCCGGCGCGAAGAAGAGCAGGCCAGGAGGAGGCTTTTCGGCACAGGGTAAGGAGATGGGGTCTCGGCGCAAGAAGGCTCGCGCCGAGGGCTGTTCATCTCCTTTACTGTTTGTGGAGCCGAGATAGACGAGGGCGCCGAGGCGAATTCAGGGTTTTACGGCACTCTGTTTTCAGATTTATAGAGGATTGAGGGGGGGTTTCCTGATGGTTAAGGCTGAGATTGACGGGCCCTGAGGAGTCAAAGATGGATGCATTTATTGAGTACCAGCCAGCTTTGGAATGGGTTTAGAAGGAAATCCGAGGGCAGAGGGAAATGAAAAGGGGGAACTGAACATAAGGAGCCTCTGTCACCGTTACTTGAATAGACTTCCAGGAGGATGGCTTGATGTCATCATTCGTCGTCCTGGGAACCAAGGGATATCTGTCCCTGGTCCAGAAACGACTCTGATGATGTCGGTAAACAAATCGGGCATCAGAAATTCCGGAATCTCACAGACGTAAATCATCATATGGCTTGGCTTCGTTCTGAAGGCCAAGGGATGGCCTGTCCCTGGCCCTGGAACAAGCGCATGAAAGCCTCTTCACAGAATACATCGGAAGAAGAAGGAGTGTCATCCATCGAAATTACAAGAAGATGAAAATACAGAAATGGGGGGGGAAGACAGAACCCAGTAGCCCATTGGATAGGGATAGGGGTCCTATCTACGCTCCTCTGAAGAACAGATTCGTAGGGAGACTCTGAAGCCGGGAGCGTACAACCATCGGACATTTCAGATAGAAGACAAATATGTATACATGGAGGGACGAAGGGAAGGGCTTTCAAATGCCCACTTCATTTCATCTCATAAGCATTGTTTACATCATCTGCAAGGCAAAAGCCAAAGAACAGAAGAGGAGGGGAACAGGGGGAAGCGAAAGATAACTCTCGACATCGTATGAATAATCAAACACGAAGCTATGGACTATTACATACGGAGGCAGATCAAGAAAACAGCAAACATAGGGGGGGGGAGGGTGGAGCATTGACTCCTCTCCCTCCCCCGAGCAGCCCACCTGGGGTTTCTCTTCTTCTTCTTCTCTCAGACTTCTTCTCTTTTCTTTCAGCCGAGGCCCTCTCTCTCTCCTTTCCGATCTCCTTTTCTGGATGGATTTCTTTCTTTCTTCCTGTCTCCCTTCTTTGATCGAGAGGAAAAGAGTTTTTATACCACCCCTTCTCCCCCCTATCGGCATGGGCGTCTCGGCGGGCTGCTTATGACCTCCCGGCGCGCCTTGTTCGGAAGTAATGGGCTCTCGGCGCATCACTTCTCGGCACGGCCATTGTCGGGCTTTCGGCACCACACACGGATGGGCCCATTTAGGCCTTTTGGTATTTCATTCTTCTTATCTTAATAGTTGCTAAATCCCATTAATTGGTGAGCTAGCATGGTTTCATCAGAATATGTCTGGGGGTTTTCATCGGTCAGTGGACCGCAATTCTTCATCAGTAATGCCGTCTGAACGACGACAATACCGGACATCAGCTTGGCCGGGGAGGGCTTCAGCCGGGTGACAGCTTCAGTAACGGACTTTCCGCAATCCTGGCTTTGCAAGAGTTCCTTGGATCTTCGTTTCTGATTCAATCTCATCTTTTGTCTCATCTCTATCCTTGGTTACATTTCCGGTGTCAACAGAGTACTGAGACCATCGTTGTTCAGAGATTGGACACACCCTCTCTTCAAGATCCTTGGTATGTCAACCTTAGGAAGACTGTAGAGGTGAGGGTTGAGAAGGAAGAGTTAAAGGAAGTATCTTTGACAGAGTTAGAGAAGATCCTAGAAGAGGAAGAGTTGCCTTGGTATCATGAAATTAAGTTGTTTTACAAAGATGGATCGTTCCCGGAAGAGGCAAATGCCGAGCATCGCAAGTCAATACGAAGAGCCGCCTCAAGGTATACTATCATTGCTGGAGAACTATACAGGCGCGCTACTAACGGAATGCTCATGAGATGTTTGGACGATAATGAAGCTTGGAAAGTGGCCGAAGCAGCCCATTCTAGTGAGTGTGGAGGTCATCTTAATGGCCAGGCTCTAGCGAAGAAGATCCTTAGGCAGGGCTATTATTGGCCCACTCTAGAGGAGGATTGCTCCCTCTATGTCCAGAGGTGTCTTAAATGCCAACTCCATGCTGATAAAATTCATGCTCCAGCTTCATCTCTTCATCCTCTATCAGCTCCTTGGCCGTTCTCTATGTGGGTTTTCGACATTGTCGGCTCGCTCGGTGATCCCAATTCTCAGATCAAGCAAAAATCCTTCATCCATACCGCCACTGAGTACTTCACCAAGTGGGCTGAAGCCGAAGCGTACGTAGAGATTAAAGCTACCACGGTGTGCCGCTTCATCATGAAGAACATTATCTCGTGGTTCGGAGTGCCAAGCAACATCGTCACCGACAACAGACCCCAGTTCGTCTCTCAAGAGCTCAAGGACCTATGTAAGAAGTTCAATATCACATCGCATCACTCATCTCCATATTACCCACAAGGCAACGGCCAGGCCAAAGCCACTAACAAAACCCTTCTCAAGATCATAAAGAAACAATGTGAATCTCATAAGTTTTCTGATTGGCCAGAAAGATTAGTGGAAGCTCTATGGGCTTACCGCACCTCCGTTCGTACTCCTACGGGGCAAACTCCCTATGCTCTCACTTACGGGATGGAGGCGGTACTCCCACATGAGATTTTGATCCCTTCCCTAAGGGTACAACTCGATAAGGAACTTAATCTCGATGAACGTCGAGAGGCGTTGCTCGTCCAGCTGGAACTCTTAGACGAGAAAAGGATGAATGCGGCCGATCACGTATCTGTTTATCAAAAGAGAGTTTCGCGTTATTTTCAAAATAAGGTAATCGAGCGCAAATTTCAAAAAGGTGATATGATTTTGAAACACAAATTCATTCGGTCTGCAGGTGCTAGGTCTAAATTGCAACCTAATTGGGAAGGGCCGTTCGTTGTGAAAGAGGCTTATCCAGGGAATGCTTACCGCTTAGTGAACGCAGAAGGTGAGGAGCTCTCTCACGCTTGGAATGGGTTGTACCTTAAGCATTTTTTTCCTTAGAATCCAAACCAGTGCCACCCCGGTAGCAAGGTGTCCTTTCCATTCCTCGCAAGAAAAAGGACCCCGAGTACGGCAATCACACACTACATGACGTCCCTGGTCGGGTTTCCCACTTTGTAGACACCGTTTCTCATTGGCCATGCTCTGGGGGAAAGTCAAAAGTCCCTGTCCATCTCTTTCTTTGGCTGAATCCAGGGGCAAGAGGTGAATAAGGAGGCGACAACCAATCCAGGCACCTTGACAAGAGGAGGTCTCAAATAGGGGCAGTCCGTTATGACATAACGCCACAAGGAAAAGGAAAAGAGCAAAGAAAAGGAGCAATCTTCTTGACAAAAGCAAAAGTCTATCTCGAAAGTCCATCGATTATCAATTCCAAAGCTCCAAAAAGAAAAATAATAAAAGCTAGGCATGGCAAGAGTGGCAGTACAGTTTCCCCGCGGGACGTTATGGGCCCGGTCGTATGCGTGCCTAGAGTGGACAAAGGTTCGATGACGGACACAAAAGCCCCAGCACAACAGACCAAGTCTCTGAATAAGTTGACTGGAGAGGAACTCAAGTCCTAAAAACTTCTATATCTGGCCTAAGCTTATCCCCGTGTTCTTTTTTTTTCCTTTTCAGGACTAAGACAAGTACCCTGGGTATGGCCTTGGCAGAGATACCGTCACGCGAGTTAGGCCCTGGCCAGGGATTGTCACCCCCATTACACGCCAACATCGGAAACTCTGAACGGAATTGGGAGGACCCTCATTCCTAGGGAGGCACTGGTATTTCAAAAATAAAAAAAAAATCATATATTTCAAAATCTAAAAACATCATATATTTCAAAGTCCAAAAAATTATATATTTCAAAATTCAAACAAAAAAATCATATATTTCAAAACCCAAACAAAAATCATATATTTCAAAATCTAAAAAAATTATATATTTCAAAATTCAAACAAAAAATCATATATTTCAAAATCCAAAAAAAATCATATATTTTGAAATCCAAAAACATCAGTTATTTTCAAAAAACTCATAAAAATCCAAATGATTACAAAAAAATTTGAAAAAAGTACCATCATATGCATTACATGCATGGCATTGTTGCTTATATTCTTTGCCTATTTAATAAGGCTCCACCCCTTGACCAAATATCAAGAAATGGTCAAATTCTAACTTACTTTAGGCAAGGGGTTGAGTCTAAGAACAGATCTAACTTGTTTCTTATCTAAGTGTGTGCAGAACGCAGGTTCAAGCCCATAATTGTAAAATTCCAGGTTCAGGTCTGTAACGCATCAACGTCAGACCGTCACAGTCTTGTAACGGTCACCCTTCGACCGTCACAGACTTCTGAACCTTGAAACCCATTGGTCCTCAGCAAACACTCTGACGCATCCGCGATCGACCGTCACTTCCCTTTAACGGTCTACCTGTGACCGTTACATTCTACAGAGAATAGAAACTCAGTTTTCTGAGTTCACTCCCTCTGACGGCTCATCGTAAGACCGTCAGACTGTTGTGATGGCCCTATGTAGGACCGTTACAGACTCCAGAAACTCTGCTTTTAACCCAAGTGAAGCAACAAACTCATGATTCCATCAAATAAGGCACTTCTATATCATTCCATTAAGTTCAATAATACATAAAATTGATTGATAAAACTTCAAGTTCAGAAACATCATAAGAAATCTCAAGCTACATTCAATTTTCTATCTGCGAGAGGGCGGATCTTGCGCAATTCTTTCACGTAGCTGCGGCGTCCCTCGTCGTCCTCTTCCACTTCTTCTTGCCACGAGCGCACTTTGCTGATTTCCCACATGGTTAGTGCGCTTCGGATCGCTCTCTCATCTTCCTCGGTCCCCATCTTCCTAGCAAGAAGGGGAGGGTTGTATGATAATGCATGAACTTCGGTTCGGGGTAGCCCAATTGAAGATAGCACCGGTGCGAGTTGTAGATGGCCAAGGTAGTATTCCCTACCAACTGTAGATCAAGGCCTGGTCACCGTGGTACTCTAAGCAAGGTGATGAGGACATCATGAGCTTATGGATTGTATTAGTGTGTATTAGCTTGTATAGGTGTGTTTTATGGGTTGTATTAGCTTGAAAGTGTGTAATTTTTGATTTCCTTCTTTTGGGCCATCCTTGTAAGGCTTAATTAAGCCAATGGGCCTCTTTCTAGGAAGAGTCCATAACTAGGTAGCATGTTTAAGGTCCATTTAAGATGGCTCCTTCATATTGGGCCATTTGGTTTCAAAGTGGGTCATTAAGGCTCTTAAAGCCCAAATGGGATTCCATCCTCTCATGGGCCATCAAAGTGGGAATGGCCCATGCCTAGCATGCCATATGGAGTGGCTCTTGGCCCAAGAATGGGCTTGGCCCAAGAAGGGGGGCGCATGCTCTTTTGGCCTTATTAGGCTTGGTAGTTGTAGTTAGGTTGTGTTTGAATGGAATTACACCAAGTTTGAACACATGTGGTCAATTTGATTAAACTAATGTATTCAATGTGGGATTCTCATTGTATCCCAGCCATCCAATCCAAACCCCTAGATCCAAGGGTTGAGATTGAGTTTGGTTGGCATCCTATATAAGGTTGTAATTTTCATTTTGAATGAATTAATGAAGAAGAAATTAGCATTTTGCCTCCTTGAAGCTTGTGCCCCTCTCCCCTCTCTCCCTGGTGTTCTTCCACCTCCAGCCCATTTCTAGAGTGTAATCCCCTCCCCCTTGATCCCCTCCAACTTCTGAAGCAGCTCCGGTGATCGCCGCCGCCGCCGTCTCGCCGCCGACGCGTCTTCACCAACGAATTCGGTTTTCTGTCCACTCTGGACAGACCTCTCTTCTCCGAATTGTCTCTCTCTCTTCCCTCATCTTCTGAAGCTCCAATTTTCAGGGTTGGTTCCCCTCTTGAACCCTTACCTCCACAAAAAATGTCAGGCAAAAATTCGTCCTTTAGATATTTTTAGATTTTCGTCCAAGTTCAAATTTCAGTTCTGTCCAGGTTCTGTCTACTGTTCATCAGTTCTGAGTCTACCTTGTTCGACCCATGTTTTGAATTTTGTTGGGGCTCTAAAAATTACTGAGACTTCTGTCCACATATGTCTATCACCATGAATTTTCCTAATTTTTGATAAGGTCTCTAGGTATTTTTCAAATTTCGTACCAGTTCCTGTGAGCAATTTTTCCACAGTGTCCCAGATCCGACCCAGGTCCACTCAAAAAATCCCAAAAAATCCATTTTTTGTCCAATCAAGAAACCAAAAATAGTCCCGGTTTTCTATCTCAGAAATCTTCAACTTTTCTGAAGAACTCATCTCCATATTCCAAGGTCCTCCCACCGGTCAACGGTGATTTTCAGAGAAGTCAGAACCTGCCCCTGCAGTTCTGGCCTGTTTACAGCAAGGGTGTAAATTCCATAATTCAGATATACGTATCTGATTATTTTTTCTGAAGGCCCCTACGTCGAAGTATTTGGAGTCCTCTTTCCAACGGCGCCGAGCTCGTTGCATTCCGACGACGGGGTTGATCACAGCAGCCGATCTCGCCGGACAGCGCGCGAGAAGACAGCAAGTGCAGACTTGTGGCTGGTTTCCCGCGAGCGTCGTCCGAGGGCCGCCCGGCGTCCGGCGGTCGTTCCAGCAACTCGCCATCCTAGGGGAGCGCTTCCCAAGTGTACCCACACCAGGGGAGGCATCAGGTCCCACACGACCCCTCCGGTCCACACGTGGGCCCCACTAGCACGAGTACGCGCGAAGCCGAAGCCGTGCCCGGAAACCGCCCGTCAACCCGGAATTGGTCCTCCCGGGCCCCCTTGTGTCGCCCGTTACCTCCCTGCGTGGAGTGGGCTTACTTGTATTGCTGTAATCTTAATGTATTAAGTTCCCGGGAGTACGAGTTTCGGCCGGGTGCCATCTTCGCCACGCCGAGCGCGTGGAGGTATCGTATTCGCTCCTTGCTTGGCATTCCGCTTATTTCTATATATGCTTGTTTATGCCGCTGCTAGAGAGCATGTGTAGGGTTACCTAGCTCGCTTTTAATTTATCATATCACTGCTGCGAGTGAGAGAGTGACCGTCCCGTGACCCGATCCGGGCACAATTGAGAGCCGACCACCCTAGCTCACTGCCGGTTGTTCAACCGTGCACATCCGACGCTTCCCTCGCTAAGGGACGACCGCTAGCTTGTCGTGTCCGTGGTCCCGTCCCGCATCAATTTGGTATCAGAGCCAGGTTGAGTCTAGGGTGTTTGCATTCAAAAAAAAAAAAAAAAAGAGGCGTGTCATGTAGTCATTAGTCGGTCTAAGTCGTGTTTAGGATCATCACATTTTTAAAACAACAAAAAGAGTCATTTTTGGGTCGCATACATCCCTTTACTCGGTATATCAAAAGGTGTTGTCCGACCGTTAGGTTACGCCTATCGGGAAGGCCGCACACTTGCGCGAGTGACCTTCGGGTCAATTATCTCCGCCACGTACCGAGTCTTGGTTTACGTCTAGGGTCCTTAGTGTGCATTAGTTAGTGCATTCCAACTTTGCATTACTTAGTGTCGTGTCTAGTGTTTTGGTCCGAGTGTCGGCATGGCCATCCACTAGCTTCCCCGTGTCCCATGGAGTCCCAAACTCCCGGATGGTGGCGATACTATCTCAAATGGAAGGACCACCCGAACCACCCCACGAGGCCTGAAACCCGGGATTTCTACGGGTCCGATGACCCGAGTGTCTATCTAGAATGGGAAGCCATTATGGATGATTACTTCGAGGTGTACATCATGTACGGGCCCATGCAAGTCGATGTTGCCAAAAGGCGACTTTTTGGGGAAGCCGCTGCCACTTGGAGGGACATCAAATATTGGAGGGAGGATAGGAATCTAAGGCCCATCAAGTCATGGTGGGAAATGAAGAGAGTGCTTAGGAGGGCCTACGTTCCCCGCCCACCTACCTCCAACCACGGAGGTCATTCCACTCACCAACCCCACCAACTCACCCACAATCAAGTGGGCCACACCTCTACCCAATCCCACCCCTTCACCGCCGTCCAAGCCCACCAAAGTGACCCCAATCTAGTGGCCCGCCCATGCACCACCAACCAACCTCCCCTTGGCACTCCCATTCCAACCCACTCAAGCACCTCCAACCGAGTGGAAGTCCCTCTTATAACCGAGCCGAGGCCCACACCCGAGCCGAGAGTTAAGGAGCTAGTCCACCCCAAGGTCCCCCCTCCAACCCGCTCCTTAGAGGAAATAAAGAAAATGATTTCGGATTGGTGGGAAAGGACACAAGCTACTCCACCACCCATGGATGCTCCATTGTTATCTACCTCCAGTCTTCATTCGAAACCATCAAAGTGGGAACTACCAAAGCCCGAGCCACCCGTGTTTCTTACGGGAACACTTTACATAGTCGAGCCACTTCTTAGATGGCTCAAGGATGGCTTGGTCCCACATCCCTTCCCATCAATGGACCCCACACTACCACTAGTGCTGGTCAACTCATTCCATACCACATTTCGATCTCGTCACCATGTTGACACATTGGACGATCTTGTCATGGGATTAGATTCACAATGGGAGTTGACGCATCTTTTGGCCCGAGGCTTTGACCAACCCACTAGTCTTAGCTTCACCCATCCGGCCTTCGGGTCCATTACCTCTGAGTGCACCGTGGGTTGTGTCACCACGGAGGTTCTTCTACTTCTCCCGCTACCGGACGAGCCCGAATTCATACCCTTTTGTCCGAGGGAGGAATCATACTTCTTACCTATGATCCCCGTCCCACCCGTCACAATTCAAGAAGGTGACTATCCACACCTTCAAAACTTCTACACGTGGGACCGTGACTTGTGGGAACCCACCATAAGGGGTCATACCTTCTTTGATCCCTTTGACCCACTCCCTAGTGGATCCTTAGACCCTCCACATTCACTTCACTTCCTCGAGGGAGTCCGCTACCACACCCCTTCCCCACGGGCCGGGTCGTCTATGCCCACCAAGCCCGTACCCTTACAAGATACACCATCAACTAGGGGAGATACTCTTGGCCCTCCCACATCCACATCCCATATGCATGCATGGCCCACCTTAGGAGGTCTAGGATTTCCGCATGATGTCAACCACCGGTTACGTCAGATGCATGCATGGCACACATTCGGGTGTCCTGGTCCGCCATCACCCATGTACGGGCCGGACTAACATTAGGTGTGTCTAGGGTCATATATGAGTCTGTGTGTTTTCTTTGTGTGGTTTGTTTGTGTGGTGATTTTGAGTCGATTGTTTGCATGGTTTGCATTCGTGTGTCAGTGCATGGTGAGTCTGCATGTGTCTTGTGCAAGCTCGTTGTCGTTCTTTTATGAGTGTGAAGCGAGTCGACTCACTTGACGAGTATGGGATCGGTTTACTTCTATACCCGGATCAGTCACCTATAGGGACTCAGCAGTGATTCCTAGTGAGTCTTTAAACTGTTTCCTTCCGTTGAGAGTGCCCCTTCGGAGTGACCACCTTTGGCCATAGCAGTGCGCATATCGAGTATATGTGGAACGAGCAGGTGCCGATCACTTGGAGTGGAGCATACCCGCGCTACTTGGCACGGTGACGGATCCGCCAGAGTACTCGAGCAGCCATACCCCTACTCGACGGGGTCGAGTTTCTCCCACCCGGGGAGAATTGATGAGGACATCATGAGCTTATGGATTGTATTAGTGTGTATTAGCTTGTATAGGTGTGTTTTATGGGTTGTATTAGCTTGAAAGTGTGTAATTTTTGATTTCCTTCTTTTGGGCCATCCTTGTAAGGCTTAATTAAGCCAATGGGCCTCTTTCTAGGAAGAGTCCATAACTAGGTAGCATGTTTAAGGTCCATTTAAGATGGCTCCTTCATATTGGGCCATTTGGTTTCAAAGTGGGTCATTAAGGCTCTTAAAGCCCAAATGGGATTCCATCCTCTCATGGGCCATCAAAGTGGGAATGGCCCATGCCTAGCATGCCATATGGAGTGGCTCTTGGCCCAAGAATGGGCTTGGCCCAAGAAGGGGGGCGCATGCTCTTTTGGCCTTATTAGGCTTGGTAGTTGTAGTTAGGTTGTGTTTGAATGGAATTACACCAAGTTTGAACACATGTGGTCAATTTGATTAAACTAATGTATTCAATGTGGGATTCTCATTGTATCCCAGCCATCCAATCCAAACCCCTAGATCCAAGGGTTGAGATTGAGTTTGGTTGGCATCCTATATAAGGTTGTAATTTTCATTTTGAATGAATTAATGAAGAAGAAATTAGCATTTTGCCTCCTTGAAGCTTGTGCCCCTCTCCCCTCTCTCCCTGGTGTTCTTCCACCTCCAGCCCATTTCTAGAGTGTAATCCCCTCCCCCTTGATCCCCTCCAACTTCTGAAGCAGCTCCGGTGATCGCCGCCGCCGCCGTCTCGCCGCCGACGCGTCTTCACCAACGAATTCGGTTTTCTGTCCACTCTGGACAGACCTCTCTTCTCCGAATTGTCTCTCTCTCTTCCCTCATCTTCTGAAGCTCCAATTTTCAGGGTTGGTTCCCCTCTTGAACCCTTACCTCCACACAAAATTTCAGGCAAAAATTCGTCCTTTAGATATTTTTAGATTTTCGTCCAAGTTCAAATTTCAGTTCTGTCCAGGTTCTATCTACTGTTCATCAGTTCTGAGTCTACCTTGTTCGACCCATGTTTTGAATTTTTTTGGGGCTCTAAAAATTACTGAGACTTCTGTCCACATATGTCTATCACCATGAATTTTCCTAATTTTTGATAAGGTCTCTAGGTATTTTTCAAATTTCGTACCAGTTCCTGTGAGCAATTTTTCCACAGTGTCCCAGATCCGACCCAGGTCCACTCAAAAAATCCCAAAAAATCCATTTTTTGTCCAATCAAGAAACCAAAAATAGTCCCGGTTTTCTATCTCAGAGATCTTCAACTTTTCTGAAGAACTCATCTCCATATTCCAAGGTCCTCCCACCGGTCAACGGTGATTTTCAGAGAAGTCAGAACCTGCCCCTGCAGTTCTGGCCTGTTTACAGCAAGGGTGTAAATTCCATAAGTCAGATATACGTATCTGATTATTTTTTCTGAAGGCCCCTACGTCGAAGTATTTGGAGTCCTCTTTCCAACGGCGCCGAGCTCGTTGCATTCCGACGACGGGGTTGATCACAGCAGCCGATCTCGCCGGACAGCGCGCGAGAAGACAGCAAGTGCAGACTTGTGGCCGGTTTCCCGCGAGCGTCGTCCGAGGGCCGCCCGGCGTCCGGCGGTCGTTCCAGCAACTCGCCATCCTAGGGGAGCGCTTCCCAAGTGTACCCACACCAGGGGAGGCATCAGGTCCCACACGATCCCTCCGGTCCACACGTGGGCCCCACTAGCACGAGTACGCGCGAAGCCGAAGCCGTGCCCGGAAACCGCCCGTCAACCCGGAATTGGTCCTCCCGGGCCCCCTTGTGTCGCCCGTTACCTCCCTGCGTGGAGTGGGCTTACTTGTATTGCTGTAATCTTAATGTATTAAGTTCCCGGGAGTACGAGTTTCGGCCGGGTGCCATCTTCGCCACGCCGAGCGCGTGGAGGTATCGTATTCGCTCCTTGCTTGGCATTCCGCTTATTTCTATATATGCTTGTTTATGCCGCTGCTAGAGAGCATGTGTAGGGTTACCTAGCTCGCTTTTAATTTATCATATCACTGCTGCGAGTGAGAGAGTGACCGTCCCGTGACCCGATCCGGGCACAATTGAGAGCCGACCACCCTAGCTCACTGCCGGTTGTTCAACCGTGCACATCCGACGCTTCCCTCGCTAAGGGACGACCGCTAGCTTGTCGTGTCCGTGGTCCCGTCCCGCATCACAAGGTGCTCCGCAAAACTCTTGGACGCATCATGAACTTCTCTATTGGCAAAGTGTTGAGGAAGAGGCGCCATTCATCTCGTGTTTTCTTTTCCACCATCTTGCACTCAACCTGTGAAGAGAAGCCGAAGGCACCTCCAATAAAGAACAAGGGGTGGCTCCCCAAGATCCGGCTGGCTGAAGGTATGTCTTCCTTGGGTTGGAATTTGATTCTCACGCCCACCCAACACTCAAGGAGTATCATAGAGCCGAAAAGAAGTCCTTCTAAGCAAGCTGAACTAGCTAAGTCCTTCATAAAGGAATGAAAGGACCGCTTGAGAAATACACAAACCCCGCCACAATCCGCTATAGCTTCATATCTCTCCCACTTGTTCTTACAATGAGAGACTATCCATTGAGCCATGGGTATCAAGTGAATATGGTTTGGGCTGATCATGGTCCTTACATCCTTCGGGTTGTGTATGAAATCACTTAAGATCAAGGACGGGTCAATAGGCTCGACCGTATGACACACTAGATCTTCGTCCCCTATTTTTGTCTTAGGAAGGGCTAGGTATGTCTCTACCTCCTCCAATAGGACTGTAGCTTCAAAGGATGGGAAGAGGAAGGTGTGTGTTTGTGGATGCCATAACTCTATAAGGGCTGAAATGCTTGCCCAATCTAAAGATAATTTCTGGAAGTTCTTGGCCAAAACTAACAAAGGTTGGAGGTGCCATGCCATAAGGATGGATAAGACTTCTAAAGGGAGTTCTTTAACCATGGGAGCCACCCACTTTAAGTTGGAGTAACACCTTGGACCAGGAAGAAGCTAAAGAAGAAGAAGAAGGAGAAAGGAGAATCATGAGTGGTGTAGAAAAGTGCAGAAATTGATGAACTCTTGAAATCAATTAGAACTTATCGCTCTTTGGGCACTTGAACTCAGATGCTTGGGGATGGATGTCAATCTTTGCAGTTCCCCATGCTCCTTCTTGGCTGCTTTAGGGCCGGTGTAGACTTTCTCCTCCATGCCCATCGCTCCGAAGCTTCTCTTCATGATGGTCCTTATCCTTTGATGGAATTTTCAACCCTTGTAGCAGAGAATTAGTGAAAGCTGTGATTTTTGGGCTTGTTCCTAGTTTATAAAGGCTTGATTGTGGTGCTAGAACGATAAGATTGGGGTTAGAAAGCCTTATCCTAAGCCTAGGAGGGTTCTGGTATGAATTAAGGTCCTCTTGTCTCGAGGTTGGGCTCTCACGGCAGAATCCATCTCGGAGTACAGTTTGTTCTCTAACGGTCTATCGTAAGACCGTCACATCATCCGGACGCTCCATCTCTGGAACGTCACATTTCCTGCTACGAATTTTTAGCTCGACCTCGTTCTGTCATGTCTGACGGTCTAATATTAGACCGCCACAGATCCCTGACGCTCCATGCCTGGACCGTCACATTTCCTGTTGCACATTTTTAGCCCAATATCGTTCTATCATGTCTGACGGTCTTGTCTATGACCGTTACCTGATTCTAACACTCCATCAGTGGACCGTCACATTTCCTGCTATACGATTTTCAGTCCACCCTCTATCGTCTCTGATGGCCTGATCTTGGTGCGTTACATGGGTCTGACGCTCCTACACTAGACCGTCACACCTTCTGCTGCAGGTTTCTGTTCTTTCCCTTCTCCCTTTGGTCTGACCTGCCGGTCTTACACTTCATCCCCTTTCATTTACATTCCCATCCACGCATTTATTTTCACCCATTCATTCACACATCCATACTCACATTCATCCATCAATTCATACACATAAAATAATAATAAAAACATAAAAAGATTTTTATTCTATTTCATTCACATAAGTCATGTACAAGTGTGGGTGTCAAAAGAAGAAAAAATACGTCACTCGGCCGGTCTATCTCCCGGGCCGTCACTATCACCGGAACCCTCCGGCCGCTTGGCTGGCGGCTCCATGGCACTATGCTCCTCCTCTCATGATCGTCTTCGATCCGCCTCCTTGTTCCTCCGTCGATTGGAAGAACTAGCCAGGTAGTTTCCTACCGATCCGCTCGGTACTCCACTTCGTGTGCCTCCCACTGCAGCCTTCCGGGATGCACTCAGCACAGGCCCCCGACTGATCGTCCGGATTGTCCGCTCCACGGCCCGGAGTTCTATCTTTAAGTCATGCACCTGGAGTCGCGCCGCCCGAGCCTCGTTCTGGTATCTATCAAGGTCTGCAGTCTGGGTGGCTGCCCGCTCCAATTCTCCGCTCAGTCGGGCCACCTCTACCCGAAGATGCCCTGCTTCAGCTTGGGAACAGTCCAGTTCTGCTCGGGTCTGCTCGGTCTCTGTTCGAGCTCGCTCTGTCTCGGCCAAGGCCGCGGTCAATTCTCTCGCCTACATTTTACATTTTTGTCAATCCATTAAGCATTTAAGTCTAGAAGAAGCATAAGGGTTTAGATTCTTACCCGCTCTGCGATTGTGGCCTCCGCCTCCTTGGCCCGAGCTACCGCTCGAGTAAACTCTGCATCTCGCTCAGCCCGTCCCCCGGCAGGCTGTGAAGAGGAGGATGGTGCGTCTGGTCTGGTCCTCTGGGCTCCCTCGGCCCGCTGCATTTAGAAGTCAAAGTTAGTCGTTTACATCATAAGCATTTAAGTCTTAAGTGTAGAAACTCACCAAAAGCTCTAAGGTAGCCCGATACTCGTCCCGCTGCTGGATGGTGGCATGTAGGAGTCCCTCGAGCTCGGCTATTCTTCCCTGTGGGTCTAGCTACATTTAGAAAGCATATGTCAGTACATATAGAAGCATTAATTTAAATAGACGGAGTTTTTGGGTTTAGAAGTTCATACCGGCCGTCGAGTGCCTCTGAACACCTGGTCGCCATACCGGTGGGAGTAAGCCTTGAGGTATGTCTCGTCACTGTCCACCCGGTCTTTCACCACTCGGCCTCTTTTGTTCCAATCATGCACATATTTGGCCTTTCGGGCGCACCAGTCGACATCACCGCTAATGCCCTTCGAAGACTTGCCCGGGCGTTCATCTTCACGGCGGGGGAAGGTCACCTCTGGCTGATGAAGTCCCGAAGTCCTCAGGATCGACCGGTAGTGCAGGGGCTCGATCACGTTGATGCAGTGAAGCCATATGTCTCGCCCACTGTTGGCTAGGGACGCCTTCACCCAAGGCTGCCCCTCGTAGCCCTCATCCCGGTATGGGGTCCATTTCACCTGAAAAGGTCATATTAATCCATTCAAAAATCATTCATAGGCGTTTAGAAGCATTCACATGCAATCAAAACCCATTTTAGATGCATTTAGAAGGTTTAAGTCCAGAGCTTACCGCTATGTGCGGGAATGAGTCGAGATCATCCTGGATGGCCCGGGTCAGCCTGTTGATCGATCCACTATCCCTCGCGACAACCCACCGTCTCGTGATGGGGATCCGCTCGGGATGTAGCTGACTACCTCGCCCAATCCCCGGGAGGAACACAAAGTTCCAGATCTACATTTAAAGTTGAGTATCAGTAAATCGCATCATTTGCATTTTTGCATAATCATAATCATATAGAAAGCATCTAGAGTTCATCATTTACCTGTAGAAAAGGCGAGAAGCCGCCCAGCATTGTCCGACGGTCTATGGTGCTGAGCGACTCGAAGAGGAAGGCAAGCGCTGCCGCTCCCCATTCGTATTTTCCCACTCTGCCCAAATCCTCTAGCATTGGCAGTAGCCTGCAGCTGATCACGTCGGCTTGGGTCGGAAAAAGTAGCTTTCCGAACAACAACATCAGGAATCGTCTCAAGACTCGGTCTCCCTCCTGTCCTGCCTCTGCCGCCACTCGTGGGCGTACCTACTCTATCACTCGGTCTATATGCTGCTCGGGGAGCTCGCCGACTGCTATAGCCGCTCCTCGCAGTCCCAAGCTGTCCTGTAGTCTCGACCTCGAAAGCTGGGATGATGTGTGCCCCAGCCTGATCAGATCTAAGCCCAGTAGCTCTTGGGCCATCTTCCGATAATCTCCGAATGTCCACCCGGTCACTGCTGCTCCGTGGACTCGCAATCCGGTGATCCTCGCCATGTCTTCTAATGTGGGGATCATGTGGCCCCATGGGAAGATGAAAGCCCGGCTCACGGGGTCCCACGTCTCGTGCAGTGCATACCAGAGCGGGGTATCTATCCTCATCACCTTGATGCTAAGTACCTCGGCGAATCCCATCTCGGCCAATCTCTCCCGCTGGTACTCGGGCAATGCCTGGTTTACTGCCCGTATCTGGAGCCAAGAAATCCTGGTTCTCCTTTTCCCCTGCACAATTAGAAGCATTAAGTCAATCATTTAATCATAGTTTCATTGCATTACATAAATAAAAATGAAAACAATAAAAATTAGAAAATTGAAAAATCCCAAAAATTGTTTCTGTCTCTGGTTGCTCTGACGGCCCTGAGGTGATGCGTCACAGTTCTCTAACACACCTGGGGTGGTGCGTCAGGCCTGTGACGGTCACTGCAACGACCGTCACGCTCTCTGATACGGGGCGTTGTCCCCTCCGCTTTTTTGGCTCCCAAAAATGGCCATAGGAGGCCTACAATCATTCCTAAGGGGTCCTCAGACCCATTTCTATCCTCCAAACGCACATGCATACAACAAAAATTAAAAATTGAAGTTTTTGAGGAAATCGGCCTACCTCGGGGTCACGGTCCTTCTTCTTCTTCTTCTCCTTTGACGTGGTTGCCTTCTCGCCAATGGCTCCTCCCATGGCTTCTTCAGCTTCTTCCACGGTCATTGGAGGAACTTCCTCCGTTGGTTCGTTCGTCAGAGGGCTCGCCGTCGGTGGGGTTCCTTCTCGGTCCACCCGAGCCCTAAACCGACGGATGGCCATCTTTTTCTTCCCCTTTTCCCTTCTCTTCATTGGCTGAGACGGCTCGTCGCCAGCCATTGCTCCGGTGGATGAGGTGGTCGACGGTGGGGTTTTGGGGTGTCGAGGTTTTTTGGTTCGCTTAGCGTTTATGAACGAATGAAGGAAACGACCGTTCGGTTTTGTTTTTTTGAACACTCAGGAAATGTAACGGTCTATCGTGAGACCGTCACACTACTCTGACGCGCCCTTTGTAGACTGTTAGGTCATTTGAAACGATGTCTTGAAAGATGTGAACCGCCAGACTCTGACGGTCCAAGGTGGATCCGTCAGGTACATCTAACGCACCCTTTCTGGACCGTTACATGCTTCAGAATGTTTGATAGATGATAATGCTTTGTTTATCAGAAATTCATGCTTCTATGATTATCTTGTCTATGCAATTCATGCTTATTGATGGTTATGCCTGGTTCTATGATTTATATTGTTAATGGTTAACCCTTTTTGTTGCAAAGTTTAAGTCATCATATTTGTCATCCGCTCGCCACGAAGGTAAGTCAGGTATTGTATCCCGATCCTTTGTCCCTTTATGCATTACTATATGTTATGTATGATATACTATCTCGAGAACCGGTTGGTCATTCATGTGTTATGGGATCTGATATTCCCCTTAAACAAAAATGATGATGATCTAAGTGCACATGTTTAATCGTTGGGTAGGCCGTTAGGTTGAAAAAGCTTGGGGACGATGGTTCTATCTTGTTGGGTTAGATGGACGCCGTCTATCTCCACAGAGTGTGGATCTAGAGGGGGGTGAATAGATCAACTTGCCTAATTTAAAACTACTGCAAGTTCTAAAACGGAATTTAGGCAAATATCAGTTGATCTAAACAAAAGATGCTAAACAAAATGTCGAAAGCTAGACATGAGCATAAGCGATGCAATCAAGTAAGCTGAGTAAGAAATATCCATCGCACACAGATCACACAAAAACGCAAACACACTGCACACACAATTTTTAGGTGGTTCGGCCAACGACCTACGTCCACCCCATACTCAACCGAGTATGGCTTCCTGCTGCGCAGCACAGCTTGCGTCCGCTGGGCTTTACAGCTTGGCCAAACACTCCGCTGATACACAGCTTCGCTGGGCACTACAGCTTGTCGACCAAAGGATCTGATCCTCTGCAACCGCTGGGGAAATACAGCTTAACCCGTCCAGTGGAGACTACCACTGCAAGACCGCTGACACACAGCTTGAAGAAACAGCATTCGGAAATGAAAGACAGAATCAAAACGAAAATAGAAAAGCTCAAAAACAAACAATGTAGCTCTAAGAGCAAAGCTCAGCTCTGGTTTTGAACCACGAGACTGAGATACAACCACTCTCACTCTCACTCTCGATCAGCTCTCTCTCAACTCAATCTCTCTCGATCTCTTCCTCTCTCTTCTTCTCCTTCTTCTCTATTTCTTCTTCTTCTTCTCTGTATCTTCTTCTTCTCTCTTTTCTCTCTGTGGATCGAAGGATCACTGCTGTATAGACTTTCTCTTCTTTTCTTTCGATCAGTCTTCTTCTGTGGAAGAAGGCTTGTTTATATAGCAACAACAGCAGCAGGCGTGTGCTCTCCACGTTTCCCGCCCAGCAATTTGGACCACGTGACAGCATCTCAGCACAGTGCTTCCACATGTCACGATCAGGGAGCCTCGTCCTTCCTTGGATCACGAGCCATGTCAGCAATCCCAGTACCAAATCCCTGTCAGTCAGTCGAAATAAGCGTATCAGTTCAAGTGTAAACTCTGTACACACTTTGAAGATGAAATGCATTGTATAGACTTTATAAGCAGCATACATTGTACAGACTTAGTGAAAGGGAATGCATGTAATACAATTCTTTTAAATACCCAGAGACTAGTGCGTTCTGGCACGGGAGCATATGAAGTCACAGGGGAGCATCTATGGCCTCTGGACAGCATCACCAGCGTCAGGGGAGCATGTGGAGCACATGCTGTCTCTGGGGAGCAATCGCTGCTCCAGGGGAGCATCCTCAAAGTTAGGGAAGCATTAGCAGTCACTGGAGGGCATACTCGATCCCAGGAGAGCATCCGGGGGGACAGGCGAGCATGCACGTCTGATGTACAGACTCTACCAATGTATAGACTTGGTGGATAGTGATGCATGGCCAAACGGATGTACAGACTTCACTGTGAATGCATGAACATTGAATGAGTGTGTAGACTTGATCAATAAAGACGCTGGCCAATCGGAGCATTAACAGCCACTGGAGAGCATACTCGGTCCCAGGTGAGCATCTGGAGGGACAGGCGAGCATGCGCGTCTGATGTACAGACTTCCTATATGAAGACAATGGCTGTACAGACTTGCTAAACCATGCACACTGTATAGACTCTTCATGCGACAATGTATGGACTTAGAGGTTAACACTCGAATGTATAGAGTTGAAGACCTACCAATCGAGTGTATAGACTTCAAAGGACAAAGCATCCACAGAACAGACGATGTACAGACTTTGCCAATATGAGACACTGTACAGACTTTGTCAAGTGACTGGCTGTACAGACTTCAGAAGATGAAGACTCTGTATCGACTTGAAGACCATGAGCCAATGTATAGACTTGGCTTTGAACGCTTGAGCTGAAGACAGACAATGTACAGACTTACTGTAATAGTCTGATGTACAGACTTCATGAAGCTCTAGACATAGAACGCTGTACAGACTTAACGAGTTGATGCTGTACACACATCCAATGAAGTGCGTTGACGCTGTAACATGATGCGTCGACGCTGTACACACTTAACCAACTCAATTGAAATGCAGTGTGTGTACCTTATCCAAAATGGACGATGTATAGACTTATGACAGTAAGAAATGCAGACAACCATTGGCTCAATCTGATAGAGCAATTTCATCAAATCAAAAACAGTTTCCAATCAATCAAAACAATGGTGTTGCCAATGAAATAAAGCAAGTGTCAACATCATCAACATAGAGGGGTCACAACAATCTCCCCCTTTTTGATGATGGCAACCCCATATGAAGTAGAAGAGTAACATCCTGTCATATAGATATATGTTTGATGAAAGACATGATGTGTTATGTAGATTGACATGCAGATGCTATGAAGGCATGCAACTAACTGCCTCAAACTCTCCCTTGGAATGAATTCAGAATTGAAACAGATATGTATTCTCCCCCTAGACATCCCCTAGACAATATTCTCCCCCTTTGCCATCAACAAAGAGGAGGGAAAAGTTAAATACAATGGAGGAATCAAGAGAAGAGCTGACTGGCATTCTGAATAGGTAGTTCATGAATAAGCATTCTAAAGCATAGAGTCTTCAGTCATATGAAATTAGAAACTGCTGTCAGAAAGAGTTCTGGTTTAAAGATGATAAAATTTGGAGTTCATGCACTACAAGCAATAGATAAGGTCATTGTGCATGATAAAACATAAACATAAACCAGAATCATATTTGCATGAAAGATTCAGTTTCATAATATCTTACTTTCATAATCTCATAAAAATATTGAGAGAAATCAAGTCATGTATTGAAGCTAAACAAATTGACACTCATGAACTTTTCTTTTGAAGGAGCAGCATTATCAATATTAGATTATATTGAGCATTCAGGTACCACAAGTCTTTCTGCGTAAGGGTATACGTTTATAAGACGCCAATACCCCTAGATACTCAACAAGATGGACCTTCTGCATATGATCAAATTCAACAGAACTGAGTTACACCTTTTTGTGTGAGGGTACACGTTTATCAGACGCTAGTTATCCCCAGGTACTCAGTGAAATCAGCCTCCTGTTTTGAACATTTTAAACAGAGATAGCTGATACACTTCATGACATGAGTGTTGTCCACTTCTTTGATGGATCACTCAGTTTCTCAGTGATTCATCAGTCATTGCTCTGCCAATATTAATTTTCAATGATTTTCAATGTTTTCAATAGCTTTCTTAGCTGTCCTTTTTATGTTTTAGAATGACTTGTTTAAGAACAATACACATACTTAACCTCTCTATCATGATTTCAGATGAGTTTTCATATTTCAGATATGATTAGCTTTGTCTAACATGAAATAAGAAAGAGGTTGAGAGTTTTATCAATTTTCAACTTTCTTATATACTGATTGCAATCTTTAAACTCCAACCATTATAAGATTTAAACCATTACATCAGTCTTTGAACAATTCAAATTCTTATAAATGAAGAAGTCCATTTTCTACTGCTTAGAAATCAGAAATGACCAACAAATTGCCATAATGTCAGAGACAAATATTCAGAATTAAAGGTTGAATGACTTCAAGAAGGTTAAAATCACTCTGAATTTCTAGCAATACTCCCCCTGTCTATATGCATGCAACATGGCAAGAATTAATTGAGAGAGAGCTTATGCATAGGTCATGAATGAATGATTTGCAAAGACATGCAAAGACTCGACAAGCTCCCCCTGAATATATACAATACAGGACAGTTCTACATCCACATTCACATCCACATGATTTATCCAAGCAATCAAAAACAAGTCCACATCAGAGATTTTATTCACATCAATTAAACAATCATTCATCATGCTGAAATTTACATAAGCCAAGTTCTCTTCTAAAAAACTTAAATTTTTCATTCGCAAGAGGCTTAGTAAAAATATCAGCAAATTATTTTTCAGTTTCTATGAAGTTCATTTCAATCTCCTCTTTATTTACAGCATCTCTAAGAAAATGATGTTTTATCTCTATATGCTTAGTCCTAGAATGGTGAACAGGATTTTTAGCAAGGCATATAGCACTAGTATTATCACATAAAAGTGGAATGCATCCCAGATTTATCTGATAATCAGCCAGTTGGTGCTTAATCTAAAGTACTTGGGCTGCATAATTACATGCTGCAACATACTCAGCTTCAGCTGTGGATAATGCTACAGTGTGTTGCTTCTTAGATGCCCAAGACACTAGACAGCCACCAAGGAATTGACAGTAGCCACTAGTGCTTTTTCTATCTACTCGACACCCAGCATAATCTGCATCAGTGTAGGCTAGAAGCTCTAACTCACACTTAGCAGGATACCAGAGACCTAGTTCTTGGGTGCCTAGTAAATACCTAAAAATCCTTTTCACAGCTTTAAAGTGAGTTTCTTTAGGACTGGCCTGAAATCTAGAGCATAAACACACAGCAAATTGTATATCAGGCCTAGAGGCTGTAAGATAGAGAAGAGATCCGATCATACCTCTGTATAGCCTTTGGTCCACAGGTTTACCTTTAGGATCTTCATCCAAACTGGTTGATGTACCCATTGGTGTAGCTATTTCCTTGAGGTTGTCCATTTTGTACTTCTTCAATAAGTTCTTTACATACTTGGACTGAGAGATGAAGGTGCCATCTTCTGTTTGTGTAACCTGCAGTCCAAGGAATAGTTTCAGCTCTCCCATTGAGCTCATTTCAAATTCATCAGTCATTATTTGAGAGAATTCCTCACACAATTTGGGGTTAGTTGACCCAAACACAATGTCATCCACATAAATCTGAATGATAAGAATATCTGGATGGCTTACCTTGGTAAACAATGTTTGATCAACTATACCTCTTGTGAAGTTCTTGTCGGTGAGGAATTTGCTCAACCTGTCATACCAAGCTCTAGAAGCTTGCTTTAAACCATAGAGAGCTTTATTGAGCTTGTAAACATGATTAGGGAAATCTAAACATTCAAACCCAGGAGGCTGTCTCACATAGACATCCTCATTAATTTCCCCATTTAGAAAAGCATATTTCACATCCATCTGCTGAAGATTTATTCCTAGGGAACATGCATAAGCCAATAAAATTCTTATTGCTTCTAACCTAGCTACAGGGGCAAAAGACTCTTCAAAGTCTATTCCAAATTCCTGATTGTACCCCTGAGCTACAAGTCTGGCTTTATTTTTAATAACATTTCCCGCTTCATCAGTTTTATTTCTAAATACCCATTTAGTCCCTATGACTGTTTCATGATCAGGAGGTGGAACCAAATGCCACACCTTATTCCTGTCAAACTGATTGAGCTCCTCATGCATGGCATTAATCCAATGCACATCTTGGAGAGCACAGTCAATGGACTTGGTTTCTATGTTTGAAACAAAAGCATAAGCATTCAGTTCATGTTGAATTCTTAAGTGGCCTCTAGTCCTAGGGGGGTCATGCAGATTTCCAATAACATTATCTACAGGATGATCCTTGAGATATCTAATATTTGCAGTTGGACCATCATGAACTTGATTTACCTCCCCCTGAACTGTAGGCTCCTCTTCATTAAGCTCTTTATGTTCTTCTTCATCCTCGGATTTGTCTGCAGGATCTCCTTCCTTCAGAATTTCACCATTGTTTTCATTCCTGCATTGACCAACATTAGAATTTGCCAAGGATTCATCAAAAACTATGTGTGGAGATTCTTCAACAGTTTTAGAGTTCAGATTGTACACTCTGTATGCTCGGGTGTTTTTAGAATAGCCAAGAAAAATTCTTGGTTCTCCTTTAGGTTCAAATTTATCAAGGTCCTTTTTATCATTTATGTGAATGAAACATTTACAACCAAAAACCTTGAAGTGAGCAATAGAAGGTTTCTTACCTTTTAATATCTCATATGGTGTTTGCTGGGTAGAAGGTCTTACCATGGCTCTGTTAATTACATAACAGGCAGTGTTCACTGCTTCAGCCCAAAATTTCCTTGGTAGACCACCTTCAACAAGGAGTGTACGACCCATTTCCACTAGGGTTCTGTTCCTTCTCTCCACAACTCCATTCTTCTTAGGTGTCCTTCTTGAGGAGTACCTGTGGTTGATTCCATTCGACCTGCAGAAGTCATCAAATTGTGAGTTTTCAAACTCACCTCCATGATCAGACAATATGTTTTCAATTTTCTGATTTGTTTTAACATAGAACTCCTGAAATTCTGAGAAAGCATCACTCTTATTTGATAAGAAATAAACCCAAGTATACCTAGAAAAGTCATCTACCATGACAAACCCATACCTCCTCCCTGATAGGCTGACAGATCTAGTTGGCCCAAAAAGGTCCATATGTATCAGCTCATAGGGTTTGGAAGACAGATTTTCAGTTCTAGACTTAAATGACTTTCTAGTTATCTTTGATTGAGTGCATGCATCACAGATTTTGTTTTCTTTCTTGAATGAGACTTCAGGAAGTCCTCTAACCATGCCATGCTTATTTAATTTGTGCAAAACAGTGTAGCTAGCATGACCTAACCTACGATGCCATAAAAATGCTATGTCTTCTCTACTGGCAGTAAGGCAAAGGTTAGTGTGTTGAATTTCATCTAAATTTATCATGTAAGTGTTATTTATTCTTTTTCCAGAAAATTTGACAACATCAGAATCAGGTTCAAAAACCTTGCGGCATTAAGAATTAAATAGAACATTGTAACCTTTATCACATAACTGGCTGATGCTAAGTAGATTATAGGCTAACCCTTCAACCAGCATAACATCATCAATGCAGCAGGTAGAACACTTACCTACCTTACCTGATCCGATAATCCTACCCTTTGTGTTGCTTCCAAAGGTGACAAGGCCTTCTACTTTCTCAGTCAGTATACGAAATTTGGCCTTATCTCCTGTCATATGCCTGGAGCAGCCGCTATCCATGTACCACAAGTTGTTCTTGACTGCCAGGCATACCTGCATACACAATTAGGTAGAGAAGTTTGGAACCCAAGACTGATTGGGCTCCAATGTAAATGAACTAGAAGTAAAACAGGAAAGCAAGTGTTTCAGAATCCACATTTGTTTAAATGTGTTTTGTTCAGTGGATCCTACATATTTTCTTCTGTTGTTGTTCCTTTTCTTCTTATTGTTCCTTTTCTTATTGGCAGCAGCATGATTATTGACGGTATTGTTATTTCTGTGCCAGTGCCTTGGCCAGGGCATGTCCACAAAATTTTGGCCATAGTAGTTCCTGGGCTGGCTATGAAAATATTGATTTCTAGATGTCCAGTAACCATACCCATTGACCCAATTTCCACTGTAAGGTCTTTGATTTTGAGCACCCTGGTATGCAAGGCCTGTAAACCTACCCTGAGTTCTAGACCAATTTGACCTATTGAAGTAGGTTGGCTGTGCATTGTAGTGGGTCTGAGCTCTGGGTTGATAAACATAATTGGGTTGACTCCTAGCTGCACTTTGTCTCCCCTGTACTTTGGACCTTGCTGATCTATACACAGGTTTGTATTGGGTCTTCTGAAGAGGTGGAGGTGTTGGTGGAGACTGGGTTACCTTGACCTGGGGTTTACTGGACTGTGTAGGTTGACCCCTAACCTGAGTCTGAGCCCTAGGATTCTGCTTAGATGTGCTAGCTCTACTAGGCTCACTGAGTTTTTGTTTACCATTCTCCTCAGCACTGGTCTTTTTCAGATTAGCAGTTTTGTTCATTAAATTTGTTGAGTTCATGCTAATTAGAGGTCCCTTTTCCTTTTGAGCAACAAATGAAATTGTTTTCATTCCGAAAGTTTTTGTTGCACTAGAATTAAATCCTAGGCCCTCTTTTCTGAAATTAACCTTCGACCCTAACAAAGCATTTAAGTTATCTGTTCCTTGGGTCATTTTCTCAATGGTTTTCATTTTATTCTTTCTGAAGTTCATTAATAGCCTTTTTCAGCTCATTGTTGACATTGAGGACAGCTTCATATTTTTCAGAGATGATTTTTACTTCACTTTCACATTTTTGAATCTTCAGCTTCCATTCATCAATTTCATTTTCAAGCCTTAGATTCTCTTCCTTAGAAGCTTTTAACTCATTTTTGATTTCATCTTCTTCAGAGCATGAGAGTTTCAATTCATCAATCTCAGATTCCAAACATGCAATTTTATCAGTTAGTGTTTTATCATTTTGCATGGAATTGATTTTTCTTCTAAGATGCCTATTTTCTTTTCTAATATCATCAGCTCTATCAGCTATGTCATGATAAGCATCTACCCAATCAGCAATTGTGAAGTTTTCAAATCTAGTGATTACCTCATCTGTGTCCTCCTCTCTATCTTCGGAGCTTGTTGCCATAAGGCAAATGGGCTGTTCAGATTCGGCTTCACTATCTGAGCTGTTGCTGAAAGAGCCTTCATCTTCATCACTCCATGTGGTGATCATAGCTCTTCCCTTCTTGATTTTCTTCTTTGACCTGTCCTTATGTTTCTGATTGTCTGGACAGTCAATTTTCAGATGCCCTGGTTTCCTGCATTGATAACAGACATTAGCTTCATCTTTCTTTGCAGGTTTAGATTTATACCTTTTATCCTTTCGGCCACCACTGTATTTCTTCTGGCCGAACCGTCCTGCTCCCTTTCTGAGAAATCGTCTAAACTCTCTAGTCATCATGGCTATCTCAGATCGAGTCACATCTTCTTCTTATTTAGGCTCTCCTCTGATGATGAAGAGCTGCTGGAGCTGGATTTTGTTGATTTACTGGAACTAGCCTTCAGCGCTATCGGCTTCTTCTTCCTCTCGGCTTCATCTGTCCTTGGCATGTTTATCTCATATGCCATTAGTGAGCCAATCAGCTCATCAGATCTAGTATTACGCAGGTCCCTTGACTCCTCCATCACTGTTGCTTTGGTGTGCCAATTGGGAGTCAGGGAGCGCAGAATTTTCCTCACTACATCATACTCTGCCTGAGGTTTCCCAAAACCTCTGAGGCCATTGGTTATGACAGTCAGCCGAGCGTACATTTCACTGATGGACTCGTTCTGCTTCATCTTGAAGGCTTCATACTCAGATACAAGAAGATTGGCCTTCTGCTCTCTTACTTGAGATGTACCTTCATGAATTACTTCCAGCGCATCCCACATCTCCTTAGCTGATTTGCAAGCAGATACACGGGAGAATTCTGTAGGATGCAGAGCGCACTGGATAGCATTAATAGCACTCCAATTTAGCGTGGACCTTCTGATCTCCTCCTTGGTCCATACATCTTCATTCGGGGACAGCTCATAAGGTCCCTTGCTGACAATCTTCCAAATCTCATAATCCTTAGCCCTGAGGAACACTTGCATACGGTTCTTCCAGTATGCGTAGTTTGATCCGTCAAAGAATGGGGGCTTCGTTGTTGAGTGACCTTCGGCAGTCATCCCTCGAGCATCCATCTCTGCCTATTCTCTTCGGGCGATGAGTCCCTGCAGAAGAGTTAGGCTCTGATACCAAGTGTTGGGTTAGATGGACGCAGTCTATCTCCACAGAGTGTGGATCTAGAGGGGGGTGAATAGATCAACTTGCCTAATTTAAAACTACTACAAGTTCCAAAGCGGAATTTAGGCAAATATCAGTTAATCTAAACAAAAGATGCTAAACAAAATGTCGAAAGCTAGACATGAGCATAAGCGATGCAATCAAGTAAGCTGAGCAAGAAATACCCATTGCACACAGATCACACAAAAACACAAACACACTGCACACACAATTTTTAGGTGGTTCGGCCAACGACCTACGTCCACCCCATACTCAACCAAGTATGGCTTCCTGCTGCGCAGCACAACTTGCGTCCGCTGGGCTTTACAGCTTGGCCAAATACTCCGCTGATACACAGCTTCGCTGGGCACTATAGCTTGCCGACCAAAAGATCTGATCCTCTGCAACCGCTGGGGAAATACAGCTTAACCCGTCCAGTGGAGACTACCACTGCAAGACCGCTGACACACAGGTTGAAGAAACAGCATTCGAAATGAAAGACAGAATCAAAACGAAAATAGAAAAGCTAAAAAAAAACAATGTAGCTCTAAGAGCAAAGCTCAGCTCTGGTTTTGAACCACGAGACTAAGATACAACCACTCTCACTCTCACTCTCGATCAGCTCTCTCTCAACTCAATCTCTCTCGATCTCTTCCTCTCTCTTCTTCTCCTTCTTCTCTATTTCTTCTTCTTCTTCTCTGTATCTTCTTCTTCTCTCTTTCTCTCTGTGGATCGAAGGATCACTGCTGTATAGACTTTCTCTTCTTTTCTTTCGATCAGTCTTCTTCTGTGGAAGAAGGCTTGTTTATATAGCAACAACAGCAGCAGGCGTGTGCTCTCCACGTTTCCTGCCCAGCAATTTGGACCACGTGGCAGCATCTCAGCACAGTGCTTCCACATGTCACGATCAGGGAGCCTCGTCCTTCCTTGGATCACGAGCCATGTCAGCAATCCCAGTACCAAATCCCTGTCAGTCAGTCGAAATAAGCGTATCAGTTCAAGTGTAAACTCTGTACACACTTTGAAGATGAAATGCATTGTATAGACTTTATAAGCAGCATGCATTGTACAGACTTAGTGAAAGGGAATGCATGTAATACAATTCTTTTAAATACCCAGAGACTAGTGCGTTCTCGCACGGGAGCATATGAAGTCACAGAGGAGCATCTATGGCCTCTGGACAGCATCACCAGCGTCAGGGGAGCATGTGGAGCACATGCTGTCTCTGGGGAGCAATCGCTACTCCAGGGGAGCATCCTCAAAGTTAGGGAAGCATTAGCAGTCACTGGAGGGCATACTCGATCCCAGGAGAGCATCCGGGGGACAGGCGAGCATGCACGTCTGATGTACAGACTCTACCAATGTATAGACTTGGTGGATAGTGATGCATGGCCAAACGGATGTACAGACTTCACTGTGAATGCATGAACAGTGAATGAGTGTATAGACTTGATCAAGAGAGACGCTGGCCAATCGGAGCATTAACAGTCACTGGAGAGCATACTCGGTCCCAGGTGAGCATCCGGAGGGACAGGCGAGCATGCGCGTCTGATGTACAGACTTCCTATATGAAGACAATGGCTGTACAGACTTGTTAAACCATGCACACTGTATAGACTCTTCATGCGACAATGTATGGACTTAGAGGTTAACACTCGAATGTATAGAGTTGAAGACCTAACAATCGAGTGTATAGACTTCAAAGGACAAAGCATCCACAGAACTGACGATGTACAGACATTGCCAATATGAGACACTGTATAGACTTTGTCAAGTGACTGGCTGTACAGACTTCAGAAGATGAAGACTCTGTATCGACTTGAAGACCATGAGCCAATGTATAGACTTGGCTTTGAACGCTTGAGCTGAAGACAGACAATGTACAGACTTGCTGTAACAGTCTGATGTACAGACTTCATGAAGCTCTAGACATAGAACGCTGTACAGACTTAACGAGTTGATGCTGTACACACATCCAATGAAGTGCGTTGACGCTGTAACATGATGCGTCGACGCTATACACACTTAACCAACTCAATTGAAATGCAGTGTGTGTACCTTATCCAAAATGGATGATGTATAGACTCATGACAGTAAGAAATGTAGACAGCCATTGGCTCAATCTGATAGAGTAATTTCATCAAATCAAAAACAGTTGCCAATCAATCAAAACAATGGTGTTGCCAATAAAATAAAGCAAGTGTCAACATCATCAACATAGAGGGGTCACAACATATCTTGCATGCCGTGGTTGCAGATGGTGTCCTGACCCTAGTTTCTCTGGTCTAGCAATACTATTCTCGAGTATCTTGTTATTCTATATTTCTTTGCATTCGTTTTGATGATTTCTTTTCCTTTAGCCCATCATGCATCATACGCATCTTTTGAGCATTCATGAATCTTCATTTATCCAGGTGTCTCAGTAATGGTGAATAACTTTGTGTTTAATGATCTCGAATAAGGAGAGTCATTCCTCTCTGAATTAGAAAGTTTCCTTCGGTTTACTCGCTTGATTTGGTTAGCTGGAGATTCATGTCTGGAGTTTAGTTAATCGTCTCTTTCCTTTCCGTTGCTCCGACCGCTGGCCGTGTTTTCCATTTTCTTAGTTGTTAGTTCCTCCATATATATGTCCTTTGGTTACCTTTCCTTGTGATTAGTTCGAAGCTTTCTGGAAAATTCCTATCGCTTATTGGTTGAAAATGGGTGTCGTTTGCCTTAACGCCCGCTTTTTAGTCCACTCCGCTTCGTTTCCGCTTTATCTCCATGTTCCATCTTCGCTTTCGCTTCACCTCCGCTCGCTCCCCTGCAAAGAGGACGTTAAGGAGAGGCATATGTTGACACCCGCTTTATGACCGATAAGTCGGGTCATCTCCTTGTTCATTCTATATGATGCTCCGAGTTGTTCACCTTTATTGAGCCTTCTTGGTCAATTTGAGGTCCATTTCGTGAGTCGTATCTCCTTGGTTGGGTCTGGTTCCTTATCCCTTTCCGCTGGACGAGGCTTAGCAAGCTCTCATTTTCATTTGAACTTTATTATCTCTAACGGTCCATCATAGGGGCGTTACAGTCCTCTAACGCATCTACCCTGGTGCGTTACATCCTTCCAGAGTCCTTAAGCTTGGGACTTCCATTCAAGCCTATCTTTTGTCTATCCGTTGAGTGTGACGGTTTATCGTGCAATCGTTACGTTGGTTGTGACCCATCTACCCTTGACCGTTACATTCATCTAGAGTCCTACGTTTGCAATTTCTCCCGTTGATCTTATCTTATAAAGGATAGGGTTGTGTGATGGTTCCTCCCTGGAGCGTTACATCAGTGTGGCGGTCTATCGTGCGGCCGTTACATCCAACAGAGAGTCCTGCCAAGCCTGGCCTTTGCTCTGCTATTCCGTGATCGAACTAAGAGTTTGATTCTTTAGTTTCTCTCTCGATACTCATCCTAAGGAGCTTCTGTTTGATTCTGTGGACTCTTGGGAGTATTATCTTCAAGAGTTTGCCAAGAAACGCCCTACTTTCTAGTTGGATTATCCTCTACTTGAACCTAGACTTTGAGGGTCTATAAATAGAACCCTTGACTTCATGGCTTGAAGAGGAGACATCTGGAGTTTGCGTCGAAGTGCTGCCGTATCCTGGAGCTAGAACCAACCAAGGAGAGCTGCTTCCCACGTCCATCTACTTCCAAATTTTAGGGAGTATCGTTTCCAAGGGTTTAATTCAGTCAAGTCTTGTTCTTAGTGTCTTTTCCCTCTTTTCAAACATCATAGCATTGTCCCTCTCCATCTCCCACGTTCTTGTACTCGTTGCATTCATTTAAAACATCCTCCCATCTTTTAAAACGCCCCAAAGGGGTTAAAAAACTAACCTCCCCGGTATTTCCCTTTCCTTTTGCATGTTCTTAAGTTTTTTGGATTTATTGATACTACTTTGTCTAAGGGCTAATCTGGGTTTTTTTTTTGTGTTCTACACTCTTTTACAGGTTTACAGGGTCCATATCACGAGGCCCAAGCTCTCTAGCCGGTTGGAAAGCTTGGAGATCAAAAGGTCCCCAACTTCTTATTCTGTAGAAGCTCTGACGGTCTGGCACAGGCGCGTTAGAGTCTTGTAGCGGTCTATTGTAAGACCGCCACACTTGCTGTGGCGCATCTTCCTTCGACCGTTACATATGATGGAGCTGCAGTTTCCTGGTTGTTCTCTCTCCCGTGGGTGGGTGCATCATCCTCCTATTCCAAGGTATTTATCAGGTCTTTGACTTGTTTCTACCTTGGTGGCGATCACATCTTTCCTTAGTTTGGGCGTTAGCTTCCTCTTTCATCATATCTCTTCTTTACTTTGCTTGTTCCACCTATACGGTGTGTTTTCCTTTATTCCTTATTCCACGCTCCGGCGTGTGTTTTCTTTATTTGCTTAGCTTAGTCTTGATTGAGATAGCATGCCCATGCTAGAGCTTGTGTTGGTTGCCTAGGTTCATGATTCGCATGTTCATAGGTTGATTGATTTCATTACTTGGCTCATTATTTGCTCGTAGTTGGCATCATAGCCCATCTTGCAAAAGAAGGGACACATTAAAACCAATACCGTGATTTCCGTGATGCCATGGATTTTCACTTATTTATAAAGAAAGTACCCCCAACGTAATGCGACGCCAGTAGCATCAAATCCACTGGTTTATAATAGTATGTTTCCGACAATCAGCCGAGGGGACTAGCATAAAGTCCTTGAACACAATCAGTGCTCGATCCGCATCTTCAAGTATAAATCAAGGTACTTCCACCCATGTAATAAGTTGGCCAAGAATGTACAATTTCAATGATAGATTCAAGATAAGGTAACCAAAAATACGAACGCTTGTATAAGGAAATAATGAATTTCAATAAAATACCTTAATTAACTAGGTTATGCCATGGAAATAAATCGGCAGCATAACGGTACATTCTTTATCTTTCATGATTACTTAGGTATCTTTGGACTAATGTGACCAGTTCAGATAACCAATTGGACTATCTAGGATTATAGAATTATTAACCCTTGGGTCAAACCTCGGGTCAATAGTTTCAGAAAATGTAGCGGTCTATAATTGGGCCGCTATATTGACATGGCGGTCTAGTATTGGGCCGCTAGAATGGGCTGAATCCAGAAAAAAAATCAATTAGACTCAGATAATGTGGCGGTCATATATTGGACCGTTAATGGGCTTAGCGGTCGAGTACTGAACCGTTAAAAGATAAAATTAGAAAACATCGGTAGTGCTTTCTAGACAATTGGGCTTTATTGGTACAACCAACTCGGCGTCCTAGTGGGAATCCCAGGCTCGCGGAGAATTACGGAGGCCTTGAAACAAGATTTCCTAGTCCATTGGAAGGAATATCCAAAGGAGAGATCATCATGTCTAAGATTATGTTCCTATAAGTGCAAAGTGTGTAACTAATGGTCATATACCGGAATATATGCCATGAACTTATAGAAATAGACTCTATAGATAAGAAAGGTATCATGAACACCGTGATCTAGGTAAACCATGAATCATCTAACTTTAGAAACATATGTTTAATTACAAAAGTATATGATTTTGGCATAAATTACTTATGCTGAAAATAATCCTAGGTATAGTAAGGAACCATGAAATCCTCTGGTATGCATATCAATAAAATCTCAGAGTCAGAAAATAATATTTTAAACATGTTTGGAACATAATTAACTAGGCATAATATAAGTTTAATGGGTTGTTCTTTATTCAGTCTTGGGTTGACAGAAAACATCACAGTGGCAGTCTATCATAGAGCCGTCATAGGACGCTGGCAGTTTATCGTAAGGCCGCCACAGTAACTTTAACGGTCTATTTCCGATCCGTCAGAGGTTTCATGCAAATGAGATTACCAAGTGTCTAGCGGTTCATCGTTGTCACGCCTCGATGCGGAATATCGGGACTGGCAGTAGAAATAATTAATAATATTATACTCATTTTCAGACATGCTACACTAAAGCTAAAAGATCAACACAATACCAAGAACAGAAAATAACTCCATTAATCTAAATAAACATTTAAATGATCCACTACATCGTTCTCATCAAACCAGCTTAAGAAAGACTTCCAACATAACATTCACTTGACACTATTACAACCACCGATTCCATTACACTCTTACAAGACACACTTTCTAGATCATAACTAGACACAAAACAACTCTAGATGACTCTTCAAGTTCATCCAACAGGTTCGCTCCAGGGTCGTCACTCTGACCCATCCCCATCAGTTTACGAATCCTCACCTGAGCTACCTGAAAAAGGGGGGAACAACTGGGTGAGCGAACGCTCAGTAGGTAATAACATGCAAGTTTAAGTGATTAACCAATTATACTTAATATGAATGGAAAGAAAAGGAAAGGCGATGTGACAAAGTAGCATAAAAAGAATGTGCGAGATCATGAACATGATGTAGCTGGAAATTGGCCAACAATCAAGAAATAACCAAGTCAAGCAAGATTCAAGCAATAGATTATGTCGTAGACATCACGCTAGTCATGCACTCGGTGCAATACCTCACCATGTCATTACAAACTCCCTGGGACACAAGTACTTTCGGGCACTCCTCCCAGAACCAGACCGGGTCCTTATGATGCGTTGGCATTGATTTAGTGGATCCAAGATTCCAAGTTATGTCTAGACATTAATCAAGTTAAATGGCCAATATATCAAGATATAACTTACCTCGAAAAACCCAAGGATAAGTTGAAGAGATACTTTGTCCAGAAAGTTCAAGTTATCAAGAACCAACAAGTCCTTGGATTCAAAATCATGAAACACGGAAATCAATTCTGGGTGATACGCGGTCCAAACTGGGCCGCTCAGAGGATATACAGTCTCAACTGGGCCGTTCAGAAAAGAACTGGGCCGAAGATCAACCTCACCGAGGTCAAGGATAAATGGACCATTCTGGGCCGCTCTTAGAGAAGAACGGTCAGCAATGGGCCTTTCAACTAGTATAGACGGTCAAGAATGGGCCGCACATGGCCAGAAGGACTTGAAGCCCAAGAACAGGATAAACGGGCCTTATAGGGCCGATCGGGGGATGAACGGTCCAATTAGATCCGCTCGAACACATGGACGGACCTAGACAGCCCGCTCAACTGGGCCTGATTAGTAAACTAGAAATCCACCCAAAATGGGCTCCGGGCTACCATAGGTGGGGCAGAACTGAACCAGGGTCCAGCCCACTTTCCCCTGGTCAGTCTAGGGCTTGTTGGATTGCTCAAACCAAGATTTGGTCGAAGAAAGAATAAGGTTAATCGACCATCATTAAATGGCAATTAGCCAGGGATGCACGGTCTTTAATGGGCCGCCCACTGAGAGAAACGGTCCGATTTCGGCCGTTCAAGACTCAGTTGGTCCCAATTGAGCGGTGACTCACAACACAGCAATCCAAGCGGTTCGATTATGTGACATGTTCAGGTCTTGGTGGTACAACTTGCCTGACGTCCTAGTGGGAATCCCAGGCTCGCGGGGACTTACGGAGGTCCCGTAATGGAGGTCCTAGTCCTTTGGAAGGAGTATCCGGCGGAGAGTCCCAACCATTACAAGGAATAGAGGCTAGTAAAACATCGGAAACCAGTGTAGCGATCAGTCGATCCTACTGGAGTAGAACGACTGTCAAACATCCCTAATAACATTTGTTCAATTTTCAATAAATAATGGTTAAGATTGACTTCATTGGAAAGATGAATCAAGGTCATGATGAAAAATGATTAAGCAAGAAAATTTATGACAATGATCTTCCCATGAGTTCTATTTTACATGTAGGTTGCTAGCATATGATTAACATGTGTAACTAATACTAGAATCGACATTAACACAACTCTGCAAGGATGAACGGTTTGTCCAGGACCTTTCAAAGGCCTCTGCGGTCATTCCAAACGCTGTTCATACCCTGCCGACCAGGGTCCAGGCAGGAGATGAGCGGTCTATCGAGAGACCGCGGGGGTCGTTGAGCGGTTCTGGCCTAGCCGTTCTTTTCATTAAGATCGTAAACACACATAAACTTAAGCGGTCACAAACTGGCCGTTCATATAGACAAGTGATCTATCGAATGGCCGTTCATTCCAGAACAGTCTCTGCTACCTTCGCCTTGCCCTCCTCCGGCGAGTTCGGCTAGGGTTAGCCAAAATAGCTAAATACACAAGATAGGGAGCATGAAATTTGGGGCTTTTACAATCAATAGAATGAGCACAAAGAGTTATACAAGATAGCATGATCAATTGAATGTTTAGTGCCTGAAATCCCTACTTAAATCGAGGTGGAACATAGTTAACCCTAATTACGACATGCTTACACTAAAACTAAAAATTCTCGCAGGATACTACACAGAATTTGGGGCTTTTTAGATCAAAGGAAAGAGGACATGACGACGCATTTATCCATGTATAACACTTAGGGTTTGGTCTGCTATCACCTACCTTAATCGAAGGATGAAGGAGGAAGAGGGATGCCGATCGCGCCAGGAACACACCGCTGGTGATCGTCAGAATTCTCCCTCGTCCGAGGTCCTCGCCGGCTGCCACAGCATCTAAACGATTCTAGGGTGGCTGAGGTTTAGTTTTATAGGTTTAATTGTTATCTGGAGAGTTCTAATCGTGGAGATAGAGTCCACACATCGCGGACATGCGCAAATCGCGCCAGATAGGGTTAACGCCATCTTTGCGCCGCCAAATACACCTCCTAGGGTCAGGGTTTCAGAGAATAACAAGAGGGGAAATGTTCTACTAATCCTCACCGTTCATTTGCATCTGGTTTGAGCTAAAATGATTAAGTATTGGGCTCAAATTTCATGATTTAAGGTCTGATTAAGCTAAGTGTTGATTTGGGCCTTAATCAGCTAATTCGGCTTGTTTAAGAATTTTATTTGGGTTAGTCATAGAAGATAATTTTACTAAACGTTTTATCCACTATAAGATTTTAATTTTTCCAGATTTTTATAATTTGGTCAAAATTTTACTTATCTTCTTTTTTTTCTTAAGGAATTTCTTATTAATTTCACATAATTTTCTATTCGTTAATGAATCGGGGTGTTACAATCGTAAGGCCGCTACAGAGAGATGGCAGTCAAATTCTAAGCCGCTAGAGCACGACAGATAGTAACTTAAGTAAGAGGGTTCTAAGGTTTTTAACTCACATCATGTCTGAAAATCATATATAAACTTTCCCTATCATGATAAAATGAAGGTTAAGCTAACAATATGTATGGATTTTTTGTGAATTGACAAGAAGGTTCCTTTTAACTTAGTTAGGGCTAAGAATATGTATGCATAATATACTAGATGCATAAATCATGAAATTCACGATCAATAAAACATGAAATCAAGTGCAATAAGAGGGCTTTTTATCCTAGAATGATGTTTTAGCCGTTCATGAGATGACCTACCTCTGCTAAAGTCTTTAAACTTCGAATTTGATGCTAGATGCTACCCTTAGCCCCTTGCACTCCTTGTGACAAATCTGTAACTTCAAGCTGCTCTAACTCTTTACTCTCTTGACCTAATGATGTGAAATTTGGAGGGTAAGAAGTAGATACTAAGGGGAACAAAAAGTTCTAAAGGCACTAAGGCTAAATACCTCGATTTGGTTCTCTAATCCTTTGATCTTCACCGGACTTTTGTATAGTTTCCTAGGTCACTCAGGTGGAACCAGCAACTTTGCAAGCTTCTATCTCCTTGTGTGCTTGATCTCCTAGCACAAAATTTGGGAAGATGTTTGTCCTATATATTAGCAATAAAAACTTCTATAGAACCTACCTGAAATAATGTCGTCTTACCTTGATTCCACGCGAGCCAATGTAAGGGTCGCGCAGGTCAAAACTTGGTCCTATTTATAGGGTTTTACTAGGGTTTAAGGATTAGATCGATTCTAAAGTCCTTGTTAAACCTTAGATCAACTTCTGAGAGTCCTAAACATGATTACTAGTTCTTCCATCTCGATCTCTAAAGGATAAGACCTCCAAAATCTAATCTTTTTGTTCGTTCTTCCATTCACGAAACTGATAGGAAATAGCAGTCGAATATTGGTCCGCCAAATGCCTTGTAGCGATTTTACGATAGACCGTTATAGGTCCTGGGTGCCGAATTTAAAACTAGTTCAAACTCTAATTTCATCTTATCCATTAATTTATCTAATTAATGGATATTTATCCCTATAATTCGTGAATAGACTAATTAACCTTCTAGAATATGGGCCAAACTTCATGGGCTTGGTCCTTAAGTCTTTTGGGCTTCATTTAAATAGGTTAGGTTAATGGTTTACCATAATTGAGTCTTAATAATGATTTATTTAACCTAATATTTATTTATTAATCTATTTTTATCTTTTTAAAATTCTTAGAAAATATTTAAATATTCTAAAAATAATTTATAAAAATTCCGGGGCATTACACCCTCTCCCACTTAAGAGAATTTGGTCCCCAAATTTAATACATGGATTGTGGAGAGTGTACTTACATTTAAATAATTCTGAAAATCTTTTGCGCATAGCCTCTTCGGTTTCCCATGTTGCTTCATGCGGCCATAACTTAGTCCATTGGATTTTGACCATAGGAATAGTCATATTTCAAAGTCGATGTACTTCTCGTTCAATGATCCTGATTGACTTTTGCTCATATGTCAAATCCTTCTTAATCTCTAGATTATCATAAGTGCTGACATGGAAAGGATCAGGAACATATTTCTTGAGCATTGAGACGTGAAATACATCATGGACTTCAGATAATTGAGGAGGTAAAGTAATTCGATAAGTCACATCACCAACTCTTTCTAGAATTTCAAAAGGACCAATGAATCTTGGAGTAAGCTTGCCCTTAATACCAAATCTTTGAATATCTTGACCCGGAGAAACCTTAAGAAATACGCGATCTCCTACTTGAAACTCCAAGTCGCGCCTTCGATTGTCAACATACGATCTCTGCCTGTCTTGGGCCATCTGAAGTCTTTCTCGAATAAGTTTAATCTTCTTGGTAGTATCCCTAATAATGTCGGGACCGAGAAATTGCCTTTCTCCTATTTCATTCCAACAGATAGGGGAACGACAACTCCTTCCATAAAGAGCTTCAAATGGTGCCATTTGTATACTAGCCTGGTAGCTATTGTTGTATGCAAACTCCACTAGAGGCAAGTGATCATGCCAGTTTCCTCCAAAATCAATAGCACAAGCCCTGAGCATATCTTCCACCACTTGATTCGTCCTTTCCGTTTGACCATCAGTTTGTGGGTGGAATGCCATGCTAAAGTTTAGTCGGGTCCCTAAAGAATGTTGCAGACCCTTCCAGAATTACGAAGTAAACCGAGGATCCCGGTCAGAAACAATGATGATGGGGACACCATGTAATTTGACAATTTCTTTTATGTATACGGCTGCTAGTACATCCACAGACCATCAACTTTTGATTGGTAGAAAATGTGTAGACTTAGTCAATCGGTCTATGATTACGCATATACCATCGTGTCCTCCTCTTGTCTTAGGTAAGCCCATGATGAAATCCATCCCTATACTTTCCCACTTTCTCGAGAATATTCAAGGGGTGTAATTTTTCTACGGGTTTTAAATATTCTGCCTTGACCTGTTGACAAGTGAGACAGCGAGACACGAATTCTGCCACTTCCCTCTTCATATTGGGCCACCAAAAGTTTCTTTTCAAATCTTGATACATCTTGGTAGCACTGGGGTGAATAGCATACCTCGACTTGTGTGCTTCTTCCATTATTAATTTCTTTGTGTCATTATGATTCGGCATACAAATCCTATATTTGAATAGTAGTCTTCCATCATACGAGATAGAAAATTTCGGTCTTCGATCAATATTATCCTTTATCTCCATTAATATAAGATCATTTTCTTGCAACTTGGCTATATCCTTAATCAATGTTGGTTGAGACCTTATATTGGCAATTATACATCCATCTTCCTCCCTGTCAATATCAAGATTTAAATGAGAGAAATCTTTGATAGGACAAGTCATACCTTCTCTGAGGCTTGCTAGTGTTGCCATCGGTCTTCTGCTAAGAGCGTCTGCTACAACATTTACTTTCCTTGGAAGATATTGAATTGTAAAGTCGAAGTCCTTAAGATACTCCAACCACCTCCGTTGTCGCATATTCAACTCCTTCTGGGTGAAAAGATATTTCAGACTTTTATGATCCGAAAATATAGTGAACTTCTCCCCCATAGAGGTAATGTCGCCAAATCTTTAAAGCGAAAATAATCGCAGCCAATTCCAGATCATGCACAAGGTAGTTCTCTTCATGACGCTTCAGCTGCCTTGAGGAATAACAAATCACCTTCCCATTTTACATAAGAACGCACCCTAGGACAATGCCAGATGCATCTGTATATACTTCAAAACCACCACCCTCAACGGGTAATGTCAAAATAGGGGGCTGTGGTTAGGTGATCCTTAAGAGTTAAAAAACTTTCCTCGCAGTCCTTCGACCATATAAAATGATTTTCTTTTCTTGTAAGTCTTGTCAAAGGAACAACAATATTAGAGAAATCCTTAATAAATCTCCTGTAATAACCAGCCAGTCCCAAAAAGCTTCTAACTTCTGACACGGTCGTTGGCCGGCTCCAGTTCTTGACAGCTTCAACTTTAGAAGGATCCACAACGATTCCTTCCTTTGAAATAATATGTCCAAGAAATGAGACTTCCTTAAGCCAGAACTCACATTTACTAAATTTGGCATAAAGCTTATGTTCTCTTAAAGTTTGTAAGCCTATCCTCAAATGTTCTTCATGTTCTTTCTTTGTTTTGGAATATATAAGGATGTCATCAATAAATACGACCACAAATTGGTCGAGATACGGCCTGAAGACGTTATTCATCAGCTGCATAAATGCTGCCGGGGCGTTGGTTAACCCGAACGGCATTACCACAAATTCATGGTGGCCATAACGGCTCCAGAAAGCCGTCTTGTGTATGTCCTCATCCTTGATCTTAAGTTGATGATAACCTGACCTGAGGTCTATCTTGGAAAAATACTCTGCTCCTGAAATCTGATAAAAGAGCTCATCGATACGCGGCAATGGATACTTGTTCTTGATAGTAAGCTGATTTTGTCGTTGGTAATCGATACATAACCTGAGAGATCCATCCTTCTTCTTGACAAATAAAACTGACGCACCCCAAGGGGATGTGCTAGGCCGAATAAATCCCTTATCTAGTAACTCCTGAAGTTGTCTCTTTAACTCTTTGAGTTCTATGGGGGACATCTGTAGGGAGCTATTGAAACAGGTGCTGCTCCAGAAATAAGTTCAATGGAGAAGTTTACTTCCCTTTCGGGCGGTAAACCGGGTAAATCGGATGGGAATACATCTGGAAACTCATTTACAATGGGAATGTCTACTAGGATGATCTCCTTAGACTCGGTAACAGTTACTGAAGTAAGAAAAGCTTCACATCCTTGCGAAATAAGTTTGCAAGCGTGAAGATAAGAAATGATGGTAGGATGTTTCCTATACTTGATACCAAGGAAGGAAAACCTTGGAAGACCTGGTTTGCGAAAGGATATTATCCTATTCCGGAAATTTACGTAGGCATCATGGTCAACAAGCCAATCTACACCTAGAATAGCATCGTAGCCCTCCATATCAAGGCATACGAGATTTGTAGGAAGATTATGTCCTTCTACCCTTACCTCACTATTTGGATAATAGTTGGTGAGTTTGGTTTCGGGGCCTAAATGCGTAGTAATAGCAAGGTCCGAAGGTAAAGGAACTAACGAAATAGGTAAAGTTTTTACGAAAGAAGTAGATATAAAAGAATGAGAAGCACCAGTATCGAATAGTACAAAAGCAGGATGCGAACAAATGTGGTGCGGACACCAGAGCTAGTCGTCGGTACCAGAAGCGTAGCATGCCGACTTCCTTGTGGTTGGGTGACAGCACGGAGCTTTCATCGGAGCTTTGACATTTTATGTATTTACTTTGAGTGTATTAGTGTGTATTTTTATTTTAACTTCTAGTCGGGTCAAGATTGTAATATGGGCTACTCTTCATGTAAGGGGTCCAACTTCTAAATTGGGCCTCAAGACCATTAAGAGCCCAATTGGACCTTCTAGAAGACTTGGACTAAGGTTAGTGGGTGTCCTTTGGTGCTCCTTGTCCCCCATGCTTGTCCCCCACCTACACTTGGACCAAGGTTAGTGGATGTCCTTTGGTGCTCCTTGTCCCCCACCTACCCTTGACCAATATTAGTGGATGTCCTTTGATGTTAGTGGATGTCCTTTGGTCTAGATCTAGGGTATGTCTATTTATAGTCTCTTGTATCATTTGTGGAGGAACTAATGAAAAATTCAAGAGAATTATGCTTGGTGTGCACCCCCCCTCTTTCTTCTAGTGTTCTTGGTGTTCTTCATCTCCTTTCCCCTCTCTTCTCCAGATCTAGATCTAAATCTCTCCTATCTCTAAAATCTCTTCCCCTTCTCTTCTCCCTCTACCTATTGTGAATGTCCACTGTCGCCGTCGCCGCCGTTCGTGCCGCCATCAAGCTGCCACCACCACTTCTCCGAGTTACTGTCCTGGATTCCGGCCTGCAAATCTGAAGCTTGAAAAGGAGGCCATAACTCCAGATCCGACCGTTGGATCGAGAGGATATTTTGAGGGTTGGTTTCCCCATGTCTCCTACATCCCCAGTTTAAATTTCACGGCGATCAGAGTTCCTTTTCCCCCCGTCCCAGTCAGTAGTTTGTTCCACTCACAGTCTGCCTGTGAGCAGGCCAGTGAGATAGTCTGTGGTAGGCGATTTTTCCAACCCCCAAAACGTGATCAGAATCCTACAAAAAAACTATGTGTGTCACCGTGTCCCTCCCCTCTACCCACCATAAAAATCTCAGATCCTACTTCCTTCCTTTGATCCACGGTCAAAGCCCATAAACAGGCTGGTTCTAGTCTGCCCTGTGGATTCTGAGTTTCGGGACAGAACCATCACTCAGTTTGTAGAGCTATTCATTTCCATTCAGACCGTTGGATGGTTCTGAAACTCTAGTATGTTGAAGTTCTTCGAGTGCTCTTCGCAACGGCGCTAACCTCGTCTCGATCTGACGTCATGGCTTGGCGTACCGGCTGATCTCGTCGGAGCACGCAGATCTGACTAGAAGCGGAGCTGCGGGACAGCATTGGGGATTAATTCCCAATAAATTCCCCAACTCACCACCGGCGACCACCGCTCCCGGGGATCGACCTGGGGCACACCAAGGGACTCTCCCTCCGGTCTCCGTTGTCAGAAGACGCCCGAAAGCCGCTGTCCCAGTAGTCGGGCCCACTTGGAGCCTTGTGGGCCCCACATTGAGCGCCACCACCGTGCTACTCGCCACCGCCCGGAACCGCACATTGCTGCCCGCCAACCCCTGAACGGCGCTCCCGGATAGCTGGTTGTGGCCTTTTACCTGCCTACGTGGAGTGGGCCGTAGTTTATTTTTAATGCTGTAATTAAATATTAGTTTGTACCGGGAGTGACGGTTCACGGCCGGGACGTCGTCGCCACGCCGTGAGCGTGGAGGTACACCCATCACTCTTATTGTCTTTCTGCTTATTTAGTATGCACTTTACTGCCGCTGCATGTGAGTAGTTATCTTTCCTAGCTAGTTTAATTTTAATCACCGCTGTGAGTTGTGAGAGCGAAACTCGTCCCGTGACTCATTCCCAGCACGAGAGTGAGCCGACTATCCAAAGTCTCAAAGTCGGTTTCCCAACCGTGCACGATCGTCGCGTTTCCCTTGATGGGGACGACTGTGAGTAGCGCTTCTTGTTTGGGGCAAGTTCGTCTCTTCTGGAGCTCGTCAGTGCCGCGTCGTAGTGTGTTGCTGGTCGCGTCGTCTGTCTAGTCGAGTCTCGTAGTTGTCCCACATCAAATTGGTATCAGAGCCGATTTGAGTCTTGGATAGTCTTGTCCAAGGTCTTGCATTGCATCCTAATATTCGGTATAAAAAAAAAAGTGTTGCCCGACCGTTAGGTAACGCCTATCGGGGAGGCGACTCACTCGCTTGAGAGGATCTTCGGATCCCCGGACTCCGCCAGGTACCAGATATCGGTTTAAGTCTAGGGTCCTCAACTTACATCGGTCCATCCCTATTTGTCTAGTGAGTCACCCTTAGCTCTCTTTACATCTCATTGCATGCCCACCCGTGGAGGTGCCCAGTACCATCGCCCTGACACTATGGGTGAACACCGAGGTGCCAACCCGGGAGGCCGTTCCCTGGAGGACATGATAGCTCTACTCATGGAGCGCATGGATAGGTCCGAGCAAACTCTTAGGGAGCATACCGAGCGTATGGAGAGCCGATTCAAAGCCATGGAGGACCGCGCCGAGGCTTCTGACCGATCTGTCTAAGGACTGGTTGGAAGGTTAGAGAGTGTGGAGAGAACCCCTCGCCGAGACCTACCCGGCATTCTCCCGGCCCCTCAGGCACATGCTGCCCAGCCCGTGGCCGCTGCCCAGCCCGCGCCTGCTGCCCAGCTCGCACCACCTCTGGCTGAGGAACAACGGCAACGTGCCCCCCATTTTGAGGACTACGAGTCCGACAACGATTATAGGGGAAATGGCCGGCGCCGGCATGGTCACCGACCACATAGGGATGATGAGGACGAACGGATCCTCAAGACCGTCCGTGTGGACCCTCCCACGTTTGATGGGTCCAAGCCTTTGGAACCCAAGATCTATCTTGATTGGGAGGCCAGCATGGACCGGTACTTTGAGTGCTTCGAGATGACGGACCACCGGAGGGTCAGATATGTCAAGATGAAGTTGTTGGGGTAAGCACAGACTTACTGGAGCAATGTAGAGAGCTTGCTCTTTCAGCGTCATGAGCCTCAAATAGGTTCTTGGGATGAGATGAAGGACAAGCTTAGGCGTAAGTACCTTCCTGCCACATACCGTGAGCGACTTATTGATAGGTGACAGAGTCTCTCCCAAGGGGACCGATCCGTGTCAGACTACATCGCGGAGTTTGATGAGTACTTTTTGCGATGTGGCGTTACGGAGGAGAGCACCATGCCTGTATCGCGCTTCCGTCGTGGTTTGCGGCCCCACTACCAATATGAATTGTTTCGCCGCAATGTTACCATCTTGGAAGACGCATACCAGGTTGCTCTAGAGTTGGAGCAGTTCGAGGCGGAGTTCGCTCCCGTCCAGCGCCCGGGGTTCACTTATCAGCGTGGGACCGACCCTTGTACCACGCCTACCTCCTATAGCCAGTTTCCGGTGGCCCGTCCCCCTGAACCCCCTCGGCAGGACCCCACTGCTCCTAGGCTCCGCACTTTCCCTCCGAGGGACCCTCCCCCTCGCCCGCAGGCACCCATCCCTGCCACTCGACCTTATCAGCCTGCTGTGCCAGCTCGGCCTCTTCTTCCTACACCCCCAGTCCATCGAGAGGACAAGGGTAAGGGGACAATGATTGGTGGAACATCTCAGGGCAATGGGACACGAGACCGTTGCTACACTTGTGGTGGAGTTGGCCACTTTGCCAGCAAGTGTCCCACCCGGGGAGCACTTGTTATTGCCGACACACCGGCTCGTGACCCCACGCCTGAGTTGGTGCCAGTCAGCTACGAGCCGGACCAAGAATTGGCCGAGGAATTCTTTGACGAGTTATTGGAGGGCGAGCAGGTTGACGTCCCTGGTACCTCGTATCAGGATGACGTACATTTGGGTGTAGTCAGGTGCATCCTTACCCAGCCTCAGGTGAGCGACGACTGGCGTCGCACCACCATATTCCACACATTTTGTAGGCTGGAAGGGAAAGCTTGCAAGGTGATTATAGATAGCGGGAGTTGCATCAACGCTATCTCCATAGGCACCGTCAAGCGCCTTGGTTTGACGCCCGTGGATCACCCCGCACCCTATAGAGTTTCTTGGGTGGATTCCACTTCTATCCTGGTCAGACTGCGGTGTCTGGTGCCGCTGCAGTTCCAGGCATACCATGATGCGATATGGTGTGATGTACTACCTATGGAGGTGGGAAGTATCATCCTTGGTAGGCCTTGGCTCTTTGACCGAGATGCCACCCTTCATGGTAGGTCGAACACTTGCACCTTCGACCATGATGGCCATAGGATTACCCTCCACCCAGTCCAGCCAAAGGACCCATCTATCCGTGGACCAGCTGGCCCCAGCACTACGACCACTTCTGGTCAGAGGAAGGTTGGTCCACCCACTTTGTCCTCGGCACAGGCATCCACCTCGTCGACTACTCCTAGCAGAGTGGACCCTCCACCCAGGAGGTTGATGATGATCAGTTCGAGAGAGATGGAACAGAAGGTGACCGGGGGTAACCCCATTCTAGCTGTCGTTGTCAGGGGCATAGAGGATGTCGCCCCTAGGTCAGAGGATGAGCATCCCCCAGAGATAGCCGCAATATTACGGGAATTTTCCGATGTCTTCCCCGAAGACCTCCTTGGAGGCCTTCCACCTATGAGGGATATCCAGCATGAGATCGACCTCGTCCCGGGCTCATCCTTGCCCAACCTTCCCCACTATAGGATGAGTCCCACGGACCATGCCGAGCTACAGCGGCAGGTCGAGGAGTTGATGAGTCTGGGATCTCTTCGGGACAGCAAGAGCCATTGCGCTGTTCCCGCATTATTGGCCCCGAAGAAGGATGGCACATGGAGGATGTGCGTTGATAGCCGTGCAATCAACAAGATCACGGTGAAGTATCATTTTCCCATTTCCCGATTGGATGACTTGCTTGATATGATGTCGGGAGCCACTATCTTCTCAAAGATAGACCTTCGTAGTGGCTATCACCAGGTGCGGATCAGGCCTGGGGATGAATGGAAGACGGCATTCAAGACCAAGGATGGTCTTTTTGAGTGGTTGGTTATGCCCTTTGGGCTTTCCAATGCCCCTAGCACCTTCATGCGGTTGATGACCCAGGTCTTACGCCCTATGATAGGGGTCTTCTTGGTCGTCTACTTTGACGACATTCTTATCTACAGCCGCACTAGGGAGGATCACTTAGACCATCTTAGGCAGGTCTGCATTGTGTTGAGGCGTGAGACTTTATACGCCAACCCGAAGAAATGTGCTTTCATGTCTGATCATATCACTTTCCTCGGGTTTATTGTGTCGAGAGATGGAGTCTCCGCTGATCCGGAGAAGATTAGGGCCATCCAGGAGTGGCCCGAGCCCCGCACACTCCACGATGTTCAGAGTTTCCATGGCCTAGCGACGTTCTACCTCCGCTTCATTCATGGCTTTAGTTCTATCACTGCCCCAATCACTGATTACATAAAGAAAGGGGCATTTGTATGGACCAAAGCCGCAGCCACAGCATTCCAGGACATCAAGGAGCGTATGACCCAGGCACCTGTCCTTGCACTTCCTGATTTTTCTAAGGTGTTTGAGGTCACATGTGACGCTTCTGGGGTAGGCATTGGTGGAGTATTGAGTCAGGAGTCCCACCCCATTGCATTCTTTAGCGAGAAGCTTAACGATGCCAAACTGCGCTATTCCACTTATGACAAGGAATTTTACGCAATTGTCCAGGCATTGAGGTATTGGAGGCATTATCTTTTGCACCAGGAGTTTGTCCTCTTTTCCGATCATGAGGCCTTACGATTCCTCCATAACCAAAAGAAGCTGAATGCTCGCCATAGTCGTTGGGTGGAGTATCTCCAAGAGTACACCTTTGTGCTCAAGCACAAGGCAGGGGCGGAGAACAAGGTCGCCGATGCGCTGAGTCGGCAGATGATGATGTTAACCACCATGAGTGTAGAGGTGGTAGGTTTAGAGAGGCTGAAGGATGCCTATGTTGATTGTCCAGATTTCGGTCCGATCTATGTAGCCCTTCAGGCCGGTCCCTCGCAGGATTATAGCGAGTTTGTGCTACAGGAGGGTCACCTATTTCGGGGTGACAAATTGTGCATCCCACGGACTTCGGTTCGTGACTTTCTTACTTGGGAGATGCACACGGGGGGTCTTGCTGGCCACTTCGGCCGGAACAAGACCATAGAGTATGTCGAGCATATATTCTATTGGCCTAGCTTGAAGAGAGATGTTGCTCGCATCGTGGCCCAGTGCCGCACATGTGCCATGGCCAAACAAAGGAAGCAGAATACCGGCCTCTATACTCCCCTCCCCATCCCGGATAGTCCATGGCAGGACATTAGCATGGACTTTGTGTTGGGATTGCCCCGCACCCTCCGACAGCATGACTCCATCTTTGTGGTTGTAGATAGGTTCTCGAAGATGGCATTATTCATTCCTTGCTTCAAAACCTCAGATGCCTCTAGAGTTGTCCGTCTATTCTTTTCCCACTGTGTCTCCAGGTTTGGACTTCCCCGCACTATAGTGTCCGATAGGGATGTACGCTTTACTAGCTATTTCTGGAAAACCCTATGGCATATGATGGGCATTCAATTGAAATTTTCCACGGCATATCACCCCCAGACCGATGGTCAGACTGAGGTTGTCAATAGGAGTTTGGGGGATCTTCTTAGGTGTCTTGTCCGAGATCGAGTCAGGGATTGGGATTTGGTCTTACCCTTAGCCGAGTTTGCTTATAACGATTCGGTCAATAGGTCTACCGATATGAGTCCCTTCGAGATTGTCACTGGCCGTAGACCCAGAAGGCCCATAGACCTAGTTCCATCTCCCGTCCAGTCCCGTGTGTCTGAGTCAGCCGAGTCTTTTGCCGATCACATTAGACAGTTGCATGAGCATATCCGTCGTCACATTGAGTCCAGCAACCCACGATACAAAGAATTGGCTGACGCCCATAGGCACCACCATGAGTTTCAGGAGGGCGACTATGTCATGATCAGGGTCAGACCTGAACGGTTTCCCTCAGGAGCCGTGAAGAAGCTGCATGCTCGTGGTGTCGGTCCCTTTCGGGTAGTGAGGCGAGTCGGGTCGAACGCATATGTTGTGGACTTGCCAGACGATTACGGGATCAGCTCCACTTTCAACATCTCGGATCTCGTCGCTTATAGGGACCCAGCGGTGATATCCAGTGAGTCCTTTGAGCCATCCCCGCCCATTGTGAGTGACACCACCCTTGAGCGCCCACCTCTAGCCTTGTTACCTCAGCAACGAGAGCAGATAGAGTGTATACTGGATGAGCAGGTGACTACTACTCGAGGCGGAGTGTACCAGCGCTATTTAGTGCGTTGGAGGGGACGGCCCGCGTCCGATGACACTTGGATCACCCGGGACGAGCTACAGAGGATAGATCCAGATCTGCTAGATCGATACCAGAACGACCCGGACCCTTACTCGATGGGGTCGAGCTTCTCCCACCCGGAGAGAATTGGTGCGGACACGAGATGTAATGCCCCAGGTTTTCCGGATCCTTCTTCGTGGGTCCCGGATCTGGTTTCTCGGAGTGTCCGACTCCGCTGTGTCCAAAATTTCGTTTCGGACATCTTTCGTGTGCGGATCGACGCGATCCGGAGTCGTTTCGGAGGCCCGGAGGCGTTCCGCGGCTTTTTTCGCGTGTGTTTTCCGATTCCCAGCGTGGGTTTCGGCTTTCCCCTTCGGAACCTCGTTGCGGGTGAACCAGGCCGTTCACCTAGGCGAGTGTGGTACCGTTGCGATCGGTGCGTTCCGAGGATCGCGAGGGCGTGATTTTCTATTTTTCGGCATTTTTATGAATTTCCAGATTTTCCTATATATTAACCCACCCTCTCTCTCCCCTCTCATTTCTCTCTTCTCTCCCTCTCTCTTCTCACGCTCTCTCCTCTCTCCCTCTCTCTCCGGCGGCCGAAGGGGCGGAGTACGGGCGAGGCGGGGACGGCGCGGGCGAGGCGCGGGTGAGGATGGATGAGGACCGAGGCGGTGGAGGCGTGGTGAAGCTCGGCCGTGGGTTCGTGGAACGGCGAGGCTTCAACGGCATTTTCTTCGTGGATCGGCGTCCACGGTGCGCGAAATCTTCAGTGGAGGTAGAGTGATGGACCCCCAGCTCGTGCGCTTCAATTCCCGAGAGTTTGGTAGGACGTGGTGAGCCGAGCGGGTCGTTTGGGGCGTTTTGGGCAAAATCATGTTTTGGGGAGTGATCGCCCGATCTAGCGATTCGTTGCGTTTTAGGCCAATCCGAGGCCATAGATGCATGCTAGGGGTTGTTGGGGAGCTTCCCCTATGTTTTCCCCTTCATCCGTGGATGATTGGGGCGTGGCGTGGATTTTTGGGTGTTTTCCCGCCGTTCCCGATTTTCCGAAATGATCGCGGTCCACCAGAAACCGCTACCATCTGGTCGCAGTCCTGGGAGAACCGCTTCCATCCTTTGTGTTTGAGTCGGAAGGCCTTCGAGCGTCACGGACGTGCGATCGACCGCTTTTGTCTGGTCGCGGTCAGGGGACGACCGCTACCACCTGGTCGCGGTCCTCAGGCGACCGCTACCAGCGGGGTTGATCGTGGCTTGTCGCGGTTGTGAGGTGACCGTGACAGCCTGGTCGCGGTCATCGGTCGACCGCTACCATCTGGTCGCGGTCACCGGATGACCACTACCATGTTCTGGTTCTGTTTGCGCTGTTTTGACCCCCGGTCGACCCGGTTGTGACCCAGTGGTTGACTTTAGGTCTCGTGAGTATCTCGGACACCCCGTGGAGTTCTGTGACCGTGTCTTTGGGTGTCCAGAGGTTATCCCACTTACCTCGTTTTACGTGTCATGAGCTTAAGGGTCCAGGTGACCTTTTAGCGCTCCGATTGTGTTGTTTTGGTCTCCGGTCGACCTGGTTGTGACCCAGTGGTCGACCTCCATCCTTGTGAGTATCCCGGACACCCCATGGGCTCTGTGTCGGTGTTTTTGGGGTGTCGGGAGGGACCGTGTTGTCTCGATTAGCGTGCCCATACGTGTGGTGGGTCCGGGTGATCCCACGTGTTCCGGGCTTTCGTGTTACACTCGATCGAGTCACCGTGTATCGGTGTGCGTGCGGTGGGGTCTCCCCCGCATGTCGTGAGTTTCTTTGGAAGGCGATTCCCATGTGGGCCATGTGTTTGGCCTTGGACTGCGAGTCCAGTTATCCGGCCTGGGGCTGGAGGTTTCCCGCTTACTTCAAGATGGGAAATCGTCGTGGTGGCTTGTGTGCTGCCCTGGGAATCGTGCTTCTGTATTTTTCGTGTGACCCGTGTGGGTGGCCTTGGTCCCTTGCGTTCCCTTCCCGAGGGAGTGGCCTTGGCGACTCGTGAGCTATCTCGGTACTCGTGCTACCGTGGTTTTAGACCTAGAGATTGGACTAGATTGACGGCTTTGTGCTGTTGCGTACAATGGTCTTGACCCCGAGTTTTGTGACTCAAGGACCGTTGGGTGTAGTGCGTCTAGAGGATTGTCTAGAGTCCAGTGGCTTAGTGCCACTTGAGTTTTCTCGACTCTCGCGCACGGTGCGTGCGTGGCCGTGGACTGTGAGTCCCGTTTCTTCTCCGACTGTGGTCACCGTGCGACGGGGCCGGTACGTGGGGTGGTCCCCGTACGTCGTCGGATTCGGACGTTATTTTCTGTTGAGTTGAGAGTCTACTCCTTCAGTGACCCTCCACTAGTCGTAGCCCACCAGTACGAGGTGCTGGTCTCACCTGGGAGTGGTGTACGGGCATTCACCTTTGAGACGGTTTGTGGACCGGTTACCGTAGGCCCCTCATCGGTAGCCAGAGTCCGGCTACGGGGGACAACCGGTCAGAGGACCAGACCTAGTGACGCAAGGTCTGTGTGTGCACACGTGGTTGGGGGCGGTTGGACCCACGTCGACGGGCATGACCCCAGCTAGTTACTTGTTTGGGGTTACTTGTGCGGTGTTCGCGCCTCGGGTAGGACCTACCACGTCAGGCGGTTCACCTGCGGTGCGGTGTAAGACGTCAGGGGACGCTACCGGCTGTGCTTCTAGTGGGTGGTACTCCTGTCGAGTACGGAGTGACGGACTGTCAGTTTCTGTATCTTTGACCTTCAGGTTTTCGGTCGTGTTGACCGTTGAGTTCGGTTGTCTCACCGTGACGAGTGTGTCGGTTTTCGCGCCGTGAGACTAGTGCTAGTGGCTTTACCGAGGTGGCGTCTTGTTGTGCGGTACCCGCGATCGGATGGTCGGGGTTGCACCTTGGACAGTGTGTCCAGATTGGCTGTCCGGGGGACAGGCCTCTACGGCGTGGTTGCCGTGTGTTCTTACTTCGGTAGGTGGTACTAGCGTGGTTCGGTAGCTTCGACTGCGTGGTCGAGGTCTGCCTTCTGGCAGTAGGAGTAGCTGTAGTGCCGAGTTTTGACCGGCCACCGGTTTGCTGTTCCTGCTATAGTCGTAGCTCTCCTTTCCGCTACCGCCGTTGTTTCCAGTTGGGGTTCCGCGGGATCCCTGCTGAGTCTCTGTTTTGGAGACTCATTCCCTGCTTTTCAGGTGTGACAGTTCTTCCTCGAGGTTCGAGGGTGCGGAGCGGAGGTTCTCAGTTGCCAGCTTGCCGGGCCGAGTGTTCACTTGGCATGTGGTACGTTTTACTGCTTTAGACTGTACTTTCTGTTGGACTGGACTCTGTTGTAGTTGTTTATTTATTTCTGTTATTTGTTGAGTTGTTCTGCTTTATTTCCTATTTCTCTGTGCTTCCACACTCCTTTTAGCCCTTCCGAGCCCTCCCGGCTCGTGGGCGGCGGTGCGAGTCTCGGGTTATCGGGCCTTCCCGGTAATCGGATTCTCGGGTCGTTACACCAGAGCTAGTCGTCGGTACCAGAAGCGTAGCATGCCGACTTCCTTGTGGTTGGGTGACAGCACGGAGCTTTCGTCGGAGCTTTGACATTTTATGTATTTACTTTGAGTGTATTAGTGTGTATTTTTATTTTAACTTCTAGTCGGGTCAAGATTGTAATATGGGCTACTCTTCATGTAAGGGGTCCAACTTCTAAATTGGGCCTCAAGACCATTAGGAGCCCAATTAGACCTTCTAAAAGACTTGGACCAAGGTTAGTGGGTGTCCTTTGGTGCTCCTTGTCCCCCATGCTTGTCCCCCACCTACACTTGGACCAAGGTTAGTAGATGTCCTTTGGTGCTCCTTGTCCCCCATGCTTGTCCCCTACCTACCCTTGACCAATATTAGTGGATGTCCTTTGATGTTAGTGGATGTCCTTTGGTCTAGATCTAGGGTGTGTCTATTTATAGTCTCTTGTATCATTTGTGGAGGAACTAATGAAAAATTCAAGAGAATTATGCTTGGTGTGCACCCCCCCTCTTTCTTCTAGTATTTTTGGTGTTCTTCATCTCCTTTCCCCTCTCTTCTCCAGATCTAGATCTAAATCTCTCCTATATCTCAAATCTATTCCCCTTCACTTCTCTCTCTACCTATTGTGAATGTCCACTGCCGCCGTCGCCGCCGTTCGTGCCGCCATCAAGCTGCCACCACCACTTCTCCGAGTTACTATCCTGGATTCTGACCTGTAAATCTGAAGCTTGAAGAGGAGGCCATAACTCCAGATCCGACCGTTGGATCGAGCTTATATTTTGAGAGTTGGTTTCCCCATGTCTCCTACATCCTCAGTTTAAATTTCACGCCGATCAGAGTTCGTTTGCCCACCGTCCTAGTCAGTAGTTTGTTTCCCTCACAGTCTGCCTGTGAGCAGGCCAGCGAGATAGTCTGTGGTAGGTGATTTTTCCAACCCCCCAAACGTGATCAGAATCCTACAAAAAAACTATGTGTGTCACCGTGTCCCTTCCCTCTACCCACCATAAAAATTCCCAGGTCCTACTTCCTTCCTTTGATCCACGGTCAAAGCCCATAAACAGGCTGGTTCTAGTCTGCCCTGTGGATTCTGAGTTTCGGGACAGAACCATCACTCAGTTTGCAGAGCTATTAATTTCCATTCAGACCGTTGGATGGTTCTGAAACTCTAGTATGTTGAAGTTCTTCGAGTTCTCTTCGCAACGGCGCTAACCTCGTCTCGATCTGACGTTATGGCTGGGCGTACCGGCTGATCTCGTTGGAGCACGCAGATCTGACCAGAAGCGGAGCTGCGGGACAGCATTGGGGATTAATTCCCAATAAATTCCCCAACTCACCACCGGCGACCACCGCTCCCGGGGATCGACCCGGGGCACACCAAGGGACTCTCCCTCCGGTCGCCGTTGCCAGAAGACGCCCGAAAGCCGCTGTCCCAGTAGTCGGGCCCACTTGGAGCCTTGTGGGCCCCACATTGAGCGCCACCACCGTGCTACTCGCCACCGCCCGGAACCGCACATTGCTGCCCGCCAACCCCTGAACGGCGCTCCCGGATAGCTGGTTGTGGCCTTTTACCTCCCTGCGTGGAGTGGGCCGTAGTTTATTTTTACTGCTGTAATTAAATATTAGTTTGTACCGGGAGTGACGGTTCACGGCCGGGACGTCGTCGCCACGCCGTGAGTGTGGAGGTACACCCATCACTCTTATTGTCTTTCTGCTTATTTAGTATGCACTTTACTGCCACTGCATGTGAGTAGTTATCTTTCCTAGCTAGTTTAATTTAATCACCGCTGTGAGTTGTGAGAGCGAAACCCGTCCCGTGACTCATTCCGAGCACGAGAGTGAGCCGACTACCCAAAGTCTCAAAGCCGATTTCTCAACCGTGCACGATCGTCGCGTTTCCCTTGATGGGGACGACTGTGAGTAGCGCTTCTTATTTGGGGCAAGTTCGTCTCTTCTGGAGCTCGTCGGTGCCGCGTCGTAGTGTGTTGCTGGTCACGTCGTCTGTCTAGTCGAGTCTCGTAGTTGTCCCACATCAAAATGTGAATAGTACCTTCCATAAGTCCATCATCCCTAGGTGTTTCATCATCATTCATGACGGCATTAAGACGAGCCTGCCGTTTACATCCACTTCCAGAAGATAGCTCCTTCATAAGGTGGCAATCCGGCATACGGTTCTCCCTGCTGCCACAACGGAGACAAGCGCCAAGGTGCTTCCAGCATTCTTCGGCCGAATGACCGAACTTCTCACAGAAGGTACATGCCGTGGCGACCTGCTTGTCCTCTTCCTTAACTTTCTTGTTCTTGTGGTAGCCACTACCACTCCCATTTCGGGATCTTTTCTTACTATCACGGGATTTGCAGGGTTCCGTGATGCTGAACTTCTTCTCTTATCATGCCGATCAGACCTTCGGCTCAGCTCCTCTCCCTTTCCTTTTAATTTCTCTACCTTCTCTAAGGTCCTCTCGCATAGGTGCGCCCGTTGGACCATCTCCGCATAAGTACGGATATTCTGGGTCCCCAGTTGCTGAATATATTCGGGCCTTAATCCATCCATAAACCGATTAGCCTTTAGCAAATCCGTGCTAATCAAGTGCGGAACATATGGCGCCAGCCTAGAAAACGGAAGTTCTTATTCCGCCACTGACATCATGCCCTGATGAAGAGAAGCAAATTCCATAGCCTTCCGCTCTTTGACGTGCTCAGAAAAGTACTTGGCTCGAAAGAGCGTAAGAAAGCCTTCCCACGTGTGTGGTGCATCAGCTGGTGGTGTAGGAACGGACTTCCACCACGTACGGGCATCTTTATTTAGTTGAAAAGTAGCAAGGCGAACCTTTTCTTGATCCGCACATTGCATAACTTCAAAAATACGGTTCATTTCATCTATCCAGTTTTCAACTTCATCTGGATTTGAGGAACCAGAAAATCTCGGAGGGTTTAAGCTCCGAAAATTATGATGTAGATCTCCAGCTCTTGCTCCTGCGCCCGCTTGCGCCATGGTTTGTAGTGCTTGAGTCAGACCTGCTACGGTCTCTTGCATGCCGTTCCAATCTACGCGATGAGCCATTGCAAATAAGAATAAAGTACCTGAGAGAATAACAAGTTGTTAATCCCCATGGAATTTTGAAAGGGATTAATCTAGAGCTAATTTATTATCTTATCCCAGGCTCTACCCAATTCTCGCATAGGTGGGGAATTTCCTCCTTAGTTCATAGGTATGGGTCCTAAAACCTTGGACTTTATCCTATGACATGGCTTTTCTCCCTAAGTCCTTGGACTTAGGCTCTGATACCAACTTAATTGTCACGCCCCGAGCTTTTAATACATCGGAAGATAATCTCGGGAAACGTGAACAGTCGGCATGGTAAGCCTCTTGCAAGCAAGAATAATCAGAGCACAATAACAATCACACATAAGTTACAATTTGCTCAATAATTTAATCAAACTCCAACTTTATTTCATAATAATTATGATCATAATTCAAGTATAAAAATTTCATTTAATCCACTAGACTCAATAAAAATAAAATTACATGAACTCGATCTAGACATTTATTGACTTCCTAAGTCTTCACTCTCAATCTTATATGACTTTCATTTGCTCTCAGATCCATCACTTGAATAACTCGAATCCAAATCTGAACTACTTTCACCTCCTGAAAAAGATTGGAAATAGGTAATGAACACACTTGCCTAGTAGGTATCTTCGCATCAACATGTAGGCAATGTTAAAGTGATTAGTATTTTGGTTCTAAAGAATAAGGTACAATCATGCGAAATGCGATCAAACATGCGATTCAAGCCAAAGTAACAAGATATAATCAAGCTTAAGATATGAGAACATGAATCGATCAAGTATAATTAAGCAAGAATGAAGTAATGGCCTTTCATGAATAAGAATGTACTAGCAAGTCAAGCAAGAATGTACTCTTCAGTTAGTAATAAGTACTTCATGAATTTCTATGGAATACCACTTAGTGGATAATTCCGTGAATACCGTGATTTCCGTGATGCCGTGGATTTTCACTTATTTATAAAAAAAGTACTCCCAGCGCAATGCAACGTTAGTAGCGTCATATCCCATGGTCTATAATAGTATGTTTTTGACAATCAGCCGAGGGGACTAGCATAGAGTCCTTGAACACAATCAGTGCTCGATCCGCATCTTCAAGTATAAATCAAGCTACTTCCATGCATGTAATAAAGTTGGCCAAGAATGTACAATTTCAATGATAGATTCAAGATAAGGTAACCAAAAATACAAACGCTTGTATAAGAAAATAAAGAATTTCAATAAAATACCTTAATTAACAAGGTTATGCCATGGAAATAAATCGACAACATAACGGTACTTTCTTTATCTTTCATGATTACTTAGGTATCTTTGGACTAATGTGACCAGTTCTAGATAACCAATTGGACTATCTAGGATCATAGAATTATTAACCCTTGGGTCAAACCTCGGGTCAATAGTTTCAGAAAATGTAGCAGTCTATAACTGGGCCGCTATATTGACATGGCGGTCTAGTATTGGGCCGCTAGAATGGGCTGAATCCAGAAAAAAAAATCAATTGGACTCAGATAACGTGGCGGTCATATACTGGACCGTTAATGGGCTTAGCGGTCGAGTACTGAACTGTTAAAAGATAAAATCAGAAAACATCGGTAGTGCTTTCTAGACAATTGGGCTTCATTGGTACAATCAACTCGGCGTCCTAGTGGGAATCCCAGGCTCGCGGAGAATTACGGAGGCCTTGAAACAAGATTTCCTAGTCTATTGGAAGGAATATCCAAAGGAGAGGTCATCATGTCTAAGATTATATTCCTATAAGTGCAAAGTGTGTATATACCGGAATATATGCCATGAACTTATAGAAATAGACTCTATAGATAAGAAAGGTATCATGAAAACCGTGATCTAGGTAAACCATGAATCATCTAACTTTAGAAACATATGTTTAATTACAAAAGTATATGGTTTTGGCATAAATTACTTATGCTGAAAATAATCCTAGGTATAGTAAGGAACCATGAAATCCTCTGGTATGCATATCAATAAAATCTCAGAGTCAGAAAACAATATTTTAAACATGTTTGGAACATAATTAACTAGGCATAATATAAGTTTAATGGGCTATTCTTTATTCAGTCTCGGGTTGACAGAAAACAGCATAGTGGGGGTCTATCATAGAGCCGTCACAGGCCGCTGGCGGTTTATCGTAAGGCCGCCATAGTAACTTTAACGGTCTATTTCCGGTCCGTCAGAAGTTTCATGAAAACGAGATTACCAAGTGTCTAGCGGTTCATCGTAAGGCCGCCACAGAGAGATGGCGGTCAAATTCTAAGTCGCTAGAGCACGACAGACAGTAACTTAAGTAAGAGGGTTCTAAGGTTTTTAACTCACATCATGTCTAAAAATCATATATAAACTTTCCCTATTAAGATAAAACGAAGGTTAAGCTAACAATATGCATGGGATTTCTGTGAATTGACAAGAAGGTTCCTTTTAACTTAGTTAGGGCTAAGAATATGCATGCATAATATACTTGATGCATAAATCTTGAAATTCATGATCAATAAAACCTAAAATCAAGTGCAATAAGAGGCCTTTTTATCCTAGAATGATGTTTTAGCCGTTCATGAGATGACCTACCTCTGCTAAAGCCTTTAAACTTCGAATTTGATGCTAGATGCTACCCTTAGCCCCTTGCACTCCTTGTGACAAATCTGTAACTTCAAGCTGCTCTAACTCTTTACTCTCTTGACCTAATGATGTGAAATTTGGAGGGTAAGAAGTAGATACTAAGGAGAACAAAAAGTTCTAAAGGCACTAAGGATAAATACCTCGATTTGGTTCTCTAATCCTTTGATCTTCACCAAACTTTTGCACAGCTTCCTGGGTCGCTAAGGTGGAACCAGCAACTTTGCAGGCTTCTATCTCCTTGTGTGCTTGATATCCTAGCACGAAATTTTGTGAGATGTTAGTCCTATATATTAGCAATAAAAAATTCTAAAGAACCTACCTAAAATAATGTCGTCTTACCTTGATTCCACGCGAGCCAATGTAAGGGTCGCACATGTCAAAACTCGGTCCTATTTATAGGGTTTTGCTAGGGTTTGAGGATTAGATCGATTCCAAAGTCCTTGTTAAACCTCAGATCGACTTCTGAGAGTCCAAAACATGATTACTAGTTCTTCCATCTCGATCTCTAAAGGATAAGACCTCCAAAATCTAATCTTTTTGCTCGTTCTTCTATTCACGGAACTGACAGGAAATAGCGGTCGAATATTGGTCCGCCAAATGCCTTGTAGCAATTTTGCGATAGATCGCTATAGGTCCTGGGTGCCGAATTTGAAACTAGTTCAAACTCTAATTTCGTCTTATCCATTAATTTATCTAATTAATGGGTATTTATCCCTATAATTCGTGAATATGCTAATTAACCTTCTAGAATATGGGTCAAACTTCATGGGCTTGGTCCTTAAGTCTTTTGTGCTTCATTTAAATAGGCTATGTTAATGGTTTATCATAATTGGGTCTTAATAATGATTTATTTAACCTAATATTTATTTATTAATCTATTTTGGTCTTTTTAAAATTCCTAGAAAATACTTAAATATTCCAAAAATAATTTATAAAAATTCTGGGGTATTACACTATCGGAGATAGAACTGATACATGCCCTCGACGAACTCCTCGCATCCTTGCGCTCCTACTGCTGTTGCACCAGTCGCAATCGACGCCCTGCTCTGACCCTCTTGGTCCTCGACTGACTGCCCTTGCTGGGAGCGGGTCCTCCTCCTAGGCGCCATAATCTTCTAACACAGAAGGGGAGAAAACAACGGAATCAATAAAACAAACGATACCCTATACCAGTTACCAATAATACTGCATGTCATGGACATTCTGGACTACTGCGATTAATTTAGATTCCTACACACCCCCACAACCACGCTCTGATACCATCTGTAATGATCCAAGATCCGAATATCGAGAAAGAACCTGATATTTTTGGATCCTGACCTGTCACCCACGAGCTGGGGGCTCGGAATGGTTAAAGGGATGGTGTGGTAGTATATAAGAATCTAAATAATTACAACTCAATATAATTATCATGCTTAATGCAAGAAATAAATAGTTACATAATTTAACAATTACATAGTCCAGAATATATATGTTCATACATAAGTGCAGTGAACTGAAAATGGTATAAGACTACGGGGCATACTCCGCCTCTAGCAAACTGGTGCTAAGACTGACCGCCGACTCCATGCAAAGCCTCCGAAGCACAACGTGCAAGTCACGCCTCACCTGAAAATAAAAGGGGGTGAGCCTAGTCTCATCGGCTTAGTAGGGGTCCTGCGGATCCCCACCTCACAATGATAAGTACACGGTGCAAGGAATAACAATTCAAAATAATAACTATAATAGAAAGAACAACAATTGACAATTAAGGAAAATAAACTCATCACACGTGTACCACGGCTATTCAAAGAAACCTACAAGTCAAATGGCGTATAATAAAATAACCTCGGTCACCCAACACTAAACCACAATGGTAAGAAACTGGGGTCGCTACACTCGAGTGACAGGAGCACTACCCACTAGAACTAAGGCCGGATGCGTCTATTGGTGACTTAGTCCCACAGCCTCAACTGTCTCCCTACACGCCCCAGGTGGACACTGAGACACTGTACACCGAATATAAGACAAGGGTCTAGTCGGGGTCGTGCTTGTCAGCACGCGTCCGAAGTCCTTGACCACGGCACACACTGACTGATTGCGCTACGTCATGCCCTCTAGCTGGTTTTCCTCCTGGCCCGGACTCGAGCCGCCACAGTGGGAGGCCCTACGGCAACCAACCTAAAACTGTATCTCTCGGGTCTAGCTCTATACTACTCCCAAGTGGGTCGGCACACGCGTACCCAGGCAAGTTACAACCAGTGGGAAAAGGTCACTCCAAGTAAGGACCTATTGACACGCTAAAATTAACGCTAAAATCAACGCTTAAAAGAATTTACGCCTCTCCGGGCGTGCTAAAATTAACGTTAAAAGAATTTACACTTCTCCAGAGGAATGCATATTAATATGCGCACCTTTCTCCAGTGCTAACTCAATTCTTTTGCCGTTTTCTTATTTTTAGGAATGGGCAAAAGAGAGAAGAAAAAGAAGAAAAAGGAAGAAGAAGAAAGGAATAAGAGGAGAAAAAGAAGAAGAAGAATGGGGGGAATGATCCGGCGGCTCCCCACAAGCCAAAGTGAACCGGCGGCTCCCCATGGCCCTTGATTCGGTGGCATTCCCACATGCCCCTGATCCGGCAGCCAGAAGGGGACCCATCCGACGGCATCTTGAAGTCCATACGGCGGCCAGGAAAGGAGCCTATCCAACGGCCAGGAAAAAAAGGCCCATCCGGCGGCCCCCAAAAGCCCCATCCGACGGCATCACTTGGCGACTCTGCAGCGTGGGCATGGCTTCCCCATGCTCTGCCATTAATGAGCTTGCAGGAGATTCCAGACACGACTGCGCTCGAGGGGCGCAAAAGAGCAGAGCATGCCAACGTCCATGGTTGAGCGGCGCAGAAGAAGGTTTGGTCGACATGTCCGTAGACCCATCCCCCGTGCGGTGGAAGCAGAAACAAAAAGAAGCAAACACGTCAACGGCGTGCCCCGTGTGCGTGTATAAAAGAAGGAGAAGAAGGCCACTACGGCTCTCTCTCTCGGGCGGATTCCGAAGGGGTGCGAAGAAGAGAAAGAGAGAGAAGTTCAGAAGAGAGCCAAAGAGAGAGAGAGAGAGAGAGAGGAGGAGGAAAGGGGGGAGAGATCCATCGAAGGTGGGTCTTCGTCTCTATGTTTCTCCTTTCTTTTCTCCTTCATGCCCAATAGGGCTACACCGGTGTAAATTTTTTTTTTGAATGAATGAAGCACGGGGGCCATTGGTCCTGATTTATGGATGTGGTTGTAGCTCCTTCAATCTGCATTATCCCTTCTCTGCCGTGTTTGCTCCTCGTCCCCCTATTTTATGCACTCCTTGCAGGATCTTTTGATTTTGTTTTGCTATGATAGCTAGCGCCCCGAAGTGTGCTCAAAGCGATGAGCAGAATCACGGGTTCCAAGTCACCTGAAGCCCCTTCCGTTCTCTTCTTTTGGCCCATCGAAAATTTCTGATTTCGAGGGAAAACTTTGATCGGCCTAGGAGCATCCTTTCCTAACCCCCCCTTTTCCTCAAAAAAAGGAGAAAGAAACTCTTCAGGGGTTGGAGGGGACTGATCTGGCGGCAAACACGCGCCAGATCAGCTCTACCCCTGATCCGGCGCGCTACCCAGTCGTCGGATCACCCCCTTTTGTTTTGTCATTTTCATTTTCTTTTCCTTTTGCCGCCAGATCACTTTGATGAAATGCAGTCAATCATAGAGTCACATTTAGAAATAATCAGATAGAACGCGATTGATCGCACGGGTGCATTCACAAGAAACTAGGAAGAACACGGTTTGGGTTATGGTCGCGATTAGTGATGAACACAATAGGTCTAGTAGCCGCATTCATAACAAGATCCCCAGAACACTGTCTATCACGGTGCCACATTCAGGATGGCAGAGGCTGAATGCTGTCTCTAGTAGTGCCGTGTTCAGGACGGGTAGAACAAAATCATGTGACACGGTTCCAAAGGCCAGTCGAATCGCATCTTAAATAGTAAGATAATATTCAGAAGTGTCTTTAGGATTTTTAGGATACAACTAGCTCGACGTCTATATGAGAATTCACAGCTCGCAGAGACTAACGGAGACCTTAGTGAAGAAGTTCCACTACGACAGAGGAATACCTGGTGGAGGGTCCTATCTTCACCAAGAAAAGGCTATGCGAGAAACCAAATTGTAATGGAGCCGATAGATATGCATCATCGGGGTGACGTGATCTTCAAAGTAAAATAATTATCTAATACCGTCATGTATCAAAAGGCCTATCTTATAAAATAAAATAATTTAAAAGTATAGGCTAATCATGGAGATTGAAATCATATAATACAAGTGACAATGCTAAAATTATATGTTGTAGATCTAACTATTAGTACATGACGAGATCAATTAAGACGAGGAGATCAAGATATCAAGCATGAATCGATCAATTTAGAAGAAGAGATCAAAGCATGATGAAGAAGTCAATTTATAGGAGGAATCATGGCATGATAGAGGAAGTGGAATATGAAGGTAGAATCAATCAAATAAGAACTTAGGAGGAATTAGAATATAGTTATCAATGAATTTAACATGCTCGTGAGTTCATTATCTAGCCAATTTTATTCCAGATGATATAGTGCAAGAAAGACATGATTTTAAAAATAAAATTAATAATTTAAAATATAATTTTTAAAAATTGGAATATCACGTGAAACGGGTCTGGACGCAGTCATCTCAGGCACCGTGTCGGGACGAGCAGAATAGAAGATCGCGGTCTAGACAGAGGATGCGATCTTGGAATGTAAAGAGAGAAGCGATCTATCGCACGGCCGCATTCATAATGCGGTCCTTGTGATCGACGCGATCTCAGTTTGAAAAGTAAAACTCATAGAACACAAAGGACTTCAGAAAACTATGATTTTGGAAGCAAAATTGACGATGAATAGATAATCTTTCAAAACAAAACTTGCATAAAAATGAAGCATATATCTAAATAGATTATGTTTGGAATTCAATTAGATTTAGCATGTGAGAAAACCTACCAAATCGACAATCAAAGAATGAAGAGGAATCACTCCCGAACACCCACAAACGCGGAGAACCTCCACGAAATCTCCCGGTGAACGCACCTCAATCACACACAACAACCTTCCCACGAGTGATTAGGGTCGGTTGGGAGGGAATTATGAGATATTTATATATATAAACCGTCATAGAGTCCTGATCCTCGAGATCACAAGGTGATAACATCAAGACGTCAAAATTTGATTTATCTCTACAATAATTTACCAAGGACTCTTCCAAAAATGATTTATCTCTCCCAAAAAACCTAATTAGATGACGTCAAATCTATTGGGGTCGGTTCTAATCTTAAGGGCCCAATCAATTCTAGGGTTTACCCCACTAACAGTCCATTAACCTAATTAGATTTAGGGTTTCTACAAAATTAAGATTTTAACACTCTCTAAGGCCCATAAAAATTTTAACATTAGCCCAATTCAATTTTAATCTTAGTTAATCTAAAGACTTATATCAATTATTGCAAACATACATTTTGGCCGACGTTATATTTATTTAATATTTTGATATTTTATCGCAAGAAAGATTATTACTAATTATTCACATTATTCATTATCATATTCGATCTTTTTATTGTATCGTTTTCTTTTTTCTCATATATATATATATATATATATATATATAATGAAAATTTTCATTTATTATTTAGGCGGGTTGCTACACCAGCAGTTGGTGATTACTTTGAGCATCGATTTCAAGTTGTCTTAAAATTTGTGGACTCTGCTCTCATGCCCAGTCAAATCCATAGAAAACAAGAAGTTTGTAGTTTATGTAAGCCTGATTAATCCCAATTTCTGCTCTGACATCTGACTCAAAACCGGCTGGTTCTTATGACTTTTTTATTCCATGCAATTAAGTTGATTCAAATTTGAACAACACCACCGACCGATCATCAAGACCACTTATGTTTCCACTAACCCCAGTTCACATAACGTCGCAGGTTGGAGCAGAAGCAGTTGCGACTCCCAGAATTGAAACGGGGCCTCATTTCAAATACCCATCAAAGCACAACATATCAGAGTTTGGGGGACAAGAAAGCAGAGGAATATATGTGATGAATTGATCAGCAGACACTACTACTCTTGCATGTCCCGGGGCCAAAGCAACACTTCAGCTGATTTTGTAATACCTGTTAATTCCTCTACCACAAGGTTAACTACTTCCATCTGCACAGTATTAAGGCAGAAAGAGTCGTCCTGCGTTATGCTTCAATTCAACTTCTCCTTTAAACAATTTCTTAATCTAAAACAGCCAGCAGGGATGCATAATTTTTTTTTTTTTTACAAATTCGCAACTTTTAACGGGACAAGCTTCTCTCAGATCCTTTCTCTTATTGATAGAAATTCGTCCAGGCAACGTCTCGATGCAATTGAACAAGTTTGCCCCAACATCCTCCAAATGAGATTTCTCAGTGGAGGCATTTACACACCTTGAACCAAAAGGTCTGTGAAGGATAAAAATATGAGATTACCTGAGGATCCGGGCATCCACACACGGACTCCATAGAAGAAAAGGAACCGGAAGAGATTGAGAAAAGCTACCTTAAATTTGAGAAGAGTGTTATGTTGGTGGGCACATTGTGTCAAAAGAAAAGAGAGGGAGAGATGAAGAGATAACCATGGTTTGCTGACTCGGTACGGGTCGTCCCGACCCGCACGACCCGACCCGACCCGACCCAGGTCATTTGCGGGACGATCGGGTCGTGGGTCGTCATATATATTATATATATATAATATCTTTTTTATTTAGATATGGAGCGGGACAGACCGGGACGGATTGAGTCGAGAGCGACCCGACCCGACCCAGGCCGAGACCGGGTCGGTCGGGTCGCGCGAGTCAACAAACCTTGGAGATAACTAGGCATAGAGAGAGAGAGAGTTGTGGAGAGATAAGAGACATTTTGATCTGTTTTCAAATTTGATAATAGACTAACGAAGATTAAATAAGAGATTTTAATAGAAAGCTAATTCCGTTGTTGACAGCAGGACTATTTTTACAAGGGTTGTACACAAGGTGGTAGAAAAGTTATTTAAAAACAATGTTTCGGACAGGGTTTGCCGGCCCGGTCGACTCGGTCGACCCGGTCTCGGCTTGGGTCGGGTCGGGTCGCTCCCGTCTCGGTCCGACCCGGTCCGTCTCGTTCTAAAACACCACTTTATATATATATATATATATATATATATATATTATAAAATAATAAAATAAAATAGAAAAATATACATTATATATAAAATATAATATAATATAATATAATAATAAAATAATAGACCGACCCGTCCACGACCCACGGCCCGACCGACCCGGTCCCGGCCTGGGTCGGGTCGGGTCGTGCGAGTCGGTGCGAGACGCACCGGGTCGGCAAACCATGGTTTCGGACCGTAAGAAGGAGAATTCGAATTCCACAATTATGCATGTAAGAGGATTATTTGTGTAATTATCCCTAATATTAAAAGATTCGCACTTGTTTCTTTCAAAGGGAATTGAAGTAGCTCTCACAGCTCCAACTTGGGAATTGTTTTATGAGCGTTTCTATGGTTCTATATTAGTAATGGAATCATTGTTTCAACGAGAGAACTTTTCCTACCAACATCATCCCAAGTCCATAATTGCCAAGTTTCTTTTAACGCTGGAACAGAGCGAAAATCATTTACATACCATGACTTGCAAGTTAGACGTCATTCTTAGGCTATACATAATTTCTCATGTGGGCTGGCCTACGTTAAAACACTTGATCCAATGACACGCACTCAAGTTGCATCCCAAATTAATACCAAAAGTCACGATGGTGATTTGTTTGGCTCAGATTTAATTCTCGAGAGATATGAGTTCGGGATCTACTAGTGTTGGGAAAAAGAGATGCACTGATGAGTTGGGCGTCGCATGATTTGAATCTAAATCTCCCACACTGAGACCCGAGTATCACTGTGGTAGGTTGGTTTTCCATTTATCAAAAGAAGCCATGACGGCGACGAGTGAAAAGCATAACGACAGCGATATAACCTCCTGCAAAAATGGAGTGCACTATGGCCTATAAAAGATCTTTCACATTCCAGTTCAGCCTGCCATAGTGGCGGAACTGTTGGCCGCGAATTCTGCCTTTGATCTAACACCCCCCACCCCCATCCACTTTCAGAGGATGAAAACACGACTACTCGATGAAAGTTAAACAGCCAATTGAGGATGTTGGCAGACAAGGGACCTTAGGGTCCCCTTTCACATCTCCAATGCATGCAGTTCATGTTATCATATAATATGGAACACAGCTCTCGCCAATGAAAACTTTGTATGCTTTTTCAACAGATGCAATAAGGAAGGAACAACCCATCTATCGTTGGCATGAAACATCACCAAGAAAGCCCACTCATAGTGACTGATGGAGCCCTCCACTCGATGCTCTCTTTACCTGGAAGCCAACATGATTGCCAGGAAGAGAATCCACGTTATTACTATTTGGGCACTTAAGTATTTCGACCTATACATATTTGCCAAAAGCTGATGAAGGCTTCAAGGCTTCACAGGTTTGCAATAACCATTTCAAGTGGATTAAGTAATCATGGCATGTCTGCTCTATCCAACCAAGCTGCTGCCACTTAAGGTTACAGTGCAGGGGACACCTGTTGTACTGGTGAGAAGCCACCATGGTACTCCATGAATGGAGAGGGACAAGAAAACGCTGGCCTTATCTCCTCCTATCCGTGGGGCATCGGAACCCTATCTGCAGATGCCATACCAGAGAGAGAGAGAGAGAGAAGCTCACGAGACTTGCTCAGGTAGAGCTCCACAGCGCCACCCAACCTTTTGTAAGCTAGCCATGTGCTTTGTCTGAAGCAAACCCAGAGCTCAGGCCCACCCACCAGCTACTTAAACCTCAGTGGGATCTTCTCCTTGTCATAGCAGGGGCTTAGCCTGAGGGGACTCGGGTGTGGATGGTTCAACGGCGCAAGGAGGGATGGGCTCTCTGATGGCAGGTTGGGACTCACCCGTTCTTGATCCTCAAGTTGGTGAGTAGTAGTAACTGATGATGCAAGCCACTCTGCTGCCCCCTGTACTTTCTGCTGTTTGGATTGCAACTCAGATGGCCCTCCCAACATCTGTATCTTTTCAGTGAAGTACCAGAGGAACAGGTCTTACACCAGGGGAGAGATTGAAGCTTACTGGAGGTCCCATGGGAGAACCGAAGAGGAACGTCTCGCCTTCGCCCCTGCTCGACATGGCGATCAGGTACGATTTCTATTAAGCAAAAGCATAGCAAGAACAAGAACAAGAAAGCCTGATCAGTGTCCTAATTATTTAGTACATAGTATGAGGATCTGACCCAATTTAACATAACAGGAGAACATACATAAAGCAGCAGGAGAGAGGCTGCAAAGGTCGAACTCACTGCCTCTGACAGACAGAAGAGGGAGCATAGCAAGCAACAAAAGGTCAGAATCGATTCTGGACGAATTCAAGAAGACCAGTGGTTGGTGAGTGCTGATACGTTTTTCTTTTTTCTTTCTTTCTTTGCTTTCTTCCTCGCCCTTAATTTGCAGAAATCCATGCATCTGCAATTTGTCACCTTTAATGGCGCACCTTTTTAATTGTCACTCGCCACCCTGCAAGTGGTTTGACGTAAAACATCATCACAGAACATCACCAAACAGTGTACTTCCCATGTCATGTGGCCATGGCATTACACGGCACTCTACAGCATCTTTGCTTCAAAAAACAAACTGCCCCTAAGTTGGAAAACTTTCGTTTGCATCCAACCAAGCTATCATGGCGCTGCAGGTGGACCAGAAGCACTTGGGCGTTTCTGAATGAGCCTCCAGTGATTGAAATGGAGCCTTATTTCAGATACCCAATAAAGAACAACATGCCAGATCTAGGTGCCAAGAAAACAGAGGAACATGTAACGAAGTGATCAGCAACGACTCCTGATCGGGTTCCAGGGCCTAATAAACGTGCGTCTCAGTTTGATGTGCTGATGAAGGGTTGAATAGATAGATGCGTCTAAGTTGGTAGTTATAGTTTCTCTTGCATTCCGAGAGCTAAGTGTTGATATTTGGAAATATGCCGCTTCACTCTGCATGGTGTTTATGTTGTGGCATATGTTAATGTTGGGTAGTCTGATGTAAAGTTTGTCCATCGTACCTACTCGAGAACCAGTGCCAACTCGGTTATCCAGGGTCATGTTTAGTATCGGAATAAATTACGATGAAAATAGACGAAGTCATTGTGAGTTAATTTATTCTTATTCTTATTTTCATATACGTTTACGTTTGATATGCGAGGAGATAAAGTATGTCAGTATTTTTGTTACTTGTTTGATAAAACATAAAGATAGAAACGAGAACAAGTGACAGAAATAGAGTACTTTACCCTTCTTATTATGGGTTGAAAGACATAGTGTTATTCTTAATTTGGTTGAGATTAGATGACTTAAACAAAAATTTTAAATCCTCAACTTATACGTAATTAATATTAACAATTATGATTATCACTAATGACAAATCTAATTAAGTTCAATTGATGATCTTGATTTTTATTACTAAAAATATTCTTGAATTAGTTTTCTTATTAATTATGATTAGCATAAATGAAACTATTATTTAAGATATTTTTCTTGGTTTGTAATAATAATTAATGCCATTGATATTATTATTTTAACATTATTCCCTTTGTATGATGATTGATTAACACTATCATGTGGTTTGTTAATATGTTTATCAATCTTAATCTTGATTATTAGTATTGTTAAATTTATAATTTTATCCTATCATCATTTATAGTAATAAGTTTTCTTTAATAATAATTAATGCCGATGAAACTTTCAATTAACTTTTCTACTTTGAAATTCTTTATTATCAATCTATGTTCTAAGACGCTAAAAATTAGTAGTAATGAAATTCTTATTAACAATCAATTATTTATTTTTTAACTAAGATCATTACCAATAAAACTTATAATCTCTTAATTATTTATCCTTTACCATGAGCAATCATCCCAAGTAATAAAATAGTTTTTACTTAAATTTTTTCCGTTGAATTTGTTATTAACATTAATAACCCAATGCCCATGCACAAACTAAGGTACCAACTTTTTAATAACAATAATCGACAACATGAATGAGTGTAAATTTTTGAACATTTGTGGAAATAATAATAATAATAATGAGAACGTTTACCAATAAATTTTACAAATAGTTTCATGTTTACATATCCTCACAAATGATAACGATTTTCAAAAAATCCAAATCACTTTTTATTACATAATTTCAATTGATCACATTTCGCCAACAAAATGTCACATAACTTCATAGTTTGATCGGCTGAAAATTTCTCCATCTCGATTGTTCATCTTAAATCTTCTACCAGTACACGTTCTTCAATCTCTCCTCCTGCTGTAGATATATTAGACATTTCTGTTATTCGCTTGTTCGAACTTTTTTCTTGAAAGATGTGTATGGTATAATCACAAATTATAACATTGAGTGCAAAGTATTTGAACTTGATAAAAGTAAAAAGATGAGGCTCAGAACAACATGAGATAATGTAATCACATAGATCATGTTCCATCACATTAGTTGGGGGTTGTTGTTAGACCATCCAACCCATCATTATTACCTCAAGCATACCTGATAGGACCAACGATAATTTGATATTGTGAAGGAGTATAATATTAACATTGAACAATGGGAAGGAGTAAAATACACACAATCTGTCTCCACTGAACACACACACACACACACACACATACAAAAACAATAAATATGTCAGCACACATACAACCCCCCCCCCCAAAAAAAAAAAAAAAAAAAAAAATTGGCAGAACACACACACACGCTATCACCACTAAGCAAAACACACACACATACACACACAATCTGTCTCCACTGCACACACACACATATATACAAAATCTATCTCCACTACACACACACTATCACCACTAAGCAAAACACATACACACACAAAATCTATCTCCACTGCACGCTCACGCACACACACACACACACAATCTGCCAGCACACATACCCCCCCCCCCCCAAAAAAAAAAACATGGCAGAACACACACACACACACACACACACACACAATCTGCCAGCACACATACACCCCCCCCAAAAAAAAACATGGCAGAACACACACACACACACACACACACACACACAATCTGTCAGCACACATACACCCCCCAAAAAAAACATGGCAGAACACACACACAATCTATCTCCACTGAACACACATACACACTATCACCACTAAGCAAAACACACACATACACACACATACACCCCCCCAAAAAACATGGCAGAACACACACACACAATCTATCTCCACTGAACACACATACACACTATCACCACTAAGCAAAACACACACATACACACACATAAAATCTGTCTCCACTGTGCGTACGCACACACACACACACACAATCTCAGCACACATACACCCAAAAAAAAAACATGGCAGGACACACACACACAATCTATCTCCACTGAACACACATACACACTATCACCACTAAGCAAAACACACACATACACACACATAAAATCTGTCTCCACTGCGTGCGCGCACGCGCGCGCGCGCGCGCACACACACACACACACACACACACACACACACATAATCTGTCAGCACACATACACCCCACCCCACCCCCCCAAAAAAAAATATGGCAGAACACACACACACAATCTATCTCCACTGAACACACACACACACACACACACACACTATCACCACTAAGCAAAACACACACATACACACACATAAAATCTGCCTCCACTGCGCGTGGGCGCACGCGCGCACACACACACATAGACACACGCACACATAGCCTGTCGACACATATACATCCCCCCCAAAAAATCTACAGAACACACACACACACACACACATACACAATCTGTCGACAATGAACACACACACACATACTATCACCAGCAAAACACACACACAACACACACACACACACACACACACACACACACACACACACACACACACACACACACAATCTATCTCCACTGCACACATACACACAATATGTCGACACTGAACACACGCACACACACAATCTGTCGACACACGCGCACACACACACGCACACACAGCCCATCGACACACAAACACCCCCCCCAAAAAAAAAAAATCTGCAAAACACACACACACACACACACAATCTGTCGACACTAAACACACACATGCACATACTATCACCAGCAAAACATGCACGCACAGAGAATCCATCTTCACTGCACACACACACACACACACACACACACACACACACACACACAATCTGTCTCCACTGAATACACACACACATACACTATCATTTGCTAAGCACAACACCAACACACACATTCACATTATGACAAAAAATATAAATTTTACTCTGGCACATCACACACTCGGCTGTGTAAAATGAAACATTCATATTATCACAGAAAACATAAATTTCACTCTGACACAACACACAATCGGCTGTGTAAAATTAAACATTCACATTTGGCACAACACACACTCGGTTATGTAAAATTAAACATTCACATTATGACAAACAACATAAATTTTACTCTGGCACATCACACACTTAGCTGTGTAAAATTAAACATTCACATTATCACTGAATACATAAATTAGTCCATACAGTTGACATATATTCCGCCCACTTGAAGAACCCACAACTTGATGTTGTCTTGTCAGCTTACAAGTAAAAGATATTCATATTAGGTACATTTTATAAGGAATGCAAAAATAATAACCATAAAAATGTTGGTCACATACCTTAGATCATGGACATACATAAAATATTTTTTCTTTATTCTTACTAGTGTTTGAGGTCTACCTTCTACATGGTCCTTTGCCACAAGGACACAGTAATAGTTCATCTACCCACATGAAGAATCGACATGACTTGTCATTCCTGAGCTGTGAGCAAATGTACAAGATAAAATGACATACATAACATGTAAACAAAAAAGACACGGTATGGTGGAAATAACATACGCCAAGTGGGCAGCAATAATAGGGGGATTCTTACTGCTATGAGAAATCTTGATAACACATTCCTCTATGCCAAATTCACACCGAATACGATCATATTTAGCCTCACCCATTAATTTTGAATCCTTATTTTCGATGTCTTGAAAAATAATTATGTTATAAACACCTACTGTAAGTGTAAAGACACCTACTTAAATTTGATATGTCATGTTATTAGGCTCAGATGGATAATATTCATAAATGATATTCATTAGAGGACAAGTGCTACAGTCAATTCCCACACAACCCCTACAGTAACACCATCCAACCTACTAGTAGGGGTTGGTTTAAGGCCATCCAACCAACTATTATAGGTGTGGCCTACAAACAGGGAAATGGAATGCGATGCCCCCACAGTCCTCCTCATCACATAAGTGCTCCTTCCCATCATCATAGTCCAACGTCCTATGAAAAGACAATATTCCTGTAAGAAGCAAAAATGTTAGGTACCCACCAAAATAACAAATATGACCATGAAGATATAACATAAATCAAATAACAAGTCCAAGCATGTGCAGTGTAGCATCCAAGATATGTGTTGTGCAGTGTAGCAGCCTGAAGCCCATATAAAGTGGCAGTTGAGTCAGGGTGCTCCAAAAAAATATGAGTGTCCAAAGTGTCATATCCAAGAAAGTGTGCAGAGTGTAGAGTGCAGAGTATAATTTAGAGTGTTTCATGGTCATCCCAAAAGAATGATCACAAGCCATATCTAAGAAACTGTCAAGGAAATTATGTCATATATACATATTCAAGTCATATAAAACTAAACACAAAACAAATGACAGAGAGTAAAAGTGTCCAAGTACACAACATCTGCATTGTCCAATTACACAATATGTAAAATTGTCTAATTCAAAATTACAATATCATAATGTTACTCATCATTTTGAGATTCCACCTGACGACGCCTGCAATAGACAAGTTATATGTTACATGTAAACATAACTGTGAAGGCGATAAAATAGAAAAAAGTAGCTTAACGATTTAGACTAAATACTATCGTATACTGTGATGGGCCCAAAGGCGAGTTGACAAACGGTCCCGAAATCTCTCCCCTCTAGTAGCCTCTGTCCTACTGACATTGTCCTCTTTATCTACCTCCTCGTCACTAGGATTATCCACGTCATCTTCTCCTTGTTGGAAAATTAAATCAAGACCTTGCTCACAATTTCTAATGAAATTGTGGAGCACACAACACGCCGTTGCAATCTTAGCTTATATCTTAATTGGATAATTATGACATTTCAGTAGAATTATGAAACACGACTTCAGGACACCAAAAGTGCACTCAACATAATTACGTAGTTGCGCGTGCCTATGGTTAAACAAATCTTTCTTATCCCTATGTGCAACCCTTCTCCTATTACCCCTATACTCTGGCAGATGATATCTTGTGCCATAATACGGTGCTAAGAAGCGGAGGGTGTTTGCATATCCTGTATCCACCAACCAAAATTTTCCTACGACAAGGAACAACATGGAATTCTAATAAGTATGTAAAGTAAACATAGATAGATCTATCAATTGAGTAACATTTACCTTTTGGTACAGTAAATCCACTTTTTTCAAGGGCCCACATGAGGACTTTCATGTCTGCAAATGATCCCTCCCAACCCACAACAATATAAGTAAACATTAGATCAAAATTGACATATCTCATGATGTTCTGGGATGTTTCACCCTTCCGATTTCGATAACGAGGGTGGTCAACAGCGAGAACCTTTACAGATATATGTGTACCATCAATTACACCCAATGCATTATAATGACAAAGAAAAAGCATAATTAATAACAATTAACAAACATTCGAAGGAACTAATCAATGCATACGTATTAGGTAATGATCATAAAGTACATCACCTTGAAGAATGGGTAAAATTTAGAATCATGTCGAATTTTTGTATGTACTGGATCTTCAACAGATGGCTTCTTAATATAGTCATGACGTAAGGATAAGACTGCCATGAGTACATTGTTAAAATGCCGACTTATCGTCTCTCCTGAATGTTTGAACCATTCTCTGAGTAATCTATTGCCAACTCCATGTCCAACCTCAAGGAGGAATATAGCTAATTGCTCATTGGCCGACATATTTTTGGTGTCATTAAGTACACCCCTTTCTATCAATTTGTCCCTTAATCTTAAGAATAAGTGCGGGTGCACCTGAAAACTAGAGTATGATCTACCTACATGACCAGCCATTAATTGTTTAACCCACCTATGACCTCAACTAACATCTATGTCCATTGGGGTCCAAGGGATACATATGTGGGAGGATAACATTTGAACGAGAATTATATGTTCAACTTCCTCCCAATACTCTTCCTCATCTATCATAAACTTATTGAGCATGTCAAGTGAAGGATCAGTGTCAGTAGTTCCAGAATTCATTGATGATGCAAAAATAAAAATCCTATATAACAAAAACAAGCAACATTATAAGTGTGCAAGAGCATATCATGAAGCAATTCATGGAAATGAAGCATTGTAAAAGTTATTCACATTTCATTAAATAAGTAACTGTGAATGGTATAAATTGCACATGTAATTGAAAGTATGAAAAGGATAGGAAGAACTTTCAATAGTAGCTCAGGCGGATAAATATCCATCCCAATTTCAAGTCTTTGGAAGAGACATGAAGATGCATGGAACGATTCTCGGTAGACCTGATAAGCTTAATAGCTCTATAGATATCGTGCTGAGGAAGTCCAGACAACTTGATGAGCATATTAATTGCCTCATCCATTGGCGATATAGTTTTTTTTGTAATTGGAGCATCTCTCTTGCCAAGGTCAACCTTTCATGACCTAAGTCCACCAACTTGTCAATTGAATCCTCGTTATCCTGGGAAGTCCGCTTCCTCTTCCTATTTATATTACTAGATAAAGGAATGATCTTGGACATAGAGGGAACAGCCCTGATTGTCTCAACATTCGGAGGTTCCCTTTGCGATGGTTGCTTATTATTTTCAGGAGTATCGGTGTCACTCAAGAAAGTATTAATATTGAAATCCAGCCCTGATTCTTGCTCCACAATTTGCTACTCCCCATCACCAGGGTCACTACGTGAGTCAAGATAAGAGAAACCTTCATTGTATACAACTAGCGTCATCCCCTCCTAACATGGAATTGGAGCAAATCAACTCCATTTGATCCAAAATCAAGAATGGCTTCCCTTGAATTGATTTATACTTCTTTATTGGTCTGAAAATTAAACTCACATGTTATTCATTTAAAGAAAGTTAAATTGAACAATTAACTATGCAATACGTATGTTACATATCGCTATGAGATCATCCCAAGTTTCCTCTGTGCCTGGGACTGGCATTTTCTTGTCATCATCCCAACCCCATCCTGATTTGTTCTTTATAGTCACATTTAAATAGTACCTTTTCTTCATATTTTTAAACTGATTTTTTCAAATTCTCCATTGAGTATCCTAACTTGGTCAACTCATTGAATTTTTTTACTGTTTGTCTCCATGCCTCCTTTGTGAAATTTTCATTAGCGAAACCATCATTGCTCACCTTGTGTTCTACCAGAAAATCTACGAAAATCAAATCTGCCTCGTTGCTCTAATTTGTCACCCTACTTTTCCCATCCTTAGGTGCACTCATACTTTTTTAATAAGAATATAATTAATCATTGGGAAAGGAGAAGTGAGGCGAATGCAAATACAACACATGATTATGAATAAAATTTCAGACTAACACCTATACGGGGAAGGAGGAGTCCACACACTGAAGGGGAAGGAGACGTAAACGAGAAGGAGCAGTCCACAGCAGACCATAATTAATCATTAGGAAATCGGAAGTGAGGCCAACGCAAATATAACATACGACTGAAAACATAAAATTTCAAGCTAACACAGACAAATGGCTAATTACATGCACTGGTATTTTACTACAAAAAATAGAATGCCCATATGACTGTTAAATGAAGATAATATGAAGCACCCGAAGAGCTGAAAACTACACAAGATAATATTCCTATCATAGTGACAATAACATGGACTATGGCATGCCCTAACCAAAATTATTAGCATGGACTATAAAGTATTCATATGACAATAATATGAAGCAATCCAACATCATACTATGAAGTATTCATATAACATGCCCTAAACAAGATAATATGAAGCATTCATATGACAATAATATGGACTGTTAAATGAAGATACTATAAAGCACCCGAAGATCTAAAAAATGCACGAGACAATATCCAACATCATACTAATGTTAGGATGCTAGGCCTGGATTCAGAGGGGGGGTGAATGAATCTCCCCTATAAAATTTTGCCCAATTAAAAACTATAGCTGATCGATGTGCAGAATTAACACACTCAGATGGCTCAACAAGATCACAGTTCTAAGAAGGCTCACACTCGAACACTTAAAATGGACAGTCGGATGAAACACTTAGCAACTCAGTGAATAAGCAAATCTAATCATACATCTATCGTGGACCAACAGGTAATCAGTCCAAAGTGAGTCTCTCAAGACAACTGTCGAATGAACGATATGCAATCAAATTCCTTGCTAGATTAAAGATTCAGATCGAGCCTATGCATACATCTAGCGAATCGAATAAGGCAATAAAACCACACTGCACAAAGGGTTTTTAGGTGGTTCGGTCCTTCAGACCTACATCCACCCCACACTCAACCCAAGTGTGGATTCCGCTGATACACAGCTTAAACCGCTGGGCCTCACAGTTTGCCTACAACCGCTGACGAACAGCTTGACCGCTGGGCAATACAGCTTAGCCGACCAGAGGAACTGATCCTCTACAACCGCTGAGCCTCACAGCTTGCTGTCCGAGGTATCCACCTTGCCCGCTGACACACAGCTTGAAAGAAAGGTTTAAAAGAAAAACAAGAAAACGAAATCAACAACACCAGAAAGCTGGAAATGAAATCAGATAAAATGTAGCTCTCGTAGGAGCAGACTGGCTTGGTTTTGATCCAAAGGCCAGTAGAATAGATCTTCAGGAACACCACTTTCTTTTCTCGAGTTCTCTCTCTTTCTTCCTCTTCCTCTTTCTCACAATCTCACAATCTCTGCACCTCTCCATCTATCACTCTTTCCTTTCTCTCTTCTTCTACTTCTCAGACTCTGATTTCTCTCTCTTTCTTTTTCCCTTCAGCTCTGCTCTTCTTCTGCTCTTCGTCTCTCTTCAGATCCTACTCCTCTCTTCTGTCCCTTGTCTTCTTTGATCGCAGAGAAGGCCTTCTTATATGGCTTCAGATCTGGGACCCACGAGCTTACTCAATGGGTGCGTGGCATCCACAATTCCTGCCCAAACTTTGGCCCACGTGACAGCATCCTAGCTCAATGCTTTCCACGTGTCACGATCCTGGCATCTCCTTCACTCTTGGATCACATGCTGGTTTTTACTGCTTCCTGGGCTTGAATTGTTCGAACCTGGTTCAATTCATAAGTCCCTTTATTTACTTAAGTGCATAAGCCATATGAATGCTAGCACTGACTTTTTCGTTAGTTGTAGTTATGCATGGCCCTGAGCGAAAGCTGCACCGACATGATAAGCAAATTGAACAAACAATGCACTGACCTGATTACTTGTAGACAGAGATGTGCACAGACTCTTAATAGTGAAGTGCACGGACTTTGTAGGCACAAAAATTGCACCGACCTAATCATAGAAACGCGCACTGATCTAATATGCAGAGTGAACAGAGATTTGTATAGACCTTAATGTGAGCATGAACACAATATGCACCGAGATCAACAGTGACTTGCACCGAGTTCGTATGCAGACAGACATATACGAACATGCATAGTGTATTACACCGACTTTCTATATACACGGACCTTCAGATGCAGCAACAGTGTATTGCACCGAGTTTCTATATGCATGGTCCTTCAGATGCAGCAACAGTGTATTGCACCGAGATAGAAAATACACTGACCTCCTAAGGATGCTTAGACGCAGTCAAGCACCGACTCTAAGTCACATGAGACGCAAGGCAAGACGCACACATGCACTGTCTCTATGCCACATGAGACGCAAGCGTAATATGAGGCGCATATTGCACTGACCTTATGCATGAGACGGAGGATGAGACGCAAAACATTGCACCAACGTTGATCATGCATGAGAGATACAAATGCTCATGAGACGCAGAATGAGATGCAAAACATTGCACCGACGTTAATCATGCATGAGAGACACAAATGCTCATGAGACGCAGAATGAGACACAATTCATGCACTGAGACACATACGCACTGAGACACAGTTCATGCACTGACCTCTGTATGGCTAAGGCATAACATGCACTGACCTCAATAATGAGCTAACCGAGACATGCACAGACGACGTGTGTTCATAAGCAAGGAATGCACCGACCTTGACCCTATTCTCACCATATGCACAGACCTTTATCCAGTTGACGTAGACTTGAACATGTATGCACAGACCTTGTCTAAGCTGGTTATCATAAAATGCATGGACCTTGACCTTGAACTGTTCGATGAAATGCCATGCACTCTGATAAAGTTATACGTAACATAACATGCAAAGAGCAGATGCTCATTCAATCATGCTCATTCAATTTCTCATGCAAACATAGTGTGACTTATAGTGTTTGCTATCATCAAAATCACAGGGGCATAATAATCTCCCCCTTTTTGATGATGGCAACACCACTATGAGTCACACTGGCTCAAGTCAAACTATTCTCCCCCTTTGACTTCATCAAAAAAGGAACTAGTTTGAGACGAGAAATACAAGCATACATGATATGATTGAATTAAAATCTCCCCCTTTGACTAAATCATTCAGGCATAGAAAAGCTATCCTCCCCAGGGAGAAAGGAATGAAACACATGGACAGTTAAACAATTAAGCACCAATCAAGTCTATGTTACAGATGAATTCTCCCCTTATGAAGAATGAATACGATTCATGGAGAACCTGATGCTTACATGATGCAGACGGGACAAGAACCAATCAAGCTATCCTCCCCCTTTAAAATGCAATAAGTGCTGTCTAGACAAGACCTAACATTTCCTTTAAAACAATCCAATGCTCCCTGATCTGAAAGAAGCAAGGCTTTCAAGAGTGTAAGGTGAGGGATATGTCAAGAAGAAATTCAGGAAGGTTGACATGGCAACATGCAGAATACAAGATTTTTCAAAGAATAGAAGATTTTCAATAAGATACTTATTTCATAAATCTGAATAAATGGATGGTTCAGACTCTTCCATGATAGGGGCTTATGAATTTTCATTTGAACATCATGGTTTAACTATGATGTATACACAGTTTGTCAATAAAGTTCTGTACTCATATCTGAACATCAATGTTTAATAAAAGTGAACCAAGCCCTCATATTTATATCTTGATTAACCTCCCTTCATCTTACTCAGTCAATTTCAATGACTTCTTTAGAAATTATAATCATTAGTATTGAGGTTAAACAACATGAAGGAATTCAGATTTGATTCCTAAGGATCAGTCATACTTCTGCAAATAATTTCAGATTTTTCTTTATGCACAGTATAAGTTTTCATAGCAAGTTTACCAGGTGCAATTAAGTTCAGTACACACCTTGTGGCTAGAGGATACATGTTGTTTGGACGCCAGTATCCCTAAGCACTTAGTATAACCAACTGTCATGCTTCAGAGATAGTATTGACACCTTATGACATACTTCACCTTATTTCATTGATAAGTGAGGTATATTTCTCAGTATTCAAGCCATTGCTCTGCCTGGATTTTCAATAAATTTTATTTAGCAGAGTTAATTATGGCACTTCATGACACAGTCCTAAAGACTTCATGGTCAATGGACATGGTTTCTCAGTGACCAAAATCATTACTCTGACAGAGTTTACCCTTAGGAACATTTCAGATTCATCAGATGTTTAAAAACAATACTGATTTCATATAATTCAATCAAATAAAGCCATGATTTTAACATTTTTTGATTTCAGAAGATTTTACAAGATTCAACATGAAATAGTTGGTTAAAGTTTATTAAAGTTGACTCAGATATTTTCAAGATATTCATAGCCAAGCTCAATGAATACATTAGACTTAAACCAATATGATCTTTTAGACATTCATAAATCTGTATAATAGAAGATTCTTTAATAAATTGATTTTCAGATTTATGATCAAGGTATACGAATTGAAATCTTCTCAATTTTCTGAATTTTCAATGGGATTCAACATCAGTCAAGTAGTGAACAGCACATAGTTTCAAGCATGTAACAAAGATGAGCACAACAATGAAGATGTCGACATTTGACAAAGCATTTCCAAGATGATGTCGACTCACTCTTCCAATCAGGACAATTAATGGGAGCAGCAAAGAATGTATCAAAGAGAATCAGAGATATCCAGAGGATCATCAGAAAGATTTACTCAAGAAAGACCAGCTTAGTAGATTCTGAAACAAATCAGAGTCAAGTTGAGATACGTGAAATGGATGATTTTAAGATAAGGATGGGAGCTTTAATTGACTGACTGAAATAACAAGAAACTAGATGAATAGCCAGCAGAACACAGTCTAGTTATATACTCCCCCTTAATGAATGCAATCTTGTTATTTTCAATATGAGTGATGTGCAATGAATTCTGAAATAAGTGTATGCATTTGACACCATGTATGCAATGCATTGACTCCCCCTAACTAAATACATTGAATCATCATATATGTCATGAAGACAATGCATGGGACTTTATGTACGGGAAGTCATGAATTATGCTTATGGATGCATGGGGGGCATATGTAGTCCTATCAGATTTTCAGTGACTATGCAAGACACATGTGGCATGAAGACATGCAAGAGCTAGACAGACTCCCCCTGACTTTATGCAATATTTGCAATGAAGGTTGACCATATGATTTTATGACTCATGCTCATTCAGACTGCCCTATTATGCAATATGACCCATGGTATTTGGCGGAGGACTTGGTCCAAGGACCACCTCACACATGGTAAGAGCATCCAGACATACTCCATCTGCCCTTCATCATTGTTCCATTTAATATACCATGATGGTCATGCATGACAATGCAATACCAACAGTCCTAATTGCATCAGATTTTTAATGACTGTATGTCCAATACATGTATATGCAATTCACATATATGCATAAATATGCAAACTGAGTTCATGAGTTTCTAACCTTCTCTATGTGCACAAACAGATGTCAGAACATTAATGCATGCAGATGAAAAATGAATTCAACATATGTACACATACAACTCAAAATATGAATGTACAGACTCGTGTTGCTCAATGCACTTGTTAAAGCAAACAAAAGTATGTGTGCATGAGAATTTTATTTAACAACTTAAGCATGAAATGCGTCAGATAAGATTTTTGCATGATTCAAATGAACAAGCCTGAAGAATGCAAGAATGTTACCAGACAATTTCAGAAATGGGGTTTTCATACTAGGGTGCCTTGGTTTGTTTACCCCTCTTTATTTTCAACTCCAAGGCACTCCTGCAAACACATAATCCTCATTTTGCAAGTTGAGGTACCCAAGATTTCTTGGGTCCTCCATGGTCAGTAGCACCTCTGAATGGTGCTTTCCACATTCTCTGAGCTTTCCGATCATCACTTATCATCAAACAGCAGTTATCCATATGATGCCCATTTTATCCACAATAATGACATAAAGCAGCAGAATTAAAAATCTTTCTTTGCACATTTATGTAATTAAGGAATTTATGCGCATTTTCATGGAAATTTCTGTTAATAACATGAGTGTTCTGTCTACTTAAACCAGCCAGCCAACAGTCAGCAGCTCGGTGGCCTAGCTTTCCACAGTTGAAACATGTAACAAATTTTTCTTTGAAAAATGATTTATTCCATTCAGAAATATTTTGTTTTACAGGGAATTTACCAAGATCAGAATTCAATATATTTCCCTGAGCATGCCAACACTCAATGGCCCTATGGCCTGGCTTACCACATTCAAAGCATGTAAAAATTTTCTTTTTATCAACAGGTTTATTTCTACCATCAGCATTATGAATAGGGGTTTTAACAGATTTACAGTTGCCCTTTAACCCCTGTGCATTCCAGCACTGTGCAGCAATGTGGCCTAGTTTGTCACAACGAAAACATTGAAGTTTCCTTTTATGAGTTGCATGATTATTAGCATGGAGCAGTTTATCATGCACTTTAACTGCAGACAGGTCATCTATTTCTATTTGCCTACATTCATGCATGAGATGACCTATTTTATGGCAGTAAAAATATTGAAGCCTTTTGGTTTGAATAGAAGAGAGTTTCTTCATATTAGAATTCCTAGCATGAATTCTATCAGATTTTAATTCATCCTTCTTCATGATAAAATAATCAACCATCTCATGGCCAAACTTTTCACAGTAAAAGCATTCAACATTCTTGACAATGGATTTGTTGGCCTGAACTTTCTTAGCATGCTGATTGTTATCATTCTTTTTCAATATTTTCCTTTTCTGTTTTGTTTTCTTATTTTCTCGAGCAACAGCTTGTTTAGGGGATGAGGTGGAAGTGCTAGCTATGTCTGAGCTACGCACAAAAGTTGTATAAAGTTTATTCATCATTCCCTGTTTAACTTGAAAATTACTGCCTTTCTTCATGCAGTTATCTGTGGATACAATATTCTGCTTCTCTTGATTAGCAGAATCAGACAAAGACTTGTTCAAATCTAAAATCTCATTTTTAAGAGAAGAGATGAGCAGTTCAGAGTTTGCGATCTTTTCATTAAGCATAGCATTGATGGTTTTGTAGTTGTCTATATCTTCCATTAATATACTCACTCTTTCAGATTCATTATCAAATGAGCACTTTCCCTTTTCCAAGGTCAAAAGCCTTTCAGATATAGCAGAATTCAGCAGCTTCAATTCTTCATTTTCTTTCATTAGCTTTTCATTCTGAACTGGTTCAATTTTTAAAATCTGATCGTCAGGAGATAGTTCTTGTTTCTATTTAGATTCAAATTTTTCCAGGATTCTCTGTAGTTCCACATTGACAGCTTTAATAGCATTAAGTTTTTCAGAAATTACTTCATTTTCATCTTGCAGTCTTTCAAGTTTCTTAATCTTATTTTCTAAGGATGCAATGTGTATCTCATAGCTAGCAATTTCTTGTTCACTACAATTAACACATTCACTCAAAACTTTATTTATAGTTTTGTGCTTCTCAATTTCTTTTTCATTGAACAACATTTCTTCTTTTAATGAATCAATCAACGTTTCTTTTAGGCTCAAATCAGATTCCATGTTGTCACACAATTTTTTCAAAGATGAACAATCTTCACATTATCCTTCTTTATTTTTCAATTCTGATTTTAGATTTTCATTTTCAGCCTTTAGACTTGTGATTTCAATATTTTTCTCTTTTCTTAATTTTTTCTTTTCTGATTTACTTCTTTCATATTTATCCAGTAGATGCTCATGCATGGCAACTAAATCATCATAGCCAATATCCTCGGTCTCAGAGTTTACCTGGGATGCTGTTTCTTCAGTTTGATCCTTTCGATTGGCCATCAGGCACTCTTCTTTTCGCCCCTCATAAATAGATATGATTCTGTCCAAGATCTCTTTCCCAGATGTACATCCTGCAATACAGGGAAACGTATCAATATTCACTGAATCTCTCAGAGTGTTAAAGACTAGGCTATTCTCATTGTCTTTTATCCTATCCTCTTTAGACCATTTGGTCTGATTTTGAGGTAATTTATGTGGGCCTTTTGATATGAGACTCCATAGTTTTGGATCAATGGAGTTCATGTATGTACAAAGGCCACCAAGCCATGAATTAAGATTGGAACCATTGAAAACAGTAGGAGATGCCATTGATATTCAAGCACAGACCGGGCAGTAAATTCAGCAAAATCAAGGATGCACCTAAAATCAGCAGGATCCTCTGCAGATCGTTGGATCTAATCAATCAGAGACCCGCTCTGATACCAATTGTTAGGATGCTAGGCCTGGATTCAGAGAGGGGGTGAATGAATCTCCCCTATAAATTTTCACCGAATTAAAAACTATAGCTGATTGATGTGCAGAATTAACACACTCAGATGGCTCAACAAGATCATAGTTCTAAGAAGGCTCACACTCGAACACTTAAAAGGGATAGTCGGATGAAACACTTAGCAACTCAGTGAATAAGCAAATCTAATCATACATCTATCATGGACCAACAGGTAATCAGTCCAAAGTGCGTCTCTCAATACCACTGTCGAATGAATGATATGCAATCAAATTCCTTGCTAGATTAAAGATTCAGATCGAGCCTATGCATACATCTAGCGAATCGAATAAGGCAATCAAACCACACTGCACAAAGGATTTTTAGGTGGTTCGGTCCTTCAGACCTACATCCACCCCACACTCAACCAGAGTGTGGATTCCGCTGATACACAGCTTAAACCGCTGGGCCTCACAGCTTGCCTACAACTGCTGACGAACAGCTTGACCGCTGGGCAATACAGCTTAGCCGGCTAGAGGAACCGATCCTCTGCAACCGCTGAGCCTCACAGCTTGCTGTCCGAGATATCCACCTCGCCCGCTGACACATAGGTTGAAAGAAAGGTTTAAAAGAAAAGCAAGAAAACGAAATCAACAGCACCAGAAAGCTGGAAATGAAATCAGATAAAATGTAGCTCTCGTAAGAGCAGACTGGCTTGGTTTTGATCCAAAGGCTAGTAGAACAGATCTTCAGGAACACCACTTTCTTTTCTCGAGCTCTCTCTCTTTCTTCCTCTTCCTCTTTCTCATGATCTCACAATCTCTGCACCTCTCCGTCTATCACTCTTTCCTTTCTCTCTTCTTCTGCTTCTCAGACTCTGATTTTTCTCTCTTTCTTTTTCCCTTCAGCTCTGCTCTTCTTCTGCTCTTCGTCTCTCCTCAGATCGTACTCCTCTCTTCTATCCCTTGTCTTCTTTGATCGCAGAGAAGGCCTTCTTATATGGCTTTAGATCTGGGACCCACGAGCTTACTCATTGGGCATATGGCATCCACGATTCCCGCCCAAACTTTGACCCACGTGGCAGCATCCTAGCTCAATGCTTGCCACGTGTCACGATCCTGGCATCTCCTCCACTCTTGGATCACGTGCTGGGTTTTACTGCTTCCTGGGCTTGAATTGTTCGAACCTGGTTCAATTCATAAGTCCCTTTATTTACTTGAGTGCATAAGCCATATGAATGCTAGCACTGACTTTTTCGTTAGTTGTAGTTATGCATGGCCCTTAGCGAAAGCTGCACCGACATGATAAGCAAATTGAGCAAACAATGCACTGACCTGATTACTTGTAGACAGAGATGTGCACATACTCTTAATAGTGAAGTGCACGGACTTTGTAGGCACAAAAACTGCACCGTCCTAAGCATAGAAACGTGCACTGATCTACTATGCAGAGTGAACATGGATTTGTATAGACCTTAATGTGAGCATGAACACAATATGAACCAAGATCTACAGTGACTTGCACCGAGTTCGTATGCAGACAGACATATACGAACATGCACAGTGTATTGCACCGACTTTCTATATACACGGACCTTCAGATGCAACAACAGTGTATTGCACCAAGTTTCTATATGCATGGTCTTTCAGATGCAGCAACAGTGTATTGCACCGAGGCAGAAAATACATTGACCTCCTAAGGATGCTTAGATGTAGTCAAGCACTGACTCTAAGTCACATGAGACGCAAGGCAAGACGCACACATGCACTGTCTCTAGGCCACATAAGACGCAAGCGTAATATGAGACGCATATTGCACTGACCTTATGCATGAGAAGGAGGATGACGTGTGTTCACAAGCAAGGAATGCACCGACCTTGACCCTATTCTCACCATATGCACAGACCTTTATCCAGTTGACGTAGACTTGAACATGTATCCACAGACCTTGTCTAAGCTGGTTATCATAAAATGCACGGACCTTGACCTTGAACTGTTCGATGAAATGCCATGCACTCTGATGAAGTTGTACGTAACATAACATGCAAAGACCAGATGCTCATTCAATCATGCTCATTCAATTTTTCATGCAAACACAGTGTGACTTATAGTGTTTGCTATCATCAAAACCACAGGGGCACAACAACTAACAATAATATGGAGTATGACATGTCCTAAACAAAATTATTAGCATGGCCTAAACAATACTTCAATATTAAACATGTTATACATCACATTAGATTCATAAATAATCTTCCAAAAGATCATCATACACATTCAGTCAAGACTTAAATCATACCCAGTACGGTGGTATGAGGTTACCCTATACGGGGAAGGAGGAGTCCACACACCGGAGGGGAAGGAGCAATGAAGGGGAAGGAGACATCAACAGGAAGGAGCAGTTCACAGCGGAACATAATTAATCATTAAGAAATCGGAAGTGAGGCCAATGCAAATACATTATATGACTGAAAACATAAATGACTAATTACATGCACTGGTATTTTACTACAAAAAATAGAATGCCCATATGACTGTTAAATGGAGATAATATGAAGCACCTGAGTAGCTGAAAACTGCACAAGACAATATTCCTATCATAGTGACGATAACATGGACTATGACATACCTTAACTAAAATTATTAGCATGGACTATGAAATATTCATATGACAATAATATGAAGCAATCCAACATCATACTATGAAGTATTCATATAACATGCCCTAAACAAGATAATATGAAGCATTCATATGATAATAATATATATGGACTATTAAATGAAGATAATATGAAGCACTCGAAGATCTGAAAAATGTACAAGATACTATCCAACATCATACTAATAATAACATGGGGTATGATATGTCCTAAACAAAATTATTAGCATGGCCTAAATAATTCTTGAATATTAAGCATGTTATACATCACATTAGATTCATAAATGGCCTTTCACAAGGCGATCATATACATCCATAAGAGAGGTAAATTATACCTACTACGGTGGTACGAGGTTACCTTATACGGGGAAGGAGCAGTCCACACATCGGAGGGAAGGAGCAATGATGAGGAAGGAGATGTCAACGGGAAGGAGCAGTCCACGACGTTGGGGGAAGGGGCAGCCAACAAACTTTTCACAAAATATAATTAGCAGTAACACACACATAGAGACGATGAATGGGAACACAGTGGGGGGGGGGGCTCGTCTCCGGCCAACAGAGGAGATAGGAGAGAGAGATCGACCCAGGATCTAGGGTTTGCTCATGGAAGAAGATAGGGGAGAAGGAGGCCGGAGGGCATGAGCATTTAATCACAAGAGAGGGGAGAAATAGTGCGGTGGAGTGAGGGCGTGAGTCGGAGATGATTGACAGAGGACATCAAGCTTCACAGGGAGCTGGCCGGAGACGATCAGAAGCCATGACCACCAAAGGGGAGAGCTCCACCAGCGACGATCTGAAGAGGCGATGCATAGCAGAGGGAAGACATCCACCGGAGAGCAGGGTAGCTAGGGTAATCGCGAGAGGGGAGAAAGAATATAATCGAGCGATGGCACGAGTCGGAGCCGGTGGCGAGAGGAGATAAAACCTTCCGAGGGAGTTGACTGGAGGCGATCGGAGGCGATCTCGGCTGCAGAGCATGGAGGCGGAAGAGGGGAGGCAGAGCGGAGAGCACTCACGAGAGAGGGGAGAGAATAGTGCGATTGACGAGGGCACGGGAGGGAAGTCATTCGCGAGAGGAAATGGGGTTGGGGATGGGGGGATAACTCATTCCAAGTTAATCTCGTTTTTGAGGTTAATCTGGCTTTACTTAACCCAACATATCCCTACGATTTTGGGCTCTACCAAACGGTGAACGGGGATATCATGGAGATAAGCCTGACCCAGTCATGATACCAAACAGGCCCTAGGGTGTCAAGTTATCGCTACCACCCCTTGAACTACTCATAAATAGAAAAACAAGATCTCTAGCCCTATTTGATAATAGAATAGAAAAAATCAGGATAAATTAAATCCAGATAAGTTATTATTACTTTTTCACTATTTTACTTTAAAATTTATCCGAGTTAAAGTGGAATAACTAATTCTACTTCTTAATTAGAATGAGTTATTCTAAGAAAACTCTAGTTAGAGGTGAGAAAGTCTATCCACCTTATCAAACTGTATTTTTACTTATTTTATGGGTTATCAAAGAGGCCCCGGTAAAAGAGGGACAACTGTGAGAGATGGGAATTGACAAAATGGCGGAGCAAGAGAATGTCACATGATCGATGCATTTCTTTTGTGATATAAGAGGCCAATTACCATTGGAGATGGAGACAGGCTAACCACCTTAGACGAACCTCTTTAGGGAAAGGGGGGGGGATGCTACAGTGCCGCACATTTTGCCAATCCCATTCGCTTGGATCCGAATTCTGGTATCCTCAAAGTTGGAAACATCGAACTCAAGTTTAAGTGTTTTTCTTAATTAATATCTATTTTTTCAAATTAGATAATGAGAAAAGAGCGACAAATTAGGTGGTAAAAAAAATATGACGTGGTAGGTAGCGTTTCCCCTTCAAATGTGTTGAGCACCTGGAACCAATCAAGTTGACGGTGTTTAGCAAATTAATTAGCGAAATGACATTGTCGTTTCCTCAAGATTGAGGCCAGAGTCCCAGACAGATAGATTCAAAGAAACAAGTACCTCAGTCGAGGACTTAAATGTGTGTGTATCCTCGATTTCACGCAGTTTAATTAGAGACCACATGGTTTAGAATATGAGCTGGGTAAAAAGTTTGATGCCATTTAAAGGGATAAGGTAATGGGGAAGTATTCCAAAAAGGAAAAAAAAAGCCACTGAATTCAGAGAAACAATGCCCCCACCGAATCCATGAGTAAAACATATTTACGGCGTCCCTGGGGAGCAATATTGGGCCAGATGTGTTACACACCTTAGCGCCGCTTTGTTTGGGGTTTAACATAAGAATAAGTTACTTTTTGATGTAACTTATCTCTCTTTGATTTGGCGGGAGCTTTTTTAGATAATCTACTTAAAAGTAGATTAAATAGACTTAAGCCATGTTAAATTATCACACCTCCACAGGTGGGATAATTTAACCCAATCCCATACCAAAGCAAAAAGGTATAAGTGAGGAACCCATAAATATAACCGGGATATGTTTAATCCTGAAACAAAGTGGCGCTTAGGTGTGTAGTGCTTTTAAATTTTTTATTTTTTTGATTTTTTTAAAAATAACCTCTAAGATATCTTAACTTGAGGTACAAGTCACGTTATCATCCGATTATCTAAAAATAATAATAATGAAACGGATTGATTTTAAAAGAATGAACTCAACAATATTTATTTGATTTAATTTTTTAAATTTTTTTTGATAATTTAACGGTGACGTGACTTACACCTCGAGTTAGAATCTTGGAGACTATTTTTAAAAAAAATAAAAAATTAAAAAAATTAAAGATACTACACACCTTAGATGTGCAGTGAGTCTTACTCGTATCTATGTGGTGGGTTGGCCCAAGCAAGACGTATTGGACTCCGGACACCGCTTAATCTTAATTTCACCTTGGCTTCCAACAGGGAGCTCCAAATTCGAGATTCTTAAGAAAATGGGATTGAAAAGGAGGCGTCGGCGGATTTTGTAGTCTCTAATCACATCCTTAGTGTTGTGCATCAAAGCAACTTGCTGGGGGATCATTAGTCCTAAATATATATAAAGCTTAGATATACATTAATGTTAAGCAGTGAAACCAAAAGAGGTCCGAACAACAACCAGCCTAGCTCATCCCATAAACTTACCCATTGCTGGACTAAAAATGCCCCTACATATATGTAAGGGAACTACATACCAAGATGTCGAACATTCACAAGCATCCTTTACAGTCTAAAGTCATCTCTGATAAAAGAAATTAAAGAGGCCAGAGTCGCAACCAAGGGACCCAATGCGCAGCTCACAGAAAACCTGCATAAGTTAGAGGATGCGCGATGGGTACGTACGGCCTGCACTTCCAAAATCTGGCTTGACTGACTGACTGAGTAAAGAAAAAGATGAACAGGTCCGGCCGATTAATTAGTGGTCATCTTCAGAGGGGAACAGCAATGGCTAAGTTGGCACAGATGCTGCAATCTGTTGCTGCAGGATGGTGACCGATCATATCCACCATGTGCATAGCAGCGAGCACTTGCCCTGGAGGGTCCTCATGTCACCCGCATAGCTAGGAGATTCATATATAGGTAGGTGAATGATAGAGAGGCGAGATATATGGTGTTGGAGCTCATATTAATTAATTAGATGGGTCCGACTTTGGATGACCAGAAAATTAATTAACCTGTATGATTAGTTTAGACAAGACAAACGTATCCGTATTGATGTTACAAATGTGAGCACGAGTGAGTTTAGTTCCACCAAGCCAATCAGGTACACATCATGTACGCATGTCCTTGGGTGTCTTGGCTTGCTGCATCTTCATCCAATCCCGTGTAATACTTAAAGAAAGGTTGAGATATAAACAAATGAATACGTACCCATATATATATAGCTCGAGTCTGCATGCATGTGATTTGTACGGCCCATCCTTATAATAGCTGTGATCTAATAGGTAATTAAACTTTCATACCCTTCAGTTCACATGAGCGGTAACGTGATGCCTCAGGGCGTACGGGGTGCACCCTGCGCTTTAGCAGCAACTTGTGCGCGTGTTCTCTTCCAAAAAAGTGCTGCTGCGAGGCAGCAACAGCAAGATGCATGGTTAAGTGGAGATCAGTGAGTCTATTCTATCCACCCCCTCAGTGTAGTACTCTAGGTGCCGTGGTTGGGCTATATATAACAAGGGGCGCCCTCTACTTAAGTTGTGACATAGAAGATGCATGCCCAAGACCCATATAATTAATGTGCTTCTTCATTACTCTCTTCTTCTCCTTTAATTTTGTGGTTGATCGATCTCTCTCTCCCCCCCCCCCCAACCCAACCCAACCCAACCAGACCAGTGCCTCTTCTGTCACAGGCACTAATTGCTACCATCATGGGAATCATGCGCCTCCGGATTCAGCATTTCGTCTGCCAGCTGCAGTTGGCCGGACGCTGCTATTCTTCCATGGCCACCGACGTGCCCAAAGGCCACCTCGCAGTGTACGTGGGGGAGAGCCAGAGAAGGTTTGTGATTCCACTGTCTTACTTGAAGCATGCTTCTTTCCAGAGCCTGTTGCGGAGGGTAGAGGAGGAGATTGGGTTCCAACATCCCATGGGCGGTCTCACCATTCCTTTTGCAGAAGACGACTTCTTCGTCACCCTCGGTACTGCTTACTTGAATTCGGAGGCCAAGACCAAGAAACACTAAAAACGCTACGATCAAGTGTGTTATAGACGTAGGTAACACAATTAATTTGCAGCAATATATAGGAAGCAAGTAAGAGAGCACCTACGTACATTAGAATGTTGTTGTTGTATCAAGACACTTCAAATATGGTACGCATGTGCTTGGTCATGCATGTTCTATTGGCTCTCATATCGATGTGCTAGAAAACATATTGGTTATGTAACACATTTAATATAATTAAGTATGAGGCGATAATCAAATGTGTTACAATTTTGCCGGCGAAGAGCCTTAAAGCTTCCTATTCCATCTTCAATTTTCTTATTGTCGGCATGCAGGTCCGTCTCACCCACCCCCAATTCTCTCTCTGTTTTTTCGTTAATTTTTACCCCCCAATTCTCTCCTTTTAGCATTACATGAATAATCCTAATTATCACGTACTGGATCTTATACAGATCTTTGTTTCCATTGTCTCCACGCCGTTGCTATTCACGATGCGCAGTACGGACGAGTTAGATCTTTAAGCAGGCAATGTCTCGTATTCGTCAAAGTACGGTTTCTTCATACTTTTTTGCACTGTTCCATCTAAGGAGAATGTACGCATGTGCTCACGGTTGTGAGGAACTGCCGACAAGTTTTGGGACTCCGGAGAGATTCTACGTAGGGTAGAATGTATGGAATTTGGAGAGAATGTACATATGGTACCAAAACTTGTTAGCGACCAAGTCGTCGGCAAAACCAAGATGGAGATAAATCGGATTTGATTTTGAAAACTTAAAGAAAAACTTGAATTCCAGAAGTAGAAGTGTAAGAATGAAGAGATAAGCAAGTTACATAATATATTAAGATTTATAAAGATTCAATCAAACTTCCTAGTCTATGTTCATTAATCCTCAAGTCATCTTAATTTAAAAATTCACACACACACAGAGAGAGAGAGAGAGAGAGAGAGAGATTTAAAATATGAAGCACTTAAATAAGGGTTCTTGTGAATAATTTATTTTTTCTTCAAAGCCTTGTAAAAACATTTTATTTATAATCGTAAGTTGAATAACATCGTTTAGCTTCAACTTAAGAAAATGTCAAGTTTCTAGGCTGTAAAGTTGTGCCATAAATAACGGGCGTTGGAGCCTCCTCGAGGGGTGACATATATTGACACAAATGTCTAAGGGCGCCTTTGAGACGTGGATAAGAAAGTACGAATACGTAATTGATGAGAGAGAAAAAGGTGGGTCCTATCTTTTCTCCTCACACACAGTCGACGTTAACCGGGGTGAAGTGATATATTCGTCCCCCCCCCCCCTACGCCAGCCCACCAGTGCGTCAAAGACACCCTAACAGTCCATAACGTGTTAACATGTAATTGGGTGCTCTGTTAAGCACAAATCACTCAACTTGGGAGCCCATAACTCTCTAGATAAGAATATTGGAGCGAACTGATCTCAAGTTCTCTGAAGCAATCTAAAAGTCATTCTATAATTCTTTTGTTGATCACATAAAGAAATTGGGTCACTAGTTGTGGTCCAAGACAAATGAATGCGACCCTAGCTATTAAATTTTTATCACAGTTAATTTTAGGATATCATAATTCTTCAAAGGCTGTTAAATGGAGCTGATCTTGTGGTCATTAGAGAAAGCTCTTTAAGTCTTCTAAATCAAATCTATGAAATGCTGGCTAGTATATTTTACTTCACCTCCTCAAGATGTCGAGATCTCAAAACTGTTTTACTCTTGTATTCCATATATCAAAACTACTTAACCTTTGGAGTATCAACACCTAATTACTTCTTTTATTTTATTTTTTAGCTCTTTTAATTGGGACTATCAACACCTAATTAATTAGAATCACGAAATATGTATTTGATTGATTTCCCCTCCTTTAACAATATTTTTTATAAAATGAATACATGTGAGTGTTTTCTTTTTTTGGCGTTCATCCTATCCTCCAGTTATACAGTTCTATGTTGGATCATTTTTCCTCAAATAGACTATGATGAGGTCGCATAGATTGTATATATCTTTCCAACTTCTAAAATCTTGTTGTTAAGATTTTTAAATGATGGGGGGAAATATTTCAAAGATGTCTTATCACATTTCACATTTATTTACATGCTAGAAAGTTAAAATAATGATAAATACAAAATAGGTCTATACCCGACCATATATATTATGTGGGTTTTAACCGGTTGAGTGGGTTATATAGGAGCCACCCAAGTTAACCGGGTTTTATCGGGTTCTGAGTGATGGCCAGGTAGACTCAATATCAACACAATTTTGTTGTCAGGTTGAAGGGCAAATGGTAATTGGACCAACCAGTCTGGTCCAAGTTTTAAAACATTGATCTTGAGACGACTAAATATTGACATTTCTAATACATGCAGTTCATACCTCCATTAGATTTGTCATGCTGATACAGTTTAAATATAGCACTGAATTTGTTAGAACATAACTACACTTAGTATCAAAAATCATTATTGATAGAAATATTTAACACTGCAGCTAAACACCTCTTTGTTAGAAGATCTATTACAAAATGTAACATGTTACAGACAAAGCTAGACTGTCTTTAGAAGGTAAACATCTCTCTTATGATGCTGGTATATAGGAGGCAAAATTTTTCCCCTTGTAATACTTATTTTGAGAATTTAGAAGGTAGAAAATTTTGCCCCCAAAAGGGGAGTAGAAGGCAGAAATATCAACCTTCTATAAGGAGCTTAGAAGGCATAAATTTCTGCATTTTGAAAAGAATAGAAGGCAAAATATATATCTATCGTCTAATTAATAGGTATTGCAAATGCCTTCTATAAGGAGCTTAGAAGGCTAAAATAATTCGTCTTATATAGTTGTTATTTCTACTTCCTAAAGTTTTCACATTTTAAAGTCACATCTTAATGATGATTTCTGAACTCTAGAAGGTGGGAAAATTCTACCTTCTATTGTTATTTTCTAATAGTGTAATTTAAACTTGTGTTATTATCTTCAAGCCTTCTGACTCATAGTAATGAATTGGGATCATATTAGATTACATACTTTGGATCTTTCTCTCAAATTTTCCTGCATGGGTTAAACACCATCCTAATTTGCACACCGACCAAACTTCTCTGATCTTGTAAATAAGATGTTATTCTAATAGGTATGTTCCAAGTATTTCTATATGGGACCAGTTTGTTCTAGTCTGATGATTGTAGGAGTGTTCATGGCTGTCAAATGCCTACCAGCATTATTTGCATTATTTGAGATTAAAAACTTAACTATTATACTAGCTAGTCAACATACGTGCTCCGCATGAGTATTTTCTTCATAAAATTATTTAAAATAAACATTTATATTAAAATAGATAATATGGCACATGCATAAATGCTAAGTTTTTTACTTTATATTTAATGTGGCTTATAAATGGAAGAGAGCCAACTTTAGACTGAAGGTGTTTGCTTAAGGTGAATTACTTTTTATAAAAAAATCTAACTAAAAATAGAATTGATTAAATTAAACAAATCACTAAGAGAGAAATATGTCACTATTTGAACCAGTGTAAGACATGTCCAAAATTTCATTAGCTCACATGTAGACATCATTTAAGTAAAATCAAATAAAATTTGACCTCACAAAATGAATATAAGAAATAATTAATTTATTTTTTGATCTGATGTCCGAAATTCTATTTCTTTGCAAATGCCTTTTATATTTAATATAGATTATAGATGAAAGATGATTTGCTCGGCCAAATTAAGCACTAAAGTTGTTTACAAAGTTGACACTCATTAGCTCCTATAAAAAAATTAAGTGGAAATGAGACTCAACAAGATAAGCAAAATTGATTCACAAAGAATATATAGATCATGAACATTGTAAAAAACATTGTAAAATTAAAGGGATTTTTCTTTATAAAATATTGTTAGAATGATACAAATTATAAATTTATCATTCATGTATTTTTATTTGGGCACGTACTATTAAAAATATTGATATTCTGCAAAAAGACCACATAACAATCTTTTAAACATGCTAAGGAGGGAAAATTTTGTCAAGACACATTGTGGCCCATTATAAACCGTCTCACAATCCAAAATGTCACCAAACAAAGCCCACTCGGGACTGGCCCAACCCACGGGTGCGCATTCTATGTATGTGCACACTCTACATGCCTTGAGGCCCTCAGACGGGTGACTGATATCACCACAATCTCGGAGGTTACCTCAACAAGCGACGGGTCTCCACCCACATAGCTGGGACACTTGCCATAACGTCGCCTTTCTAACTCTCAGAGCTCGAGAGTGGGTGAGAGGGTAATCGGCGATCCTATGATCGGACAGTCCATTACGACTCCGCTTAGTCATGAAACGGATGCACACAAGGTAAACACTATAAAGAAGACCCTAGACTGACGAACAAAGGTACGCAATCGGTGTAACGCCCTGGGTTTTTTGGATATTTTTTGGATCTGGATCCGTAGATTTCAGATAGCTTTTGTGGGTCCTACATGGAGTTTTGTGATTTACGCATATTTTTATCTGTCGGACCTTCGGAATCCCGTGTAGGGCGAACCGTTACATTCTCCGACTCCGAGACGTTGCAGACACGTTGTGCATTTTTTGAGGATCGTAGGGAGTATTTTTCCCTATTTTATGAATTTTTCAAAAATTTCAGATTTTCTATATATATAACCCCCCCCCTCTCATGCATGCTCTCTATTTCTCCCCTCTCTTCTCCGGTGGCCGACGGAGCAAGGCGGGGGCTAGGTGGAGGCGATGCGGGCGAGGAGCGGCCGAGCATGGGCGAGGATCGAGGGGCGGTGGCTTGCGGTGGAGCTCGTGAACCGGCGGAGCTTTCACGGCGTTTCCTTGGCGGATCGGCATCCTCGGCGTGCGGAATCTTCGGTGAAGGTAGGGGGATGGATCCTTAGCCCTTGTACTTCCTTTCTCCGCGTTTTATAGGCCGAGGTGAGGCCAAGAGTGGGTTTATTTCACGCCGGGGGGAAAATTGCATGTTTGGGGTGAGTGGTAGTTTTCTGCCGATTCGAGGCCCGATTGTGATTTTGATTTGGTTTTCCGGTAGTAGGAATGCTTGGGGATGAATTCCCCTTGTTTTCCCCTTTGCTGGGAGGCGAATGGGGCGTGGAACCGAGCTCACGGCGGAGCTCGGCCCGTCTGCTGGAAGACGCAGGAGGCGGACACCCTTGTGGCCCTCTGCACCCTAGTTTGGGCGGCCATGACCCTGGCCGTCCAAGTCACTGGGCGGCCACTGGTCTAGCCGCCCAGGGGTGTTGGGTGGCCAGGACCCAGGCCACCCTCACCCAGCATGGCCCTGGACTGGGCGGCCAGGTCGATGGTCGCCCAGCCCTCTGGGCGGCCGATGATGTGGCAGCACAAGGCATGGGGTGCCCAGCTGCTGGGCGGCCACTGGTGTGGCCACCCAGGCCTCTGGGCGGCCAAGTGTCTGGCCGCCCAGCTCAGTCAGCCACCGGGCTGCCGTGTTTCACATTTTCTTGCCCTGAGGTGTCCGTATGCGATACGGATTCACAGAAGGGGTGTCCGCATGATTCTTCATGATCCGAGAGGTACCGTGTTACCTCGATTAGTGTCCCCGTGAGTTTTGAGGGTCCGGGCGACCTCGTGTGTTTCCGGGCTTCTATGCATTCGTTAGGTTGACTCACCGTGTATCGATATGTGTGCGGAGGGCTTCCCCCGCACGATGTGGGTTTCTCCGAAAAGTGGTTTCCATGTAGGCCAGGCGTATGGCCTTGGACTGTGAGTCCAATCATCAGCCTGGAGTTGGAAGTCTCTTGAGTTCCCTTTGTGAGGGAATGGTCTCGGCGATTGTGAATCACCTCGTGAGTTATCGTACCAAGGTTTCTGACCCTAGGATTAGGGTAGAATGACGACATGGAGCCGTCCTGGTGCAACGGTGTAGACTCGAGTCACGTGACTCAAGGACCGTTGGGTTTATTAGGTCTAGTGGAATGTCCATGTAACGACCCAAGATCCGGATACCGGGAAGGACCCGATACCATTCGAATCCTGGCCCGCCGCCCACGAGTCGGAGGACTCGGAAGGGCTAAAAGGAGTGTGGAGTTACAAAGAAATAGGAAATAAAGTAGGATAATTCAACAATTAACAGAGATAAATAAATAATTACAATAATAATAAAGTCCAGTCTGACAGAAAGTACAGTCTAAAGCAGTAAAACGTACCACATGCCGAGTGAACACTCGGCCCGGCGAGCGGGCAACTGAGAACCTCCGAACAGCACCCTCGAACCTCGAGGAAGAACCGCCACACCTGAAAAGCAGGGATGAGTCTCCAAAATAGAGACTCAGTAGGGATCCCGCGGAACCCCAACCGGAAACAACGGCGGTAGCGGAAAGGAAAGCTACAACGACAGCAGGAATAGCGAATCGGTGGCCGGTCAAAACTTGGCACTGCAGCTACTCCTATTGTACCAGAAAACACACCCAGATCTCACGGTCGGGGCTACCGAACTACACTAGTACCACTTACCGAAGTAAAAACCCACGGCAACCACGCCGTAGAGGCTTGTCTCCCAGGACACGGCCAACCTGGACACGCTGTCCAAGGTGCAACCCCGACCACCCGATCGCGGACACCGCACCAACAAGAGGCAACCACAGTAAAGCTATTAGCACCAGTCTCACGACACGAAAACTGACACACACGTCACGGCGAAACAACCTGGACTCAATAGTCAACATGACCAAAAATCCGCAGGTCGAAGTCACAGAGACTGGCAGTCTATCACTCCCGACTCGACAGGAGTACCTCCCACTAGAAGCACAGTCGGTAGCATCCCCTGACGTCTTACACCGCACCACAGGTGTCTGCCTGGCACGATAGCCCCCGATGGAGGCAAGGACACCGTATAAGTAACCACAAAGCAAGTGACTAGCTGGGGTCACACTCGTCAGCGTGTGTCCAACTGCCCCCAACCACGTGTTCACACACAGACCATGTGTCCCAGGTCTTGCCTCTAACTGGTTTTCCCCTCAGCCGGACTCTAGCTACAAGACGTGGGGCCCGACGGAAACCAGTTTAAAAACCATCCTCAGGGTAGCCACTCCACCACTCCCTGGTGGGACCGCTAAACGCATAAGCAGGCTACGACTAGTGGAGGGTCATTAAAGGAGTAGACTCTCAAGTCAACGGAAAATAACGTCCGAACCCGATGAAGTACGGGGACCGTCCCACGTACTAGCACTGTCGCACGGTGACCACGGTCGGACAAGAAACGGGACTCACAGTCCACGGCCACGCACCCGGCCACGCAGAAACTCCGAAGCACAGTTCCAAAGGCAGCTCACAGGCCGCCAAACCGAATCCCACTCTCAGGGTAAAGCGGGAACCCTCTAGCCCCAGGCTGGGCAACTAGACTCATAATCCAAGGCCTTACCTATGGCCCACTCGGAAACCTTTTTCCGGAGAAACTCACGGCGTGCGGGGAACCCCCGTCGCACTTGCACCGATGCACGGTGACTCAATCAAGCGTAACACAAAAGCCCGGAACACGAGGAGTCACCCAGACTCTCAAACCCACGGGCACACTAAATGAGGTAGCACGGTCCTCCCGACACCCTCAAACTATGGACACAAAACCCTCGAGGTGCCTGGGACATTCACGAGACCGTAGGTCGACCACTGGGTTCCAACTGGGTCGACCAGGGACCTACACAATGCGAAACGATCGCGGCAAGCACGGAGAACCACTTCGGCATAACACAGTGCCTGGCAGTCTATCTTTGGGCCGTCACAGACTGTAACGGTCCAAAGGTAGGCCGTCACAGCACCCTAATGGTCCAACTCAGGAGCGTTAGGCAAGAAAGCAATGCTGGTTGTGGCGTACCCACCTTGGGGCGTCACAGCCTCTAACGAACCAAGCCTGGTGCGTTAGAAAATGGAGCAAAATAGGTTGTGACCCACACCCCTCGGGGCGTCACAACCCCTAACAGACCTGTCCGGGTGCGTTAGAAGGAGGGATACGTCAACTCTGACGCACCCAAGCAAGGGCGACGCAAGGCTCTGATGTTCCACCTCTGGTGCGTCAGAGTCTCGTGACCCCGATCGGTCAAAACCACGATAACGGATGTAACAGTCGAACTCAAGCGCGTCACACCCTCTGGCGATTTATCGTAAGACCGCCAGATCGAGTGACGCCCTGCCGACACCCCAAACCTCTGTGACGCACCCCTCTTGGGGCGTCACGGCATGTAACGCACCCACCCTGGGGCGTCACAGCCTGTGATGGTCACTGGAATGACCGTCACACCGTCCCGATTGCAGGACGGCGGGAAACGACCCAAAAATCATCCCACGCCCGCACACCTCCATGGGAGAGGGGGAAAACAAGGGGGACGCCCCCAAATATCCCCTAGCATACATCTACGGCCGCGGATCGGCCAAAAACGCAGTGAAACGGTAGATCGGCTCACGAGCCATAAAACATGAAATTTTCCCAAAAATCCCCGATCACATCGGCTTGGCTCACCGCGGCCTACAAAACTTGCGGGAAAGGAAGCGCAGGAGCTGGGGGTCCATCTCCCTACCTCCACCGAAGAAACGACACGCCATGGACGTCGATCCACGAAGAAAGCGCCGCGAAACCCTCGCTGGCTAACGGACGCGCCCCCGAGCATCGCGCCGCCTCCACCTCCTCGATCCTCACCCGTCCTCGCCCGCACCGCCTCCACCTCACCCCCGCCTCGCTCCGTCGGCCGCCGGAGAAGAGAGGGGAGAAAGAGAGCGTGAGGGAAGAGAGAGGGAGAGAGGGTGAGAAATGAGAGGGGAGAGAGAGAAAGGGTTAATATATATAGAAAACCCAAAAAATATGGAAATTTAGATAATTACAAAAAATTATCTCCGCGATCTTCGGAAGGAGCACAACGCGTCGGTACTGTCTCGGAGTCGGAGAACGCCACGGTTCGCCCTGCACAGAGTTCCGAAGGCGCATCAGGGAAAAACACGTGTAAAGCACAAACTACACTCCGAGACCTGCGAAACATATCCGAAAAAATCTGGGGCATTATGGCCCTCCCCCCTTAAACAAATTTTATCCTTGAAATTTGGGACAACCACGGGAACACGGGGGAAGACTCTGCAACCCACTGACAATGCCGTCAGAGCCCCAGCACAGGAAACTTTGATTCATACGAGAAGCTCCAGACTTGAGGGACACAGTCAGACTTACAATCACAAACAACACCTCGCTCCGCACACTGTGCACACCGGCCATCAGTGTAGGTACACCAACAATGTAGCCCGACATCACCTCGGCCACAACCAACCCAATCATGGCACTGCTGCCACCATCTCACTCACCGAGGAGACACAGTCCTCGTCACGAGAAACAGCTACCAATCCATCCAATGGTCGGCGGACAAATCGCACATCAGCTTCACAACCAGCTGACCGGCCGCACACCCTTCTCAAGGGAACAACCAATACAGAGCCTCCACCAGCTCACACAGCCATCTCAACAGACTACAACCAGAACATTGGCTCAGCACCAAGAAACACCTCACACATGGCAAGCTGAAAGCCAAACATATCAATGTGCCAACTCTGTCGGAAGATAAACTTCGACAAAGCCCAGATCCCGTCTGGAAAGGCACGTCACAGAAGCGACCACCAAAGGTCTCACCTGCACACGGCTCTCACCGTTCACGATGCACAACCAACAGCATCTTCTGTCTGTGAAAAGACCATCCACTGATCGCCAGGTACACATCAACGGGAAAACTCTGCTTGCTCAGGTTCTTCCTTCTTTCCTGGTCCTTTACCACATCCGAAGGGGACATTCCAAACCTCGTCAAGCCATCCGTTGACTCATGCACAGACCAACACCACAACCAGACCTATCATTACGCCAACACTACCCTCTCAGGGGAGCACGACAAAACCAACTACAAGGCTCAGGAGTCATCGGTCATCACCTCGCTCGACTCAGACTTACAGGGGAACCATCCCATGCTGGTCAACAAACCAGGGATAACCATTGTGACACCAATGTCCCATCAACGACCACCAATCCGACATCAATCTCACTAAAAGGCCTCCGCCCACAGGCGTCACTCTTCCGTCTTGTCTCATCTCATCCCTCCACTTAATTAATTCAAGTGGACACCTGCCAATCCTGATTCCGCCCTCACCACAGAGCCATGGGACACCACCTGAACACTCATGGCACACGTCTCTAGGGGAGAAAGAGCCAACCAAAATTACAACAACCAGGTCGCCAGCACCACGACCAATGCACAATGGGTCCCTAACAATACACATCTTACCGTGGTCGACTACGAGACTAGCCTTACCAGTCACTCGCAGCTACAACCCGGAACCTAAAATCTCTCAAAGATCACTTCCTCAAAACATGATCTCAACCGTGGACACAACCTCCAATACAAGTCGGGCACCAAGCCACCGACTCTGACCAACACGTCCTCGGCCTTCTTCAGGCGACATCCTCAACAACCCTATCCGGGTCCAACACCGACGCCTGACACGGCTTCCATCACAAGAACAGGGTACTCATGCGGCGCACTAGCCAGCACATTCCCCAACACTCTATCCTGCCAGTGCCAAGAATCCCGATATCTCGAGCAACAGCACGACATCAACACGTCTCACACAGAGGGACCAATCCTCCAATGCTCACGCAAACTCAGGAATCCGCCTGTAGCAACCAACGCTACGATCCTGAACCAGTGGGTTATGGGCCCACTAGGCTTCTGCTACTCACTCTGATCAACATGCACAGCCAAACACGGCAACTCGGGACTCACCATCCCGAAAATCCACGACTTGACTGGTCAACCTCAGAAAATAGGGTGAGGAAAAGCTCCATTACCTTGAACCCCAAAGCACAGATTCACCCCCAATCTGACAATCCTCTGCAACTCCGCAGGCTCCGATCCGCCACGCATCAGAAAGTCCCAGCACTAGCCAAGAATGTGAACACCGCCCAACCAGCACTCGTCCTTCCAAAAAAGTGCCAACACACCCACACAGGACAAGGGAATGGGCACAACTTCTCACAGGTAACCACCTCGCCAAGACAAGAAGCACGTCTCGCATGGACTTCATGGCACACAAGGCCAACCAATCCGGACACATGATGAAAGATGGCAATCCTAGCCAAACACAATACTCTCCAGCCAAAGGAGAAACCAAACGCACTTCCGACCAACGAAAAACTCCGTGCTCGACCTGACCTCAAATCTCGCGCACGCTGGAAACAGCACCAACCAACACCAAGGAAAACCATCGCTTCCATCGGGTCAGCGCTTCCGACACACTCAGCAAGTGTCACGTTGGACCACAATCACAGCATCTCTCGATGCACCACCGCTGTAATTCCTCAAACTGCAACGCGCCACTCCAAGAGCCGCAACAAGAGCCATAATCGACAATTGTCAACGCTCATCCTCAAGTCTCGAACTCGCCACGGAACTTCCACTACTCAAACCAAATCCAAGGTGATAACAACCCATTTGCAAGCAAGAGTGTAGGAGCAAGAACTTACTGGGACACCATAGCCTAATCCTACCTCGAAATCCGTAAGAATAGCAGGGACCGACAAGTCATTTCTGATGCCACAGAGCATGACAAGAACATCAGGCTCGACGAAACAGCAGCTCATCGAGAAGATCCTTCGCTCACCCGAGCACACTTCTCGATCAGAACACCCGCTCTGCCACCTTAAACTACGACCTGAACACCTCAGGGGCTGGACAAACCTCAAGCTGGAGTGGCCAAAACCGATATCAGCTCTCTCAGAGCACGCTCACGGCCACTTAACCACAAACAATCCTCTCCAGCCACCTGACCACGCTGTAGATTCCTCAAACGCAGCACCGCGAGCTCACGCCTGCCAACAACCTCTGCCCAACGCAGCACAACCAGGGCCACCACCGATGAGGGAGAAGGCTCTCAACCTCGATCCATAGACCCCACGCTGGCAACAAAAGCCGCGGACAGCAACCACCTTCACAGCGCCGCACATCGCACTCAAGCTCTCAAGCGAGAAATTAGGCGGAAAGCGAACACAAAACCCTAAGCCAGCTGCCGACTGTACTGGACCTTATGGACTCTGATCACTACAATGTTTCGAATTCCTATGTACGTCCACAACCACTACTCTGATACCAACTGTAACGACCCAAGATCTGGATACCGGGAAGGACCCGATACCATTCGAATCCTGGCCCGCCGCCCACGAGTCGGAGGACTCGGAAGGGCTAAAAGGAGTGTGGAGGTACAAAGAAATAGAAAATAAAGCAGGATAACTCAATAATTAACAGAGATAAATAAACAATTACAACAACAACAGAGTCCAGTCCAACAGAAAGTACAGTCTAAAGTAGTAAAGCGTACCACATACCGAGTGAACACTCGGCCCGACAAGCGCGGCGATTGAGAACCTCCGAACAGCACCCTCGAACCTCGAGGAAGAACCGCCACACCTGAAAAGTAGGGATGAGTCTGCAAAACAGAGACTCAGCAGGGATCTCGCGGAACCCCAACTGGAAACAACGACGGTAGCGGAAAGGAAAGCTACAACGACAGCAGGAACAGCGAACCGGTGGCCGGTTAAAACTTGACACTGCAGCTACTTCTATTGTACCAGAAAATACACCCCGATCTCATGGTCGGGGCTACCGAACCACACTAGTACCACTTACCAAAGTAAAAACCCACGGCAACCATGCCGTAGAGGCCTATCTCCTAGGACACGGACAACCTGGACACGCTATCCAAGGTGTAACCCTGACCACCCGGTCGCAGACACCGCACCAACAAGACGCAACCTTGGTAAAGCTACTAGCACCAGTCTCACGGCATGAAAATCGACACACATGTCACGGAGAAACAACATGGACTCAACGGTCAACACGACCAAAAACCCGCAGGTCGAAGTCACAGAGACTAACAGTCTGTCACTCCCGACTCGACAGCAGTACCTCCCACTAGAAGCATAGTCGGTAGCGTCCCCTGACGTCTTACACCGCACCGCAGGTGTCCGCCTAGCACGATAGCCCCTGACGGAGACAAGGACACCATACAAGTAACCACAAAGTAAGTGACTAGCTAGGGTCACGCTCGTCAGCGTGTGTCCAACTGCCCCCAACCACGTGTTCACACACAGACCATGCTTCTAAGGTTTGGCCTCTAACTGGTTTTTCCCTCAGTCGGACTCTGCCTGCAAGACGTGGGGCCCGATGGAAACCAGTCTAAAAACCATCCTCAGGGTAGCCTCTCCACCACTCCCTGGTGGGACCGCTAAACGCGTAAGTAGGCTACGACTAGTGGAGGGTCACTAAAGGAGTAGACTCTCAAGTCAACGAAAAACAACGACCGAACCCCATGAAGTACGGGAACCGTCCCACGTACCAACACCGTCGCACGGTGACCACGGTCGGAGAAGAAATGAGACTCACAGTCCACAGCCACGCACCTTGTCACGCAGAAACGCCGAAGCATGGTTCCCAAGGCAGCTCACAGGCAGCCAAACCGAATCCCACTCTCAGGGAAAAGTTAGAACCCTCCAGCCCCAGGCTGGACAACTGGACTCATAATCCAAGGCATTACTCATGGCCCACTCGAAAACCTTTTTCTGGAGAAACTCACGGCGTGCTGGGAACCCCGCCGCACTCGCATCGACGCACGGTGACTCAATCAAGTGTAACACAAAAGCCCGAAACACGAGGAGTCACCCCGACTCTCAAACCCAAGGGCATGCTAAACGAGGTAGCACGGTCCTCCCGACACCCTCAAACCACAGACACAAAACCCTCGGGGTGCCTGAGACATTCACGAGACCGCAGGTCAACCATTGGGTCCCAAGCGGGTCGACCAGGGACCTATACAATGCGAAACGATTGCGACAAGCACGAAGAACCACTTCGGCATAACACAGTGCCTGGCGGTCTATCTTTGGGTCGTCACAGACTGTAACGGTCCAAAGGTAGGCCGTCACAGCACCCTAACGGTCCAACTCAGGAGCGTTAGGCGAGAAAGCAACACTGGCTGTGGCGCACCCACCCTGGGGCGTCATAGCCTCTAACGGGCCAAGCCTGGTGCGTTAGAAAACGGAGCGAAACAGGTTGTGACGCACACCCCTAACGGACCTGTCCGGATGAGTTAGAAGGAGGGATACGTCAACTCTGACGCACCCAAGCAAGGCCGTCACAAGGCTCTGACGGTCCACCCCTGGTGCGTCAGAGTCTCGTGACCCCGATTGGTCAAAACCACGATAACGGATGTAACGGTCGAACCCAAGCGCGTCACACCCTCTGGCGGTTTATCGTAAGAGTGCCAGAGTGACCGACGCCCTGCCGACACCACAAACCTCTGTGACGCACCCCTCTTGGGGCGTCACTGTAACACCCGAGAATTTTAAAATAGAAATATAAAAAAAATTATATATATATATATAATTATTGAACTCATATTCTAATTCTATTGGATTAACCTTTTAAAATATTTAATTACCAATAGATGCTTTAGAAGATGCCAAATTATATTTTAGGAAATGTCAATTTATATTTTCAATCACTTAGGAAATTAATAATATATCTTATTACACTATTCTAAAGAAATAGGAAATAGATTATATAGATAGGGTTTTAAAGGATAAACATCACTTTTACAAGATGCCGATTCATATTTTCATAATTTAGAAATTTTCATATTTCAACTTTTACATTATATCATTATTTTGAAGAAATAAGGGTATATGGATGAAGTGTTAAAGGATAAACATAATTTAGAAAGTGAGAAAGGGTATATAGATAATTTTGGTTAGTGTAGAGTGAATACAAAAATCTCCGTTCAAAATAACGACATATGTTAAGTCGTTGTTTCCTAAACGTGAATAGTGACGTGAATAGTGTCACTTTTTATTTAAAAAGAATTTTTCAAACAAAATTATATGTAAAAATAGAGAAAAATGTAAGGGTCTCACCCCTAAAATTTCACAAATAAATTCTATCAAGTTTTAAAGATAAAAACCTTTGAAGTTTAACATGGAAATCTTAACTTATGAAAGACACGACCCTCTCTTGGGCGTCATTTGTTTTTCGACAACTATCACGATCATTCTATCCCTCCAGCCTATGTAGGCTGTAAACCCACTAAATATCCTATAATTCTGGATCTTGTCCCCCATCCTGTCGACTCTAAGGTTATAAAATACACTCTATTTTCCCCCTATTTGGTTAGTTCGAAGGCTAGATACGGGAACAAGCTCTGAAGAGTTGCAGAGGAAGGGAATGGCTACTTCTTCCTCTCCTGTCAACTCTTGTCACTTCACAGAGGTAGGTGTTCTCAAATCCTTGCCTAACTAGTAGCTAAATAAGTTAATTGATGCATGTTTAGAGTTCAATCAACTAGTCTACCATGCTATATATATACATATAATCTGGCTTTACCATGACCAAGAATAATACCATGTTATACATCTGTTAATAGCTTGTTACATACTGTTATCATAATTTTTTTTGAGTTTGAACTTAGTTTATTAGTATGATTTCATGAGCTTTTTAATGTATTTATCACACTACTAGTTTTTAGTCTTAATAATCCTGTTTTAAACCTTAAATGATAGCCTCTGTTAACGTTTTAAACACCCAGGTCATTTGAAAATGGCGCCCCTAACCAGGGCGCCAATTAACAAAGTGAAGACTTTATCGAAGTCTTCAATTAAATGAAGACATGCACCATGTCGTCAATTCGATTTCTGAAATTTTCAGTAATTGATAATTCAACACATTCAAAAATCCATAACTATCAAACTAAAGCATGAAATTTTTGCATGAACATGTTTCTGGAATTCTGACATTTTTCTCAACATATTTGTGCCATTACTTCCTGATTCGTAGCTTTTTTACATCGATGAATAATGGACACCTCTCTGTAATTGGCGTCCCTGACCAGGGCGCCAATTTCCGAATTGAAGACTGCTCGAGAGGGCGTCAATTAATTGAAGACATGCACCATGTCGTCAATTCAATTTTCTGAAATATTTAGAAATCAGTAAATCAACGCATTCAAAATTCTATAACTAATAAATCAGACCTTGAAAATTTTGACAGAATATACTTCTGTGACCCTGAGATTTTTCTCCATCTGACCATGCCTTCGGATTCTGATTCGGAGAAACTTTGGAGAAATGAACAGTAACTTGTGTCACATAACTTACAGTTCTGATGCGAAGCACAACTCACTTGGAAAACAACTCAATTAGTGTGTCGTCAATTTAAGTTGAACATGTACTTCAATTGAAGACACCTTGGAAGTCTTCAATTAAATGAAGACTGCCCACAGAGTCTTCAATTTGTTAAATGAAGACTGCCCACAGAGTCTTCAATTTATTAATTGAAGACGGCCCTCAAGTCTTCCATTACTGAATTGAAGACGGCCCTTAAGTCTTCAATTACCGAATTGAAGATGGCCCTCAAGTCTTCAATTACAGAATTGAAGACGGCCCTTAAGTCTTCAATTACTGAATTGAAGACGGCCCTCAAGTCTTCAATTAATTGAAGACTTCATGAGGGGCGCCAATTTCAATATATATATATAATTTTTGAAAAATCACAATTTTGAAAGGTTGGGTAACCCCCAGGCGTCAATTCTTCAAATGACGACTTCCAGGACGTCTTCAATTAAATGAAGACATCCTGAGGGGCACCAATTTGATATATACATATATAAATTTCTAAAAATTAAAAATTTGAAAGATTACCAAACTCTCCGATGGCAACTCAATAATTACAACTTCTGATCTTGATCTATCTCGAGAATTGTGCAAACACAACCTTAATCCATACTCCTGCGTATGATGAGTTCTTGAAATTCCGTTCCATGAAAAATCTACTTGTGTATACCCTACATGGTCAAACCTTGAATCTCTTAAACTACCATTTGGGAGTGAAGGAGCTAAGTGCCTAGCAGGGTAAAGTGCTACGTTGTGGGAGACACCTCTTGAGGCTGTACGGCGCAAAGTGCTACACGACGGGAGCCACCTCTTGAGCCTGTAGGGGCCATCTCTAGAATCCTCCATAACCAAATTACTAGTTAATCTCGTCTGAAATACTACGTTTCTAAATTCTTGAAATTTCATATTGGCAATAAATGAGAGTGGATGTCAAAGGTAATACATGAAATGCTTTGCATATAGGGCCCGATCTGGTCCTGGGAGGAGCACCCGAAGATACTTGTGCCCATAGAAGTTTATTGACCACGGTGTTTAGCATTGCACCGGAGTACTTAGTTGACTTGAGAGACTCCACCCCTACTCTCTCTCTCTCTCTCTCTTTACTTGACTTGACTTGCGTGGCCCGGAACGGGCGATACTTGACTTGCGGCCCGAGAAAGGGCAGAATACTTGCTTGATAATAGCCAATCCTATTGATACGTATTTAACTTTACTTGCTTGAATTGAACTTTACTTGCTCATACATGAGATATACTTGTACATGAGTTCCTTCTCATACCTGCGTTCATACTTGTACACGAATCCCTGCTTGCCCGAAGTGGCATTTACACTTGTAAATTCTTGAAAATACTGCTTGTCAAATACTTGAATTCTTGTTATACTCTCTTTATACAGTTCTTGATCTCTTATTATTTATCATGCTTAGATTTACCTGTATACCTACTTTTTATTATACGTACATCATGCATGGCCATACTGATAATACATGCAAATTGTAAATCACGTAAAGATTGCTCGTATTTGAGATGTAATTCCTACTGAGCGATTCACTCATCTAGTTGCTTCCTAACCTTTTCAGGTGAATCGGATAGCGACAAGAATGGGTTTGAGGCCGAGTGAAGAGTGCTAAAATACCATCCATCTATCATTAGCTAGTCGAGTCTTTGAATTTATTTGAGTCTACATTGTATTTCCAGTTATGTCAGTTAGTGGTATAAACTTTGTGTTAAGTCGTGTAGCCAAATGTTTGGCTTTCTAAATTTGGAAATCTTCATGGACTATCTTTAATTCCTTTGATTAATCAAATAATCATCACTTGGACTATTGGATTTTATTAGTTTTATTAGTCATTTGCGCACTCCGAAATTATGTATGTTAAAATTCTTATCGCTCTAATGACATGATCTATATAGACGCGTCACACATCTGAGTATCTTCCGCGCTCGGGGCGTGACAGTCTTCGTGGTATCAGAGCCTAGGTTTTCAAACCTAGAAAACTAGAAGAAATAATAGGTTAGAAATTGAAATCTAAGTAAAAAAAAACTTGAGTTCAAGGATAGGTAAAACCCGAGTCCAAGGATAGATATACCTTACCCGGTGAGATGGATAGAGCCAGGGGTTTTTATCATACTTAACTCTTTTGTAGGATCATGGCTGCGGAATGAGCACAATGGCGCGAGATGCAGCGCACCACCTCACACAGGCACTATAGCAAGTGGTCCAAGGCGGAGCAAACCGTGGAGCGGGTGATCTCCACAGGATTTTCCGTAACATTAACCCACCGAGGTTCATGGGTTTGTCCGACCCCGAGGATGCCGAGAATTGGTTGAAGTAGATGGAACGAATCCTCCGTGTGATGCAATGCGCGGACGAAGAGAAAGTTTTACTGGCCGTATTCCAACTGGAGCGGGATGCTCGATGCTGGTGGGAATCCATAGAAGTAACACTGTCAAAAGACCATGTCACATGGGATGAATTCACGGAGAATTTCAACAACAAGTACTTCTCCGACCATATCCAGGAGAAGAAGGCCGCGGAATTCACCGTTCTAAAACAACGGGACTTGAAAGTGGCCGAGTATAAGGCCCAGTTTTCCAGATTATCTAGGTATGCACCCCACCTGGTGTGTACAGAAAAGATGAAGGTGAGAAGTGGTGCGGACACCCGAGCAGTTGAGCGGCGCGATACGCTGAGCCACCGGTACCGCAGACGGAGCACGACTCGAGCCACCTCAGCATCTATTTGGCTCGGAGACAGCCTGGAGACGCCCCCCTGAGTCCCGGAATTTATCATATTTAGTTAGACTTTATGTGTGTGTAATTTGTGTTTATTTCATTGCATTCGGTTTGCCATTTTGATTGTAATAGGGGCTTATGTGCAATTCGGACCCCGTGGGCCCCACGGGCCCACGAGGCCCCATCCCATTGGGCCACCTCAGCCTAGGGTCCCACGTGGGGTCAGTCAATATGCCAAATGGAGGCATATAGAAGTTTGAATGGTAAAAGGACACATGGGGGACAAGTGGCTTGAAAAGTCCAAGGAGGCTACCCACCCCCACCTACCAAGTCCACCTTCTACACCCTAGTCCAAGGGCCGCCCCCCTCCCTTTATTTTTTTATTTATTTTGTGTGTGTGTGTGTCTCATGCCATCCCAGCCCTTCATCTCCCACTCCTAGATCCTACGGTTGTGGATGGATGAGAGATGTAACCTATTTAAGCTTGTATTTTTCATTTTGGAGAATTAATGCCATAAGAATTGTGAAAAAGCTTGAAGCTCCAGCCTTGGTGCGCCCCCTCCTCCTCTCCCTCTTCCCCTTGAAGCTGTGAAGGCTTCCTTCTGGTGGTGAGACTCCACCCTATCAGTTCCGGTCGCCGCCGCCGCCGCCACGAGCCGCCACCGCACCGCCACCGCCATCAACGGAGTTCTGCCCGTGCAGTATCACAGAAGCTTCCACAAATTTCTTGCCTCAGCCACGAGCTCAGATAGATCTGGGAATTTTAGTGGATGTTCCAGAGGTGTCAAGGACATCCCACAAATTTTTGTTTGCCATTCAGATCTCGTTTCATTTTTTTTGATTTTCGTCCACTCTTCCATTTCGGTTCTGCCAGAGTTCTGTCCAGTTTCATCCCCGCCTAAGTTTCATGTCTTAGGTCCACTGTTTGATTTCTGTTGGTTCGCCCAATTTTACTGGGGGTTCCATTCATCCACCCCTTCATCCATAATGTTTATAAATTTTTTATTCGCCCATCTTATATTTTCTAAAATTCGTTCTCAGACCCATCTACAGTTCTATCCACCTGTTCCCCGATCCGACCACCAGTCACCCCAAATATCATAGTAAATCACCACCACCTCCAAATCAAATTCCAAAAATAGTCCCAGTTCCGTGGTTTGATACCCTACAACTTTGAAGAAGCGCTCAAGAGCTGAATCGGAGGTTTACTAGACGGTCAATGGTGGTTCTCATTCAAGTGCCCTACAGCTCTGAGATTTCGGTTACTGTACGACAGGGACTTGTAAATTCATTAAAGTTCTGATCCGACCAGATCTAGCAGATCTCTCTAGGTCTATATTAAAGCATTTGAAGAGAGCTTTCCAATAATAGCTCATGCATCCCGATCCGACGTCGGGATTGGTCGCAGCGGCCGTTTTCGCCGGAGCGCGCGCCTGAAAACAGCAACTAAAAATCCGTGGGTAGCAACTTCAAAGCTTGGGAATCGGGACCGATCGACCCCCGATCGGTGTTCCCGGTCAACCGCCGTCCATGGAGGCATGCCACCAGGGGTCCCCATCATAGTGGGTCCCACCCCCGCAGATCCGGAGGACAGCGCCATCCGTGGGCCCCGCGGGCCCGCAGAACCCGCCGTTCGGAAAGCACGAAAACGCGGAGTTCGGCACCGCCGGGCGACATCAAGATGCTGCCCGTCAACCCGAGTTGCATGATTCCCGGGCTCCACATGTGACCTTTTACCTCCCTGCGTGGAGTGGGTCAAATCTTTGTATTGCTGTGATATTGTTTAATCGGGAGTCCGTGATTCGGCCGGGGTTGTCTTCGCCACGCTGGGTGCGTGGAGGTAATGGTCCGAACCTCTTGGCGTTCATTTGCTTAGTTAGTATACGGTCTTTTGTCGCTGCCGAGAGCGTAGGTACTAGCCCGTGTGTCCATGTCACCGCTGTGAGAGTGAGTGTGACCTGTCCCGTGACTCGATCCGAGTCCGGAAGTTGAGTCGGACTACCCTTGACCTCCGCCGGTTCCTTAACCGCGCACAGTCCGCGCTTTCCCTCGCTTGGGACGACGAGTGAGCTTCCACTTCTATTAGCGACGTTTTGCCACTAAGAGCTCGTAGTGTCGGGCTTAGTGTCTCCCTGGTGTGTGCTGCTGGTCGCGTCTTCATCTAGAGTCCGAGGGTGGCACCTAGTAGTGTCGTCTCCCGTGTCCGTCCCGCATCAGTTTGGTATCAGAGCGAGTCGAGTCTAGGGTAGTCATTGCATATGTCTTACATGCATCATGGTCTAAGTCGAGTCTAGGACCATCATTATTCTCAAAACAAAAAAAAAGTGTGTTTTAAATTGCATTTGCACCCTTTATTCGGTATCTTAAAAGGTGTTGTCCGAACGTTAGGCTACGCCTACCGGGAGGTCGCACACTTGCGGGAGTGATCTTCGGATCGATTAACTCCGCCCCGTACCAGATATTAGTTTAGGTCTAAGTGCATCATTTAGTGTGTGTTTGCATTAGTCGGTGTCTTCTAGTTCGTGTGTAGTCCTATAAGAGTCAGTCGGTCTTGTCCAAGTGTCGGCATGTCTAACATGTAGTTCCCCAGTTTCTCATGGAGTCCCAATCACCCGGGTGATATGACCGTTGGCCCACCCATGGGCTTGGCAACCATCCTCTCCGCTTCTGTCAGCCTGAAGCCTCAGATTTTTTTGGCTCCAATGACCCGGGCATCTACCTCAAGTGGGAGGCCACCATGGACACCTACTTTGATTGTTATACTATGTCCGAGGCAATGCAATTCTCTTTCGCCAAAGAGCGGCTTCTTCATGAGGCTGCCGACAAGTGGGATTACATCGAAAGAATGAGAGCGGTTAGGGGGCAATGGCCCATCAAGTCATGGTGGGACATGAAGAGAGAGCTTAGGAAGGTCTACGTGCCCCAACCGGTCACCTCCAACCGGCCCCACCCAACCACTTCCAACCAAGTGGGTTCTAGTCGGAGGCAAAGAGTCCCACACGTAGATGAGCCTAGACCCAATCCTAGGACGGCTGACTACGGGCGAGTCCATCATGATATCCCTATTCCAACCCACTCCGTTTCCGAACTTATGCAAATGATTTTGGACCAGTTGGATGGGATGGATAGGACACGTACTCCTAGTGATGTACTCCTACCCGAGCCTAAGGAGGTCATCGCCGGTAGTCTTAACCTGGCCCCATCAACGGAGTCCCCAAGCCCTCTCCCCATCATAGTTGATCCTCCTTCCCCACCCATGAGAGCTCCATCACACTCACCTTCCGATCTTATTTCGGAGCCCTCTTATTTGGAGCCACCAAAGCCCGAGCCACCCGTATTTCTAACGGGTACACTTTACATAGCCGAGCCACTAGTTAGTTGGCTCAAGGATGGCTTGGTCCCACTTTCCTTCCCATCTATGGACCCTATCCTACCTCTGGTGCCAATCAATTCATTTCACACCACTTTCCGGTCTAGTCACTATGTGGATACATTGGATGACCTTCTTAAAGGGTTAGATCGGCAGTGGACATTTACGCACTTGTTGGCTCCAGGCTTCGACCGACCCACAGGTCGTAGTTTCACTCATCCCGCTTTAGGGTCCATCACCTCCGTGTACACCGTGGGCCATGTTACCACGGAGGTTCTTCTACTCCTCCCTATGCTGGCCGAGTCCGACTTCATTTCCTTTTGCCCAAGGGAGGAATCTTACTTTCTACCTATGACTGCCGTCCCACCTCTCACAGTGAATGAAGGTGATCATTTACACCTCCAAGATTTTCAAATGTGGGACAGCGATTTGTGGAAGCCTAGTCCGAGGGGTCATACCTTCTTTGATCCCTTCGACCCATTCTCTTGTGGACCCCGTGACCCACCACATTTACTCCACCTTTTTGAGAGAGTCCACCATCATACCCCCACCGTCTCATCTCCCTTCAAGGATGAAGGAAATCAACAACACCTTCTAGACTTCCACACATGGGATCTTGAGATGAGGGAATCCATATCGAGGGGTCACACATTCTTTGATCCCTTCGATCCCTTTCTTAGTGGTCCCCTTGGTCCACAATCTCCATTCCACTTCTTTAAAGGAGGTCACCATTATACCCCTCCCCCATGGACCGGGACATCGGCACCCACCGAGTCCATTCACGGGCGAGAGACACCTTACCCTCCAGTCCCACCCAAACCTCCCAAATCCAAAGGACCATCTTATGATTGTACCGACCCTCGGTCACACCTAGGGTATGCATGGCACACATTCGGATGTCCTGGACCACCTTGCATATGATTGGGTCGGACTAACTGTAGGGTTGTTTAGGGTTGTGTGTGCATCCGTGTGTTTTTATTTTGCTAAGCATTTTAGGAGTGCATAGTGAGTCTGCCGAGTCTAGTGCTAGGCATGTTAGGAGTCTGCATGAGTGAGGCCAGCAATGCATGTTACAAAGAGCTAGCCGATGCCCATCGACACCACCGAGAGTTCCAAGAGGGCGAATATGTCATGATCAGGGTAAGACCTGAACGGTTTCCCTCTGGAACCGTTAAGAAGTTGCAAGCTCGCGGAGTCGGTCCCTTTAGAGTGTTGAAACGCGTTGATCCAATGTGTATGTTGTGGACCTACCCGAGGAATATGGTATAAGCTCTACCTTCAATGTATCGGATCTTGTTGCATATAGGGACCCAGCGGTGATCCCTAGTGAGCCTTTTGAGCCATCTCCTCCCCTTGAGAGTGATCCCACACCTGAGTGTCCACTTCCACCTCCAGCCCCTTTTTCACGGCAGCGTGAGCATATAGATTGTATACTGGACGAGCAAGTGACAGTTACCAGGAGTGGATCTTACCCGCGCTACCTAGTACGATGGAGAGGACGGCCCGCTACTGAGGACACATGGATTACACATGGCGAGTTGCAGCAGATCGATCCGGACCTTTTGGAGCGATACAGGGCGATGCAGACCCTTACTCGACAGGGTCGAGTTTCTCCCACCCGGGGAGAATTGGTGCGGACACCCGAGCAGTTGAGCGGCGCGATACGCCGAGCCACCGGTACCGCACACGGAGCACGACTCGAGCCACCTCAGCATCTATTTGGCTCAGAGACAGCCTGGAGACGCCCCCCTGAGTCCTGGCATTTATCATATTTAGTTAGACTTTATGTGTGTGTAATTTGTGTTTATTTCATTGCATTCGGTTTGCCATTTTGATTGTAATAGGGGCTTATGTGCAATTCGGACCCCGTGGGCCCCACGGGCCCACGAGGACCCATCCCATTGGGCCACCTCGGCCTAGGGTCCCACGTGGGGTCAGTCAACATGCCAAATTGAGGCATCTAGAAGTTTGAATGGTAAAAGGACACATGGGGGACAAGTGGCTTGAAAAGTCCAAGGAGGCTACCCACCCCCACCTACCAAGTCCACCTTCTACACCCTAGTCCAAGGGCCGCCCCCCTCCCTTTATTTTTTTATTTATTTTGTGTGTGTGTGTCTCATGCCATCCCAGCCCTTCATCTCCCACTCCTAGATCCTACGGTTGTGGATGGATGAGAGATGTAACCTATTTAAGCTTGTATTTTTCATTTTGGAGAATTAATGCCATAAGAATTGTGAAAAAGCTTGAAGCTCCAGCCTTGGTGCGCCCCCTCCTCCTCTCCCTCTTCCCCTTGAAGCTGTGAAGGCTTCCTTCTGGTGGTGAGACTCCACCCTATCAGTTCCGGTCGCCGCCGCCGCCGCCACGAGCCGCCACCGCACCGCCACCGCCATCAACGGAGTTCTGCCCGCGCAGTATCACAGAAGCTTCCACGAATTTCTTGCCTCAGCCACGAGCTCAGATAGATCTGGGAATTTTAGTGGATGTTCCAGAGGTGTCAAGGACATCCCACAAATTTTTGTTTGCCATTCATATCTCATTTCATATTTTTTGATTTTCGTCCACTCTTCCATTTCGGTTCTGCCAGAGTTCTGTCCAGTTTCATCCCCGCCTGAGTTTCATGTCTTAGGTCCACTGTTTGATTTCTGTTGGTTCGCCCAATTTTACTGGGGGTTCCATTCATCCACCCCTTCATCCACAATGTTTATAAATTTTTTATTCGCCCATCTCATATTTTCTAAAATTCGTTCTCAGACCCATCTACAGTTCTGTCCACCTGTTCCCCGATCCGACCACCAGTCACCCCAAATATCATAGTAAATCACCACCACCTCCAAATCAAATTCCAAAAATATTCCCAGTTCCGTGGTTTGATACCCTACAAGTTTGAAGAAGAGCTTAAGAGCTGAATCGGAGGTTTACAAGACGGTCAATTGTGGTTCTCAGACAAGTGCCCTGCAGCTCTGAGAATTCGGTTACTGTACAACAGGGACTTGTAAATTCATTAAAGTTCTGATCCGACCAGATCTAGCAGATCTCTCTAGGTCTAGATTGAAGCATTTGAAGAGAGCTTTCCAACGATAGCTCATGCGTCCCGATCCGACGTCGGGATTGGTCGCAGCGGCCGTTTTCACCGGAGCGCGCGCCTGAAAACAGCAACTAAAAATCCGTGTGCAGCAACTTCAAAGCTTGGGAATCGGGACCGATCGACCCTCGATCGGTGTTCCCGGACGACCGTCGTCCGTGGAGGCGCGCCACCAGGGTTCCCCATCATAGTGGGTCCCACCCCCGCAGATCCGGAGGACAGCGCCATCCGTGGGCCCCGCAGGCCCGCAGAACCCGCCATTCGGAAAGCACGAAAACGCGGAGTTCGGCACCGCCGGGCGACATTAAGATGCTGCCCGTCAACCCGAGTTGCGTGATTCCCGGGCTCCACATGTGACCTTTTACCTCCCTGCGTGGAGTGGGTCAAATCTTTGTATTGCTGTGATATTGTTTAACCAGGAGTCCATGATTCGACCGGGGTTGTCTTCGCCACGCTGGGTGCGTGGAGGTAATGGTCCGAACCTCTTGGCGTTCATTTGCTTAGCTAGTATACGGTCTTTTGCCACTGCCGAGAGCGTAGGTACTAGCCCGTGTGTCCATGTCACCGCTGTGAGAGTGAGTGTGACCTATCCCGTGACTCGATCCGAGTCCGGAAGTTGAGTCGGACTACCCTTGACCTCCGCCGGTTCCTTAACCGCGCACGGTCCGCGCTTTCCCTCGCTTGGGACGACGAGTGAGCTTCCACTTCTGTTAGCGACGTTTTGCCACTAAGAGCTCGTAGTGTCGGGCTTAGTGTCTCCCTGGTGTGTGCTGCTGGTCGCGTCTTCATCTAGAGTCCGAGGGTGGCACCTAGTAGTGTCGTCTCCCGTGTCCGTCCCGCATCAAGAAGATTCCTCAACGGGCTTCGGCCCCATTATATTACACATCTTGCACCAATGGACATCCAAGCCTATTCGGAGATGGTTCGGCGTGCCCAATTGCTAGAAGACGCCACCGAATTGTCTGAGAGAATCCGAGGAAGAGACAAGAAGGAACCCGTCATAAGTCCGGGAAAATTCAAACAATCATTCAACAAGAAGCGGTTCTTCATGGGAGGGGAGCCCTCCGAGGCAAATAAATTCAAGAAGAATGACATGCCATTCTCCACCACCACACCATCAAAGGAAATTTGCAAGTATTGTGATAAAGCTTGCCATAAGACCGAGGAATGATGGAGGAAGTTAGGAGCTTGTCTTCGATGCGGGAGCCGAGAGCATCGAATCCCAGACTGCCCACTGATGAAGGAACAAGACACCAAAGACGAGAAGCGTCTGGTGAAGAAACAAGGCCGTCTACAAGCTCTCCAAGAGACGGAACCCACTGAAGGCGGAATTGTGGAAGGTACTCTCACTATTTGTTCAAAAACTTCTCAAGTTTTATTTGATACCGGAGCAACTCATTCATTCGTTTCCAAGAACTTTGCTGCTTCATTTTCTAAGAAATATGAACTGTTAGATTTGGTCATATCTACACCTCTTGGGAATGAGTCTGATATCACTTATTACTATCCAAATTATGAAGTGATGATTAAGGGAAGTAATTTATCTGCTGACCTGATATGCCTAGATATGAAGGGTTATGACGTCATACTAGGTGCCGACTGGCTATCCACATACCAAGCAACTGTAGATTACCGGCATGGCAAGGTAACTTTCGTGGATTTTCCAGAGTTAGTTTACAATAGCCCTCGGAGTAAATCACTTCTTATATCAGCACTCTGAGCTAGTAAACTTATGAATAAGGGATGCATGGCTTTCATAGCATTCGTGACTGCCACGGAAGTCAAGAAGGTTAAACTTGAAGACATCCGTGTAATTCGGGATTTTTCTGATATTTTTCCAGAAGATTTAACCGGCTTACCCCCAGAAAAAGAAGTGTCGTTCACAATCGACCTTGTCCCTGGTGCTGGTCCTGTTTCAAGGGCACCATACAGAATGTCTTCTGCTGAGCTGAAGGAACTAAAGGAGCAACTAATAGAGTTATTGAAAAAGCGTTTCATCAGGCCGAGTACTTCCCCTTGGGGAGCACCCGTGCTGTTCGTCAAAAAGAAGGATGGATCGATGAGGCTATGCATTGATTATCGGTAGCTAAATCATCTCACAATCAAGAACAAATACCCACTGCCGAGGATTGACGAGCTGTTCGATCAGTTATCAGGAGCTTCATATTTCTCCAAGATTGATCTTCGTTTTGGTTACCACCAATTGAAGATCAAAGAAGAAGACATTCATAAAACTGCATTCCGAAGTAGGTATGGGCATTACGGATTTACTGTTATGCCTTTCGGACTAACGAATGCCCCCGCAGCTTTTATGCAGTTAATGAACAGCATATTCAGGCCCTATTTAGACCAATTCATTGTGGTCTTTATTGATGATATTCTGATCTATTCCAAAACCGAAGAGGATCATGAAGAACATCTCAAGAAGACACTGCAGATATTAAGGGAAAACAAGTTGTATGCCAAATTCAGCAAATGCGAGTTCTGGATCGAGGAAGTATCCTTCTTAGGCCATATTATTTCGAAGAATGGAATTGCTGTTGACTCGTCAAAGGTCGAAGTCATGAAGAACTGGGAACGACCCACAAATGCAACGGAAATTCGAAGCTTCTTGGGTCTAGCTGGTTACTACCGGCGTTTTATCAAGGGCTTCTCCAAGATTGCCGTTCCTCTGACCAGGTTAACCCGCAAGGAAGTGCCTCATGAGTGGAATGAAGATTGTGAAAAGAGTTTCCAAGCTTTGAAGGATCTCTTGACCACTACACTAGTCTTATCATTACCAATTGAAGGAGAAAAATATGAGGTATATACCGATGCCTCGGGTATTGGCCTCGGATGTGTATTGATGCAGAATGGAAGAGTCATTACATACTCTTCCCGACAATTGAAGAAACATGAAGAGAACTACCCGGTTCACGACTTAGAACTGGTCGCGGTAGTATTCACTTTGAAGATCTGGAGGCACTATCTCTACGGAGAACAATTCACTGTATACTTTGATCATAAAAGTCTCAAGTACTTATTCTCCCAAAAGAAGCTAAATGTGCGGCAAAGGTGTTGGCTCGAGTATCTCAAGGATTTTGACTTCACTATACAGTACCATCCTGGTAAGGGTAATTCCGTAGCTGATGCCCTTAGTTGGAAGCCGAGAACAATATTGGCCAACTACATGATACAAGAATGGAAGCTGTTGGAGAAATTCTCTAAGCTTGATATCAGCACAGATGAGAAGAACATGTGTATTATTCTATCTCATATGAGCCTACATCCAGATTTGCTACCTGAAATCAAGAAACTACAGGAAGAAGATCCCTCACTAGTAGAGACAAAGAGCAAGCTGGACGAGAGACTAGATTTCAAGCTGGCACCTGATGGCAGATTATTATACCGTGAATGGACATGTGTACCAGACAGTCCTGAGCTGAAGAAGAAGATTCTTGAAGAAGCTCATCGATCGAGGTACACGATCCACCCTGGAGCCACTAAGATGTACCAAGACTTGAAAAGAACTTTCTGGTGGCCTAACATGAAAAGGGAGGTAGCAGACTTTGTGTCTCGTTGCCTCACATGCCAACAAGTGAAGGCGGAACATCAAAAACCCGCCGAAAAGGTACATCCGCTGGATATTCCCAAGTGGAAGTGGGAAGACATTGGCATGGACTTTATCATGGGTTTGCCCAAGTCTAGGGGCGGATATGATGGAATTTAGGTAATTATCGACTGGCTAACTAAATCGGCCTATTTCTTACCCATCAAAATCCGATGGTCAGTCGACGTACTTGCTGCTCTGTATATTAAGGAGATGGTTAGATTGCATGGGGTTCCCATCTCGATTGTATCTGACCGAGACCCGCACTTCACCTCTCATTTTTGGAAGGGTCTACAACACTCTCTAGAGATGAAACTTAATTTCAGCATTACTTTCCATCCCCAGATAGATGGTCAGACTTAAAGGACAAATGATGTAGTTGAAGATATGTTAAGGGCATGTATTATAGATTTCAGCGGAAGCTGGCACGACCACTTATCCCTCGCCGAATTTTCCTATAATAACAGCTATCAAGCTAGTATTCAAATGGTACCTTTCGAGGCGCTTTATGGTAGGAGTTGTCGTTCTCTAATATGCTGGAAAGAAGTCGGTGAAAGATAAATTCTAGGCCCAGATATGGTTAGAGATTTGACTGAGAAGATACACCTTATCAGAGAGAGACTCAAGGTAGCTCAGTGCAGATAAAAATCTTATGCTGATAATAGAAGGAGAGATTTGGAGTTCCAAATTGGTGACCATGTATTTCTTAAGGTATCTCCTGGACGAGGTATTAGAAGATTCAGTGTTAAGGGCAAGCTTACACCGAGGTTTATAGGTCCATTTGAAGTATTGGAAAGACTGGGCGAGGTGGCCTACCGTATTGCTTTACCTCCTCAACTCTCGGAAATGCACAATGTATTTCACATATCTATGCTGAAGAAATATGTGCACGACCCTTCTCACGTCATCGACCATGCTAATTTAGTGATTCAAAGAGATCTTACTTATGAGCAAAAGCCGATGCGGATCCTCGACCGTGAAGTCCGAGTTCTAAGGAGCAAGACGATCCCTATGGTGAAAATCCAATGGAATCGATACGCGGAACAAGAAGCAACTTGGGAGATCGAAGAATATATGAAAAGAAGATACCCAGAATTATTCTAAACTGTAAGTATTTTATACTTTCCATAATATCCTTATACAGTTGAATTTGGGGACAAAATTCTTTTAAGTAAGGGAGGGTGTAACACTCGAGAATTTTAAAATAGAAATAGAAATATATATATATATATATATATATATATATATATATATATAATTATTGAACTCATATTCTAATTCTATTGGATTAACCTTTTAAAACATTTAATTACCAATAGATGCTTTAGAAGATGCCAATTTATATTTTCAATCACTTAGGAAATTAATAATATATCTTATTATACTATTCTAAAAAAATTGGAAATAGATTATATAGATAGGGTTTTAAAGGATAAACATCATTTTTACGAGATGCTAATTCATATTTTCATAATTTAGAAATTTTCATATTTCAACTTTTACATTATATCATTATTTTGAAGAAATAAGGGTATATGGATGAAGTGTTACATGATAAACATAATTTAGAAAGTGTATATAGATAATTTTGGTTAGTGTAGAGTGAATACAAAAATCTCCGTTCAAAATAACGACATATGTTAAGTCGTTATTTCCTAAACGTGAATAGTGACGTGAATAGTGCCCTTTTTATTTAAAAAGAATTTTTCAGAAACGAATTATATGTAAAAATAGAGAAAAATGTAAGGGTCTCACCCCTGAAAGTTTACAAATAAATTCCATCAAGTTTTAAAGATAAAAATCTTTGAAGTTTAACATGGAAATCTTAACTTATGAAAGACATAACCCTCTCTTGGGCGTCATTTCTTTTCCGACAACTATCACGATCATTCTATCCCTCCAGCCTGTGTAGGCTGTAAATCCACTAAATACCCTATAATTCTGGATCTTGTCCCCCATCCTGTCGACCCTAAGGTTATAAAATACACTTTATTTTCCCCCTATTTGGTTAGTTCGAAGGCTAGATACGGGAACAAGCTCTGAAGAGTTGCAGAGGAAGGGAAGGGCTACTTCTTCCTCTCTTGTCAACTCCTGTCACTTCACATAGGTAGGTGTTCTCAAATCCTTGCCTAGCTAGTAGCTAAATACGTTAATTGATGCATGTTTAGAGTTTGATCAACTAGTCAAACATGCTATATATATATGCATATAATCTGGCTTTACCATGACCAAGAATAATACCATGTTATACATCTGTTAATAGCTTGTTACATACTGTTATCATGATTTTTTATGAGTTTGAACTTAGTTTATTAGCATGATTTCATGAGCTTTTTAATGTATTTATCACACTACTAGTTTTCAGTCTTAATAATCATATTTTAAACCTTAAATTATAGCCTCTGTTAACGTTTTAAACACCCAGGTCATTTGAAAATGGCGTCCCTGACAAGGGCGTCAATTAACTGAAGACATGCACCATGTCATCAATTCGATTTCTGAAATTTTCAGTAATTAATAATTCAACACATTCAAAAATTCATAACTATCAAACTAAAGTACGAAATTTTTGCATGAACATATTTCTGGAATCCTGACGTTTTTCTCAACATATTCGTGCCATTACTTCCTGATTCGTAACTTTTTCACATCGATGAATAGTGGACACCTCTTTGTAATTGGCGCCCCTGACCAGGGTGCCAATTTCAGAATTGAAGAGTGCCCGAGAGAGCGTCAATTAATTGAAGACATGCACCATGTCGTCAATTCAATTTTTTGAAAATTTCAGAAATTAGTAAATCAACGCATTCAAAAATCTTTAACTAATAAACCTGACCTTGAAAATTTTGACAGAATATACTTCTGTGACCCTGAGATTTTTCTCCATCTGACCATGCCTTCGGATTCTGATTCGGAGAAACTTTGGAGAAATGAACAGTAACTTGTGTCACAGAACTTACAGTTCTGATGCGAAGCACAACTCACTTGAAAAATAACTTAATTGATGTGTCGTCAATTTGAGTTGAACCTGTACTTAAATTGAAGACACCCTGGAAGTCTTCAATTAAATGAAGACTGCCCACAGAGTCTTCAATTTGTTAAATGAAGACTGCCCACAGAGTCTTCAATTTATTAATTGAAGATGGCCATCAAGTCTTCAATTACTGAATTGAAGACGGCCCTCAAGTCTTCAATTATTGAATTGAAGACGGCCCTCAAGTCTTCAATTAATTGAAGACTGCTCTCAAGGGCATCAATTCCGTTTCTTGAGGAATTAAAGCTATAACATTAGAAAATTCATATCTGTGAAACCAAAACTCAGTAATTATATCTGAACATGTTTCTGGACCGAGGAATTATACTTAATATTCATGTCCTTACTTTAGAATTTCGAGAAACTTTTTTGAAATGAATAGTGATTTGAGTCACAAAACACATCGACTGGGTGAAAATCAAGAATTGAAGACGGCCCTCAAGTCTTCAATTACAGAATTGAAGACGGCCCTTAAGTCTTCAATTACATAATTGAAGACGGCCCTCAAGTCTTCAATTACTGAATTGAAGACGGCCCTCAAGTCTTCAATTAATTGAAGACTTCATGAGGGACGCCAATTTCAATATATTTATATAATTTTTGAAAAATCATAATTTTGAAAGGTTGGGTAACCCCCAGGCGTTAATTCTTCAAATGACGACTTCCAGGACGTCTTCAATTAAATGAAGACATCTTGAGGGGCGCCAATTTGATATATACATATATAAATTTCTAAAAATTGAAAATTTGAAGGATTAGCAAACCCTCAGATGCCAACTCAGTAATTACAACTTCTGATCTTGATCTGTCTCGAGAATTATGCAAACACAACCCTAATCCATACTCTTGCGTATGATGAGTTCTTGAAATTCCGTTCTATGAAAAATCTACTTGTGTATACCCTACATGGTCAAGCCTTGAATCTCTTAAACTACCATTTGGGAGTGTAGGAGCTAAGTGCCATGCAGGACAAAGTGCTACGTTGTGGGAGCTACCTCTTGAGGCCGTACGGCGCAAAGTGTTACACGACGGGAGCCACCTCTTGAGCCTGTAGGGGCCACCTCTAGAATCCTCCATAACCAAATTACTAGTTAATCTCGTCTGAAATACTACGTTTCTAAATTCTTGAAATTTCATATTGACTATAAATGAGAGTGGATGTCAAAGGTAATACATAAAATGCTGTGCATATAGGGCCCAGTCTGGTCCTGGGAGGAGCACCCGAAGGTACTTGTGCCCATGAGAGTTTATTGACCACAGTGTTTAGCATTGCACTGAAGTACTTGCTTGACTTGAGACACTCCACCCCTACTCTCTCTTTCTCTCTCTCTTTACTTGACTTGACTTGCGGCCCGAGAAAGGGCAGAATACTTGCTTGATAATAGCCAATCCTACTGATACGTATTTAACTTTACTTGCTTGAATTGAACTTTACTTGCTCATACATGAGATATACTTGTACATGAGTTCCTTCTCATACCTGCGTTCATACTTGTACACGAATCCCTGCTTGCCTGAAGTGGCATTTACATCTGTAAATTCTTGAAAATACTACTTGTCAAATACTTGAATTCTTGTTATACTCTCTTTATACAGTTCTTGATCTCTTATTATTTATCACGCCTAGATTTACCTGTATACCTGATTTTTATTATACGTACATCATGCATAGCCATACTGATAATATATTCAAATTGTAAATCACGTAAAGATTGCTCGTATTTGAGATGTAATTCCTACTGAGCGATTCGCTCATCCAGTTGCTTCCAAACCTTTTCAGGTGAATCGGATTGCAACAAGAATGGATTTGAGGCCGAGTGAAGAGTGCTAGAACGCCATCCATCTATCATTAGCTAGTCGAGTCTTTGAATTTATTTGAGTCTACTTTGTATTTCCAGTTATGTCAGTTAGTGGTATAAACTTTGTGTTAAGTCGTGTAGCCAAATGTTTGGCTTTCTAAATTTGAAAATCTTCATGGACTATTTTAATTCTTTTGATTAATCAAATAATCATCACTTGGACTATTGGAATTTATTAGTTTTATTAGTCATTTGCGCACTCCAAAATTATGTATGTTAAAATTCTTATCGCTCTAATGACACGATCTATATAGACGCGTCACGCATATGAGTATCTTCCGCGCTCGGGGCATGACAGTCACGGCATGTAACGTACCCACCCTGGGGCGTCACAGCCTGTGACGGTCACTAGAATGACCGTCACATCGTCCCGAGAGCGGGACGGCGGGAAACGACCCAAAAATCATCCCACGCCCCCATACCTCCACGGGAGAGGGGAAAAATAAGGGGGAACTCCCAAATAGCCCCTAGCATGCATCTACGGCCTCGGATCGGCCAAAAACGTAGTGAAACGGTAGATCGGCTCACGAGCCCTAAAACATGGAATTTTCCCAAAAATCCCCGATCACGCCTGCTCGGCTCACCGCGGCCTACAAGACTTGCGGGAATGGAAGCGCACGAGCTGGGGGTCCATCTCCCTACCTCCACTGAAGAAATGAGGCGCCATGGACGCCGATCCACGAAGAAATCACCGTGAAAACCTCGCCGGCTCACGGACGCCCGCCCGAGCATCGCCACGCCTCCACCACCTCGATCCTCGCCCGCGCCCGCGCCGCCTACACCTCGCCCCCGCCTCGCTCCGTCGGCCGCCGGAGAAGATAGGGGAGAAATAGAGCGTGAGGGAAGAGAGAGGGAGAGAGGGTGAGAAATGAGAGGGGAGAGAGAGAAAGGGTTAATATATATAGAAAACTCCAAAATTATGGAAATTCAGATAATTATGAAAAAATACCTCCACGATCCTCGAAAGGAGCACAACGCGTCGGTACTGTCCCGGAGTCGGAGAATGCCACGGTTCGCCCTGCACAGAGTTCTGAAGGTGCATCAAGGAAAAACACGTGTAAAGCACAAACTACACTCTGAGACCCGTGAAAAATATCCAAAAAATATCCAAAAAAATTTGGGGAATTACAGTCCAGAGTCTGGTGCTCCCGAGCCACCTAATACTCATGATGGGTGCGTGCGTGGTTTTCGGTGTTCATGTTTAGTCACCTCCCACTAGCTGTAGCTTTCCTACGTACGCGAGTGTGGACCCACCCGGGAGTGGTGGAGAGCTTTCCCGAGAGAGACGATTTTTAGGCTGGTTATCGTAGGGCCCCTCGCCTTTGCAGCCTGCGTCCTGGCTGGGGGGAAAAACCAGCTAGAGAACCCGACTTAGAGCGGACGGTATGTGTGTGCACACGTGGTTGGGGACGTCAGACCCGCGCTGACGAGCGTGACCCCGGCTAGTCCTTGTTCTGTGGTTATTGTACGGTGTCTCAGTTCCCGATGGGCCGGAGGGAGACACCTGAGGCGCGAACTAAGTCGTCAGTGTACGCTTCCGACCTTACTTCTAGTGGGCAGGTACTCCAGTCACGTGCCGTGAGTTTCTCGTGACTCGAGTTTCCGTTTCCCGTTAGCGAGATGTGGTTTTGCATGTAGTTCTGGGGTGTTCTCCCCGACGTAGAGGTCTAGGGTTCTGGTGAGCATCACCGAGGGTTTTTCCTAGGCAGTGTCCGGTTCACGATAGTGGTGTCGTGATGAGTTTTCCTGACAGCGTAGCCAGAGATTTTCCTGATAGTCTGGTAGTCCCCCGACTGTGTGATCAGGGGGTGTATTTCGGTACAATAGGAGTAGCTATAGTGCCTAGTTTTTACAGGCCACTGGTTTGCTGTTGCTACAGTTGTTACTCCTTTCCGCTACCGTCGTTGCTTACGGTTGGGGTTCCGCGGGACCCTATTGAGTCAGTGATAGGAGGCTCACCCCTACTTTTCAGGTGCGGTGGTTCTTCCTCGAGGTTCGAGGGTGCTGTGCGGAGGTTTTAGCACCAGCTCGTCGGGCTGAGTGTTCACTCGGTGTTGGGTACGTTTCTCTACCCTGGACTGTACTTTTATTTGACTGGACTTTGTTGTAGTTAGATTATTTATTTCTATTATTTTTGAATTATCCTACTTTATTTCCTATTTCTTTGTACCTCAACACTCCTTTTAGCCCTTCCGAGCCCTCCGGCTCGTGGGCGGTGGGTCAGGATTCGAATGGTATCAGGTTCTTCCCGGTATCCGGATCTTGGGTCGTTACAGTTGATATCAGAGCCGTGGTTGTAGACGTACATGGGAATTCGAGATATTGTAGTGATCAGAGTCCATAAGGTTCAGTACAGTTGATAGCTGGCATAGGGTTTTGTGTTCGTTTTCCGCTTGGTTTATCGCGTAAGAGCTTGAGTGCATTGCATTGGCACTGTAATGGCAGTTTCATTTTCATCGGAGTGCCGGTCTGGGGCCCGAGGGATGTGATGGAGAGATTTCTTCCCGATGGGTGGTGGCCCTAGTTGTGCAGCGTTGGGCAGAGGTTGCCGGCAGGTGCGGATCTGCGGTGCTACGTTTGAGGAATTTGCAGCGAGGTCAGGTGGCTGGCGAGGAATGTTCGTGGTTAAGTGGCTGTGAGCATGCTCTGAGGGAGTTGTAATAGAGTATGGCCACTTCAGCCTGAGGTTTATCCAGCCCCTGAGGTGTTGTGGTTATGGTTTGAGGTGGCAGAGCGGGTGCTCTGATCGAGAATTGTGCTCAAGCGGCAGAGGATTGGTTCCTCGATGTGAGATGTGTTATTACCGTGCCATTGCTTGAGATATTGTGGTTCATGGCACTGGCAGGATGGAAAGTTGAGGAAACATGTTGGCAAGTGCGTCGCGTGAGTACCCTGTTCCTGTGTTGGAAGTTATGTTCTCAGATGAGATCGTGTTCTGGTGAAGTGATCTCTAAGAGATTATGGGTCCCAGTTGGTGGCCGTGAGCGGCTGGTGAGGTTGACCGAGTGGTCGACCATGGTAAGATGTGTATTGTCAGGGGACCCGTATGCA